>CM054124.1:29752409-30380058 GCA_028751855.1 Ambrosia trifida | reverse complement strand
AGTGTTTGGATTTTTCTCATGGGCCTTGTTATGAGACCCACCGTAGTGGAGCGTGATGTGGGTAAATAATTGAAAAATAGCGCCTCAAACACCAAAACGGGGGGGGGGGGGGGGGGGGGGGGGGGGCTATATACAAAAAATGGACAAATATAAATAACGCTGGAACAATCAAACCTCAACCAATCAAACCTTGCCACGTGGCAAGGTCAAACATTAAAAAAAAACGACCGTTGCTCCATGCTGACTCAGCTGCAGCCCCCTACCACTACACCCATTTTTCACTTTATTTCTCCATGCTGACTCAGCTGCCACGTGGACCAACCAGAAACAGGGGCTTTATAAATAAAGCCCCCCACTACACATGGTCTGAGTGTGAATTTTTATTTTATTTTATTTTTTTACGATAGCTTTCATTTTTTTAGAACGGCTAACACAACAACCGCGAGACTCTCATAAGGGGGCTCAGGCAAATTGGCTTCCCTTGCTGGGAGACCCGCCCGATAGTGGTTTCCGAACCGGGAAAAACCCGATCCTCCACCCATCCGAAGACCCGCTATGAAGAACCGGTAAAACCCGGGCGAGATCAGGACTCGAACTCCTGACCATAGGCCAAGAGTCATCCCTCATTTCTCATTATGTCCTCCAAATATAACTACCCAACCAAATGAGCTACACAACGAAACTCAACTAGCAAGTAGGTAGCGAAAGGCTACATGCAACATAGTAACTTAAACAATTAAAATCACTAGAGATGAAAGACGGATAACATTGTAATTTCACGTCATTTTAAGATAACATATGAAAAGACATAGGGTAAATCCGGTAATCTTTATGGGTTTTTTTTTTCCATCTCTAGCCTTCTTTAGTGTCAAAAGGCTAAACCAGATTATTTCCCACTGCCCTGCTTTGAATTTGCATCACAACCAAATCGATTCATCCCACAATCGATTCATCTCTACCCATCTTCTTATGGTTCGTTACATTGCTTGTAGAAAACCTGTGTCTGAGTCCAAACTGTGCCTCCAATCATTGGTCGAAGCTGCAACCACCGGGTAACCGATGTTGCCCCTCCGAATCCTACCGGAAGCTTATAACTGCTATTGCCGCCTTAATCGGCTCGTGATCCGTGATTGAAGGTAATAGTTGTTTGTTTAGTTCGAACAATAATATTTGAAAATCAATTATTGCAACAACTTTTTTAGTAATGGATTTTCTCTAAATGTAGGCTTGGATGGATCATTAGCTTTTGTTAGCCATTCTGCAATTTCTGGCTTTACAACTCCTTCAGCTTTTGTTATTGACTTGTTTAGTTATTACAAGCAAAATATTTTCTAGGTTATGACATGAATAGAAGTAGTAAAATAATTTTGTAGCAGGGCAAGCGGTGCGGAAAGCGGAGGCGAAGAAAGTTGAGAAGCATGCTAAAGCCTGTGAGGAGAACCAACACGTTTTCGTACCCCTGGCATTTGATACCTTTGGCGCTTTGGCACCGGAAGCCATCCGTTTCCTGACCAGAGTCCAACGAATTATTCATAGCAGTGTCACGACTCCGGGGGGCATGGGTTCGTTTTTAGTAGGCTAGGGTTTTCTGTCCAGAAAGGGGTGGCGGTGCAGCTTGTTGCCCGCCTGCCCGCTATCTTGATGTAATTTTTCGCGAATTTTAATGAAATGGAAAGAAAGAATGAATGCTAAAAAAAAAATAGGTATCCTATTCTTCACTTGGGTTTATATTCTTTTGATGGATCATTAGAATTTATTTTGCATTTTTCTATTCATTGTAAACATTAAGAGTGTTTGCGCTCATTATTTGTGCATCCTCCATACAGGTAGAATGGTTTTACTTTACTGTCAAAATTTAAAGATAAATAGAAGTTTTCTTTTTAAGAGGGTGTTTGGGATTGAGTTTCAAAACAACTTATTGACTTATTGGCTTTTTCAAAAAGCCAATAAGTCAATAAGCTGTTTGTGTAACCCAAAAGCACTTTCTGTTTTGACTTTTGGCATTTGGCTTTTAAGGGTGGAAAAGCTGTTTTTGAAAAGTTAGAAATCCTGGCTTTTGGCTTTTGGCTTTTGACTTTTGGAAAAAATTTACAAATCTACAACCCATACAACCAATATTTACAATAAGTTAAGCGAAACACTTAAAAAAACAACAATTTATTGACTTTTTGACGTTTCTCATCCGAAAAGCTAATCCAAACACTTTTTTTAAAACTCCTTTTCAAAAAGTCGTAAGTCAATAAGCACTTTTGACCAAAAGCACTTTTGCATCTCCAAACTCAATCCCAAACACCCTCTAAGTTTTTCAATATAATTTTCACCTCACACCTTGTTTTCTTACATAATGGGTTAGGCCCCAACATTATCTTTACACATCATTTTCTTTAATTTATATTCATTAGTAAGTGTAGACCGATTACCCCTAAAAGACAAAGGAATAAAATCGGTGGTGAGTGGTGGTCGGTGGCGGTGATGGTGGGTGGTGATTTGTGGCGGTAGCGGCGGTGGTGGCGGCGACGGTGGAAAGTGGATGGTCGTGATGGTGGGTGGGCGACGATGGTGAGTAGTGGCGGTGATGGGTGGTGGTTAGTGGCGATGTGTGGCGGTAACATGGTGGTGGGTGGCGACGGCGATGGTGGGTGGTGGTGACGACGGTGGTGGGTGATGGCAATGATGGCGATGGGTGGAGGTGGATGAAGGTGATAGTGGGTGGGTGACAATGGTGAGTAGTGGCGGTGATGGATGATGGCGGGTGGCGGCGATAGTGGTGGATAAAGGAAATTGTGGTGAGTGACGGTGTCAGGTGGTGGAGGTGGCGGTGGGTGGATGGCGGTGGTGGGCGGCGTTGGGTGGTGTTGGATGGCGGCGGTGGTGGGTGGGTGACGATGGTGGGTGGTGGTGGCAGCGGTGGTGGGTGACCGTGGTGGGTGTTGGCGGCAGTGGTGGATGGTGGCGGCAACGGTGGTGGGTAGTGGTGGTGAGTGGTAGGTTATGGTGTTGTTAGTAAAGGGCGAATGAGGGATGAAATGAAAAAAAAAAAAAAACATGGGGGGGGGGTGGATGGAATGGTTTTGAGGGAAAGAATTTTCTTATGGAATTAGTGAGTCCATTCCTTTAACCAACCAAACACACTATTTTTCATTACCTTGTAATGGTTGATTCCATCCCCCCTTCCATTCCATCATACCAAATGCTACCTAAATGTATGATGATATGTTGAGAGAATGGAATTTGTTAAAACTTTTTAAGAGAAACAATTTAAGCATTGTGGTGATAATGTAATTCAGTTGCTTCATTGGATGTTGAAGACACTTCTGGTTAAATAGCTTATGGCATCATTGAACGGCATAAGGATTATGTATGAAAAACAGATGAAACATGTATTTACTAATGAGTATTTATGACAGATTATGTGAAGGAGCAAGAGATGAAAATTGCAACCTTAAAGGTCATGCTAATGGATGAGTTTGAGGTTTGTATATATGAAAGTTAGCTACAAGGGTTGCACTCTTATTGTGGTATCTTTAAAGGTCATGCTAATGGATGAGTTTGAGGTTTGTGTATATGAAAGTTAGCTACAAGGGTTGCATTCTTATTGTGGTATCTTTAACTGTCAAGATCAAACTTTAATAAGACTTTAATGTTTTATGTATGCCACCATAAATCCACTTTAACGAAAATGGATTAAATACTTCAAATGAATGCTTTCAAATGAATATATCTCTTCTGGTATTATTATATTAAACTTTGATAAATAATGTACTTATTTTAGTGTTTCATGTTCATTCATATGTATAAAAAGGTTAGAGATTAAGAGAAACACATTTTTACCATAAAAAGGTTAGAGATTAAGAGAAACACATTTTTTTTATGGTAAAGTACCTAAGGTACACGAGTATAAAACTAGATTGTTATCAATATAACCCATTAAAATACTAAATTTACGTAAATAAATTAAACTTTTAGCATTAGAAAATTCCAAACATCGGCGGAGCTTGAAAATATTTTTCATGTGGAATGAAAGTCATGGACTCTTAAAACGGAAGTGGTCGGACTCAATATGTATAACATTTTTGGACAAAAACACCTAGATTTACACTACTGAGAAAAAAAAACGGGAAGAGGGTGTGACACCCGGTATATTTGGCTTAAACATTTTAGTAACATCTAAGTCTACCTTAGCGGGAAACATTTATAAACGGACTTAACTAGGTTAGTTGAGTCGGGTCAAGTTAGGATTGTCCGGGGTTCAATGATCTGGAGGATCATTGGGAGTCGTTTTGGGAATACACTAGTACCGGGTCCCGTTGTTGGTGAAATTACATAAACTAAT
The DNA here is from genome assembly GCA_028751855.1 of Ambrosia trifida. Lineage (NCBI taxonomy): Eukaryota > Viridiplantae > Streptophyta > Magnoliopsida > Asterales > Asteraceae > Ambrosia > Ambrosia trifida. The sequence continues at coordinate 30,375,725 of CM054124.1, read as the reverse complement.
TAAGTGTGTGTAGATTAATTGTTGTGTGGTGGATTATATGCATAGATGTATTTAAACGATGTGTAGATAATCATCCATGCTTAAATATGTTAAACATAGACTAAGGTTGCATGCTTATATGTTAAGGTGCGTTAAAATGCGTTAAACACGACAAATTGGAAAACTAGAAAAACATAAATTCTGGTTCGACCACATCGAGTGGGCGAACCTGGAAAATAAACTTGGTTCGACCCTTAGCAAAGGGGCGAACCTGGAATGTGGAAATGAAAAAGTTTCATTCGACCAGAACATGCACGTTCGACCCTGTGAAAGGGGCGAATGTGGGTACATTCGCCCAGGTAGAAGGGGCGAATGTGGACTAGTATAAATACCAAACTTTGTCATTTTTCACCATTTCACAAACCCTAACCGTCTCAAAACACTCTCAAACGATTTTACTCATTAAGGAAGGAGTTTTTGCTCTTCTTTTTCATAATCTAACCTATCAACAACATCTAATCAAGAATCCAAGGTGTGTTCTTAATTCTAAACTTTTTTTCAAGTATTTTAATTCGTTTCATCTAACCCTAAATGTCCAGATCTGTTCTAAGGATGTTTTTATCAATAAAAACCTTTTAAACATCTTTCTAAACCTAAACCCTATCATTAAACATAGGTTTTCATATCAATAAACATATGTTAATTGTGTGTTATGTGATATTATGTGTTGTTTAATGATTTGCTACTGTGCTAATGCTAGAAACATAATCTAGGGCTGCTATTGATGATAGTTTAGGAGTATAAAAGGTTATAATTAGATAGATGATGATATCAAGTCTAATTTGGGGATTTTATTAAATCTAGGGCTTATGCATGTTAGTATTATCAATAAAGCGATTTGGGGTTTTCAATTACATGATAAACTGAGCATTTTTAGATGATTATGGATTGATATTGAAAAGTTTCCAAATTGGGTAAAGATTACATGCATGATGTGACACTTCCATAATCTTTGCCATTTTAGGAAAGGGCTGAAACGGATAGGTTTTAGGGCAAAATTGGTGGGGTTTTGTTGGGATAAGTTATTCATGCTTGACTGCAGTGTTTGGTAATGTTTCGGGATGTTTTCGGATGTTTTTGAAGCGTTTTGGGAAAAATAATCTGTCAGGGTCGAACCTGGGCACATTCGACCGGTCGAATGTGGAATCCCAGGGTCGAACCTGGACAGTTTGGTCGAATCTGTTAAGAACGGTCGAAGGTGGCTTTTAAAGGGTCGAAGGAGGGTGAAAAACGGGCGAAGGAGGATTTATTCTTCTGGTTCGACCCTTCTGATTCAAAAATGAGATTTTTGATACAAACTAAGTGTTTTATGCTTGAACCTTGCGTGTAATCTATGTGTACTTGATTAGTTAGGGTAATGAGTCACCAACGGGATGTCGGGTCGGTCTAGTGTGTCGGTTAAACACTTAAACACGTTTTAAAACATACTTGGTTATGATCTGGACAATCGGGGACTAGATAACATTATGGTTATTAGTCGGAACACTTATGTGAACATTTTGATAGATCTCCGGTAGAGGGATTATCAAGGGCTTAGCATTTTACTATTTACCGAGGAACGCAATTCAAGGTGAGTTCACGACCCCACTTTTATAGCTTTAACTTTTGGGGGAGAAAACATGCGCTAAACTATTTTGGTAACATATGTCATACTATAGTTTTAACTTGCATTGCTATACGATCTTTTAAAGTCCCGGGGGAAAACCATGAATGTGCGGGGATGCACAACGGGGGAAGTGTGGATAGATCTATTGGGCGTGACCTGCCCCACTCGTCGGCTTGGAGGGCCGGGCGGGTGCATATTGTCTCAAACTGGTAACATTGGTATCATGCTGAACATTCGGGCTGAACATTGCTAAACATTGCTAAACGTGTCTAGTAATGGTTTTCCAATCGTAGTAGTAATAAAAACATACGCCCAGCTAGCGTACTTGGTAACATTGGTATAGTATGGACATGGTAACGCTTTGGTAACTATTTCGGTAACATATTGAACAAACCTGTGAACTCACCAACATTATATATGTTGACGTCTTTTTGGCATGTTTTTCTCAGGTCGCTAAGGTAGCATCGGTTGGACTAGGCGCACGGGTCTGCACTGGCGTCTAGGCTTAGTAGCATATTTTAAATAAATGTTTTGAACATGCTGGAACACAGTTTTGTAGTTGACTAAATTTTGAAATGCTTCCGCTATGGTTTAATGGTTTGATAACCAAGTTTTGAATTTATGTATTTCATATAGTGTTGTTTATTGTGACCGTTGACTTGGATCCTGGTTTGTCATGCGCCTCGCGGTAAAACTCCGCAAGTGGAAATTTGAGGGTGTGACAGGGGGTGGGGCACCACTAACCACTGCCCCTGATTTCAAACTTATTTATTGTGACAACCTACACCCTTATCTTTTAGCAAATTGTCAATTTTAGCCCCTCGTCCATTTTGATGTTTCACCTCTAGTCCCTGTCAATTATTATTTATTTTATTTTATTTTTTTTTAAAATGGTGTATGTATACATTTGGTGTACGCACGTTTTAACATATAAAACGTACCATATTCATATAATCATGTTATCTTATGAAAGTCCCATTTATTTTATTTAAGTTTAAAAAGTTTAAAGTTTTAAAAGGTTAAATACACTTAGTTTGGTTAAGTTTCTAAAGGAAAAACTAACTAAATTGTAAGAAACTAACTTAGTTAAGTTTGAGGGACCAAAATTTCCAAACAAGCAAACCTTTAAAACCTGCTACTCCTTCCCTGTTTCCACTCGCGAATCCGGCAAGGTCCGGCCACCGGAACCCAAATCCGGCGACCTTTCGTTAAAAAAAACGACCATTTAATCACTTTAAATCCATTCCAAAACGTTTTCGCTAATATTCAGAACCGTTTCCAATTCATAACTACACATTTAACGCTTTTAAAATCGAGTTTAATCACAACTTTTAGTAACCGATCGGAAGCCATAAACAATTGATCAAACGTTCGGAAATTCTTAATATTACTATAAATTAATGGTTCCCAAACACTTCCAGATCATTTCAATCTTTCACCCACTTCAAAAATCATCTTAATCGGGTTCAGAAATCGCGGAAATCAACTCCCACAGCCACGAGTTTATTCATTAAATTTGATCTTCAATCGTACTTGTAAGTCCAAATTGATACCTTCATTATGTTTTTAATACATTAGCATACGAAAGCCCTCTAGTTTTAATCGTTATCTTTGTCTGATTCGGGTTTATTAATTTGGGGTTAGGGTTAGGGTTCTAAGGCATTTGGGGAAGAAGATGACCAAGTACATAGTGTTTAAATTTTATTGTTAATCAAACCTTACAACATATTTATCAAGTGTTCTAGTGGTTTGTGTGTGTGTTTGCCTTAGGAACCACTCAGGTTCGATTCCCACATAAAGCTCCACCCTTTTTCCATATTTTTTTTCAGCATTTCTTTTCTTTGTTTGTTTCTATTTATTTGATTATTTATTATATATATAATACATATAAATTTAGAATATTCATAATAAATTCATTTTTGATCCAAAATTTATAAAAATTTAGGTGTAGCTTCTTGACACCTCATAGAAAGTTGTCATAATTTTTATTTCTGGAAAATATTTTATTTTCGTAATTTTTATTATTTAATTTGTTTTAATCATATTTAATTCATTAAAAATTCATTCTTAATGGTTTTTATCTCAAAATTTGTCATAAATTATTTCTAATCATCATGAACTATAATAAAAATTATTGGATCAGAAAACACTTATTTTTATTAATTTTTCTATTTTTAATCAATTAAACATGATTTAATTCTATTAAATCAGTTTTAAATATAAATAACTTTATAAAAATTATGAGAAAATTATTTTCATTTATTTACATCTTTAAGAATCCATTTTCTATAAAAAATAGCATTTTTGGATTATGTCTTGTATTATTAGTTTTATTTATCAATTACGACATAATTAAACATTTATTTATTTATACAATTTAAACATCTATTTTATAAATATTTTTCTTATACAATAGAAATACTCATATGGTTTAATGTCTTTATTATCTTTGGTTGGATCATTGTGTAACTCAAAATTATTTATCTAATTATTTATGATTATTGTGTTTATTTTAATTTAGTTAAAGTAACTAACTAAATTATTTGGTCTTAATTATTCAAACATATTTTTATCTAAATAATCAATAGATAATAATTATATTATTTAAACCACATTTACAACCTTTCATATATTATTTGAGATATACAACTTTTACATTAACGCGACTTATCATAAAAACTCTAATTCCCCAAATCGACTTAGCAAACCCTAATGCCTTAGACCCTAGATACCTTAGACTTTTTAGACACTTCCTTATTAGTATTCTTACACGTTATAGGTTGAATTCCTCGGAATTCCCATTACTTAGGTCATGACCGCTTAAGTGGATTTTGATCGCTTTCGCAAACTGTGAGTATGTCTTTCCCCTTTTTACTATTTTACATTTCGGGGTGACTCATGTACTTACTATCAAGTTTATATTTCCTTTTACTAAAATAGCAATTCTTATGTGTGTTTGCTTGTGTTTTTTTGTGTATCTATGACCTGTCAAATCATTAACCGCTGGGCGGCCTGGCATTTCAATGAATAGTACTATGGTTTATACCCTTGTGACTCTGTTGAGAGTCCTCGTCATTGCTATGTATTACATTACTACTAGCGCATACTATATATATCTGCTTTCTTCTCTTAGGGTTGATTTGACCCGGATACCACTTATTACATAATTGCAAACAGTATACGACACATGAATTGCAAAACACTTTTCTACTATATTTATTTAAACAGGGTATGCTCACCAATACAATTTTTGTATTGACCAAAATATTTTGTACATGTTTCAGGTTGTTTTGAGATGCATTCTTTAAGCTTTCGGATTTATATTTAGATTTTGATTCGTTGTATTTCAATTTAGTTGGCAGTTAGAATCGTTGTATTTCATTTCAATGTAATAAATTATTTAATCAATGTATTCAAATTTACACTTTAGTCCATGTGCTATTGAACAATCGTCACTACGTGACACCTCGATGTTTCCGCCATCGGTTGGGGTGTTACATTTATACATAGGATTCGATCTTGGGTTGATTAAAAACCATAATTTTAATGTTAGATTATCACTTATATGTTACAAGTATATGACTTATAACATAGATATGCTACATTGATGTTAGTAACTTGAAAAATATAATAAAAATAAAAACAATTAACATACAAACTTTTCTATTATAGAAATAAGGAAACCAACATATATACATTGTCATAGTAATTTAGATTATTTATGGGTTACCAACATATGTTCATGCATTTCACATAATTTTAATGTTAGATTACCACTTATATGTTACACGTGTATGACTTATGACATAGATATGTCACATTGATGTTAGTAACTCGAAAAATATAATAAAAATAAAAACAATTAACATATAAACTTTTCTATTATAGGATTAAGGAAAGCAACATACATACATTGCAATATATCACGAGAGCATGACCGGGTATGGGCTCATTTTTATCAGGGACACAACTCTTTTGTTGTAAAATTCCTATACATATATGTGTGTGTCTTTTTTAAATAGAAAAACCATTTAAAATTTAAAGTTGAACTCAATAATTATCCATTTAAAAACTAAAAATTGTTAACCTATACGGCCCCATAACATTCATAACCCCAATACCCATTTATAGGGCCTAAGGTGCATATTTTTAAGGCTTTGATGGGGTACGGAAATCATCAAGGACGCCACAGCACAAGAAGACAGATAAACTAAATATAGAATATCGCATTGTATATTATCACTCTCGCGACAATGTGCCAATTTCCTACCGGTGTACGTTTTAGTATAAATCATGTGTTTTTAAATTTAGTTTCATGCCAAAAAAATAATCATTTTCATATAAATACCGTTAGCTATAACACGTTTCCGAATGTCTTTAAACATACGTGGACCGTCACATAGAAGGCAAGTGATAACCCATCCGATTGATACTTACAAGGATCTTGAACATTGGTGTTTTGAACTCAAATTGGTTTATGTTTACTTAGAATTCTCTATTTTAATTTTGCTAAGTATCTACGCCGCAACGTGAGTGAGCAAATTACTAGTACTATTTAATCAACAAAAGATAACCAGATTTTTCAGTGAAACTTAATTGCATGAAGATTTTTAGGACTTAGGAGCAAATTTCTTTTGTGCCGGCATTTTTTAGGGACGGTCTCTATGCATGTATATATATGTTATATTATGTTATGCATTCACTACTTTTTTAGTGTTTTGTGTTTGTATACTTATTTTATAAATATATAGTGCGCGTTTGGCTTTTCGAGCCGGGGGTCTCTCTAGAAGCAGCCTCTCTATCTCTAAAGAAAGGGGTAAGGCTTGCCTACATTTTACCCTCCCCAGACCCTACTAATAGTGTCGCTATTTATGAGATTTCCTGGGGTACGGTTGTTGTTGTACCTATCACTGGCCCATGAATTGGGTTACATTAACTGGAAATTACACACAACCTAGACATACCACATAATACGATTCAACATGATAAACCTTCAACGAAATTAAACAATGGGTTCAATATAGACTTCAGTCACAAAGTCAACTGGCCTAATAGTCGTAATGTTCATAAAGTCTCAAAAGTTATAATAGTTTTTAATTTATGTCGGGATGTTTCTCCTTGGGTTATGCAGCTTTGTTAGATAAGTCATAGAAATTGCACGTTTTCCATACCAGCAAGGCCCGCATGGCTCTTGCACGCACATGTAGCGAATGATATTCATAATGACCATTATTGTTAACCTGCTGCCAGAGGTTGGGATGAACTTAAACATTGCTTGTGGTTGTGCCATCGATTAGGTAAGTATGCTTTGCTGGGAAAACAAAAAAAAGTGTAGTAATTATATACAAATTACTATTTACCCCCTGAACTATTAAGTAAATTTCAAATTACTATTTATAATTTAGATTTTAATTATATATTATTTATAATTTAGATTTAATTTATATTTTAATTATACGTTATTTATAATTTAGAATTAAATAAATAAAAGGATGAACCAATAGGAGTGGAGGACTACTCAAGTAGGACTACCCCACACCCTTAGGTAGTCTTCAAAATGGTCTAAAACCATGTGGGACCCACTTTTTGCTAACGTGCCGGCAAGGCTTCCCAAACCTTGCCTAAACAACACCACATAGTCTTAGGGGATGTTTGGTTGATTAAGGGCTGAATCATTAAGAGGTATGAATGGTTAAGGGGCTGTTTGGTAGCCTCTTAATGATCATTCAGAGGCTACCTCTTAATGGTCCATAACCTCTGAATGGTTAAGATGTAACCTTAAGTCTGAATGGTTAAGAGGCAACCATTAAGATGTTACCTCTTAACTGTCCATTCTTAAAATTACATCTTAACCATTAAGATACTATCAACCATTAAAATGTAGCCTCTTAATGACCATTCAGAGGCTACCAAGCAGCCCCTAAAAGACTCTGAATGATTAAGTGCTGAATGGTTCAGCTATGCACCAAGTCTGAATGATTCAGCTCTTAATCATTCCATTTAGAGCCGTTTTTAAATTAAAACAAACAGTCTAAATGCTGAACCATTCAGAGCTGAATGGTTCAGAGCTTCATTAGGAGTCTACCAAACATATCCTTAATCTATTTTAATGCAAAGTTTCAAACTTTAATAGTCAAAACCATAACCTTTACAATTTTACCCCTTCATTTTACAAAATAGTTTCAATTCACACCCTTACAAAACCCTAACACACCCTTCTTGTTTCAACCAAACAAAATCCCCTTTGTCCTGACAATACCCCTAAATTATCCACACACAACATCCAAACCCTAACCCATCTCCCTCTACTTTCCTAATCTAGCATTATTATTTTCATTTTTTATTTCTTTTCTTTTTTTAACCTCAATTTCAGCAACTTTTTCCTAAAATCTTATTTTTAGTGTTTTTTACAAAAAAGGTTTTCTGGGGTTTCACAATGGAAGCTGTAGCAAAATCTTTAACCTCTGATTTCAGTTTCTTGCAGCTAAAGATTGCATCTTTGGTTATTCAGGCTGTGGTTTCTGACACCCTTTTGTTTGTTCTTATGATGGTATGTATATTATTATTATTATTAACCCTGATTTTTGTTTCTGTTTCTTGACTTAATTTGTTCTAAAGTTGGGATTTTGTTTGTGCTTACAGTTTGGTGTTTTGATAATTGGATTATTTTGTGTAGTTTTGCAGTTTTTTATCTTTTTATTTGTTTTGCTTCTTATGAACAAGTAAATGCATTGTTTATGTGATAAACCCTTGGTTGGTTAGTAGTGTGAGGACAGGAAAGACATAGTTTAGAGGTTATCTATTCGTCGATAGCGATAACTTAATCATAACCGTTCGGATTGGGAGAAAATTATTCATTTATCGAGTTTAGGTTGTATGTCTGTGTCATTGTGTGTTTTAACATTGTTTAAAGTTTATAACTCGGTTTTGCAAATTTGAGAGCTTATATATTCTGCTAGTTAACTTTGAACCGAAAACGCCCCACTAGATGAAACTTATTATCATGCCTCTGCATTTAGTTAAAATAGATTGTTGTTAAATTTTACATCTTATTATTGTTTAAGGTATCTTAATTAGTATATGCTCTTGGTTTTAAAAAGCGCGAAGCGCACTAAAGCGACGAGGTCCAAAACCGAGGCGCAAAGCGCAAAAGCGGTGGGATTTTCGTACGCGAAGCGCAAGACGATTATATAATTTTTTTTATATATGCTATAGGTTTTTAGCATCATTTACCCAAAATATAGATACAAATAAGGTTTATACATGATTTAACAACCCTTTTAGCTACATATATAACAATTTTAAGCATAAAAACACCTCCCGTACAAAAAGCGCGCGCCTCAGGGGGTTTTTTTGGCAAAAAATCGCGCTTTTCCTGCGCTTCTTGTACAAGGTGCGCCTTGGGTTACATGAGGCGCAAATCCTGGCGCCTCAGTGCGCCTCGCGCTTAAGCGCGCTCGAGGCGCGCTTTTTAAAACACAGTATATGCTTTGTTCTTTTTGGCTTCTAGTGCTCTTTTGGTAGTGTAGAAATAAAAGTACATCCATTTGGATCTTTCTATTGGTTTATTTGACCAGCCTTTTTGGTTGGTGGGATTGGTAAACAAATTCTGACACAAAAGACATGTTGCTAGGATATTCATAGTGATGGCAATTTTGACCCGTTTACAAATGGGTCGATTTGGGTTATGTTTTATCTCTCGTGAGTCTAGTGGGTTAACCCGTAACTCTGCAAGATTTAATTGAAAAAGGAAGCTGGTAACAGTAACACAGATGTCAAACAGGCTGGAATCATCAAAAAAGTGTTTAGAATTTTCTAAATTGCTTTATTAAAGTTTAGGTTATTATCATGTAATTTTAATTTTCCAACCGTTTTTGCGAATATTTATTTAGTGAAATAACAAAAAAAGGATACAAAAAGTTTCTGCCCCAATTCAACCAGAACTGTAACAAAACTGTTGATGTGTTATTCGTTCCGTTTGAACTGCCCTTTTGTTCAGACTTGGTATCTTAGATTTGTTTTTTTGTTTATGCAGACTGGAACGTTGATAGAAACTGGTCAGAGGTATCGATTTCCCCCCTTCTTTTAGGTGTTTTTGTTTGAATGTAAAACATTTTATATGTTCTAATCGATATGTATAACTGGAAAAATGCAGGTTCCGTTTATCTGAGCTTCACAGGAAGAACAAAACCGAACCTGAAGCGAAAGACGGAAGTGACACAGAGGGGGACGACAAGGAAAATGAGGATGATGCAGGGGAGCAAGAAGATGATGCTGGAGATGAAGATTTCTCAGATGAAGAAGGTGAAGAAGATGATTTGGTTGGAGACCCTGATGAGAATCCTGAGGCAAACGGTGATCAAGATGATGATGATGATGATGATGATGACGATGACGACGATGACAACGACGACGATGATGATAATGGCGATGATGATGATGAGGAAGATGAAGATGAAGAAGAGGAAGACGAGGATGAGGTGGAAGAACCACCAACTAAGAAGAGAAAGTAAAGATGTCGGTTTCAAGCAACTTTAATTGGGTGAGTGTGTAGCAGGGAGGGTAAGCGTTTCATTATGTAGGATTTTAACCGTCGTTTGTTTAGAATGATTATGGTTTCAAGTTTTCTTGTTATGGATAGATTGGTATGCATATATAATTTGACTACTTGGGATGAATAATCCTGGGATTTGTGTGATTTAGCCTTATCATGCAAATGTTTCTTGGTTCTCTTGCCTTTTATTCTTCATGTCTTGGGAAGCTTGATAGCAGTGGCGAAGCTTGACCCGAAACTTCGGGGGGTCGGAAGTCACTAGTTTTGGGGGGTCGAAAACCAGTTTCGGGGGATCGAAACCTTATATACCAAAATTTTTTTACACGAATACTATATAATCGGAACTTCTGAGCAAAAATTCGGGGGGGGGGGGGGGGGGGGGGCGCCCCTTAAGAGCTACGCCCTTGTTTGATAGGTAACCCATTGCGTTATGAATACCTTCGTTTGGATTAAGATTAACATCAAACGGGTTATACAAACTCTATGCTTATAGAAAGCTATGATCTTTGTTTTGAAGAATTATACTATCATTGTAGAGTTTTTTTCCCTTTTTTTTTTCTTAAATGGTGTTGGTGAAAAAAATATTTTACCAAGTAAAGTCCGGTATCAAATGGTCCATTAAAATCCAAGTCCACCCGTTGATCCATGGATGCTCTTGAAAGAGACTCGTCCTCGAGTCATGCAGATGAAACCGATCCACGAACCCCCAGACTTTCAACCTGCATCTGAACCGGATGTCTTAAGTCGCAGGTGAGACTTAAGTGTAAGATAATTAGTTACTGGATTCTGGAATAGTTGTAACCAATTACCAAGTAGCTGTATATTCCGTGTGGCCCCAAGAAAAGATGACCATTCATACTTGTAATTTGAACTTTAAGTAATCATAGCCACTTGTTATTTGACAAAGACTTTGTGTTGTTAATTTCCTATTCTTTTCTATGTATGTGTGGAGAAAATATTTACATTATTATTCTTGATCCACATTGGAATTTCCTGTCAACTTCATCTTGCTTATAAATTCTCATGTTATTTGTGATTTTATAAAATGTACATACAAAAATTCAAGCAGCCGTTATCGGTCATTCGGAAGATCCTTCAACCCTCAGGTATCATAATTCATAATACTTTATGATGCATTGATGATGATTTTCTTGATGTTACTTTGATACAAAACTTTCTGGTTCTTTTTCAGCATATGCTATAATCTTTCAACAAAATGCCAGAATACCCAATATCCAATCTAAACGTCGATGACGAGAAGTTGTATTCATTAGCTAAAAGACGTGCCTTCAATCGCTTTTCTCTTGCCGAAATTCAGTTAGCTACTCAACACTTTGACAATAAGTTGATCATTGGAAAGGGAGGTTTTGGGACGGTATACATAGGTCGTATCTATGGTACTAGAGATGCTATTGCACGTACTGTTGCCATTAAACGGTCGAATTCATCTTCTAGCCAAGGGGCAGCTGAGTTCATGACCGAAATTGAGATGCTTACCAATATGCACCACTGTAACCTGGTGTCTTTAATTGGTTATTGTTCTGACGACAACGAGATGATACTGGTTTATGAGTACATGTCCAACGGGACCATTGAGCATCATCTTCACGAAGCTCATACTCCCTTATCTTGGATGGATCGACTCAGGATAAGCATAGGTGCTGCACAAGGACTACAGTACCTTCACAATGGTTGGCATTCCCAACATGGCATCATACATCGAGACGTAAAAAGCTCAAATATTCTGCTTGATGAGAATTTGGCAGCAAAGGTCTCAGATTTTGGGATGTCGAAAATTATACGTCCACCGTCTTCTGGGGTGATTACCGACCTTAAAGGTACATTTGGGTATCTAGATCCAGAGTACTGTAGCACCGGTAAGTTGACTAAAGAATCAGATGTCTATTCCTTTGGGGTTGTTTTGTTTGAGTTACTATCCGGGAGGCGTGCAGTCGATTCACTGTTTGTAGATGAAGGGATTAATTTGGCAACTTGGGCTAAAAAGCGTATCAAAGAACGACGAATAGAACAGATTGTTAGTTCTCATATTACAACAAAAATTTATCCCAAATGTTTGAAGGTGTTTGTCAAGATTGCAGATCGCTGTTCAAATAGCTCTAGAAAAGAACGCCCTGCAATGGCAGATGTGGTGGTTGCTCTTCAGCAAGCAATGGCATTACAAGAACAATATGACAGTTGCCCTCGGGCTACAGGTTCAATGGGTTTCACCCAGAGAATGCAGCATTTGCTTTTCGGGTCTATACCTAACCCAGGTATAGTCAAACTCCATCATATATATATATATATATGTTCTGTGTGATATATTTGGTTGTGTTCAATGCATATGTTCATTAATAGCTGGAGTGTTATAAATTTACTTTTATAATTCACTACTAAATAAAAACCATTCTCATTGCTAACAATTTTTTTATTAAAACTTCCAATGATCATACATTTGTTTTGGGCATTAACTTGGATAACTATTTGTTTTGCAGTGGCTTTAACATCAGCTAGCCCGTCAAGCGTGCCACCAAGTCCTCATAGATTCTTGATGTCTCCAAAAGTTAGTAGGACTAGGCCGGTTCATTTGACCATGATCGAGGTGGTAAGAGCCACGCAAAATTTTTCACCGTCATTAAAGCTTGGTGAAGGTGGTTTTGGAACCGTGTACAAAGCTCAACTACCTGATGGTCAACTTGTTGCCATAAAACGAGAAAATAAGGTATGTTTAAACACTCTTCCTTCATAACTTTTGTCATTATTGGATCCGGTTGGGAGTACATGATTACATTCTATGGATAGAGCAAAGTTTTGACTTTTTAGGTCAAACAAATTAGTTGTCAATTGATACATATGATCTTTGACTTTTCTTCATCTAGAAAAGTTGATAACTACATCAAAGGTTATAAAAATTGCTAACCTTGTCGTATGAAAAGTTGAAGTCAGTCTGTGTGAGTCAAATCATGGTCATGTGTTATTTATGTATTCGACGCTTATTGATTTACCAAACATTTTCGTATGTAACATTTTCGTATGTGGCTCACTAAAATACTTCTTTTTTCCTTACCTGTTTAGCTTTTAATTAACCATAAAAATATGTGTAGAAACATTTTGATGCTCTAAGAAGTGAGGTTGAACTTCTTGCAAAAATTGACCATCGGAATCTAGTGAGGCAGCTAGGCTATGTTGATAATGGAAACGAGCGCCTAATCATCACAGAATACGTTCCAAACGGTAGCCTTAGAGAACATTTGGATGGTAAGTATTGTTTTTGTTTACCATAATATTATTAATAAGTACACATAACTTTAGCAAAAATAGTAATTTAGTCGTCCCCTTCCCTTTCGGCTTTCCCTGATTCAGGTGTTCATGGAAGCTATTTGGACTTTAGTCAACGTCTTGAAATATGCATCGATATTGCTCATGGTTTAACGCACCTCCATCTGTACGCTGGTAATGGTTAACATCAATAATCATAATCTACTTGTGTACTTTATATTCAAGATTTTACTTGCTATGTTTTTTGGGTTAATTATTCTAGTTATCATTTCTATAAGGCGTGTTTAGATTTGTGTTTTGAGGCCATTACCTCATACAAGTTTGAGCTAAATAATATTAGCTAACTGCCCCTTATTATACCTCATTAGAGGGTTTTTCTTCGTGTCACAAAGACATGTCTCCTTTTTCATAAGAATGTCCCTTTTTGTCATTTTATTAAGTGGTATAAACTAGCCGAATCTAAGTTTGGCTCGTTTAAAGTTTTATAATTAAGGCTCGAGCTTGGATCGTTAGTAATTACTTAGCTCAACTCAGGTTCATTTATTAATTATTGAGGTTATATAATTATTTTTATATATAATTATATTCCTCTGAATATAACATAGTGTATATTATCTAGTTATTATTATCATCTACTATATGTATATACTAGCTTTTTATCCCGGGAGCGTCCCGGGGTTAAAAAAATATAACCATTATAATAATACTAATACTAATAGTAATAATTATTACTCTTGTAATTAAATAAATAAAAAAATAACCTTGCTATAAGGTGACACCATGTGTTGCAGTGTTGCGTGATTCTTTCTCCTAGCTTCTCTTGATACCTATCAATCTTTAGAAGGGTAAAATTCCAATAATAGCATAGCGACTGGGCTGAATTTCAACATCGTAGATAAGAATCTGGTTTAAAAGAAAAAACATGATTAATGAATAACCTGAACACTTTGTGTTTTTTTTTTCCTGTATGAACGAAACCCCACAAAAAATAGTCGTTTTTTCTCCGTTTTTATATAGCACTATGGTACTCGTTAGAAAGCTAATAAAACGCTCGTTAATTTGGTGTAATTTTTTTATTTAAAAAATCTCGTATATAAAAGATATTAACGTTTAAAAATTATGAGAAGAAACATAAGAGAGAAAAATTTTAATTTGTTTTTAAATTCTTTTTCCTAAAATAACTCAATTTAATCTTATTAATTGAGAATAAATTTAGGGTTTTATGTTTATTTTTTTTTTAATTAAAAAAAGAATTCAAAAACACTAAAATCTTACAATTATGATGCCACATGGCAGTTTCATGGAGAGGTTGAAAGCACCATTGCACGCCACGTCAGCAATGTTCAATTCTTTTATATATATTAATAGATATGTGTGTGTAATATTTATTATGCATTATATATTACTAAATCAAATATAACAACACTATATTTTTAAAGAGTAAATTCGTTTAAGTTCGAGCTCGTTTACTAAATGAACTCAAATTTAGGCATGGGCTCAAAATCGAGCTCGAGCTTGTTCAAGCTTGACTCAATTCGGTGTGTTAGCGAGTCAGTATTCATTTCTCAAATAATCATAATTTGCGAAACACTTTCGAATGATATTATTCTTTTCATTTTCAACAGAAAAGCAAATTATCCACCGGGATGTTAAGTCGTCCAATATCCTTCTAAACGAGAGATTTAAAGCAAAAGTTGCCAATTTTAGGTATGCAAGACTTGGAGAGACTGATAAAACACATGTTGTGACTAAAGTACAGGGCACACTCGGGTATCTTGACACGGAATATATGAGAACCCGTCAACTCACCCCAAAAGTTGACGTTCACTCATTTGGAGTTCTAATTATAGAAATTCTAACGGGTCGTAGACCCATTGAGTCCAAGAGAACTCCTACGGAGGTGGTGACACTAAGATGGGTAAGTTTCTTGTCCTTTTCATCGTTTGTGCACATGCAAACAGCGAGTTGTATCTTATGCATTATGTATAGGGTAACTTGTTGATTTAACTTCAGCAAGTTAAGAAAAACGTTAATAAAATGTTGTCACAGTCTTCATCCTTTCAACCAACATGCTAATTTTAACCACCTGAATAAATGAATGAATTATTTCAGGCGTTTGAGAAGTACAATAAAGGTGAAATCAAGGATTTGGCTGACCCTCAAATGAAAGAAGCTCTTGACTTGAAAATTATTGAAAGGATGTTTGAGTTAGCGTTTCAATGTGCCGCCCCAATACGAGCAGATCGCCCCGATATGAAGGCGGCGGGAGAGGAGCTGTGGGCCACTAGAATGGACTATCTTAGAAATGGAAGAAGAGGGTGAGTTTTAGTTAACAAGATAAGGCTTGACGCTTTCACTTGTATCAATCAAACTATCATGGTTGGTATATAATGCACAAGTTGTTGGATATCAATCCTCCCATGTAAAGTAATTAGTCAAGGGTTAAGTTTGTAATTAGTATAGGTTTAAGTTTGTAATTAGTATATAGTCTAGTTTAGTGTTTATTGTATAGTGTAACTGTAATCAAAGGGTCAAATGTGTATCATTTGTAAGTTTGTGAAGGGAAGGGATACGATGTTTCATCAAGGAACATGTCTATCTCCATGTATATATGTGTATATATATCGACTAGGTTAGAACTCATGTATAACACGGTTCGAGAAAGGGTTACACACAATCTTATTTAGAACAAAAAATCATTCTGTTGTGAAATCACTATGAAATTGAATCAAGAATTAACAAACAAATGCTTCGAAAGCTTATTATTGATGATAATGAATATGAATTACAAAGGAATTAGAAAAGAAACGAGTTACAGATTATTAGACCTAATTGGAATATATAAACCCTAAATCCCAATTAGTCTGTTAAAGTCTGTTAAGATTTTCAGACTTGACATAATCAGCTCCTCAATCTTCTCAGCTTCATCTTTATTGACACGAACTATTATAACCCTGAAAAGAACTTTGATAAATGTCACAACTAGTCCCTCAAACTTTCTTGACCAATTTGACTTATTGTTTGACCTTTGATTTTGACTTATTTTCTAACAATCTCCACCTTAAGTCAACAATCAAACATCTATCCATCTTATCACCAATCCAAACATGAATCAAACATCAGTTCACCACTAATTTGAACACCTCAAAACAGTTGCATGCACACCAGATTCATCTTGGACCATTTTGCCCTTCCTTAAGCCATCTGCCATAACAGTTGCTCCTGATTCAACACTATCCAGGTCTGATCCATGTTGTACATTGTTTTCAAAACTTAAAAAACATTCCAAGACCTGATAAACACCAATAGTTTTGACCCATTCCCAGCTTACTCCTTTTGCAGACTCAGAAACATCCTAAAACACGACCTTTTTACCATTGCAGTTAGTTTTGATCTCAATGACCATTTCAGAACTAAGCATCATGAACAAATCATTATTACCACATACTGAATACAATTCCTTATTCACTTCAGTACACCACTTGTCCATATTAGCTGATTTTCCAAAATCTTCACAAGTCAAAAGCTTCCTAGTTTTCCACCTTGACTTGTCCTTTTCACAGCACAGTTTTTCATCAAAAACAACATTGCCCAACTGAGAATCTTTCCCTGTTACATCCCCAGACTCCACTTGAATCTGAACAGACTTCACCTCTGCTTTTACAGGCTCCACCTCAGTCCAAACACCTTCTAACCATAGCACCAACTTGCTACCTTTTAACCTTGGCTTATCCATATCTAGACCACACATTCTGATCATCATCCTTCTATCAGAATACCCTAAGAACCTTTGGCCACTTGTTCTTGATTCCCACTTAGCCTGTCTAGAACTCAACTTTGAGCCACACTCTTTTTCAATCATTTCCAAAACTACCCCTTTTGGAAACACATCTCCTTTAACCAGAAGATCATCATCACACATATTACCATGAACACTTGATTGAATCACCTCAGAATCATAACCATTCTGCACACAAACTTCAATCATCTCCTATTCATTTGACTTTATGTCATGATCCACCACTTGATTGAATCACCTCAGAATCATTATTCTTCTGTCTAGTTCCTATCATTACTTCCACATGTCCTTTCATAACCAAGGCTTTACCATCCTTTAACATTACATGGCAACCCTCCTTTTCAAAACAACCCAATGACAGTAAACTCTTATTCAGAGTAGGAACATACCTAACATTATGGACAACCACAATCATGCCATTATCCATCATGATCATAACACACTTCCAATTCCCTGAATTTCACAAGTTCTGCCATCTCCAACCTTGACAACACCAAGATTCCCATATTTCAAATTCCTGATATACCCTTCAACATTTGTCATACCAAAAGATCCTCCTGAATCCATCACCATTGGGAAGACACGATTTGTGCTCTTTGTGGTGAAGGGGAGGAAACGGTGGATCATGTTTTTTTTGGGTGTGGGATATCGATGGGAGTTTGTTTGGGATAGTATTTCAAAGTGGTGCGGTATTCCAAACTTTTCGCATTTAGCATTAAAGATGTATTAGAGCTCCATAAGGTGCAACGTATGTCTATGGTTCGCAAAGAGATTGTTAGAGGGGTTGTCATAATTTGTTGGAGATTATGGAAAGCTAGGAATGAAGCGATATTTGAGAAGAAAGTGGTCAAAGTCGTTGTGATAGTGGAGGACATAAAAGCTTTATCTTACTTATGGTATAGTACTAGAAATAGTAGTAAAAGTATGGATTGGAAAGATTGGTGTAAATTGTATATGATGTAAGTGTTTCGGCGGCCTCTCCTCTCCGTCTTGGAGAGTAGGTGGTGTTCACGTTTGTTTAATGAAGTTCACTTTTCAAAAAATAAAAAAGATAGAATAGATTTCTTTAAATATTAATTATATTTCTTTTATTTTTTTTAATTTTAAAAGGTGGAGATGGGTGGTGGGTGGGTTAGAGCGGAGAAGATGAAACGGGTGGGGTAGGTTGTGGGACTCATTTAAATTTTATGGGAGGGACGATTACAACAAATGAAACTATAAAACATGAGTTGACAAAATTACCTCACTTAAATGACAGACACTAGATGGAGTTAGTGTTAGGGATGAGAATGACAAAAAAAATGGAAACCATAGTACGATTATGACAAAAAACCAAATGTTTGTACCTAAGTGACATTTGGTAACAAATCACATGGACAATTTTGGCAATTTACCTTACCCTATAATAAACGAAAATAGGTATGCCACATGGCACTAGGTGAGACCTTCCCACCCCTTGATTCCCTCCAAAAATCTTTCTCTCTCATTTGCATGGCACATGCACTTCCTCCCACAAATTTTAAACGTTAATAACTTTTATATACGACATTTTAAAAAAAATACACCAAATGACCGATCGTTTTATTATCTTCAACGAGTACCATAGTGCTATACAAGAAATGAAAAAAACTACTTTTTTTGTAGGTTTTTGTTCATGCTGAAATAAAAATGTGTTGAAGTAATTTATTAATCATGTTAAGATAATATATATGTTTTTTAACCTTCTATTACATATAAGAACTCCTAATTACAAATATATATTCAAAGATGTAGTCAGCTTGGTAAGAATCTAATTTCTTTTATTTTACCGCAACAAAATTGATAATAGATCATTGCTAATTAGGGGTGCATGGCTATTAGATTGTATAGTGTAAAAAAACTAAAAAACTTTGAAAGCATGTAAATATTGATACACATACAAGTTTCATCAACATGCATGCGTATTAACATGTGTTAACAATAATAATAAGATTTCGAGCTTTTTTTATATATATAGGGTTAGGATCCTCATAAAACCCTTGTTATAGTGAAAACTCTGACTTCCCGAGCTTTTTTTATATGAAAATTATAGGGCATGTAATATACATGATTTTTAGCATTTTGAGCAAAAAAAAAATCAAAAAAGCGCCGAGCACTTTTTAAAAAAAATAATAATAATAAGATTTCGAGTAAGACATGTTAAGCGAAATTAACATGTGTTAACAATGTGCTACCAAATCCTATATATATATATATATATATATAGATTATATAAGAAAAACACCAAATGTTAAAACACAATCAAATGTATTCTAGACATGAAACTTTAAACACACTGATTAGTTTCTTCGTATGGTGATTTAAATTGCATGTCGAGAATACATCAAATAGTGTTTTAAATTGTTATGTTTAGAATACTATGCCAAAAAGAATATAAAACATCATGGCTAAAATTTAAAACACAATGCCTTTGTAGACTTCTCACACATTATACGAAAAATGTCACTTGTACCGGAACCCTGCCCTATCTAACATATACCTTTCCTATACGGTCTTAACTAGAAAAATAAAAAGCGCACACGTGTAATTAGAAGTAAGTTTTATGAGTTATCAAGTGTTGATCCTATTCAAGTTTTTTTTTTTCAGAAAAAACAACGTATTACTTTTACGGTACACATTTTGTCACTTCATATTAGAATTGTCTATCTCGGAAACCTCCCAGGGGATAATCTAGTTATTTATATGCAAAAAGAAATGTACATAAAAGTCCCAACAAATACTTTTTTTCTAAACAAACTAAACGGGTATACCTAATACCCATGACTATGCCTCATACATGTCGCCGAGTAATTACTATTCTATCAAGAACACATCCCTAGTAATTCAGTAAATGTTAATTATATCTGTAGTAACTTATATTTGCTCATGTCCAAAGTTGGTGAAAAACTATATCTTAGATTTGCTCACAGTTCTTAATTTTTTCATTTTTACTATTTTTCCAACATCCTTCAAGGGTTAATCATTAAATATTAACCAAATCTCATAATTGTTTCGAGAAGATAACTGAGTTTGAATATTTCAGATAAAAGAATGAAAATAACAAAGTTTTAGTAATTTTAAAATCAGTAGATATTTAAATAACTTCTGATAAAACAATCAATAATCTTAATTGATTACTCACCAGTTGTAACCTGTTAGCTGTCTTTTGCATGTGGCCCCAAGAAAAAGAAGCACCACTCACAATTGTTGTTGGAGCTTAAAGTACATCATATCCATATCAAAGATATTGGGTGGTAGTTACCCATTAATTTCTATGTATTAGTGGAGACAATATACTTAATTATTCTTGAACAAGACATGAAGATTCCTTGTAAACTGTTATGTTAATATTTGTGATTTTAAAAAATATGGACATTTAAATCCAAGCCGCCTTTATTGATTAGGAGTATCCCTCATCTACGTTGACAATTGACTAGAGATATTTTAGATTATAAAACTCTATGAAGAGTTTCTTCACAACATAACCTGTTAAAAGTCATCAGAAAACCATATATCTAACCATGCTCTCTGTAGTAGCAATCAGTGATCAAGAGAAGTTGCATTCCTTAGCAACGGAACGCGTGTTTCATCGTTTTTCCCTTGCAGAAATTCAGTCAGCTACTCAAAACTTTGATGATGATTTGGTAGTTGGAAAGGGTGGTTTTGGGAAGGTATACAAAGGCCGTATCTATGTCACTAGTGATACCACTGAACGCGTTGTTGCCATTAAACGGTTGGATTCATTTTCTAGGCAAGGCGCATCCGAGTTCATGACAGAAATTGAAATGCTTTCCAAGTTGCGCCACTGTAATCTAGTGTCTTTAATTGGATTTTGTTCTGATAACAACGAGATGATACTAGTTTATGAGTACATGCCCAATGGGACTATCGAGTATCATTTGCACAAAGCTGATAGTCCTAATTTATCTTGGATGCATCGGCTCAAGATAAGCATAGGTGCCGCACGAGGATTAGAATACCTTCACACTGGTGTGGGTACCCAACAGGGAATCATACATCGCGATGTGAAAAGCGCAAATATTCTGCTAGATGCGAATTGGGCTGCAAAGATCGCAGATTTTGGGTTATCAAAAATTATAGATGAACCATCTTCTGGTGTGAGTACCGGCCTTAAAGGCACATTTGGGTATCTAGATCCGGAGTACTATAACACAGGGCACTTGACTAGGAAATCAGATGTTTATTCCTTTGGTGTTGTTTTGTTTGAGTTGATATCTGGGAGGCGTGCAGTCGATACAAGGTTTAGAGAAGAGGATATGAATTTGGCGAATTGGGCTAAAAAGTGTGTAAAAGAACGACGACTAGATCAGATTGTTAGTTCTCATATTATAGCACAAATTTATCCGAAATGTTTGAAAAAGTTTGTCCAGATTGCAGACCAGTGTTTACACAGCTCCAGAAAAAAGCGCCCCGCGATGGCTGATGTTGTGGCCGCTCTTCAGCAATCAATGGCATTTCAGGAGCAATTTGACGGTTCTGCTCAGGCTGCAGGTTCAACGGGTTTCACCATTAAAATTCCGAATCTATTTCTCAGGCCTAGGCATAACTCTGGTATATGTTAGGTTTGATTGCATATGTTTTTTCATTATTGGTATCTTATAAATTTACTTTTATAGAATTAAGTCAACAATGGTATATGATAGTCAATATAACCTTTTCGTTATTGGTATCTTATTGCAAACTGGAAGCAGCCTCTCTATTCTTAAGGGTAGAGGTAAGGCTGTCTACATCTTACCCTCCTCAGACCCTACCTTAGCTTTGCTATAGGTGGGATTAACTGAGTATGATGATGATGATGATGTATCTTATTGCAAACGAGCCAAGCCAAGCCCGAGCTCGAGCTCAATTGACTTATAAGAGCTCGATTCGAGCTTTGTTTTCAAAGCTCGAGCTCAGCTCGTTGACAATTTATCAAACTCGAGCTCGGCTCGTTGACAATTTATCAAACTCGAGCCCGGCTCGTTTATTATCAGTTAGTTAATACATTGAATAAAAATAATATAAATAATTGTTCGTCTAGGCTCGTGAGCTCGATAAGTGAAGCTCGAGCTCAGGGCTCGTTTACTAAATAGTGCTAAATATTATTAAATATAAAAAAAACTAATATTACACTAGGCTCGACGAGGCTAAAGAGCTTCACATGTCAGGCTCGAGCTCGGGCTCGATAAATAAACGAGCTTTGTTTTAGGCTCGAGCTCGAGTAGCTCGCAAGCGGCTCAGCTCGTTTGCACCCCTACATTTATGTGAGTGACATTTTCAAAGATCATAAAGATGTTTATTATCTCTATCAAATTGTTAAAAGACTTGCAATCATTAAGTTTTCTATGTTATTTAGGTGACCCTGACATGTCATCATCTACCCATAATGGGCATATGGAGCAGTCTTTTAGAATATTCTCATATAGAGACATGGAGCGCGCCACTAGGAATTTCAGCAGTCACATGTTGTTAGGCAGCGGACATTATGGAGACGTTTTTAGAGGTTGGCTTGATAGGAAGACATATTCTCCTTCAATGTCTGATAGTGGATTGATAATTGCTGTTAAGAGACTCTATACATACAAGATTAAACCAGACATGGTAAATGAGGTAACCTATTACTCTTGCCATCTCACAATTAGGGTGCGTTTGGTTTGCTAAATTTTCATGAAAGAATTTATTTTTTTCAAAAAGAATTGAAATTTGAAAGTATTATATATTATATATATCTAATATTGGTTAAACATTTGAATGCCTCAACCTGATTGGGTAATTTGGGCGGCATCCAATTTTGATTGGCCCATTTTGACGGCAGACACAACACGATTTATTATTATGACCAAACTTTGCTCAATATTTACACTTTAGCCATTTTAGAATTTCAAATTCTGACCACCCAAATTTTTTAAACTTTCGTTGCACTTTGGTGCTCCCGACGCGAAGCGCGGGGTAATAGAATTAATGTCCACCAAACCCTCAACGCAACAGGAGCTACCACAGCGAGGCGCGATCTTTACCGTGTACCAAACCCCGCAACATGAGTTCCCACAGCGAAGCGCGGGTAACTAAAACAATAGTTGGTTTTTAAAATTGAATATGCCAAAAGTTTGAATTTGAAGAAACTGGAATTTAATAAAACGAAGGGAATTTGGGACACGTTTGGGTGGAATTTAATGACTAATGATGAGTTTATTGTTGGTTAAATGGACGGTATTCTTAAATCTTAATACTACTTCATTATTTGTGGATACAGCAGAAAATGAAATGTCTGGAAGAACTCAATGATCCCAATGTAGTTAAGATCTTAGGGTACTGCATGGAAGGAGACTCGATACTCATTGTCTACGAGTTCATGCATCAAGGAACCTTAAATGATTATCTATTCAGTGGTAAGTGTCGTTTAAGTGTACTTAACAAGTAGCTGAAACGTAATTGTTCAAGTGTACATAATGAGATAAAATATGTTGTCTTGCAGTTGAAAGAAGAACAGAGCGACACCTGTTTATTTCGAGGGTAAAGATTGCGATAGGAGTTGCTCGAGGTCTTGTTTTCTTGCGTACACAGCCTCAACTTGCGGATTGCTCATTGCAGACGCACAATATTTTGTTAGATGAGGTATTGTTTCGACACAACTTGCTTATAGCTCATTGCGGATTGCTCAACCTTTTTCTTCTTTTGACACGCGAGTGACAATTCTTTTATTTCCCTTAATAATCCAGGAATTTAACGCAAAACTCTCGGATTTTGATGTGAAAATGTTGGTACCCAGTAGTGATGTGGATGCACCCTTTTATCTCACTCCAAGTTCATCCTGTAAGTTAACTTGATTCACTTCCTGCTGTCTACATTTTCCATAATTTTTCGGTATAAATCTTATAGTATATAAGAGTTGCAGACTATTTGAAGGTGAAGAGTGGTGTCTTTGGTTTCGGAGTGCTACTGATGGAGCTGCTAACGGGGAACTCAATTGCTAGTGAAAGTGATCTAACAGCAACAAGACATTGTTTACCTGGAGAACATGGGTGTGTTTCGTTGCCAAGTATATATGGTTCATTAGACTGCCGAATAAGATTAAACTTCCAGCAAACAAAACCAGCAGTCCGATTAGCTTTACTTGCTCAAAAATGTGTAGTGGATAAATCCTACCTGCGCCCAACCCTTGAATCGGTCTTGGAGGAACTAGACGAAATCTATGGCGTCATGTTAAATATAGGTAATAGTGGTAACTAGAGAGGTGATTGCTTAATCCTGTATATTGATTGTAGAGTATGAATGTTCTTTGGTAGTTACATATGTTAGTATCTTTTCTCTTGTTCGTTAAATTTTTGGCGTGCTTGCATATTTTTAAACCAGACGCAATGGGCAATGACTGTAAGCATTTGGCGGATCTTCGTGTCCATTTGAAAAGCTCATGAAAGCATTTTTATATATAAATCTATTATTTGAGACACTTAAAAATTAAATCTCTCTCATATACAGTATACCAACGATTTCACCATAACATCAAGTCGCCATTGGTTAATCTATCGACCAACTCAGGTAGCAACTAGCTAGCGTCCAATCACGGCATAAAAGATTTAATTGTGCCAGAATTTAGCAAGTAGCAAGTCGTTAGTTTGTCATTGTTTGATCACTCAACAAAATTTATGTTTCGTTATATTAGAGATAATTTCTCCTCATTGTTCTCTTCCACCATGCTCTTCCAAGATTTGTGTCTTCTTCCATTATGTCCAAGATATTTGCTTCCATGTATTATGCCCAAAGACTAGCACCTTCTCTTATGCCCCAAGCTTAGCTACTTCCTATTTTATGTTATTTCTTTATGTATTTATAGAGGAGGTTATTTCCTCATTTGGATGTACCAATAAAACTATCAATATCAAAAAACAACCATTTTATCTCTACACCTTTTGTAGAAATAACACCTTGCCGGTTTGAGAGTCGCAGTTTAGAAACGGAGCGGCCTCTAGCCGCAAGGCTGAAATAAACAAACCAATAAACCAAATAGAAAATCGCTTCCGCTCGATTTCTATACATTATGTGCCCGGTGGCCCTAACGTCACAACAGATCAAATCTATACTATTATATAATACATCCTAGATGGGCATCAAGGTAATTTCACTACTTTTTTAAGATGGCATATGAAGAGGCATAAGCATACATCTCTATATTTTACCCCCTTTCTTCTCTTTATGCCCCTTTATACAACATATTATGCATATGGTACATGTGGCTAATACACGGTTAATATCTTCTCCATAATGTAACCCCCATTCTTCTCACAAAAAGATTGAACCGGTTGTACCGTTCTTCTTAGAAAAAGATTCCTATCATGTCCTATAATTAGTTCACTCCTTATTTGACCCTCAATATGCTATTATAGCTACATTGTATTCTTATTTTCAATATTAATCTCTATTATACATGATGACTCATATCTTGATAGTTATACCAATACAAGTGGTTAAAGTAATATTTTGTGTTATTTGGTCGGTGAAGCTTACTGAACCACTATCGATGGCGGAAACATCAAGGTGTCACGTAGTGACGATTGTTCAATTTTTTTCAATAATTTAATTTAATTTGACAATTCCAAAACCTCTATTGTAACATCAAAAATTTTGAAAACATAAACTTGATAGATAATTCCTTTTAATATGTATGTAACGTGATTTACGTTTTTTTATTTAGATTAAATGAATAGAATATTATATTAATTAGAATTCTTCATAAGGAGGGTGTAAATATACTTTAATGAATTAAAACGTATATGATGTTATGAATTGGAATAAATTAAATAGAATTGAAAATTATGGTAAATTTGCCAATGAAGAGTCATGGCAATAAACGAGAACTTGTTAGAAATGCATTTATATAACCATTGGCATGGCCTCATATGTCATTATGTTGTCATTCACACACAAAGCCTCCTCTTAATCACCATTTCGATTACAAGAACGCAGCCATTGTCAAGCTCCCATTAACACCCACTTCGAACATAAGGATCTGAAGATCGTCTATATACTGGTTACATTCGTCTATTTCAATCAAGGTACGGTTGATCTATACGTTATATATTCTAAAATTCTATAAGTGTTACTTAATATATTCAGAACTATTTTAGATATATGAAGTTATTATTGGAGTACTTTATATATATACACACACTATACACATTATATAAGCTTCTCGATGACAATAAACAAAGCGCAAGGACAAACTATTCCGCATGTTTGTGTTTACCTCCCCGAACCTGTATTCTCACATGGCCAACTTTATGTGGCGCTGTTAAGGTGCACCACAAGGCACAACACAAAGGTATTGGCACACCTAAGCAACAAAGATAACGAAAGCGGGGTCTACACTACAAATGTAGTGTACTGTCAGGTGTTACTAGACTAAGTACCATAGCCTACATCAAAACAACGGTACATCACTACAAGCTTGTATACACATTATTGTGTTTAAAAGTATTTATTCAAAACATTATTCTTCGCTTATGTTTTTTGTATTCACATAACTCTATGGTCCAGTTCTATTGTTTCACACTTTGTGTTACTTTCAAATCGCATTGTATTTAATACAAACTTAACGTGTAACTCTACTACACTTTCTACTCCTATACATAAAATATTTGTACTATAAGTCAATTTTATACTTTCTTTAATATTTAAGCTACCACTTCGTTAGGAAATATATTGTAATAGTAATAATAATAATAATAATAATAGTAGTAGTATTAGTATTAGTAATAGTAATAATAATAATAATATATATATCATCTCTATATAAATGTATCCTTTATGGTTATCTCTATATTTTGCCAATAAAACGAGTCTTAAAGCTACGCGTACAAATCTTAAAGCTAAACACAACAATTTTACATATATACAAATGATATATAGCCAAACATCGTGCAGCCCCGCTGCAACGCACGGGTTCCTGCTAGTATGTGAAAACATTTTCTTAGTATATCTTGAGATGTGACTCACCACAAAATCTGACGCACAATATGTTTTTTCATTATTGTAAGAACCGTCCGTGTGTAAAATAAAATTAAAACAACTTTAATTTCGATTACAATACAAAAATAAAGATAGGAAAGTAGTAAATTACACTACATATTACAACTGAAATAAACAAAAGTACAAGAAAGGAGTAGAAACAGAAGACTGTGGCTGAGAATCGTGTTAAACACGGGCCCTTAAAACAAATTCCGAGTCTATTACGAGAGCTCGTTTTGTTTTCCCTGCACCGTATCTGCCATGACCACGGCCCATAACATTGGCCATCAGATAAACAAGCACAACCCATAATGAAATCATGTCCTACAATAGAAATAAAAATTATTAGTCACATTATTATATGTAATAAATGAAGTAAAAGTAGTAAACATTTGTATTAGTCAGTATATCTGATTTAACAAAATGTAAATATCTTATCAATATATTTGATTTAAAACAATTGTTTTTGAATGTGAATATCTTAGAAAGACTTACTTTTCATTAATTGGAATAACAATATATTCTTTATGTAAAATATTGTCTTCATGCCACCACCTTCTAAAGTTGTTGAACGAATTTTCAGCAATTTCCTATTTAAGGGATACATGGACCACACAAGCATGCGTGGGAGAAATGATAATCATAAAAAAGTCTAGCAAAATGGGCGGGTCCAGCGGGTTTGGGTAATGGGTCAAAACAGGTATGGGTCAAAACTTTACACACATAAAACTTTATCAACTACAAGAGAACAAGAAAGATAAAACCTTGGATAATAGAAGCTCTATAAACTTCAAGTAAAAAATGTGTTGAATAAGTGATAATCACTTATTTGTCCATTTCTTGGAGATATATTCTGCTCTAAATATCTGGCTAAAACACATACCGAAGGTAAAAGTTCATCAAAATCAATTAAATACATACCGAAGGTAAAAGAAAAAACAATTAAACACACACCGAAGGTAAAAGTTCATCGTTCAAACAATTTCCAGGCTCAAGCCTCTTAATATCACTCTCATTAATGTGACAATCACTGCAAAAAAGATATGATAGACCAATTATGTTTAGTTAAAACTGTCAGAGAAAGTTATCCACTCACACAAAATAAAAGAAAAATCAACACAAACCTAGATGGGTCACTTCTGCTAGCAGCAATCGTCTTCTTACATTTCTCATTAACTGCATTGAGTTTTGAAAGTAATGACAGTTTTACTTGTTCTGGTTGAGACTTGATAACATTGGATAAATACTTCATGTCTTTACAAACCTTATCCACTAAGTATTTCTTCCTTTTACTCTCCAAAGGATTGTCAATCTGTAAGTATGGGAAATCAGTTAAAAAGATCACAAATTCATAATACTAATAAACATAATAAAATATGGCACACATTTTCACCAACCATCCAGTTCTAGCGGAACTTTTCAATCACTTCTTTAGTGAATAGATGAACTTGCTCTCCCACAAACATCTCCATACAATATAACTGTAAAAATATGACACACCCGCTAAATTCTTCTCTTTCCCTTTCCCTTTAACAAATGATTTAAGACTATTCACGGGTTGCTCATTAAGATTATTCAGATCCTTCACATACCCCAAATATTTCCTTCCTAATTTTACCCCCTGCGTCAGGACAAACAATGTAATTCAATGCTATTAATGCAAAAGTTTTCTTAATAGCGTTGACTTCAACAATATTTTTGAATTCCTTTTTAACCTTCTCCGTATCAATATATTTGTTGCCATTTTTTCCTCCATAGTGAAATATCTACTCAGAAGATCATCATCGAATTTTGCACTTTCATCAACTAGTGAGCCATTTTCATTTGGTATACCCATTATACGAGAAAAATCATCAACTGTAATAATAAATTCTTTCTTCTCACCCCCCCTATTTATAGTTAGCTTCTTTTCATCCCAATTAAAATGCCTAGCCATTGATTTGACCAAATCCCGTTCTACGCTTATCTTTCTCTTGTCCAAGTCTGGAAGTCATGCAAAAGGGGTTTCTGCTATAACCTTTTCTTTATGGTCATTTAGTATGTCCAAAGCTTTTTTTAAATTGGCTACATTACACCTTATACGGTTTTTTTTATTAGCCTTACTCTCCACCGGCTCACTAGGATCCTTTTTTTTTTCATTCATGTATTTATCTTTGCAGGCTTGTTTACTTAAACCTTGGTTCTCCACCCATATAACAAATAAACGAGTGTTTTCAGGCCAGTGTATCGATTCATGCATACATGCAAATTATTCATCTATTATCCGTTTAAAAATAAATAATCCCTGTATATATAATGCCATATGTTTAAACCTAAGTGTAAACCTAATGGGTGATCTGATCTTAACATTATGATTCCCCTTTTGGTTCATAAAAAACTATCTCCCATTCAACAGGGTCTTTGCAGGAAATTGGTGATGGTATTATATTACCATCTTCGCCACCTATGGAAAGGGCCGATAGACGGTTGTTATGAAGTATCTACACATGATTGGGCTTAATAATGAAACGCCCATTGACAAAGACCATATCGTTATCAGGCGTCAAATTCTTTCTGAAACAAACCCCAATTATGCACCGGTTTTCGATTAAGATGTACTTGTTTCGATTAAACTCATTTTTATTGACAAGAATCTAACTTATGGAGAAATGCAATGAATAAAGGCATAAAAACAGACCTAAAAATACATGCTGAAATGTGTTCCACTGATTAGTCTTTCTTCTTTCTTCTTCAATGTTTGGGTCTGAAGCCATCTCCTTTGTTTGAGATCCTTCTTCTTCATTGTTTGGGTCTGAAACCAATACCACTGTTAGAGATCATTCTTCTTCACTATTTAGGTCTGAAGCCATATTCTCTGTTTGAGATTATGATTTGTATTAGGGTTTTGTTTTTCAGAATTTGGTGAATTTGTTGTAGATAAATTTGTTCGGTTAATTTTTTATGATAACTGCAATGAAAAATAAAGGGGGTTATATATAAAATCATCTCCATGAATTACAGTTATTGTGTTTTTAATCAGCCTCCATGCAAGATGGTTAGTCGTAACAACGCACAATATGGAATTCTTTAAACAGTTAATAAGTTGTGCTAGAATGACAGATTAGGGTTCTAGGGCTCTTAATTGGGGAAGATGATTCAGTTAGTTTGAAAGTTAAAACCTTTTTGAAAAGAAAAGAAACACCCAAGAAATGTGTAGCCCATGTGGTTAGGTCTTTTGTTTGTTGTTTCAGACCCGGCTTAGGTCTCGGGTTAGAATCTGGTTCCCACCCCTTTCTCATATTTTCTTTTCTACCTTTTAATAAATTAATATTATATTTTAGAGGTGACTTGACTATTTTGCCCCTAACTTAACGACAGAAAGTTAACCCCGTTAAGTCAGTGGGCTGTTCTGGCCTATTTCTTCAAAAGTCAGGGACTGTTTAAGCAATTTTTAAAAGTTTGGACTTGAGTGTCACATTGGCCCAAACCACGGGGACGGTTTTGGTAATTAACTCTTTTTTTTTAATTTCTAATACTCAGTCCAAACTTTCTAATACTTAGTCCAAACTTAAAAAAAAGAGTTAATTTCCGAAACCGTCCCCGTGGTTTGGGCCAATGTGCCACTCAAGTCCAAACTTTTAAAAATTGCTTGAACAGTCCCTGACTTTTGAAGAAATAGGCCAGAACAGCCCACTGACTTAACGGGGTTAACTTTCTGTCGTTAAGTTAGGGGCAAAATAGTCAAGTCACCTCTAATAGAATATTAATTTATTTAACGGAAGAAAACAAAATATGAGAAAGGGGTGGGAACCAGATTCGAATCCGAGACCTAAGCCGGGTCTGAAACAACAAACAAAAGACCCAACCACCTGAGCTACACATTTCTTAGGTGTTTCTTTTGTTTTTTAAAAAGGTTTTAACTTATAAACTATCTGAAAAAGATTCCCCAATTAAGAGCCCTAGAACCCTAATCTGTCTTTCTAGCACAGTCTATTAACTGTTTAAAGACTTCCATATTGTGCATTGTTACGACTAACCATCTTGCATGGAGGCTGATTAAGAAAACAATAATTGTAATTCATGGAGATGATTTCATATATAACCCCCTTTATTTTTCATTGCAGTTATCATCACAAATAAACGGAACAAATTTATCTGCAACAAATTCATCAAATTCTGAAACAAAACCCTAATAAAAATCATAATCTCAAACAGAGAAGATGGCTTTAGACCAAAACAGTGAAGAAGAACCATCTCTACCAGTGGTAATGGTTTCAGACCCAAACAATAAAGAAGAAGGATCTCAAACAAAGGAGATGGCTTCAGACCCAAACAGTGAAAAAGAAAGAAGAAAACCTAATCCGTGGAACACATTTTAGCATGTATTTTTATGTCTGTTTTTATACCTTTATTCATTGCATTTCTCCATAAGTAATTAGACTCCTATCAATAAAAATGAGTTTAATCAAAACAAGTACTTGTTAATTGAAAACCTGTGCATAATTGGGGTTTGTTTCTGAATGAATTTGACGCCTGATAAGGATATGGTCTTTGTCGATGGGCGTTTCATTATTAAGCCCAATCATGTGTAGATACTTCATAACAACCGTCTATCGGCCCTTATCATAGGTGGTGAAGATGGTAATATATTACCACCACCAATTTTCTGCAAAGACCCTGTTGAAGGGAAATTGTTTTTTATGAACCAAAAGGGGAATCATAATGCTAAGATCAGATCACCCGTTAGGTTTACACTTTAGAACCAAAATGAGGAAAATTTTAAAACTCGCCTGCACTTAGGTTTAAACATGTGGCATTATATATACAGGGATTAATTTTTTTTAAACGGAAAATAGATGAATAATTTGCATGTATGCATGAATCAATACACTGGCCTGAAAAACACTCGTTTATTTGTTATTTAGGGTGGAGAACCAAGGTTTAAGTAAACAAGCCTACAAAGATAAATACATGAATGAAAAGAAAAAGGATCCCAATGAGCCGGTGGAGAGTAAGGCTAATAAAAAAAAACCCGTATAAGGTGTAATGTTGCCAATTTTAAAAAAGCTTTGGACACACTAAATGATCATAAAGAAAAGGTTATATCAGAAACCCCTTTTGCATCTTCTAGACTTGGACAAAAGAAAGATAAGCGTAGAACGGGATTTGGTCAAATCAATGGCTAGGCATTTTAATTTGCATGAAAAGAAGCTAACTATAAATAAGGAGGGTGAGAAGAAAGAATTCATTATTACAGTTGAGGATTTTTATGGTATAATGGGTATACCAAATGAAAATGGCTCACTAGTTGATGAAAGTGCGAAATTCGATGATGATCTTCTCAGTAGATATTGCACTATGGAGAAGAAATGGCAACAAATATATTGATATGGAGAAGGTTAAAAATGAATTCAAAAATGTTGTTGAAGTCAATGCTAAGCAAACTTTTGCATTAATAGCATTGAATTACATTGTTTGTCCTGACGCAGGGGGTAAATTAGGAAGGAAATATTTGGGGTATGTGAAGAATGTGAATAGTCTTACTGAGCAACCCACGGGCAAATGTTGCTATGGATGTTCTCTCGCGTAGCATTAAAACATTTGCTTAAGAGAAAGGGAAAGAGAAGAATTTAGGGGGGGGGGGGGGGTTGTCATATTTTTATAGTTATATTGTATGGAGATGTTTGTGGGAGAGCAAGTTCATGTATTCACTAAAGAAGTGATTGAAAAGTTCCGCCAGAACCGGATGGTTAGGGAAAATGTGTGCCGTATTTTATTATGTTTATTAGTATTATGAATTTGTGATTTTTTTAACTGATTTCCCCTAGTTACATATTGACAATGCTTCGGAGAGTAAAAGGAAGAAATACTTAGTGGATAAGGTTTGTAAAGACATGAAGTATTTATCCAATGTTATCAAGTCTCAACCAGAACAAGTAAAACTGTCGTTACTTTCACAACCAATGCAGTTAACAAGAAATGTAAGAAGACAATTGCTGCTAGAAGAAGTGACCCATCTAGGTTTGTCTTGATTTTTCTTTTATTTTGTGTGAGTGGATGACTTTCTATGACAATTTTAACTCAACATAATTGGTCTATCATATCTTTTTTGCAGTGATTATCACATTAATGAGAATGATATTAAGAGGCTTGAGCCTGGAAACTGTTTGAACGATGAACTTATGAACTTTTACCTTAGGTATGTGTTTAATTGTTTTTTTATTTTACCTTCGGTATGTGTTTAATTGATTTTGATGAACTTGTACCTTCGGTA
The DNA here is from genome assembly GCA_028751855.1 of Ambrosia trifida. Lineage (NCBI taxonomy): Eukaryota > Viridiplantae > Streptophyta > Magnoliopsida > Asterales > Asteraceae > Ambrosia > Ambrosia trifida. The sequence continues at coordinate 30,342,172 of CM054124.1, read as the reverse complement.
TGTGTTTTGGCTAGATATTTAGAGCAGAATATATCACCAAGAAATGGAGAAATAAGTGATTATCACTTATTCAACACATTTTTTTACTCGAAGTTGAAAGAGCTTCTATTATCCAAGGTTTTATCTTTCTTGTTCTCTTGTAGATGATAAAGTTTTATGTGTGTAAAGTTTTGACCCACACCCGTTTTGACTCATTACTCAATCCCGCTGGACCGCCCATTTTGCTAGGCTTTTTATGATTATCATTTCTCCCACTCATGCTTGTGTGGTCCATGTATCCCTTGAATAGGAAATTGCTGAAAATTCGTTCAACAACTTTAGAAGGTGATGGCATGAAGACAATATTTTACATAAAGAATATATTGTAATCCCAATTAATGAAAAGTAAGTTTTTCTTAGATATTTACATTCAAAAACAATTGTTTTAAATCAAATATATTGATAAGATATTTACATTTTGTTAAATCAGATATGCTGACTAATACAAATGTTTACTAATTTTACTTCATTTATTACATATAATAAAATAATGTGACTAATAATTTTTTTTCTAATTGTATGACATGATTTCATTATGGGTTATGCTTGTTTATCTGATGGTCGATGTTACGGGCCGTGGTCATGGCAGAGACGGTGCAGGGAAAATGCCACCATACGGTGACGGTGATGATAATTGATGGCGCGTGTACCAATGAGACTGTAAGTCTTACAGGTCGTTAATGTTTACTATTTTTACTTCATTTTAAATTCTAATAATGTGACTAATAATTTTCAACTCTAATTGCAGTCCCCGGAAAGAAAAAACATGGTAAGGCGAAAATCTCGCCTTAAGAAAACATATCGATAATACAGGTTGCCCAGTTGATATACCCTTTGATAAAGAGGCCACCTACATGCCTCTAGGAAAGCTTGGTGGCCATTTCACACGGGAGGCGGGACTGTACATGTGGCACGAAATTCCATTTAACGTGGAAGGTTGTAAGAATGCTGATAGGTATGGCATCAATAAGTTAATGGAGTATATATTGATCAGTGGTTTGTAAATATATATTCTATATATTATGTGTTGATTTTTTTTTTTTGCTTGACTAGCTTGTTTTATTTAATTATCAGGGGCTGTTCAATTTAAGGAATGTTGAAAAAGATATCGATGCAATGAATAAAAAATAGGAGGCATTGTGGGGGCTTTCCAAAAGTGGTATAAAGACCGCAAATACAAAGTAAAGAGATATTTTCTAAAGGAAGTGGGATTATGATGATGTGGAAGGAGCAAAGCGATGCCCCCAAGGATATGTTGTCTGAAAACTGGATTGTGGCTGTTGATCACTTCTGCACTCCATAACATATGCGAAAGTCAGAAACTAACAAAGACATTCGCCGATAACGAAACGAACACATACTGAGATGGAACAAGCTCTTTTGCCACCCACTGTTATAAAAAGGTGTGTATATATATACACACACATATACATAGACAATAATGTTTATTTAACTTATAATCTAAGTTTTAATGTTAAACAGGACATCGAACGGTATGAAGCATACCTTTCAGGGCGTACAGGAAGCCAAGAAAAAAAGGAGAGAGAGAAAGACGTCTAGACACGTGTCGCATAATAACTGATCCATCGCAAAAGTCTCTCGAGAGATGCCTAAGATGTTTCGAAACTTGTGAACCGTCTCTTCTAAAAGATGGAAGGTGGCTAGTTTAGTAATTCCCTTTGGTCACTGACCATTTTCGTGATTTTCCCTAAATTCAAGGCTCATGGCACCTCACTCATGTGACTACCTTGTTTGTAAGTTATTTTTTTCATTTGTTATTTAATATGTAATTTTATTTTTCTTTATATTAAAATATGATGCTATGAATTATGATGTGCTAAGTTTCATCTAAAAAACACTTAAAAAAAAGTAAATTGCTAAAATCATCCATGATGTTTGTACTTTTGCCAGATCCATTCAAAATATTTAACATGAGTTTTTAATAGTTTTAAAGAAATGAATGAATATGGCAACTTTTTGACAGTTTACTCTTAATTCTTTTATATAAATTTTTATTGATTATAATAATTAATTCATCTAATAGATGTTTATATAATCTAACCTAAGATGCCTAATAATGATAATCACCCGAATTTTATAATAGTTTTAGGATAACATTGAAACTCTAACAGCATGGCTGTTGTAGTTTAAGGCATCCTTCACGGCATCTGCAACATCCTTTCATCCAGTTTGCGAAAGATGCTTCTATTAAAAACAAATTATTAAAAGTTTACATTTTATAAAATCAGAGAGGATTAATAACATACTTTTGTAATGTATACTCCACTAAAGTGACTAATTTTTAATAGTTAAATCCGTCCTTTTACTGATCGTGACTTGATCTTGGGGCTGTGTAGTCCACCAATTAGTTTCTCAAAATGTGTGATTACTGGATTCCAAAAGGTATCTTTTATTTGTTGATTTCCAATGTAGTTGTCCTTGGAAATATGTAAATAAGCCTTTGTCAACGCCACATCTTCTTTTTGCGACCAATTTTGAATCCCCCTGCCCCGCGTTTGGCTTTTTCTTTTATTTGTTCGACTAGTAGGTTGCACTTGTATGTCTTCCTCCTCATATTCATCTTCAGGTGTGTATTCTTCTTCTTCTTCTTCATCGTCATCTTCTTCTTCCGAATCAGGATCACGAACCGGGTTACATATGGAAGATTTTGGTAACCGGCTAGCGATACGCTAAACGGTCGATAATTTGGTCGTCCACCGGATCGGGAGGTTAAGTGAATTGACCGAATGCGACATGTGATGGCATGTTGGGTTGGTAAATGTTGTGGATATTGGATGGAAACGGTTAGGGCAGAAACAGTTGGATTGGAAATGTTTGGGTTGGAAAAGGTTGGGGTAGAAACAGTTGGGGCGTTATTGGTTAGTCTTGTGAACGAAACCTATTGGGTTTGCCTAGATTACCAACAACCTTCTCTTTATATTTTCACCTCGTAGCCGACACTTTTTTGTTTGAACCTTGCATTTCATTTTTTTTTTTTTTGGGTTGAAATGTGGGTGTGCTATATGTGCTTTTCATTGTTAATTGTATTGGGTTAAAAATGTGGTAAATATATATGGTTGGGTTTGAAACATTTTTTTTAATCCAACGGTCTCATGACCATTGCAGCCCCAACGACTCTATTTTCTCAACATCAAGCTTGCAATGTATATCAAGAGCCGTAATGTTTGTTGTTTATCACGAAGGGGGCGGGGCAGTGTTTGCGAGCATCGCACCGGTTTATCACAGATCACCCTGTATGTTCTAATGGCGGCGGCTTCTATAATATGCTTGTATAGGCTTATATAAGTTTGTGCCTTCACTTCACATGTCGTCATATAAATACAAAAGGCTCAAAGAAAATACAAATATATTTCAAAAGGTTTAAAAGTAAAAAAATTCTTTCAAATTTTTAACTTATACATGAAAAAGGGTTATAGAAACAAGTTCTTTATAATGTGTTGGTTATACCAATTGCCAAGCATGAGTTAGTACGTTTGGATAAAATCATAAGGACCAAACTAGATTAGCTTAGTGGGCTTGGACTTATTTGAAAAGAGGTCTCGTTCATTCAATTGTATTCATGCACAATAATATGTTCATGAAAGTTTTTCTATTTGCGTTCGTTTACATTCGTTTATGTTTGTTTATCTATGTTGTTCATTAAATGTTTTTGTACATTTATATAATATAATTTATCTAAGCTTTTATATTCATTAAATTTTATTTATTTTATTATCTAACAATTAAAATAGGAGGTCATCTTCCCATCTTTGTTATGAAATGCTTCCCTTTCCTTCCCAATTATTCATATCGATGAATACTATCGAACTCCGTTCTTCGAACAGGGCTTCGAATTTAGTGTTGTTCCCTACACCATCCACCTTGATCCTTCATCACTTTTGCCGATTTTATCTGTGTTCGTGAATATGTTCATTTCCTAACTGATTGAACAAGAACATAAAATCTAGTCCGATAAGTGTTCGCGAACCGTTCATGAATACATTTATTTCCCATTAGTGCATTTTGTTGTGTTCGTTACTCGTTAGTGTACGAATAAGCTAGGTATATTCATGTGCAGAATAGGTGTTATGTTTTAATGTTTGTTACTGTCTGAGGGATTAGTGGTTGAGTATATATCTAGTGATTAAGCTCAATCATTGAGGTCTCTTAGTGATTGAGCCATAAACTGTAAATACTCAATCATTATGCAAACCCACAACCTTTAGAAACCCTTGGTTCACAACCTTAGGAACCTCTCAAACCTTAGACTCAGATCAATGCAGAGGGTATGTAATTGAGCGTGTGTGTTTGAAGGGAGATCACAGATGTTATGGTTAGTAAAGGTTGATGTATACTCTTTCAGTAGCAACACTAATCTGTGTCAGTTCGTTCTGCATGTTTTGATATCAATTTTATATTTTTATGTACATATCTCAAACATACGTTGTTGTTCGCCACGTTCAGTCAGATCTACAGTCCGATCGATGGTCTTACATTTCCTAAACGAACGAACATGAACAGGCTCTTGTATGTATTAGTTTGGTTCGTTTACAGCCCTAGATATGCTCCTAGGTACCAAACTTTAGTTGAATCGCATACTTCCTTTGCATTGGTGTATGAATAATATTCTTTTCATATACTGCTTATGCGAAACTAGTTGTTTTCCCGAAGACCATAAGCCTTTAATATCGTTTCCAACAAACTTGCACATGTGGTGATAAATTTTGAGCATTGAAGAGATATTTTTTTTCTTGCTCATTAATTGGTACCGATGTGCTTAAACAAACGGACATTACGAACATAAATTAATTTAAACGATTTTGTATTACTAAGAAACCCAATTACTAACTGGTTATATTTATACAAGTAGCTAGAAAGCCCAATTTATGTTTTTGTTTATATAAATATAACAACTTATGTAATTAATAAAATTTAAACGAACATAAATAGGCATTCACGAACATAAATGAACGAACACAACGTTTGTTCATTTAACTAAACAAACACATTTTTTTATTCAATTATTAAATAAACGAACATAAACGAACTTCCCACCAAAAAAGTTCAGGAAGAGTTCATGAGCGTTTAGTTCGTTTACAGGCCTACTATGCTTTCTTCACTTATATCTTTCTTTCTCACCCTCTTTCTTTCATTCTTTCTCGGGCATTCTTTCTTTCTTGCAAGCTATTTCTTTCTCACACATTATTACTTTCTTTATTTGTGTGTTCCTATTTTCGTACTGTTAGGACAGAAAGGATTGAAGAAATCACTTTTGTAAACCTTAGTCTAATTCATACTTCTGCAAAATATTGTAAGTATAGAACTACTGAAGAAAGAAGACAAAAGTACTGAAGAATGATTCAACAAGTACTAAAGAAGATAGATCAGAAGTTCTGAAGTCAAACCAGACAAGTCAAACTACTCATCAGTAGTTTGTCATTCATCAGTACTTGTAATAGAATCTTTCCACCGCCTTATGTTTCAGTAGTTTAATTGTTTATTATTACTTTATCTTTTTGTACAAGTTCCAAGATTGCAACTTGTTGCAGACTTGCTTTTTGATCAAGGTTCATGTATTTGTAAGTCTATAAATAGATGGGTTCATCCCTCTGTTTAAGACATCGATTTTAATATAAACTGAAATCCTTCAAAGCTTATTATTGTTATTTCCATTTCATTTACTGAGAATCTGTTTTAGTATTTATTGTCATTCACATTCAAATACTTAGATTCTCATTAACTTATCTTTAGTTTGCAAACATCCAGGGGGAGTAATAACTCCTGTTGATAGTGTAACTTTACATACTTATTCCGCTGTGCAAATCTGATTGAACTTGCTAAACACATAAGTGTTCACTAGCAAGTAAACCTTCAAAGAGCATACTGATCCAACACGTCCTTTCTCTTGCCTTCTTACTTTTTCAGCCGTTCTTACTTTCTTTCTTTCTTTGTTTCACAAGCATTCAAATATCTTTGAACTCGACTTTCTTTTGCTTATCTTGTTCGCTTATTAGGAACAAGAAACTTTCTTGATTGTCAAGAGGGACCAATATACAAAATTTAATAAGAAAATTAGAGTAGAAATTTTAACACACTATTAATATAACAACCGAATAAACCATATCTTAGTGTAATCATAACATGAAATTTTTATTTCATATGTCAAACATGCAAAAAATATTCATATTATGTATACATACAAAAAGTAACTTAATGGTACTTTTTTCCATCCATCCAAAGCATATTCCGGTAAACCAACCGTCGACTTTTCGTTTCCGCCGTATTCACCATACCTAACAATTTCAACAACCGCCATGGCACGTTGTAACACCATTGCAACGATTCTTATGACACTCACTATATAACCCCCTCCGCAACAGATTCAACAGCCGCAACTAATAACCGTTACATCATCATAAAATGATCAACCGTCACTATTACCATACCTATAAGTAGTAGATTTGTCATCAGAAATTGAACGGCCATCACTAGATGAACGATAAGCAATCGAGTCGGGGAACATCAAACTATCGATGTGAAAATGAATGAGCATTGATCTGAATTCTAAAAAAGAGCGATGTGTACGTTGTTAAAAAGCACATAGTGCCAAAGATTCGATCTATATTGGCAAACAACGAATTAAAGATGACCAAATTGGTACATGCAACACAATTGGTTTCGCCGGAATTTTCAGTGGAATTGTTGAAGAAAGAAGAAAGAGATACCGGTAAAAAGGGATTGAAGAGTCAGATGAAATATTAAAAGGTCTATACGATTTTTTCTTTTATGTACATCGGTACATGGGTATCTGGAAAAACTATAGAATATGCGCGGGTTAGAGTTAACTAGTTATATATAAAATATATCTGAATAAGGCTTGACCTTTTACATAGATAATATAAGGCAGGAATGCAAGTATCAAGCATGTTGGATTTAACCATTAGTCCAGTACTTTAAAGAACAAAGCGTTTGCTTTAGGCTATTCATGGTAGGAGATGGGGGAAGGCATTAAGAAGTCTCAACAAGGCGTTTGGAAAAATATAGGCTCTATAGAAAATGAGTTTCAAAAGAAGAACATCAATATAGAACAAAAGTTGAGCAGCAAAATGGGTCGGGGATGTAAGACTCGTTTTGGGTACGATAAGTGGCTTGCAGATTCGCCTCTTTGTAGCTTTTTTTCCAAACATTTTTAAAAAAGCTTCTGACAAAATGCCCTTGTTCAAAACTACTCACTTATAGGAGGAACAAAAGAATTTTTAATGGTCAATCTACTTCAATGACGAGTTTGATAGAATATATAAAAGATTATACGTTCCTCAACTTGAAGATTCGAGCGGCATGAAAAAGTCTAACTCTAGCTAGATAAATTAGTGGTTGAATTTCGATGTAAATTTATTTTAATTCTTGGTGTATTTGGATGTACTTTGGCTTATCTTTTCTTGCATCTTGCTAGTTGCTAAGAGGATGGTCTTTTTATTTTTATTTTTATTTTTTCAGAACTGTTCAAAAAACAAAAAAAATTAAATAAACTTCATATGAGTCGATCATCAGATTGGCCAACCTAGGTTAGTTTTGGGCATGGGCATCTTTGTTTGACCAAACTGGAGTATGACCAAAACCTTCCGGAAAGTGTTCAAGGACAGCTCTTGTTAGTGCACTTCGTGTATGTCCCCAGCTAGTGATCGGTCCGTAATAGTCGTAGGCATGATTGTATAGCATTTTAGACGTTCTAGGGTTGCAGTATAATGTTTTATAAGCTTAGGGGTATTTTGGTTATTTTATATGTTACATACACCTCCTTAGTTATCTCATACATGTGCCCCCACATGTATGAGTGATAAGCGTGCTAGATAGGGAGGTGTATGAGTTCTACTATAAATACCCTATGCCTTAGTCATTTTGTAACTTTTGCCAAACTTTTGCCCATTCCAATACAAGTGCAATCCTTTGTGTGTGTGTTTTTGTATGTATGCTCTCATATTATTATTATTATTATTATTATTATTATTATTATTATTATTATTATTATTATTATTATTATTATTATTATTATTATTATCATCTTATCCATAAACACCCACCTATAACAACTAACCCGATCGTTGATTCCGCCCTCGATCCGATACGCGCGCGATACCAATTCTTGTGTCGATCCTACAAGTGGTATCAGAGCTAAGGCTCATATCACGCGTATTGTTATAGTGGTTTGCATCAGATCTGAAAGTTTTAGGCATTTGTTCATAGAAAACCGATTTTGACCCATTTAATGCATAAACATGGTTTTCGTTGATTTTGAGGTGTGTTTGATGATTGGATCATTGATTTGATTGTGGTTTTATGTTTAGAAACTGATTTTACAAATAACCAAATCAAATTTGAGCAAAAACGGATCAGATCTGAAAATTTTATGAAAAATTTTCATGTTCATGAGTTTTATGGGTTTTTATGACTTTTTGATGCAAAATCATGATCATGGAATGATTATTGAGATCCGATCATTCAATCACCATTCATAAGTGTTTTGGAAACTATTTGGATCAAATTTAGGTGTTAAACAATGATAATTTGGATCAGATCTGAATTTTTTATGAAAACCCGTAAGTTTTGTGTTCTTCATGTTCTTGTGGATTTTGGATTATAATTCGTGTTTTTGATGTGTTTTGGGTATTGGAAACTTGTTAGGAATTATTCCCTACACATAACCTTTCATTTGGATCACCTAAATTTCATCAAACACTTAAAAAACGATTTGATTCAACCACTGATGAAAAGGAAGTCCAAAAGATCGATGATTTCTTGCTTCAACGTGGAAAAATGTCCTTGAGTCATATTGCAAAATGTTGTTTCGAAATGTTTGATGATATGGATTCAGAATCGAAGGTTCTCACAATGTTGGACGAGTATGAGAAGTATATACCAGCGATTCATAACGAGGCATTTACAACAACAAACGAGAGTTATATATCGTAAGTGCATCCATACTGAACACTTCACTTAGCCTCCATTGCTGCATGATTTTTTTGTATTAAGTGCATTTTTTTTCAAACCTCTAATAACGGGTCAAAGTGTGAGCAGGATATCACTGGGTACGTTTGTTGTTTTATTAATAAGGAAAATTGGATTTTAACACCCTGAACTATTGACAATTGGCCGTTGACGCACTGAACTACAAAATTGAACAACACCGCACTGTACTTTCAACTTATTGGCCTGTATCACCCTCTGACTAACCATGGTTAGTTTTTGCTGACGTGGTATGGTGACGTGTCCATTTTTACTGACGTGGCATAGGGAATAAGCTGACGTGGCATGGACACATCACCTGCCCCGTCAGCAAAAATGGACACGTCACCATGCCACGTCAGCAAAAAATTAACCATGGTTAGTCTGGGGGGGGGGGGTAATACAGGCCAATAAGTTGAAAGTACAGTGCGGTGTTGTTCAATTTTGTAATTCAGTGCGTCAGCGGCCAATTATCAATAATTCAGGGTGTTAAAATCCAATTTCCCTATTAATAATGGGTCAAAGCTCGGTAAACACTTCCTTTTTGGGGTTGTTTTGGTCCTGTATTGATTCTTATGGGTCAAAATGGGTTTGATTAAAAAAGTTTCATTTAGGTAATCTTTTCAGTCAATCTGTTACCACCATATCAGCTATACATTTCAAAGAAAGTCAACAAGGTCAAACATGTCAACACTTTAGGAATATCCTTTCATATTTCTATCAGCAATGCAACTTTTTGCAACAATGTATAGCAAGTTAGCAACCAACTCAAGTCTGCTTAAAGTGTCTAAAACCTCGCAATGTACAGAATTCGGCAGATGTATACTACGAAGGGTCACATTGATTCGATGGTAAAGCTCAAAGGACTCAATATGGATACAAACCAATTACATTACTCGGTGTAGGAATGCATGCAGTGGTAAAGCTCAATGGACTCGATATGGATACAAACCAACTACATTACTCGGTCTAGGAATGCATGCGGGAAAAGGTCTCTGTTTTTAGTTTTTACATTACTAGTAGACGGTGTTAAGCCTTGATAGGCTGTCTAAAAATATGGGGAAAGGCATTTTCGATCGGTCTGTTTATGCCCCTGAAACAGTTGCTTTGTTTTCCAGTGCATTTCTGTAGAGCATTAAGATAAAAACCAAACTCTTGTTTTTAGTGTTGTACATAATAATGTATCTTGAGTAGTCATTTTGTCTCTGTAAATTTTTACAGTTAAGGAGGTGTTAAATCTTTACGAAACATGTAGATGAGTGAACAGTACCAAGTCGCTAGTCCTGGGAAGGCTTAGCCGAGACAACATATGAGGTTTTGCGGTTTTGGTTTTTTACGGTTGGATATATAACATCAAGTACTCAGATTCATAACTGTTTTTAAAAAATAAATAAACACACACACACAACTATATATATAGTACACAATGGTATAAGGTGGAGGTGTAAAGAAAAAAAAACAGATTGGCAACCGAACCTGGTTTTGAACCCAAACCCGACTTGATTTTGAAGTCGGTTTGGACCCGCTTGACCCATAGGATTGAAATTAGTTTGTAAACCTATACCCTGAAATCAGTTTGTAACTGGTCAAACAAAACTGAACAAGTCAAAACTCGGTTCCAACAGTCAGACCTGATCCTTTCCCTTCAAAAACCGGTTCCAACCCAACCCACATTGGCAAAAACTCGGTTTTGACTTTTGTTGACCCAACCTGAACCTGTTTCAACCTGAACCGTTTGGGCCCTGAACCTGATTTGTGCACCTCTATATTATTGTAAGGTATGGGTTTGGTTTGTCTTTTCAGCATAATGGTAATAGGTAGAGGTGTGTGAAATAACCAGATTGGGAACCGAACCCAGTTTCAAACCCAAAACCCACTTGATTTTGAACCCGCCTGGACCCTACCTGACCTGTAGAGCTGAAACTGGATTATAACCTTGTACTTTGAAACCGGGCTGAACCTGGTCAAACCAGACCAGAACCAGTCATAACTCGGCCGAACCTGGCTTGAACCGTTCAAAACCCTGTCAAACCCGACGTGAACAGTAAAAAGCCGGTTTGAATACAGTCAAACCTGACCCATTCCCTTCAATAAACGGTTCCAACCCAACCCGGTTTGGACAGAACTCAGTTTTGACTGTTGTTGACCCAGCCCAACCCAGTTTTAACCTGGACCGATTCGGGACCAGAACCCGACTTTTGCACCTCTAGTATAGGTTCGTAATCAGACTTTATGTATGCCGACCAAAGACGGCAAAACAATAGCCCACATCTAGATTCAAAAACCACTACAGGAATTTATTAAAATATATATATCATTATTGATTTCTCAGGTGTCTGAATGAACACAACATTACAACAAATGATTTTAAGTTAAACTGGCTGCTACTGCGATCTCTTCTAATCCAACAAAATAATACAAAAAGAGCACAAAAACAAAATAAATAAAAAAACAAAAATAACAGCGTCACACAAGTGAGGAAATATGCTGATGCCTTGAGGTTATCCCCTTCCCCGTTTGTCTCATAAGCCATACAGAACATATCACATAACAAAACAGTTAAACAGCTCTGCGCCTTCAGAATACACAAAATAATACAAGCATTAGTAAATAGAGTTTACTAACAATAACAGTCTATGAGGCCATGCACAAGACCAACGTTGTCTACATGACAAATACATAAACCATTCATTGTCTAATAAAATGGTAGCATATACTTTTTCAGAGAATTTCTAGATAAATTTACCTCTTCATTTAGGGGTGTCAATTGTGTCAGTTAGTGGGTTGACTAGGGGTGTGAATTTCTGACACGACCCGTGAACCCGACCCGTTAAGCACCCCTAGGGTTGACGGGTCGGGTTTAATCGTTGAGCCCAAACACAACTTATATATTTAGTCATGTGAACTATCAAAGACATCAACCCTAACTTAGACATACTCAAATTTGTGTAGCCCAACACGAACCGTTTAACCCATTCATCTGAACAAGTAAAACGGGTTGGCATGTTGTAGCAGGGTCCGGTTGACACGTTGCAAAAAGGATGTAATCAAATTGTAAACCTGTTAAATGGGTTAGCGGTTTGTAATAAAAAGGTTAAACAAGATGGCATGTTTAATTAAACAAGTCAAGCATGTCAATCCAGACACAAGCTGTTGTATATCGGGTCACCAACCGCCACCGGATTACCACACTCATTCAACTAGCATTTCGTGAACTTGTTCCGCTTAGTCGGGTCGGGTTCAATACCCACTAAGCATGTTAACCCATGCAAACAAGAAAATCTTTCAAGTCTTACATGGGCCACGTAACATCCATTTCCAATATTTTGTTTTCAATATTGCATTTTAATTTCCTACAGTTTGTTGTTTTCATTTTGTTGGCAAGTTTATAACTTCGAGTTAGTGGTCTTTACTCTTTAATTTAGGGCCATGGGTCATCAGTTAGTTTCCTTTCTCCATGTAATCGTAAAGTACAACAAATGGAAGTCGGTGAGTTTGAGTATAAAATTTCTTTCATTTAATTTTCTCTCAATGGATTTTGAGGTAAATTAATTTTCCATTGTTAGTTCAAGTTTGGCATCTTGGACAGTGTTCTTTGGATCCTATTCGAGTATTCGGAGTTAGGTGGTGTATCTGTATCCTATCTCGGTTTAGGCTTGCCCTACCATACGTTTATGTGGTGTTTCTGCATCATAAACGGGCCCTAGATCTATCATTTATTTTACCATTTGTTTTTAACCGGTGATTTGGGGTTTTACTCCTATCACAAGCCCATTAATTAAGCAGGTAAAACCTATGTTTTCAAAAGTGTGAGGCGCAGCAAGCGGGCTGCAACTGGTGAGGCGCGCTTTTAGGCGTTGAGGCGCAAATTCAGGCCAAATTCATGCTAAATTTAGGCTAAAATCGTTTGAAACCGCTAAAACATCCTAAACTAGCCCTCAACAAGCCTAAACAGCCCTAAAACTTCCTAAACTAGCATAAGCCTAAAATATCACTAAAACCGATAAAAATGTATTTTATACTCTGCACCTAATTTAAAAAAGCCCTTGTTTTTTCAAACGCCTAGCGCCTAGGCTCTCTGGGCTCGGCCTACGCACCTTGAGTGCACCTAGGCACTTTGACAACATAAGGTTAAACAGATAAACCCAAATACGACATGTTTACTAAACGAGTTATATATGACAACCGAAAACCTGATTTGTTTCGGGTCAGATCATGACTTGCCACCCTTATCAATTATCATTCTTAAAAATACGGCACTATTTCGAAGTGTCAATTTCAGTTCATAATTTCCCTATTTTTCTCTATAGCAAAGGTTCCTTTTAGATATTTGACATATCATCAAATATTGAAACTGTTTACTGTTCCTAATGCAATATCCCTAGTTTTCCAACATCCTTATTGCTAAAAATCACAAAAAATAGTAAATTTCGTTCATTAACAAGAAAAACAAAGCGAAATAAACATACCATTAACTAGTACCAGAATCAGATTGCTTTTCCGACTGCACCTTCGGCAACGCAAGTCCATTCCCATTAGGAGGCAGCTTCGACAAAGCCAACGGCCGTTGCAAAACCCCTGTCCCCCGTTCCCTAGTCCCAAACATCTGCTTCCTCAACACATCATGCAAATGCCCAAACAACTCCTTCTTCAACGCCTCAAACGCCAAATCCAACCTCTCCAACTGCTCCATCGCATTCTTATTATACATAAACAACCCATAATACAACTCAAAACTATCACTCGACGTATTCTCCACCAAATCCAACAACCGCTCATACCCTTTAGTATTAATCGGCGTACTCTCCAAATTCAACTTCTCCAAAACCCGCCCAACCGTATGCGTGATAAACTGACTCTCCGCCGCGTGCATATCATGCTCCGCACACGTCATCTCCTTCATCACACATCCTTCCCTAGCAAAACAATCCAAAAACTTTTCACACCTAGACACTCTCCCCTCATCGTCCCCAACCCGAACCTTATCGTACACAAACGGCAGCCCTTCCCAACTATTCTTCCCACTCTCCGGCCCGAACATAGGGTGCGTACACAATATATCGAAATCCAAAGGAAGTATTTGCAAAAACAAGTCCTTAGCAAACTCCTTAACCGATAAAACATCAACAAACAAAGTGCTACGTTTTAACCGTTGTAACGGTAACGAACGAAGGACTTTGTCGGTGGATAGGATTGAAGTGCATAATAATATTACTTCAGGGTGTTCTTCACAGAGGTCGTCAGGGTTAGAGTACCATGCGACGTTGAGGGAGTGAGCTTGGGAAGAGTAATCGGAGCGTGAATGGGCGAGGACGGTGTGGCCTTGACGGACTAGGGTTTTAGCGAGGAATTGGCCGAAGTTGCCGAAGCCGACGATGGCGATTTTTAGGGTTTTGGATTTGTGTAATTGGTTGGAGAGTTTTGTTTCGTAGTCGAAGGGTTGGGCGGCGTCGATTGCGGTGATTTGGGTGCGGCGGAGGCGGAGGGTGGTGGGGGTTGTGGGTTTTGACGGTGGGGGTAGTGGTGGTGGAGTACGGTGGTGGGTTAGGTGACGGTGGTGGTGGTGGTTGGTGATGAGTTTGGATGTTGTTGGAGAAATGGAGAGCATTTTTATGTGGGTTTTGAAGTTTCCGGTGAGGGTTTGAAGTGGCCGGAAGATGGAGGTTTTTTTGGTCAGCGTTGTTTAGTGTATTATTTGTTTATTATAATTTTAATTTTAATATTACTTGTGAAAAAAAAATGTGTTTGTTTTATATTTAAATAAATGGATTGTCAGTATGAACGTGGAGATCACCAAATACGAATAGTTAGACCCCCGTAGTGGAAGCGCTAAATGGCGTGAGACACAAAAATAGCGCCCTCCATATCGTTACGGGGAGCGCTATTAGGTAAAAAGGGGGGCGTTTTAAAAATAGCGTTGTGCACTATATCTTGTTACCAATCAATTGTTGCCACGTGTTAAATATGAATTGTTTGTGTTTTATCAGGGTGGTTTTTTTTTTTTTATAAATAGCGCCCCTTTTTTCTTTCACCCACTACACCCTTTTTTCATTTCAAGCCCCATGCTGACTCAGCTGCCACGTGGACCAATCAAAATCAAGGGCGTTATATTTAACCCCCTCCAATACACATGGTCTTAGACTGACTAATGGGGGTGGAAGAATGAAGATTATATGAAGCCCCTTCATGTTACAAATACCTTTGTATATGGCGTTAGGCAGGTTGTGTGGAGATCTCTATGAGCGTGTTGCAGAAGTAGGGGTGCAAACAAGCCGAGCCGAGCCCGAGCTCGACCAGGCTCGAACTCGAGCTCGATTAAGTTATAAGCGCTCGAGCTCGAGCTCAGCTCGATTCGAGCTTTGTTTTCAAAGCTCAAGCTCGGCTCGTTTGTAATTTCTCGAGCTCGGGCTCGGCTCGTTTAGTATTTATTAGTTAATATATTAAATAAAAATAATATAAATAATTGTTCATTTAGGCTCGTGAGCTCGATAAGTGAAGCTCGGGCTCGGGGGCTCGTTTACTAAACAACTTTAAATGAATGGTAAATATTATTAAATAATAAAAAAACTAATATTATACTAGGCTCAATAAGGCTCGACGAGCCTAACGAGCTTCACATGCCAAGCTCGAGCTCGAGCTCGATAAATAAACGAGCTTTGTTTTAGGCTCAAGCTCGACTCGAGCTCGAGCTCGATAAAGCTCGGCTCGTTTCGAGCTTTTTGCCAAGCCGAGCTCGAGTAGCTCGCGAGCTACTCGGCTCGTTTGCACCCCTATGCAGAAGTTAAGGATAAGATGGATGGATGGATGATTGTGGTTGTTTCTCAACTTATGGGTGATTTTTAAAGCTTCTTTTTTAACTAAACTGCAGTAAAATAAAGTCGTTTTAATCATTTCTAAATCATTTAATTTTTACATAAAAAAATAAATAATTAAAATATAAACATACATAATTAAAAAAAAATACATGGTTAAAATAGCAATTACATAATTAAAATAAAAATATATAATTAAAAGAAAAACATAAAATTAAACTGAAAATACGTGATTAAAATAAAAGTACATAACTGAAATAAGGCCTAAAGGGGCGCAACTAGATTCTTGTTTTCATTTCACTAATTTTAACCAATTATACACTGTCACATCATTTCACTGATTTACTTCACTGAAACACTTTTTTGTATGCAGCGCCTCACTGATTCACTTCACTGAAATATTTATTTTTTTATTATTTTTTAAAGAAACATTAATTAAACATATTATTAAACTAAATAAAATAAAATTACATAATATTCCATAAAATAACATCAATACATGACATCAAACATTATTTAAAACCGTAAATAAAACCGTTTAATAATATGTTTAATTAATGTTTAATTATAAAACGCCCTCTCATAGCTCTCCAAACCTCGACCCTCGGGTAGTTATCGGTGTGTAGGTTTCAGTATTGGTTACGGGCTTCTTCAAGCCACCCATTTGTGTTTAAAGTCGGATTGGCGTCCATCGCATTAACGAATAATTCTTGAAATATTGCGCATTTCGACTTTAACGATATAAACTTTCCATATATCGCGTCCGTTGAACGAGTGTTTTCACCCATTTGTTCGTTGAATCTTGTGGCCACCGCTTTCCAAAAACTTTGCCTTCCCCCGGTTCCTTGCTCTTGAACATCAAGATAGCTATTCACCAAGGCGAGTTCATCCTCCAAGCTCCAGATTGGTGCTCGCACACGGTTTAGCGGGGGCGGGATTGGATTTGGATTTGGGTTCTGGTTTGCCATTTGTTTTCAAGTTCAAGATGACCAATTGATAAAATTTGGCTATAGTTTTATACTAAAATTAACCTAAAGATACAAACGGTCACAAAAATATGACCGTTTGAAAGTCAGACGGTCAAAAAAGGAATAAATATTACCTAAAAGTTTGCACCGTCCCACACTACCAGCCCGTTAGATGGAACCAGAAAAAGGTCCACGGGAGCCCTACCAGCACAGGTGGTGACGGTGTTACCGTGCTGATAGTTAGGTACTCGTGCCCAATTCTAATAGCGTCATGTCCCCCCTAAAAACCGGCTAAATATTGTAATTCCACATAGCATGATTTTTCGTAAGATTGGATTAGGTTTCCATAAGAGTAATATACATGGTTTTTTTTTTCAAAGGTAAAAAATCATGTATATCACCCTTTTAATTTGTAGCTTACTATCTTTTAAGAAATCTGACATGCTTGTTAAGCAATATCACTTGGAACCGGTTCACAATGTATAAAAAGTATCATTTACTTTCTCAAAACTGTATGGATGGTTTGTGTCTTTATTCGAAAGTTATTTTCACGATATATAAAAACGTTTTGCACATAAAATTTTAAAAATTATTTTCTGCATTTAAACACTTTCTTATATTCGGAAACTTCACACAATCATTCAGACACTTTCTTATAATTCAATACTCTGACCAAGAAACTAAGTCATTGATGAAACTCTTGTGATTGATTACCTGCGCACGCAAAGTATTGACAAAAAAATAGAATTTTTTTCTTATTCATCCAAAAGATTATAAAAAGTAAGGGGCTGTTTGGTTGATTAAGTGCTGAATCATTAAGATGGTCTGAATGGTTAAGAGGCTCTGAATGGTTAAGAGCTGAATCATTCAGCATCTCTTATTAGCTTAATGATTCAGCACTTAATCATTCCATTCAGATGCTGAAACAAACAGTCTGAATGCTGAATGATTCAGACCTGAATGATTAAGAGGCTACCAAACAGCCCCTAAGTAAATTTCAGTTAGTAGTGTAATAATTTGTAGGACGACCCAGTGCCCATTATAAAATGCATACCGGCAACTAGCAACCACTACAAGAATTCCGGGCTTTAGGGGCGACCCACTTTTTGGTCGCCCCTAAAGGTCAATCCAACCCTCAGCCGTTGGATTAACAAGAAGATCAACGACCCACGTTTCATCCTTCTTTTTAAGCATTAGGGGCGACCCTTTTAGGGGTGACGATCGCCCCTAAAGGTCTAGAATAATTAATACTCCCGCCTCTTCTTCTTTCTTTCCCTCCTACCCTTTCCCTCCTACCCTTTTCCTCAAACTCTCAGCTCTCAAACTCTCTCAGCAATCTCTCTCAAACTCTCGGCTCTCTCTCTCATAAACTCTCTCTCACTCTCAAACTCTCTTTCCCTCCTACCCTTTTCTGCATTGTGGGTTAGTTTTCGGGTTTGATGTGTGGCATAACAATTAACCATCTAATTTTTGGGTTCACAAATCCTTCCCACCTTTTTACCATCTAATTTTTTGGTTGCAGATTAATCTGAGCAAGAGTAAAGCGGAGACAAGGCTGTGATGAAGTAAATGATGCTGCTTCACCGGTCGCAGAGTACATATGACTATATGAGGTATGTACTAAATGTTTTGAGAATATAATGTGATAGGATAGGATCTTATATCATTTACAAATTAATAACTATCTCTCGGGAAACTACTTGGCAACAAGCTTGAGGGACCTTTTTAAGAAGATTTTTCAAAAGTCAACTTCAAATGGGAGGTGCTGGAAAGTCTAACCATCTGAATAATTAATGTAACAATACAACAAATAAAGAGCAATCAGTGAAAAGTTTGAGTCCTGAGTCAACATAACAATATTGCGTTGCTTCCCCACCTACAGTACTGTCGGTCATAAATAATTTGTATTGTATATTTTTTCCACAAAATTGTTTTAGTCATTAATATGATTTCCTCATCGATTACATAATGTCATTTGGAGGAAATGACTGTGAAGCTTCTTGTAACGCCCCACCACATTACGGAATGGTGTGTCATATATACACAACCAATGGCGATAGTTGCTAACCTCAAACGTCTAATTACATATGTTATACAAGTTACAAGTTAATAACTAACATCATCAGTTGGAGTTCCAAGAAGCAGTACATTGTTGCATGGTGTAGTACTTAGTATGTTGCATTTTCCACGATGAATCATTCATGCAACTTGAGTCTGTTTTGCATCAAAATGTCATACTCCTGCAATATTCTTAGAATCTTTCGACTCTAAACCGACTCCGTCATATAGTTCAAATCAGAGTTTTGCTACAAGATGTAAGGGGTAACGTCTTTTCCCCACATCAGAGTGATAAATCGTTTATCATCCGGAATTCACTTCAGTTAGAGATGAGTATTCCAATTCACTTTCATTCCACTGCATAATACAGCAAAACAGATTTGTTGCTCCGGCCTATTCTGCAGGGTGATTGTCTGTATCGTATAATGGAATCGATTCCATTTCTCCAGGTCCATCTCCTTCCTTTCAATGCCCATTCTCGACTGCATTTATATTCTGCACGACCTCCCCCTACTACATACATACATACATACATACATACATACATACATACATACATACATACATACATACATACATACATACATACATACATACATACATACATACCCAAGAATGATTACTTTTTCGTATGTTTACAGCTCAGTGAACTAGTTTGACTGGTGTATGCAGCGTAGAAAATTTTGAAAACCACAAGAAAATTGATAACTAAGTGAACCAATCCTGATCTTAGATCAAAACGTGAAGGGTCAAGATTGACTAATCACTTGTTAATCAAAGTGTGCAGGTGTATCCACATGTGAATGAAGGCTTACACATATGCATTGTATTTTCACATGTTGGTCTTTCAACATTAGTTATTTTTTATCCGAAGTTTTTTTTTTTTTTTCATATGAGTTCATATTGGATCAGTAATTCTTTCTTTATTCATATTCTTCTAACTTTTATTAATATATAATATACTAAACACAAAAAAAATGTAAAACTAGTATTTATAAACATAAATAAAAGTTAATAGCAGCATATCAAAATTCTTTGATTATTTTTCCCATTCGACCTGTTATATATGCTAGTTTGTGCAGGGAAAGGTTGTAGATTGATAAGAAACACCCCACCCCCCCCCCCCCCCCCCCCCCCCACACACACACACATATGTTTTTATTAATATGACTTAAGGGTCAAATCTTTATTTAAACCATCTTGACAAATAAATAATTTAACCCAATTTGACCCATAGTTACAGTTAGAAAATTTGGTTACTATTGGGTGAATTTTCCCCAAAGCGATCGGAAAATTATCTCCGAAAAGTGCAGGCAAGGATAAGAGTTCAAATAATGGGATGCTTACAGTAAACAACTCTCAGTTGTTGTTGTTGCGAACGCCTCACGGATATACATCTCATACTCCTCCAACAATGTGAGCATCTTCAATTCTGAATCTGCCTCATTGCAGATTTCAAAACATAACTTCGCAATATGACGTATCGACATTTTTCCATGTTGGAGCAACATATCATCCATCTTTTGAACTTCATCATCATAAGTAAGTTGTTTTCCTGTTAGCACCTCCATGAGTATAAGTGTAAAACCATCAAGATTGCTCTGCAGTTGAAAGGGTTCTGCATAATGATCCTTAAAATATTCAAATGTATGTGACATAAACACTATGCAAAACTTCAAAACGGATATGATGGGAAGTTTCTTTTATGGAAGAGATCGAGAAGAGGAAGCGAAGCAACTTACTGAAACGTGGATAATAGTCACCATAAACAAGACCATTATCATCCCGGATATTGTAAGGGTAGCGACCGTGTGCTAGCTTAGTAACCTCACAATCTGAAAGTTTTGGTGTAAAATCCTGCAAATTTATGGTCCATGCATAAAAAGCGAATCCAGCAATACATTTAATGCCTATAGCAAAAGAGCTCAGATTATACGGTTATACCTCATCCAACAATATCTTACGTCTGTCTAGTCGAAACACACTGTTGGTTCCTCCCCAGTGCAAATATGTCATGACATAATCCCGTGTGTTGTGCAAAAAAACAATCCCTCGAGCAATTCCTACTGCTATTTTTACTTTTGTAACTAATGGAAGCCGTGCTATCGCTCCTACAAACCAAGAAAAAATAAAAACTTTAAAGCTTAATCCGCATCATTTTCAAACATATTTATGTTCCATACCGCTAAAAAGGTGATCCTCAAAGTTTCTGTTAGGCATGACTTCATTCACAAGGAAGAGTTGTTTGTCTGACAAACAATATCCAATGAGCTTAACAAGATTGGGATGACTAAACTCTTTCAAAATTTCCAATTCCAACTGCATTTATAAGTGATCACTTTTCACAATTGTGTCGGGTTTCATGAAAAAGATATAGCAAGTTATAAGTAGAAAGGGGGGATACATGATATTTTACCTTGGCCTTTTCAAGTTTTATAGTTTTGTTGTTCCAACAAAGTGACTTAATCACAACAGACATTGCCCTATTAGTTGTTTTATCGACCCAGCCTTTGTAAACATCTCCATAGCTCCAGGCACCTAAGTATGCTTCTTCTGTAAAGCCCCTCGTTGCGCGTCTCATTTCATCAAATGTGAACACTTTCAAATCTCTACCAACATTTTCCTTGTTGGTCAAAGAGGCCTGGTCTATATTGTTTTCAGGGTTTGTTGGTAAGCAGGCGCGTCTTTGGTCTAGGAAAATGAACAAAAAGGATAAATAAAAGGATAGGTAGTGAAAGTTATTGTATGATGTAATTTAGTAGTGTGTTGTAAAGACTAAAGAGTGAAAGAATATGCATACAAGACAATATTATGAAGTCTGTCCATAGTCTATACCTTGGTTTTCTTTAGTCGAGGAACGAAACTTAGGAATCATCCAACTGAATACCGTCATGGTCGATGATTTTGTGGAATTGTCCCATTTCTTCTGTATTTGTTGTAACTCTTTAAGTGATGCTACAACCTCGGTCATAGTAGGCCGTTCTTTCAGATCACTAAGCAAACAACGATTTGCAATTTTAGCAAACCGTTCTAAACATTTTAAATAAACTGTTCCTTTGATATTAACATCAACCAACTGATCAAACTTTCGTTCTTTCACACATTTTGTAGCCCACCTTACCAAACTTGAGTCCTCGCCTTTGCTCCAGTCTACAGCAAGCCTCCCGGATAACAATTCAAACAACACAACCCCAAACGCATACACATCTGTTCCCCATGTCAATTTTCCGGTGTAGAAATACTCTGGGTCCATATACCCAAATGAGCCTTTAGCAGTCGTATAAATTGACCGGTCAATTGGTACTATTTTGGACAACCCAAAATCCGAAATCACAGCTTCCCAGTTCTCATCTAAAAGAATGTTGGAACTCTTCACATCACGATGTATAATTCCCTGTTTCATACCATCACCTTTGTGAAGGTACTCTAATCCACGTGCAGCACCGATGGCTATCCTTAGTCGTTGCACCCAATTTAAAGGAGTATCATCCTTGTGTAGATGATGGTAGAGTGTTCCATTAGGCATATACTCATAGACAAGGATCATCTCCTTGTTATCATCACAAAAACCAATCAAGGACACCAAGTTATCGTGGCGTAACATGGAAATGACCTCAATTTCAGCCCGGAACTCAAGTTCACCCTGATCAGATATAGTATTCAACCTTTTGATGGCCACAACATGACTAGTTTCTTCTATACGAATACGACCTTTATATACCTTCCCAAATCCACCCTCTCCTAGGACATGTTCATCATCAAAGTTTTCGGTTGCAGCCTCAATCTCTGCAAGAGAAAATCGGATACAAGGCTGCGCTGAAGTAAATGATGAAAGTCTGGGAGCCTCACCAGTTGCAGAGTACATATTGTGATATGTACTGAATGTTTTGTGGATAATGTGATTGATACATTGGTCAGATATATCTCATAAATAAACTAGTTATAAAATTAAAAGGAAATTACTTGGCAACAACCATGGGTTAGCATTTTGAATAAAGTTTTTCCAAAGTCAAACTTCAAAATCAAAATGAATCATTCAAAGAAATTTACAATATGTAGACAAAATGAATTGGTCTATGAAGGATAATTATGAAGGAAAATGTCCAAATCAATCAAGTGTGTCTTGCTACAACTAAACATTTCACTATCACTTATTAAAATCACCATTAAATGAATATATTTCATTAGTGTCACCCGCTCGTAAACAATCTCGGCCAATTATTTTATTTTATTTTATTTTATTTACCTTTAAAGCGTTCCCTAAACGCCGTATGACCATGTTCTTATTAAACGGTTTTTTTTTTAACAAGTGTATATAACACTATGTTTTCTTATAGCCGTGTCAGATTAGTTAAAACGAGCGTAACAAGAAATCTAGTGTGACCCTAGTTGACTGGTTCCGCCATTGCGCTATGACAACCCATCCCAAATAACTTAGCAATTGGCTGACTGATAACTCGACACAATAACTTATGTTATATAGGTCATACTCGGTCTCTTTACAACATAGAAACCTGAAAGATATGCATACACATTTATTTCAACTCTACTTGACCCGTGAACCAAACTTAAGCACTGTCTCAACCTCGGTTAGAAGATTTCGGCAACCCGCTATTTTCCAGTGCGAAGGGACCCCGGTGAACCGAACTAACATTGAAATAAATAAAATTAATGAACAACTGAGTTGAAATCAATAAGAATACCAGGAAATAATAGCTTCTTTGTGCTTAATCCGTTTGTAATGGTTCGAGTTTTGATTAGAGATCAAATCTGTTTGTTTTTTTTTTTGTTTTTTTTTTTTTTTTTTTGTTTTTGTGAACCCAAACCGGTTCCAAACTAATTTTGACTTTGATCAGTTCCAAGACAAACTAGTTTGTTTGAAACCGGTTCGGTTTAGCCTCAGTTTGGTCTGTTTGAAAGGCCGGTTTTGGTTTGGTTTAGTTTCTGTTTCTATTCGTAAACTGCTACTTGTGCGCCAAGTAAAAAAAATAAAAAATAATAATAAGACAAAAAATTCAAGTTTTATTAATTTTTATAACCTTTTTAACGTGCATGTTGAAGACGTTAATCTTGAATTAGGAGATAAAGATCAAGACGGGTTATAGATAATTCTTGGTGAATTATCTATTGAGTCTTTTGTATTTAATTAGGGATAATTATTGGTTTAAGTAAATAGGTTTATCTAGTTAGTTTATTTTATTATTTAAATAGAGTTTGAGTTTGGTTAGGATTAGAATGAGTTTAGTATAAATAGATGGGTAGGTCTATTGTATTAGGTGTGCTTTGATTGATAATAAAAAGAGTCGAACGAGTTCGTTCAATCTCGTGTGTTTTGTGTTCGATCGAAGAGCCTGATTTTCCAACACATGTGGGTGTATTTTTATATGTAGATACTAGAAACCATTTTGTATATCTTTTTTTATATAAAATTGACCCTTTTTTTTCAAACTAGTTTATGCAGAAACTGGTTCGGTTCAGTTTTCGACTTAAGGGAGAGTTAAACGGTTTGGCGTACCGATTTGGCGTACCAGTTCAGGTCTATTTTGTCTGATTTCGGTCCGTAAACCGATTTTTTGTTCACCTCTAGTTTTGATGTTGTTCAATTGGGTTAATTATATCCAAGCCCAATTAAGCTAACCTGGGTTGGATTGATTCTTGAATTTCACAAAACATTGAAATGAAAAGCCTAGTTTCTTACCACTCCTGAGTCCTGGCTAGAGGTGAGCAAAAACAAAACCGGTTTAGGAACCGAAATCGGTACCAAAAAAAAATCTCAAACCAAAACACGGGCTAAAAGCAACGCTAAAACCGGCCAAACGAACCCAAACCAAAACCGAAACTGGTACCGCTAAAAATCGGTTGAAACCGGAAAAATCCGAAACCGAACCGAAAACGGTTTAAGGAAAAAAGAATTTTTGGCCATAAACACAAATAAAACTTTGATTTTTTTGTATTAAAATTCAATTTTTTTTCTTTAAAAAAAACCTTAAAGTTAATAAAATTAAACTTTATGTAATCTGTATGATTTTAAATGGTGCGTATGTGAACCGGAATGGAACCGAAACCGAAACGAAATCTAAACCGAAACCAGGTAAAAAACCCGACTTGTGACCAATCAAACAGGTACAGAACCAAACCGGTCATTCGATCAACACCAAACCGGTATGGGTTTTAAAAAGAAACCAATGTGTGCAACCTCTACAGGCTCTACTCGTGGCCCCTAGACATAAAAACCACAACCATCTGCATCGGACCATACAGTTTATGCCTTTATGGTTTAATTATAAAAAATAATTAGTGAAAAATTATACACATACTAAATCTATTTTTATTTCTTTCAACCAACAATCTAGCTTTTTGATTTTCACCAAAGAGCCAAAACATACCAAACTAGTCATACATACCCAAACAAGTCAATTGGTCACAAAAGGCTTGACCGGGTATGTACCTGGTGTATAATTACGCATCTAGAATATATTGTCTTTTAACTTCTCCTAAATTTATACAAAATATTATACAACGGTCACCTTCTTCGTCTCCAGCAATATCTACTCATTTTTTAGGCTTAGATTTTCTCATCTTCTCATTCATTCTTTCAACATGATTGTCGGATATTTGTAGGGATTATGATTTCTCACTATTTTATCTTTATGTACATACGTATTTGCAGTATGGTGTTTGTGTGTGTGGGTTGGTGATTGATGTTTGTAGGGTCTTGTTTAGTTGTTCAAGAGTGTGAATATGTCTTAGTCGGTGAAAACGTGACTCGCACGTCACCATCACATAGGAGTGGTGGGACCTTAATTAACTAAACCTTCAAGAGTGTGTAGTTGTTTAATTAAAATAAATAAATAAAGATGGGTGATGTGGCAGCATGTGATTGGCTAAAAACAAAGTTTAACTCTCTCTCTCTCTCTCTCTCTCTCTCTCCCTGCCTCTATCTCTCCCCATTCGTCTCTCTCCCACCCTTTCTTTATCTCCCCCTCTCTCCAGAGCAATGCCCCCTTCAATGGTGTCCATCCGACTGTGACATAACTCCACTACACATAGTCTAATATTAGACAAATAAAAAACAGCTATAGACCCCATTTTTAAAATGCCATAGTTTATTTATTTATTTATTTGATGATTACAACTAGTAATTATATAAATAATGATTTGTTGGAATCCTGAGCAATGTTTTAAATACCGGTTCAAACTGGTCATTAATACCGATAGAACTGGTTACCAATCACTGCCTTGGTACAATATAGGGTGGTATAAAA
Source organism: Ambrosia trifida (assembly GCA_028751855.1). Taxonomy (NCBI): domain Eukaryota; kingdom Viridiplantae; phylum Streptophyta; class Magnoliopsida; order Asterales; family Asteraceae; genus Ambrosia; species Ambrosia trifida. The sequence continues at coordinate 30,316,027 of CM054124.1, read as the reverse complement.
AGGTGATCTCAATTGGCTTTGAACCACCATAATGACCGACCATACTGGTTTAAGCCCATTGTAAATTTCTAGTTTTATCAGCACATCCATATAAACTCCCAATTTATGTTTTTAACCTAGCCGCTAGAACATGTGTCCCATAATTGAACTTTTCGAATTGGCTTTCCAGAACACCCTAGTCAAGCGATTTAAGTTCCCACCAACCCGATAACAAATAATGACTACAAACCGACGTTAATTTATGATGACCACCTTTCGATAACAATTGGCGATCTGAAGTTGTACTTAACCTCCGATCTGTAATGTCGAATCCGGGCTGCAGCCAGAGAGTTTATGCATAAGATTTGTATACATACATTTTATTTATGTGTATATTGATATATTGTGTATCATATTAATCTGCCAGCCTGAAACTTTCTGGATTTAATCTCGTTTAATCCAGTTTTTTTTTCTTTCATATTAGGGCGGTATAAAAGGATGATTATAGAATCATGTACTTTTAGATTATTTTTTGAGTTGAAGTTGTATATTTATGAAATTATAGGGTTAACTTACCAACCTAGTTAAACCGTTTAATTAAACTATTTCTGAGTTTAATCCGGTACAGTTTACAAACCAGTTTTAAAAAATTGGATGTTGATAGTATAATAATAACACCATAGTCTACTCAACTTCACCGGGCCCAAAGTTCTCATAATTGTATTGTTATTATTATAAAAGTATATTTTTAATCATTTCTAACATTAAAAATATTTTAAGGAACAATAATTACCTTCAACCCATTATTCTTACATGTATTGGTATTTTATTTATCCCCAATTTTAGCATTTACTACAATATCAAACAAGATACATGTTTTGTTGATGTCATAATTTAACCTAAAGAAAACAAAATAAATTTATCAAAGATCGATATAAGATGATTAAGATCTACCGAAGTAAATTGATAAAATATACCATGTTAATACCATGATTAAGAATTTAAGATCATATGAAAAGCTTATATAACAATCCAACCAACTACTCACTACATCAACCAACGAGCTATCACATCGACACCTAAATTGAGTGTTCTGAATGGCCAAGCCCAAGTGAATGCACATTGGGCCCTCACCTTTTTGAAAATATTTTTTTTAGCTAAAAAACAAAATTATTTTTGTCTTAAAAGATTATGAATAATTTTATCTAAATTATTGAAAAATATAGCATTTACATTTTTCGTTGTCAACGAGCTTAAGCTCAACTAGCATTGGAGGAGGAAAAAAAACAGGTCTCAAGTTCGAATCTGATCTCAACCTACTTTTTGACCGCAGTGTGCATTCAAACGACGGGTTTCCACGAAGCTGAAGATGGTGGGCTTGGCTACCCAGCGTTGTTTGCAATTGCGGGCGTATGGGTTTGATTTTTTGTCATTGGGTTACCCTAGGTAGCTGAACTTTTATTTGTTTACCGCTAAAAAGTAATAGTTTTGATTAAGGGTGTAACTGAAATCGAACTCAAGTTGAACTTAGTTTTTAGGTGTTGTTTGTTTTTTAAGAGGTAAAAGGTCTGCAGTCTGCAGATCACATCTGCAGAAAAGGTGGAATAAAAGTCTGCAGTCTGCCCAAAAAAAAAGACTATTTAATGTAGGACCATTTTTTTCCTCAATTGTACAAAACGAGGAGTGTTCTTGACGTTTCAAGTTCAATCACAAAACATCCAATATAACTCCTAGAATCACCCCTTAATAATCTGTTTAGTAAAATGGATTTCGAGATTTACGTAGTTATGTAGTTATGATCATATAGGGATGTCGAATGCAAAGTTACTTAAAAACGATAAAAACATATAAACACTTGTACATCTTGCATCAATAACTGATATGCCAGTTTACCCCACTTTTTTTTAACTCCCGTTATATTTACCAAGCACTATTAATAAGTGATTATGTGGTTCTTGTAATTCTTTAATTAAAATTCATTCAGTATTGAACATGTTCTTATGTTCATATTAGTCGTATACATTTACGTAAAGCCATAAAAATTTAGTTGAGTTTTTATAAACTTCAGCGCTATTTATTATGAGAAAATGATCAACCACATTTTATTCATAATTCATTTACTATATATATACACAATGAAAAAAGATATAACCTACAATTATTAAACACTAATAACAACTTTGACTATTACCTTGAACAAGACTTTGACTATGATTTAGACTTTGACTTGAAATACATATTCAAAATATACAATTAATAACATTGAGAATTTGGTGCATCTCTAATGTCCTCTCAAGATGGACGACCTTGGAATAAGTCCAATCTTGTATAGAAGTAGATGATGTTGTTGTTGAGCAAGAGGAAGAAGTTGATGAAGTTAAAGATGTAAAGAAAGATGAAGTTGATTAAGCAGCTGAATCAAGAGAAAATACATTTTGTGTTTTTTTTAATACTACAGGTGAAAAACATGAATAAAAGAGAATTTGGTCATCTCTTATTTGGATAAAATAGAGATGGTTAAAAGCCATAAAAGAGAAATAGAGAAAAATGATCAGAGGGTAAACGGAACAGGTGATAGAAGATTAAAGATAGAGTTGGCCGAAACATAAATGTTGTGGCTCAAAAATGATTGTAGATTTTTAGGTTTTGCAAAACTAGATAGAAGGAGAATGAGTTATGTTTGAACTTTAAAGGAGTAACAAAGTGTAATGGTGAGGTATGTTGATATTGTTGAGAGGATGAGATTAGAGTTTTGAAGGTGTTGGTAGATGTGAGTTTTGGAAATGTTAGAGAGATGATAAAAAAAAAAAAAAAAAGAAATAGTAGGGGATATTTTAAAGAAATTTAGGGGTGGTGGTGATCACAGCATAGTAGAAGATGTAAAAAGAACATAAGTGGCTAAGGTATTGAAACACTTGAGTGTTTTGAAGCAAAGTAGAAGATGGGGTTGAAAGTTGGCATGAAAGTTGTGACTTAGATTAAGAAAAAATAAGACATTGTTTTAAGAAGAGAGGGGGATCGGTACTTGTTGGAGCATGAATGCTCTGATACCATATGAGAAAATGATCAACCACATTTTATTCATAATTCATTTACTATATATATACACAATGAAGAAAGACATAACCTACAATTATTAAACACTAATAATAACTTTGACTATGACCTTGAACAAGACTTTGACTATGACTTAGACATGAAAATATATATACAAAATATACAATTAATAACATTGAGAATTTGGTGAATCTCTAATATTTATTACATAATTTGTGCTCATATATTCAAGCTTCATAACGTTTAAATTTGAGCTTGAATATATGAAGGAAAAAAAAAAATACTACGCTTGCTTATTTGATAAGCTTGTAACTTAAATTAACGTATTATATTTTCCAAATATCATATTTATGCATAGTTTTTTATTGTCATTGAAGATATTTAGATATCTAGTACACTTGCTTATAAATAGTTTTACCATAATCATGTACGGTGGTTGTATACAAGTCGTTTTCTTTTGGCTTTTGTATGAAAGTGATATCTGTTATATATCAACTATAACCTATTAGCAATATAAAGAACAATGGGAGAATGGGGAAATGTTTTCTTATTGATGTATCAATGTAAGATACAATGGCTCTATTTATAGGCCTATACATTAATATATAATAGTAATGAAGGAGGGGAGTTAAGCATGTGGATGGTCACTCTATTAATGTAATTTATAACACTCCCCCTTGACTATCCACATGATGAAATACGCTTAGTGATGCTGCCTCATTAAAAACCTTTGCTAGGAAAACCCAGGGGGATAAAACCATAGCTAAGGGAAAAAGAGTGCAGCGCGTATTATTCTCCCCCTGATGATTTATGCTCCTTGAGTCGACACTTCGATCCCATGAATGTTGAAGAACGACTTTGGTAGACTACAATAGCACCATTCTTTTATAAATTATGTGTAGAAAATAACTTTGGTAAAATATGTTTGGTTCTTTCTCCTTTGATGCATGATATTAATTTCAGGCTTCTAGTCCGTGCTCTCATGTGTGTAATTCTTTAAACAAAGTCTTCATGTCAGCCTTCTAGTGCCTCCTCTCGTATAAGATCAACGATCGTGTTGTTTTATATTCCCTGCATTAATAAAACTAACCAAACCCCCCTTTTTTTACAGGTTAGTAAATACAACCTCATATCTTTCATACCGTCCATCTAAATATTTGTTTTAACCCATTTCAATGTCTACTCACTAAACATAAACTACATCTTATTAATATACTCAAGAAATTAATGATATATCTAGTTATTTATAACTAGCAAGAAATATTGCATCAACTTCATTTAAATAGGGTACTTAAAGACTAATAATATTTATGATAAGAATACTTTATTTATACCAAATGATCAAACTTTTTAGAGATGGACTTTGAAATATTAAAATGTCCAACATCTTTTGAAACATCAACATATCTTATAATTTTTTATAAACATGATATTGTTGAATTAATACAAACACATGATCGAGTACCTCATACTCATATCTCTTTTCTTCGAGATAACTACCTAGTTGATTATACTATGTTTAACTCAACTATTTTAGTCCGTACATAGAAATTGTTAACTTCATATAACATATTTCATGTGCTTTTAGTTTCAATGGCTCTTGCATTTACAATCGGTCATGGACTTCCTTCCATGTACGTGAGCACACTCTTCAAGAGTTTTGCCACTTAAACCTCATAGTTTAGCATATCTTTTTCCATATCATATTCAAAGAACTCATCACCAATTGTTTCACTTCCATTTCGTGTAGAATTCTCATTCAAATAATTTTGCATATCAAGTAACTGGACGACCTTTAATACATTTTAAGTATGAGTTATGTCTATTGTACATATACTCAAATTGTATGTCAAGCAACAAGTGCACTATGTCAAGGACTTTCAAAAATCCCCCTTTTAAAAGTTCTACAGAGTCTCTCGATAATGCTCAGACATTATCACTGTAAACTGCGAGTGAACTTTTAAAAGAAAACTTTTGATACAAGTTGGATAATACAATCAAACTTATGTTACTCTTTATAGGGATATCTCATGAGTTTTAAAACACTCAACCCCCTTATTTTAGTCCATACATATTATATTACCTTTACATAATACTTCTTAAGGTATTGATATCAATGCTGCAGGCATCATCAATCCATCAAGGACTTTTCCATCTTGACCAATTACGCAAGTGCATTAACTCTTCAATTGGAAGAACAATAATATCTATTTCTCCAATATATATTGTACCATTCTTATACATTAAAGTATCATAATCACCAGGTTCAATTTATCACCTGTGGTGTATTGGTGCACAATAATTACATCCTACGATGTTTCATATTACATTTTAAGCAATCAGTTGCTTTAGGATACTCATGAGGAGTTCCACTTATATTCAATTCAATCATATAACAAACAAACATAACATATTCAGAATTGAATCTATTTATTCCGATCATAACGTTCTCGAGAACTTACGTTACAAGATTTTGACACATTAAATCCTTCATCATGTAAACTTTTAGTGTCAAGTAAATCATGATATTTATTAGACGCGTTTCAATTCTCTCTTTGCATTACCAGACTAATAAAATATTGAAAAGTCATTGCATCCACCACTGGAGAATGTGTCTCCTCATAATCAATTACGGGTCTTTGCGAAATTCTTGTGCCACCAATTTTACCTTATATCGTTTTCTTTTCAAATGTTGATTCGCACAAAAGACCTTTCTACAACTTTTGTTGTATGGACTACTGGTCCAAAACTTTTCTTTTCAATAGAGAATTCAACTCTGCCGTATTTGCGTCTTTCCAATTTGGCCAATCATTTCTTTGTATTCATTCATAGGCAGATCTTAAATCTTGATCCTCATTTTAAGCGCTACATTACATAAAATTTATAACGACGTCGATTTTATTTCGATTCCATACATTTTGTAGACATGATACTGTATAATGAGATCTCTTTATTTTCAGGTACCTGAGGTTCTTCTGGAACCATCATGTCTAATGTCTCTTCAGGAGACCTTTTTACTATAACCTCGACTTGACCATCTTTCTTACTTGCTCCAATTTCTCGAGGATTTTTATTCTTTGGAATCGACTAGTCTAACACGCTTCAGGCGTGCAATAGGCTTATTGCCAACATATGATTGTCCTTCCCGGACACTCATCTTAAATGGAGCATTAGCAGTTGGTATATGTGACTTGATTAGCTATTCATCATATTTAGGTCAGTTAATGTGTCTGGTAATTAATTCGCTAATCTTTATGAATGAATTATCCTTTTAACTTTTAGTTCACATTGTTTAGTACGAGGATCAATGATATTCATTCTAACTCATTTCTATTTCCAACTGCCTTTTATCTCCCCCTGATATTGGGAATGTTAATCCATTTAGATGGATATCAATTAACTGAGATGTAAATAAAACTCTTGTTGAAAATTCTATAAATCATCATATATTCCCAATCACCTTTTAAGGTCCCATCTCCGTGCGTCATGGTGGATCAATTTCAATATATGTCGCACAACAAAAATCTTAGATGGACAATATTTGGTTCCTGACCAAAAACCAACTATAATGGAGAGAAACTATTACCACATAGTGGCTTAATATGAATAAAAGTTATTGCATGTAAAATCACATTTAAATCAAATATAAACATGAACTTTTGCTCTTATGATTATTGACGTTGCATTCAATAGTATACGTTTAGTGATCATCTCAATGAAAGCAATATGTGTATGAACATAAGCTACTAGTATTTCAATATTTAGGAATTGATTCACTAAATATGTCATTTTGGAATAATGTGCTTGATATCTTATTAGCTAGGCCATATATCACACAAACTTCAGGTTGCGCACTTGATAACCATTTAGACGATGCATCGATTTTAAATACTAAATGGTATCATGTTCCAAAATATATATATTGATACTCAGCCTACTTTATATGGCAAATATATAATTTTGCTTAAGAACAAACATTACATGCTATGTATCGGATTGAAGAATCTTTAAGTTCTTCATTATGTTCACATCATCATCGACTCGGTGTGGTCTTACCGGTCATGCCAACTAATTAAATAATTATGATCCATAAATTCCTGGTTTATGAGCATATATGTATTACTTGCACGTATGTAATACAAATGAAAGATATGAGAGTATGTATGGAATATTCAAACCATCATCTCATTATTAACATGACCATCATTACAATTCCAAATGGTCAATCTCATCATTACAAATTTCTCAATTATCTCCATGATCATTACCTTTACTCGATCACAAGAATATGATATAATTTCAAACTTTTCATACTCTCTTAATGATATGGTTACTTCAAATTATTAGACATGTTGCACTCTTGCTTGTCTAATACACGACAAGAAATACGAGAGAATAATATATCACTATTTCAAACATTCTTTTTACACACATGTTTCCCATATCTTATTCTCGTGTAATTACTTACTTAGTGTGCAACTTCTTGTGATCGATTTCAATATTAACATGTTGACCATATTATCAACATGGTGATCTTTACAATTTCCTCTTCACCATGATCATGACTTTTATACCGATCATTGTATAATTATCACAATATTAACTTATTTGATCTCATTAACTTGAGCATCATAGTCATTTCCTTAACCACCGTGATCATGAACTTTACACGAATCATTATATCATCACATTCACTTCAGGGAATGGATAATAACCACACTACTTTCATGGTGGAATCATTACAATTTCCTTAGTTATGTATATGATTACGACCTTTCACTGATCATTGTATTATCACATTCACTTCAGGGAATGGACTAGAATCACACCACTTTCATGACGGTCGTTCAATATATATATTCTTTCTTTAACAATATTATTGACATATGGAAAGTGTTGTATTCAACATACTCTTATGAATAATATTTTCATCACATGATATAAATTGAAAAATTAGTGTATGACTTTACAAGCTTCCACATGATGAGCATTAGAGAACCTCACACTTCAGGTATAAATCTTTTCCTGACAATCTAAACATGTCAAGTATATTGCAAAAGAAAAGAATCCATGGGAATATGACACTAAATGCAATATACGGTTTATAAACTAATTATGAGGTTACTTTATAACCCCACGAAAGGGTAACCAATTAACATATTATTCGGTTTAAAATAAATTGATGGGGAGCTACAGTATGGACATAGCGAACGTTTTCGCTTTGCTTGTTGTGGCCTCTTGAGTTTAGTTATGCTAATATGCATTCAATAATTCATGCATAAATAAAGTACAAAAAATATAAAAAGAGATTGTTTACCTTAATTTATTTATGTTCTCAATTGAGACACAATTTGTGATTAGTACGTTCTGCTCCCAAAATGAATCACCAAACCAATCGAAGTTCATATTTAACCATTTCAGATATTCCTAAAGATCCCAGTTAGGTGTGGTTGTATCGATGAAACCGCTCATCGATGATGCCAAATATTTGTATAATTTTTTTTCGAAAAAATAGAACATGTCATTTTCTTCAGTTTCAACCATTTAGTAATCATTGCTTTTTCAATATTGACTACATGGTCGTTGATTTTATGAAACAGTTTTTCATATTTAGAATTCTAAAGTATTTCGTCAAATTCATTTAATCAATTTCTGAAGCCATAACAAAATAAGTTGTTTAGGAATACTAAATATAAATCTCGATTTACCCAATATTGTATGAACTACAATATGGATTCTTTGAGAGATAGAAGACAAGAACAAAAACAAGCTAATGGCATACCTTATGGTAATATGATCCAGCATCAAAAGCATTCGTGCTGATAACGTGTTATATATTAACTATAACCTATTAGCAATATAAAGAACAATGGGAGAATGGGGGAAATGTTTTCTTATTGATGTATCAATGTAAGATACAATGGCTCTATTTATAGGCCTATACATTAATATATAATAGTAATGAAAGAGGGGAGTTAAGCATGTGGATGGTCACTCTATTAATGTAATTTATAACAATATCCAACTTATTTAATAGCCTTTTCCCTCCATGGGCCAAGGGAAAGATTGTCGTTTTGCAAGGCCAATAATATAAGGGATTTACCGAAATAATATATGGCATATAATTGAAAATGATATTTTCTCTTAATAAAATAATGTTAATAATTATAATAATTAAACTTGTTTTTTGTAAAATAATGAAGTAAAGCGTTTATTAATTTTCTAATCATATAAAATTCGTATAGACCCATGTGATGATTACAAAAATTTCTTGCTAACACAAGAAGTTTTAAATGTACATATGATTTGCTTGCATTTAACTTCTAAAACCGCATTTTGTTGTTGGTACAAAGGGCCACAATATTGCCCTAAAACACGAAGAGCATATATCAGTTTGGTGTTACATACGTATCCTAAGAAACACTACTCTAATTACACCAAATATAAAAGGAGAATGAAGAGATGATATTATTAATCATCTTAGGTGATTACAATTTACAAGGGTGCTATAAAAGAGTATAACTAGACAACGCTCAGAGAATTTCTCTCAAACAGCCGACCCTTTTTCTATACGAAGAAAGGTTATTAATTTATTGGTATATTATAATGTTAAAAAGTAATTTTATACATATTTATCAAACATAGTTTGTATTGTCTTTCACGGGTAGCTCAGTTTGTGAATGGATCAGGGATCTCTCTTGGAGGTCTCATGTTCGATTCCCGCGAAGGACATAATGAGAAATGATGGATGACTCATGGCCTATAGCCATGAGTTCAAGTCCTGATCTCGCCAGATTTTACCGGTTCACTACTGTTGTGCCTTCGGGCGGGTATGTGGGTCGGGTTTTCCCTGAAAGCGGACTGTCGGGCAGGCTAGGGGCTTCATGCGTCCAGGGTGGGCCGGGCTGTGCCCCTGTTTTTGCCACTGGGGGGCCACGTACGAAGTACTCGGCGTTGTTTAGTTGGTAGTTTAAAAAAAAAACATAGTTTGTATTTGTGGTCCAATTACTATCCATAGTATGTGTTAACAACTTGACTTTTAGCCAGCTCAAGTGGGGATATTGCCACTTGGATGTCATCATTTAGTAGAACCTGGGACCCACTTCAACAGTTGGCATCCAACCTGGAAAGTATTTTGCTCTTTTGCCCCTCAAAATTATCTATACTTTAAACTAGGTCCTTACTATTTACAATATATGCCAATATTGTAGAAATAGAAGTTTGAAGTTAACCAGTGTTGTCATCTTTATTATACCCTTATGGCCTTATACATCTAGTAAAGTTTTCAAAAAGAAATAAACTTATTGATTTAAGTATATTTTGTTGGAAGTATATAAAGATCTCAAAGTACAATATATGATCCCTTTGTACAAATAAAAAATCTAAAAACAAAATCATGACTATGGAGAAGTAAGTATTCATGGTTATAGATGTGTTACATGGGTATAGCTTTACGATAGGACCTTGCTATTCACCCCCCCACCCCTCCCCCCCCCCCCCCCCCCCCCAAAAAAAAAAAAATTATTTTGACCCCCTTAAAGCACTGAGTTTTGGCCAAAGCTCGGCGTATAGGGCTCACGTGTGACATCATTGTCACACCAGTCAAAGCTTTATCAGACTTTAAGTCACATCACTGAAACATCGTACTTCAAAGCGCTGAGCTTTGGCCAAAGCTCAGTGCTTTGAAGCCCAAAAGCTGACAGCAGCACATGGGGCCTTGGGATTGCCTCCTAAGCGCTGAGAGCTTTGGGCAAAGCTCAGTGCTTTGAAGCCCTAAGCTCAGTGCTTTGCTGCCACGTTTAAGCCCACGGGCCACTGCATTTTGCCCTAAGCTCAGCGCTTATGGCCTTTTTTTTAAAAAAAATTGTTTTAATGTTTTTTTAATTGTTTTAATTAATTTTAATTCTTTTTTAAGTATTTTAACTTGTTTTCAATAAAAAAAAATTTTGTTTGATGTGTTTCGGTTCGTTTATTGCTCGTTTGTCGTTTTGAGTAGAAACATCCGAGTATGAACAAATTTCATAAATTAGTGTACGCGATACATGAACTATACAATCAATACCGTTTTTTTTTATCAAAATACATATTTAGCATGTCTAATCGTTATCCTGGTATCCGGACTCTGTTTGACGCGTTTTGGTTCGTTTATTGCTCGTTTGTGGTTTTCATTAGACATATTCTGTTGACGAACAACTTTCACAAATCATTGTGCGTAATACATGATTACAATAGATAGGGCCTTACGATATTTTAAAGGATAAAACATAATGCATCATGATTACAATAAAAGGCATGGTGATTATATTTCTATGCACATGTATTATAAATTTATAAAAGCAAGTGCCAGTCATTTTTTCTAAATTTATGAAATCATAAGCTAACAATTTTCTTTTTGTTGCATCATTGCTACTTTTCCAAGCTTTCTGGAAAATATAAAACAATTGTGCAAACACAAACAATTGCGTTTACACATTTATTAAACGTTCCTATAACGGTTAAAAAGAATACATCAGTGGTTACTAAACCATTTCTTCTGTTTTTTTTAACTAATAGAACTAACAACTTCTGTTGTTTAGTTAATAAGTCTAGCTTATAAGGTCGCTCGACTATTGAAATAAGAAGGAAATTGTCTACCATTTTCAATGTTTTCATTTCTACTTTTACTATATATTTTTTTTGTCCTAATTCATTCTAAACCAATTAATTTATTTGTATCTGATTTTTTTTTGAACCAAAATTTATTTGTATCTGATATATTAACTTGTAATTAAAGTGGATTATTTTGACTACATATAATGCATCATTAATAACAATAGTGATCTAATTTATTTTACTACACTAATTTGCTAAAACTTTATCATATTAGTTGAACTTGATATACTCATGATATACTTTAAATAAAATTACAAAATTTAAATTGATAAATGTTAACTACATAGGTTTATTCATTATTAAGTTACATAAGCATCCTTCCATCTCATAGTAAAAATTAGGTGGGATATATTTATGTGATTATGATCATCATTGTATTGTTAAAATTGGTTATATATTACACGACCTTTTTTTTTTTTTTTTTTTTTTGGGGGGGGGGGGGGTCTGTTCAAAGTCAAAACTATATTTTAACCAGGGGCGGATTTAGGTGTATTGGAGCGGGTTCCCGGGAACCCACTCGGTTTTGAAATTTTAGTGTTAATATATATAAAAATTTTGGAAGGAACCCATAAATAAATAATGAAAGGAACCCACAACAAATTCAGCAAAGTGTTGCACTGGTTGAGAGCCCACTTTATAAGCTTTAGCTTGCTGGTTCGAGTCCCTTTAGCTGCTAGTAATGCTTGTTTTTTCTTTCCTGTTTTTCCCCCAAAACCCACATTAGGTTTAGGTTTTTTAAAAAAAAAAAGATAAAGAGAAATAAAACTTGCGCCTCCTCACACCCCTGTCCTGCACAACACTCATGCCCTCAAGATTTCTACTCCAGGCCTCCGCCCTCCAGTCCTCCAGCATCTACTCCAGCCGTCTCCAGCCGCGGTGGCGCTCGCTGCAACTCCGGCCATCTCCAAGCTCACTTCCACGACCCTCAATTATCCTCCACGCCTCCAGTAATGTTGTGTTCATGTGTTGTTTTAATTTTTAGTTTCTCGTGTTAATTTCTACGCAGCGGCCATCAAAGTAACAGAAGAGGTAAACTACTTCCAATTTCTTGATTTGCTAATGCCTAGTGAAATTGTTACTGTTTAACAGGACTATTTACTACATGTTGTTTAATAGGACCATTTACCTCATGTTCATTCAGAATCAATAATGATGGAAAACTCTCTCCATGAATGATTAGGTATGCTGACAATGGTATGATTTTGTTCCAACTTATATATACCATGCTTATTAGACATTGATCTGAAACACAAAAAGTGCTAAATGCAATTGAAAAAATGTTATTTCTAGAGTCCTTTGTTATGAGTAAATGATTAGAGTTATGATTATAATGGATAGCATAAGGCGTTTGATGTTAGATCTGAAAGAGATTTTTGCTTATTAGGCAGGTTGGACAATAGGTCAAAACTAGTAAATTGTTTTGAACACGTAATATACATAATCTTTGTAGGGTTGAATTGTAGATAGTCTTCAAGTGACTTGATAACCGTTTTATGTTATCACGTCTTTCTCGTATTTTATTATGTTTCCCAACCCGACTCCACCCGGAATTCTAACGCTCGGTTGTCGGAGATCTGACCACCGAAAAAAAAGGAACCCATTGGAAAAAAAATCCTGGATCCGCCACTGATTTTAACCACAAGTGTATCAATCGTCATATATTAAAATATATATAAAAAAAAGAGGAAACGCAATTACCACATTTTATATAGATTTTTTTTTTGAACGGTACATTTTATATAGATGACTTTACCATCTTTGATTATTTCATATAGAAGATGATGTTTTTGACAAAAATTCAAATACGCCAAAATTTGAAGGGCGTATGATAGCTATATAAAGGTTTGTCAAGGTTAAAATATTCATCAAATATTTTGAGTATTGTGTTCATATTCTTTTCAATGGGCAAATAGGTCTAAATTGTTTAAAATTAAGATGTTATATCAAAGGCCCTTTACAAGTTTTTAATTTTTTGTCATTTTTTTTATGCCTTCATGTACAACCTTTAATACTAATTGTATATATTTCTTATGCACTCTTTGTATTCACATGAAGATGTAACCCCTTCATAACCACCATAAACACCCAATTGAATGTTGTAATCCTTGAAACAAAAATATTAATTTGATGAGTAAGATAATATAAATATTAAATTTATAAGTTAATCATGAAATTAACATGGATATTTGAAAAGGTACATAACCATTTATTAATTAGTAGCTTTATATAAAACTATATAAATATAATGAAGCTTATAAATACAATACCTATAAGAAACAATCAAATTGTCATTAAAAAGCAATCTACTTCTGTTCATAATCCGAAAGAACAAATGGTGAATTATGCATATCCGTCGCCAAATGGTCTGTCCAGTATGCCTTCGTTTTAATGATGCGACATATTCAATGGAGCCTTGCGTCAATACAGCCTCCTCGGTTACCCTTTTACGTCACCAAACTGTATGTTCGGTGAAGAATAATAGCTAGGTGAACGAAAGTGATAAGACTCTAATCTTGCAGCTTAGTTTCTTTTCATTATTTCAAATTCAACGAGGATTTTACCCAGCCGCGCGTTGCGGCGGCGTCAATCCGATTTAGAAAAAAAGTGATGATTAAAAAGTGATGACGAACCATGTGGCATTTCAAATCCAAAATCAATTTTCATACAAAGGTCACATAGAAATAATGTAATGAATGCTAAGTAAAATCCAAAATCAATTTTCCCTTGTATAAGAACTCAAGGTGATTTGATTTATTCTTATAGTGATTTTTATGTCTAATTTCTCTTTCACCCACATGTGAATTTTGTTGGTTGACATCTCAAAAATACATTCCTTTAGTGAATTTACCTTATGTTCCTATTTACTAATTTTTGTGGCCTAATAGAAGTAAAAGGACAGTACTAGTAAGAAAACTCAATCACACCTATTACCAAAGAGAGTTAGCAAAAAACACAGTTGACACCATAGCTTATACTCGTGTAACCAATGATTCAATTAAACATCACTCTGAGGTTCATTAACTCTCCTACAATTTAATCCAATTGAATATTTGTCATTCGTTATCCATTTCTTGAAATTCTATATAAAATTAAGTTATAATTAAAGAAACAATATGTTACAACTGGTATTGAATTTTACTAAATGGAATATGACTCCCTATATAAATTGTAACTTAAAACAATAATATATTATTTTTATTTTTTGGTTTACAAATCTGGAATGGGTTGTAATTCATAATAGGCATCATAACTCGTAAGTGAATGTAATGTCGAGAAACCCGCCACAATGCCCGGGCATTCCCACTAGTTATCATTAACATAATAAAGAAAATTGATCATATATTAAACTATTAAAATTAAAGGGTTGTTTGTTTCAAACTCTTAATGAGGCATGCGTATGAATGAGCAAACATAGTTCATTCAAACTGTTTGTTTCTTGAGTAGATGTCTGAATCGATTAGATATTTGTCTTTGAATGGGTAAGCATTATAATGAGTCTGAAGATTTAGATATTTCACTGGTTAAGCACTTAATAGTTCAAACTTTTTACTTGTTCAAACACTTATTCATTTAAAAGTTGCGTTTGTTATTATTATAATTTAGAGAAAATTACTATTTGCGTCCCTGTGTTATAGTGGTTTTAACTACTTGCGTCCCTGGTTGCAAATTAACTAACATCTTGAGTCCAAATTTCTAACGTCATTAACTAAGTCTGTTAACTTTATGTGAAAAGACAAAAATACCCCTACTTATTAAAAAATAAAAGAATTATCTATACAAACCTAACCCTTCTATCTTCTTCACTCTCTCTACACCCTTTATACTAACCCACCCACCCACCATACTAACCACCACTGACTCACAAATAAACTACCATTAATCTCTTTCACCTTCATACATATATCGATCTCTAGCATATCTAGTACACAATTTAGAAATGTGGCTCTAATTGCATGATTGCATCCCTGTATCATACTAGAGTAACTCAAGTGGCTTTAACATAAACATTACATTTCTCTCTCCAGTATACTCAAACACCATAGAAAGATTTAAGGGATTAGGGACAAAGATATTATCGAAGACAATTTAATTTTCTCAATTTTAGCAGTTTCTTGAAGCTGAAACAACACCTCTGTGCTCGATCTCACTGTCACTTCGTTCCACTCTGAACCCGAAAATCCTTCACTTCTGTTTGTAGGTCGGAACCCTAACCCAACCGTCCCCGACACACAATCTGGTTACTGTTGAAATTTATTAACGAGGTGATGGTTTGTGGAGGGGTAAGGTGACTTGTTCTTGATGCAAAGACTGTTGTTCCTTTACAGGTTTATTGAAGTAATAATAATGGGGTTTGGGTCTTTTTTGAGGAAAGTTTGGGTCTTTCACTGAGGGACTTGGTCAAAGATGCAGTGGTTGAGCTATCAGAAACAAGGTGACGTAAGCAGGTGGAAATGTTTTGAATGGTGGTGATGGGGGGTCTGGGTGGTTGTAACACCCCGCCTCTAATATCATCCAATATTGTCCGCTTTGCCCACTAGAAGCTCACTGATTTGTTTTTAGTTGCCCGAGTGAAAACTTCCCAAGAGGTCACCCATCCTAGTACTACTCCCACCTGAGCACGCTTAACTGTGGAGTTTTCATGTGCTCCACAGCCAACTAAGCCCAAAACGCGTTGGTGATTTATGAGGCAGGACATTACTTATGAACCAAGATCTCTTCTGTCCACGGGAGATGTGAGATATGCCTAGGGTGTTACAGTGGTGGTGGTAGTGGGTAGTGGTTTATGGGGGTCTCTGGTGTAGGAGGCGCAGTTCGGTGGTGGTGGTGGTGGGTTTATCAGATGGCGGTGGGAGTCGTGCAGTTCGGTGGTGGTGGTAGTGCAGTGCGGCGGTGGTGCGGTAGGTTGAAGTCAGGGAGAAAGAGATTGGGGGGGGGGGGGTGTTACTTTGTGTGTTAGTGTGTATATAATACAAAGATATATAATAATTATTATAAAATATGTACTTTGTGCATTGTAGCCTTGTACATTTTGTGTAAATGACAGAAATGTCCTTCAAGTTAACAGACTTTTGAACGACGTTAGAAATTTGGACTTAAGATGTTAGTTAATTTCCAACCAAGGACGCAATAAAATTTTCAACTTTGAATTCAAATAATTAAAACCACTATAACACTGAGACGCAAATAGTAATTCTCTCTATAATTTATTGAAAGCCTAAACAAACTTCCAATTCACATTACCATATATCGATGGTCAAATTTTTCAAAGGAAAAAAAAAATTTAAAAAACATAACGTAATCAATACAATTTATAATGTGACATCACCATCATGATATGACAATTTTGTAAAGAATATGATTCTTTTAGCCAATAATCAAA
The DNA here is from genome assembly GCA_028751855.1 of Ambrosia trifida. Classification (NCBI taxonomy): domain Eukaryota; kingdom Viridiplantae; phylum Streptophyta; class Magnoliopsida; order Asterales; family Asteraceae; genus Ambrosia; species Ambrosia trifida. The sequence continues at coordinate 30,298,959 of CM054124.1, read as the reverse complement.
TACTTTAAGGACATAATGGCTAATTTGTCAAGGCTAAATTATTGGTCACATAGTTTGTAACACACACACACCATGATTCATATTCTTTCAAAAGATTCGATTCCATTATTTAAAAACCATACTTATTAAAATAAATTATGTTAAAAAACTTATTAAAATAATTAGAAATGAGAAAAACAAAAAGCAAATAATTCAAGAAAGATCCGAATCTAAACTATCGAACATTCGAAATCAAAAACCAAAACTTTAATCGTACGGCTGTCAATTTCCAACAAAAAATCTTTACAATCTGCCACCATTTACAACAGTTTTTTAAACAATAATAATAATAACAAACGGTATCATTCCAAGCATAATATTATTTGTTCCCTTTCTATTTTAACAGAAAAAACTGACCCATTTTCTTTGTATTTTCTAGAAAATGCCATCTTTTCCGGTGGGTTGTTGATATTTTCTTGAAATATTAACTTTAAAACTTAATAATATTGTAACATGTCTCTGTTGCGTCTTTCTTGAACTTAAGCTTTTATTTTTTAAAGAAAGGTGACACCCAATTGGTTAAATTATATAAAAAGTCATTATTTCTATGTTTTTATTGATGGGTTTGTGTTGAAATAATAAAAGCTTAAACCTTTGAAGTGTTTCTTGAAATCTTGAAAAAAAAAATATATGCATACAAGTATTTGTATGTATATATGTTTTATGTTTTTCTTTATGGGTTTGTGTTAAAATAATAAAATCTTATGTTTTTCTTGATGGGTTTGTGTTAAAATAATAAAAGCTTAAACCTTTAAAGAGTTTCTTGAAATCTTGAAAAAAATATATATATATACATACAAGTATTTGTATGTATATATGTTTTATGTTTTTCTTTGTGGGTTTGTGTTAAAATAATAAAATCTTATGTTTTTCTTGATGGGTTTGTGTTAAAATAATAAAAGCTTAAACCTTTAAAGAGTTTCTTGAAATCTTGAAAAAAAAAGATATATATACATATAATTGTATGTATATATGTTTTATGTTTTCTTGATGGGTTTGTTTTAAATTAATAAAAGATTAAACCTTTGAAGGCTTTCTTGAAATCTTTTAAAAAAAAGATATATATACATACAGATAGTTGTATGTATATATAGGTGGTAGTGTAAGATGGTGATAAAGGTGGCATCACAGAAAAGTTCATTAAAGACAGTGTTTGAAAGGGTGGGAGTGTATGGTTTTGGTGGTAGTGGTGGGAGTAGTAGCAACAGGCAGAAGAGAATAAGATATGAGATTCATGATGAAGATGACACTATGGAAATGGTGCAGCTTGGTGCTGATAGAACCAAAAATGTGCTTATTTTGATGAGTGATACTGGTGGCGGCCACCGCGCTTCAGCTGAGGCTATCCGGGATGCTTTCAAGATGGAATATGGTGATCAATATAGGGTACAAGCTTATTACTCTTTATATGCATAATTGCACATGATCTTGTGATGCTCATAAATTAATTATTTCTTATTTTTGTTTGTTTCATGATAAAAAAAAAAGGTTTTATTTTTTGAGAGTGAATTTTAGGTAATTTTTTATGGTCTTTTGGCATCAAATCTAGTAATCAAAGCAAATTGCTGACTATGAGCCTTGTTTGTGCAATATTAACAGTAACAAGCTGCTAATAATCGTGTTCGCTTGTATTTTTGTTCGGTTTTTGTAGATATTTGTTAAGGATGTTTGGAAGGAGTACACTGGTTGGCCGTTAAACGATATGGAAAATCAATACAAGTTCATGGTTAAACATGTGCAGCTTTGGAGTGTCGCGTTTCATGGCACCTCTCCAAGATGGATACATGGTGTTTATCTTGCTGCCATTGCCGCCTTCTATGCCAAGTACGTATTTACCCACATCCTATGATTCTTTACTTGGATTTATCAATGTTTGTGTAATCTTATACATCATTAACTTGTTTGTTGTCATCGTCGATGAACCCACACATTGAAGATGATTTTTATCACTATGCTTTCTCAATCATGCTTCAAGATGTGAAAATGACCATTAACTAAGTATAGGAAGCAATTTCAACCCATTTCTTCATAAATGGGTTGACTTAACGGGTGAACTGGGTCAAACAGGTCAAAAGTAACCTGAAGCGTATTTATATGCATAATTGTTATGTTAATATTGTATTTGTAATCATATAGAAAACATTAACTTTTTATAAAGTTCAAAAAAAATGTGGATTAAAAGTGTTTTGCGTATGTGCCCAATTTGACCCGACCCATTTTGACACGCGCTAAAAATCACCCCTTTTGACCCAAGTCCAATTTGACCCATATGATGGAAAGTGTTATGATGGAAAGTGTTTTGACCCGTTTAAGTCCAAGTAACCCGAAGTGTATTTATATGCATAATTTTGTGGGAATGTTTTCGTCTTAATGTTTTTCTAATGTGACAATATCTTCCATTGAAGGGAGGTTGAGGCCGGTTTAATGGAGTACAAGCCAGACATTATCATCAGTGTTCATCCGCTTATGCAACACATTCCGTTATTGGTACTTAAGTGGCAAGGATTACAAAAGAAAGTCATCTTTGTGACCGTTATTACAGACCTTAATACATGCCACCGGACATGGTAAAAGTCATAACCGCTCTTATCATTAGACTTGACAAAAGCATTAGATCCGCCTTTAAATGCTCAAACTTCTTTTATGTAACCAGGTTTCATCCAGGTGTCAAAAGATGTTATTGTCCTTCAGAAGAGGTATCAAAAAGGGCTTTACTAGACGGCCTTGAACAAAACCAAGTACGCGTTTTTGGATTGCCCGTTCGACCCTCTTTCGCACGTGCTGTCCTTGACAAGGTTACCACTTTTCCGTTAGTTTTTAAGCGCATATTTTCTATTTCAAGTAGACGCCACGTCAAAATATAACAAACAAAAAAAGTCAACATGGTCAAAGTTACCGACGTGTCGATAAAATTTTTGAAACTTTGATGGTTTTTCTAATGGCCCAAAGATGTTACCTAAAAAACATATTTGCATACCTTGTTATATATCTTATTCTTAACCTTCAAGATATGGCATAGTGGTAAGCGTCTAATCCCTTACGCTGCGTTTTAACTTGGCCCGTTGTGGGGCCCGTGAGTTTCCTTTGACGGGTTCTCACAGTTATAAAAATAATAATAAAATAAAATAATATTTTGACAAGACTTGGCTACCTATACTTATGCAACATGACCATCTTTCTATATAATAGTAGTTGTGGTTTTCATGGGGATAACTTGTGGTTCTTTCAGGATGACTTACGCGTAGAGCTAGAATTGGACCCGGCATTGCCTGCAGTCTTGTTGATGGGAGGTGGTGAAGGGATGGGCCCAGTGAAGAAAACTGCAAAGGCTCTTGCAGAATCCTTATTCGATAAAGAAACTGGGAAACCGTTTGGACAAATGGTAGTAATATGCGGTCGAAACAAAGCTTTAGCTTCTTCCCTCGAGTCTTTAGAGTGGAAGATTCCTGTTAAGGTAAAAAAGGTTTATATTTTGCTAGAAATGGCCGTTTTGACCCATTAACATATGAGCGGGTCGGTTCAGGTTAAATATGTCTGTAATGGTTCAAACAAGTCAAAACTTTAAAATGGTGAAAATGCATATTTATAATCCATAAACCCCTAACTCAATTATTTTACAAATTATAAAATCATTTAAAGAGTATTAATTTTGGAATGATACTTGGCACACTGATTGTTTATATGAACATAAAGAATTTGGATAAAAGTGCGTCGGCCAAACCATTTCATTGCATACAAAAAAAAAAAAAAAAAAAGACCAGTTTTGACCCGTTATCTGACCTGCCGGTTTGTGGTTTTTGATCACAGGTTAGAGGATTTGAGACACAAATGCAGAAATGGATGGGTGCTTGTGACTGCATTATAACCAAGGTATGATCTTTAAACCTATGTTTATCATAAAACTGTGCTGGTTATTCTCACATGGTTTCCAGTTATTGATTATTTATTTATTTTCATCGAAATTTGCAGGCGGGGCCTGGCACAATCGCTGAAGCGTTGATCAGAGGACTTCCGATCATCCTCAATGACTACATTCCAGGACAAGTATGTAAATTCGACTTTTACATATTTTAACAATTTTCTTATGGGCGAGTCTGGTGTGTTGGGTAACGGGTCAAAACGCTTTCTCTTGAAATCTAATGGATAAAGTTTTCAACATGATTAAAAAGATTGTATTGTTACAATGATAATGTAAATTTGGAACAAAGCGACTTAAGAGGTTTTATGCACTTTGGGTGATTTTTGACCCGCTTGACTCACTCGACCTGTTGAACCCGTTTCCAGTTTAACCAACATTAAAACATTCACCTGACCCACTTCATTTTGGGCCTACAGGAAAAAGGAAACGTCCCATACGTGGTGGGCAATGGTGCGGGCGTGTTCACCCGAAGCCCAAAAGAAACAGCCCGGATAGTGGCTGGATGGTTCAGCACCAACTCAGACGAGCTCAAGAAAATGTCCGAAAACAGCCTGAAGTTGGCTCAACCAGAGGCCGTGTTTGACATTGTTAGGGACATTCATGACTTGGCGGGTCAACGTGGGCCCCTCGCTGACGTGCCCTATGTTCTAACGTCATCATTTACAAACATAATTTAGTAAGATGCACATGTAATTTGTAGAATATGGTTTATTACCTACCATTTTTTGAGCTTGGAAAAAAGCTTTTGTGTGTGGCAAACTGTAAGTTTTGTGGTTATTAATTTATTAGAGTGTTTTAGAACTTTAAGAATGTGTGCTACTTTTAGTTTGATTGTAACTGTAAAAAATGTTAGAAGAATATTGTTTAATGGATGATCATGGTTTGGTTTATCAGGAAAATTGATTTGGTCTTCAATAACTTTATATTCAAAATTTTGAAGTGATTGTTTTATGAGACTGTCCGTTGTGAGCCGCGAGCAAGCTTCGGCGCGAGGGAGGTTTCATCCCGGTGCTCACCCCAGCCACAACAGCCCCACGTGAATAACTGCGACGCGAGCAAGGCGATGGTGGTCGCGTGGGTTAATGGGAGAGAGAGGTGCTTTGGTCGCGCCGGAGCTCACTCCCAGCCACAACGGGGTCAACTGACCAGGTTACTTGAGAGTGAAGTTAGTGGCTCGCGCCTGCTCGCTAGCGGCCAGATAGTCTGAGCATGTATGGTTTCTATATGTTTGAAGTAATATTTGTAAGTTTGTAAGTAAATGCAATTATTTGTCTTTGGTACTTGTTAGTTTTGTATTTGTTTGAAGATAATATTTTTAAAATTGTTTATAGTTCTATAATCATATCAAAATAATTATATCTTTAGAGATCATTCCAGGTTAGGACTGAAGAGAGAATTGACTCCGGTTTTTGTACTAGCAACGCGAGAACATTCAATGAGTTTATTCGCGCAGTTGACGTACAAGAGTACACTATGGGTGCTATTTGATTCACGTACATGTGTTTTCTAATGAACACAAATCTTTTCTGGTTTGTTTCCGCTTCCTTTCACTGCTCTCTTTAAAAAGGACTCGGGAACACACCTTAAGTGGTCAGTCGAGGGGGATGAAAACTCAAAGTTCTTCCATAGGTACAATTAGTCAGTGATGCAACTAATCTTTCATCACATTGGTCCCCAAAACCAATGACCTGTTTTGTTTGTCGGAGTATAGACCAATGAGTTGCTTGATAGCGATGTTCAGTGGCAATTATTGAAGGGAGAAATATTTTGGACGAACCTTTGGTTGCTAACGAAGTCTATTCGTGGTTAAAGACGACAAAGCATAAGGCCATGCTTTTCAAAGTAGACTTTGAAAACGCCTTTAATTCGGTCAACTAGGACTTGTTATCCACAATGGAACAAATGGGTTTCCCGACTAAATCCTACAAAGGAGTTCTCAACAAGGATAGCCGCTATCCCCGTTACTGGTCATCATAGTCATGGATAAGGTCTTTAACAATAAGCTGTTGCCAGTGCAAAGGTGTTGGGACCTTCATGTGGGTCAAGAGTAACTGAAACTCATGGTGTAAAAAAAAATCACAAAAATATTGTTAAAAAAAGAAGAAACAAAAATTTTTATCCTGATCATACAATCTGAAGTTTTGATTGTAGTGTAATGGTACAAAGTACCGAAAACGATGAATTTCTTCCATTACTGGGTGAGGATTCAAGGTTTAAATCGAAACAAAACAAAAAACTACATCGGATACAAAGAAAGACCAAAATCCTGCTACTGAACAAGTGCACACCCTTATTATCTTCCAAGTCTAAATCAAATAATCTTTGTTTGTACAACAATTTCACAAAGATTATGTACATCATCAAGCTACTCGACGACCATTTGGATTTTGGGATGATGGTGTTGAATGCTAAGAATCGCGGTAAATTGGTTGGGGCATCCATTTGAGGTTCAGATTGAGTTTCCCGGACTTAGCGCCATCAAGTGGAAAACAGTCTTTGTATTCACCTTCCAGTATGACCCTTGTTAGTGTCAAAATGCATCTTCCCATGTAATCCTGCACGTTAACCGTTTTTCGAATCCTTCAAAGTCAGATTTCAGGTACAAAAAACCAACACTATTTTACATGCTTGCCCTAATCATCTTAACGGACGTGTAGGTCAGATTACTTTCTCTTGGCCAGAAAGTATGATTGATGTGGCCAAACTTGGTCGAAACATGAAGTAAATAAACAGTTTTTAATCATTATAGAGATGGAATTTCAATCTCTTCACTTACTAAATTGGCCGATTAGGGTTATGTTTGATCTCAAACACGTAAAAACATAGCTAAAAGGAAACAGGGCGAAAGTTGCTCAAATTGTAGTTTTTTAATGCATAAAACCTCTTAAGTCGTTTTTAAAAGAAATTTAGGCCATTTTACGAAATAATTTGGTTATTAGACACTTTTTGTTTAAATTAAAAAAAGTGTTACTGAAAAATAATAAATTACCCGTTTTGACCTGCTTCCCAACCCACCGACCAGCCCATTTTGTCACCTTAAGATCATACCTTCCCGAACGTATCATGGTCATATACTTCCACCATAAGCATATCATGCAACCCATCCTCCACAACAAAGTCAAAAGTCTGATTCCAAACCGGGTTCAAATTCTCGTTCACAACCTACGAACAAATAATAAAATGTTTTAGGACAAATGCAATAATATTCACAAGTTAACTCATTAAAGGAGTAAAGAGTACCCTAGTACTGTTTTTCATCCCGGTTTTCTTCATAGTGAGTACAACAAAAGGATCAGACTTTCCCAGAAGATCTGTAGCTGGTAAATCTTCAGCAGATATTACAGTGACAGAAAGCACTCCTCTTACAATTACTGTTCTTTTTTTGTTTCCTAAGTCACCATTTTCAGTTTCACCACTTTTAAGAACCTTTTCTAGGGACGTCATTGTGAAGTTAGAAGTAAACGGGTTGGTAAACCCGTTTTCCATGCCGTATGGGCAATACAGTAGCTCCAAGTGCACCTACAAGAGTTAAAGAATGTAAATAAGAAGAATGTAAATAAATGAGGTGTTCTTGTCTAAAGGTTGACAGAAGTATGTCGATGAATTCACCATTGTATGGAATATGTCATATAGATAAAGGTGACAAAACAGATCGGTCAGGCAGGTTAGTAGCGAGTCAAAATGGGTGCTGGTCAAAATGAGAGCATCTGTTTTGCATATATGGGTTCATGCTGGATCGAGTAATAACACTATTTTCTCGCTTTTCTAATTATACAAAAAAACTAACATGCTGTACAGGATAACAAAACGATATTATGAAAATAATAAAAATATTTTTTTAGTAACACAGTTTAGAAAACTGCAAGCATTTTCATACATTTTTCTCTGAAAAAAATGTCACGCTCAGGTACACTCATCTCACTCTTAATTGTTTATAAAAAGAATCAGATAGTTGTAGCACATTTTAAAAAACATCAAAATGATTTTTGAAGGAGAAGATCAAACATGTGAGACTACTTCCGATTTTTGCTCATTCAATAAATTTTAGGCCTTTCGCAAACCCTCAAGGACTTCTTGTTGTTAATTGTTAGAGATGAAGGCAAAGGTTACAAAAATAAGGTCAAGTACAACAAATTAATACATAAAGAAATAAAACAGTTTGATTCTTTATTCAACGAGCAAAAATCAAATCAGTCTCGCATGTTGGATTGTTTGCTCTCAATCCTCAACCTAACCCACCCGATCTTTATTATCTCACTATTTAGGACAAGAACAAGTAGTTACTTACCTTCCCGCGATCTTTATTATCTCTCTGAAGATCCAAATCTTTTACCAACTTTATCCAAACATCCTTCACTTTTCCAGGTTCAAGTTGACTCAACTGTAATTGAGCACATCCAAGGAGTTCAGCAGCTTGAAGCCCTTCATCATCATATATTTTTACTGTCAAGTGTTGTGTGGAAACATCTTCAACTACAAACTCAAAATGTTCGTTCCAAATTGGATTCAAGTCATTGTTCTGAAGAAAAAGCAACAGACAGAAGTTTAACTATCTTTAAAAATCTGAAGCCCACAAAAGAATTCAAGAAAAGAGATTACTTACAATGACTTTACTAGTTTTCATTTTATTACGGAGAGGACGTATGTATAACTCTGCAAAGGGATCAGATTTCCCAATAAGGTCTTTATTTGTTAAACCCTGAGCTTGAACGAGTTTCACCTCCAATGTTCCAACAGGCTTCAGTTCAAGGTCACTAATGATAAACAAAAGCATTATTAGATCAGATAAACTCAAAATGTATTTGTCATATTCTTCTACTAAAAAACTATTTCATTAAGTTTGCATACAAACAGAATGTACCCAGTAAAAATCCCACCAAAAGGTAGGCTATGGGAGGATGGGATGAGGGGAAAACTTCCTCTATCCCACTGGATAGAGAGGCTGTTCCCACAAGACCCCGGATTAAAAAAGAATTACAAAATAAATAAAATAAATCTTCCTTTTACAAAATGGCAATACATAATGTGGCTAAGAATAAACAAAACAGAAATTACTTGAATACTAATAATAGTATGAAAACCAATAACAAAAAGTAGAAAAAAGAAAAGAAAACATAGCACTAACCACCTTTGAAATAACTATATGCTCCCCTAAAAACCTATATGGCTGTACGCCAAGGCAAAACTGAGGCTTCGCTTAGCCTAACTCAAAGTAAAAAATAAAAACTAATGCCAAACACCTTTGTGAAGTTTGTATATAGCTGGCAAATGTTACATAGTGTGCCATATATGAGCGTGTTAATCTGGGGGTGTCAGTTGACTAAAAAACACTTTTCACCTGGAAATTTTAAAATTTTTTGATACATACATAGTGTGCCAACTATGATTACAAAAAGTAAACTATTTCAATGATAGATAACTTTTGAATATGATTATAAGAAAACTGTATGCATTAAGATACAAATTGGGGACCATTTGCTTTCAAGCTATATTTTACTTGACCTGTTGAAGGTGAAACATAACCAATGTGGACCCATTCATAAATAAAAGAGACAAAATTCCCACATTTGCAGATGTACCTATAATCTCCAGGCAAAATGGGAATAACTTTCCGAACTGGCCAGGTGATTGAATCCTCAACCGCATCACGTATAGTACTCTGCAAAAAGAAGAAAACTTTTAAAAAAATTGAATATACATGTTTTAGAGTTGCAACATATGAATTTTAGATTTGCCAAGTATATTCATTTCATGGGGTCCCACACTACATAGCATAACTAGAAATAAGATATAGGAACCAAAAGGATGGAGAGAACCGATCAAAATGAATGGAACCAAGCTACAAGATACTGAAGCTAGCAAGATGGGAAGGTTGGGCAACAGGTCAAAACAAGTTCAGGTTAAATGTTGAACATGTCATTCAGGTATTGAAATTACTAATGTGTGTATCATTATTACATAAAAAAATAAAAATATAAATCTTTGAATAGGGTGATTTAGGAGGTTGTACGCACTAAAATAGACTTAGGGCAACATTCAACCCGATTGCCTTGTTCTCTTTTACAAGTAAATGGGTCGAAATTGCCGACTTTTGCATCTCATATTAGCAACACACAATGAACACAAAAAATATATGGAAAATCTTCACCTCAAGGGCATCAGCGACACCAGGAATAGCTGAAATGTCACCACCAACTACTTTCAATGTAAAATCCATTTGTTTCTGCAAATAGCGAAGGAATAAAAAAGAATGTTTTACTCTATCCAATGAATGTGTAACTAAATTAACAAATCAAAGGAGAAAAGAACATACCTTGTGTCTCAAAGAAAACGATACAGCTCCAAAACAAGGGAACTCAGGAACTAGGGGCTTAAAAATCAATCTAAAAACCCCAGTAAATGCAATATTTTTCACCTACAGAAAATAATCAAATTGTCATTTGTAGTACATTGCTGATGAAATTTGGCATCACATAATTTCAGGTTCAGATCCCCAAAGCTAGGGGTGTTTTGATATGCGTTTTCAGTATGATAATGCAGAGCTTAAAAGTCAAGAGTCAGGATCAAATGATCAAATAATCTATTGATTTAAGTTCGTGGAGGTTTAAAGGTATTTACATTTACCCATAATATTTGGTTTTCTTACAGCAGAGTCTTGTGTGCTTCTCTAAATAATATAAATCTGATTACCGTTAATAACCATAAACAATCTTAGCAAACAATGTGCTTTCTTGTGTTTTGCTTCTCCAAAGCAAATCTGCTTACCATTAGTAACCATAAAGAATCTTGCCAAACAATGTATATCTGGACTATCAGAGCCTCAAATTGCATTAATCATATTTACTAGGCATATCCAGAAACCCTTTAAAATGTCTTGCTAGGGAAAAAAGATTAAGGAGATTCATGGATAAGAATATAAGATCAAATATATATTTTGTTATTATTGATGGTAACGAATTCAAAATGTATTTGTTACTTATCTAAAATTTGATAATGCAAAAAAGATGGCTACCAAAGTGTACCTGCACAGGCAATCCAACTCCAAGTCTGGTCTTGATATCAAGTATTATACTCGGGTTCCCATCCCAATTCATCTCTAATTCCATAGTTATTCCTTCGTCTCCACCTTCAATTATAGAAACTCCTGAAAAACATAATCAATTAGAATTCAAGAATATGTGAAATCTTACAAACGCAAATCATGCTACCTAACTACTATAACCAGTGAATTGAAATGAAAGAATCTAAAAACCATGAAAAATATCTGGTGTGAACATCGCCTAACCTGTAAATTGTGGTGCAACCGTGCCAAGGGTAAACTTGGAAAAGGACAGAGAAGACAATACCACTGGTCTATATTGCTCAAGAAGTGGCTCCACATTAGCCTTTATAAGCTCAGATGCTGCCTACAGGACAATCCCTTATCACATAATAAGCAGAAGCCAGAATGACAAATAATCGTTTATAAAGAAACACCATACAAGTAACAACAAACTTAATCATAAGAACTGTAGAGTGGTATTACTAATAATCACAATCTCCAAAACACCCCACATCATTATTGTGATTACTACAATCTTTGTCCTGGCGGTATTAAGGTGTGGTAAGGTCTAAGGTGTTCTCCCTATGCAAAGATGGAGATTTGAGTCTTACTTAAGAGGTATAGAATTTAGGGTGTAAGAGAGTCTATGTAGTTAACTCGGCCGATATATCGTAATATATCACTGATATCTCGGTTATCAGTCATCAACCAAATATCGGTCAGAATATCGGTACCGATATTATCGACGATACTGACCGATATTTTACCAATATTTGACCGATATATCACCGATATTCCTGATATCAGTGTCTTTCTTCTTATTGTTGTTCTTAGTGTTTTAAGTCTTAATTGTTAATTATAGTCTTAAGTATTAGTGTTTTAAGCTTTCATAAGTTCTCACTTGCTACAATTGTTATTGTTTTGCAAGTTGCAAGAGGTTAATTTGTTAATGATAGGAGAGTATATAGAATTGTTAGTGTTAAATTGCTATATATATGAATTTTGCATGTTATAAAAATTACCGATATCTCACCGCGATAAACTATATCTCAAATATCGGTCCTTGACCGATATCCGATATTTTACCGCATTAACTGCTTAGGTGAGAGTAAAGTGTTTGCCTTTAAAAAAAATTAATGTAATTATCAGAATTTGCAACTTTATGCAACACAAGTAGTGTCTTAAGGCTCTAAGCTCTAAGCTCTAAGCACTAAATTGCACCATGTTTAATTACAGTTAATTATTTATTTCTGAATATTAAACATTATTTTCAAACTTTACATACAAATTAGACAGCCACTTATGAGCTTTGATTATGTGAACGTTTAGGTTTAGGGTCCGGGTCAAATAATCAGATAGGCTAATTAGTTTTATAGTGGATCAGTGGATGCAACCAAAGGGCAGAGTAAAACTACTTATTCACCTTGATTTCACCCTTAGTTTACAAATTTATAATTAAAACAATCAAATTTTGCCAAACACTAAATATCACTAAATGATTATCTCAACGTCAAGCAGCAGAACCACATCCAAACTAGGTACATCAATTCCCAACACGATACGAGAAACAGGTTAACAACCCGACACAAAATAAACAGGTTAGAGATGGGGTTAAACGAGTTTGAGTTTGGCCGTATAACAGGCTGAACCAGGGTTGGTCTGGGCAAAACCCATTTGAAATTATGACTAAAAGATTTAATACTATAAATTCAATTTCACTTTTCCAAAACAGGAGGCCATTTTGCTTCTGATTCTGACTCTGCATGAGTTAACTGACCGAAAACAGGGGCCGATTTTAATCAGTTATATTAGTAGTTGGTTTTGATCTTTTTGCCTTTTGTAGTTGAAATATGGATATCAATGACACAGTCAACAGCCATATGGGCCACACAAGGGTTGACATGGTTAACCCATTTAAAAAACATGTTCGTAGATTAACTAACCCAGTCCAAAAAGTATCTTTTGCCTGTCATACCACAGCTGATTATTTAAAACTGAAACACGCTACACAACAAAAGCATAAATTGACCATTGAATACAATCAACTGACCTCGTCAACATAGGGCCAGATCTTTGTAAGATGAACATTTAGCCAGTTCAACTGAAAAACAAAACAGTACAATCAGTCCCCAGAAGAAATAGAAAGAGCATGAAGACAAAAGCCAAAAAGCCAGGAAAATTAAAGAAAACTCAACTTCTGTCTCTGTGAGAAAACAACCCAAGACGGGTAGTATTCCGGAGCAAGCAACTTTTTCGAATCTTCAACCGTCATTCTTGCAAAAGCCGCAATCGTCGTCGCCTTCATTACATATTTAAACCCAAAATTTAGTTCCATCCAGTATCCACAAATACAGATTACACATATAAACTAGTTCATGAACGTTTGTTTGTGTTCTATTGCGTTCGTTACCTAAATTAACGAACAAACACGAACATGCTCATTTTCTAAATGAACGAACACGAACATGTTTATTTTCTTAATGAACGAACACGAACATGTTTATTTTCTTAATGAGCGAACACGAACCATAGTTATCAAAAGCGATCGCCTTGATCGCCTAGGCGACCAATTTTCTAGAAGCCACCAGATCCCGCTTTCCCTCCTAGATAAAAAAAGCCGCGGTCTAATTTTTAAAAACCCAATCCCTTGACGAATATTATCGACCAATACTTACCAATTTATAGAGATGTATATAAATCTCAATCAAATCGTTTTTTTAAATATATTTGATTTTTAAAACGCTTATAGATATTGAATTGTTCTTCAATATATAAACACCTCAACTCATTGATCTACCACCAATTGATTTTGTCTACTACATAGTTATCAAAGGCGTGTTAATTCTTTTAGCAGGTATGGCTAAATCAACCAGTTTATATTTAGATTATATTATAAGATGATTGTTATTTATAATGATTTGGTGATTTTTTTTAAAAAAAATATTTGCTTTTTTTTCCTCTCAGGCCCACGCTTTTTTGGGCTTCTCGCCTAGGCCACAGGCGGAGCCTAAGCGCCTTGAGTGCGCCTCACGCCTTTGATAACTATGACACGAACATAAAATCCTGTTTGGTAAGTGTTCATGAACAGTTTCTGAACACATTTATTTCCGTAACAGTTGTTTGTATTTGTTCAATTCGTTTGCAGCCCTACATGTAACAACCCCAAATCATGTTTTAGGGCAAAAATTCAGCAATATGCACACACTATGTGTGTCTGTGTGCGCATCTTAGCATAACTTTAGCATGCCTACATCTAAATTTTTAGGTTACTCACACAATCAAACCAATTAACTGTAAAACCATACACTTCAGTACCTACAATTGCCATTTCGCATACCATTCAACACTTGATAAACATATTAGACAGTTTTAGAATATGAATATGAACAGACTTGTAGGATGATTATGAATAGACTCTAGGTTACTTATATTATCTTTATATATATCCTTAAATCTCTCATATGCATGTATACACATACAAAACACTTAACAATTACAAAGTTTAATTAAACACATATTACAGTGCGTGAAAGCTACGCTAAAGCTAGGTTAATCTACAAACTCACACTTCATATTATAACAAAACAAATTCTCTAACTAACCTGTACGGATCACAATAATAATAATAATAATAATAATAATAATAATAATAATAATAATAATAATAATAATAATAATAAAAGTAAAAACAAGGAAGTGGTTAAACTTACAAGTGCAGAGCGACGAGCAGATCGAGCATTCTCAGACTTCACGAACAAAACTATTAATCCTATCCCTACCAATACTCCGATCACTAATCCAGCAACGAACGACATATTCTGATCGCAATTGAAACCACAAACTAACTGTTTTTTGCTGAAGAAGCTTCAAATAATATTCAAACAGTTGGTTGCGTATAGTAGAAGAGTTTAAAGATCATCTCTCTATCTCTACAGCATGAATGAATAATGTATGATTTTGTTTGGTTTTGAGTAGGTGTTTTTGTGTTTGTGTGTGAGAGAGAAAGCTGTTACAGTTTTATTAGAGAGAGAGAGAAAGAGATTTGAAGTAAAGCGGCGAGTGGGTGAATTGTAAATAAAGCGAAGATTTAGGGTTGAAAGAATATTATACGACCCCGTGTGTAAACTGTGTTGATTTTTAATAACTTGTTTACTTTTCTTTTAAACCCGAGTTGAGGGGTGACGTTATCGAATAATATTTTGCCACGTCGATGCTTATATGGTACTGACTCGTGGCCCACACACAAACAAACCTGTTTCACCTCGCTAGCTCACGCGACCTGGGTCGCCTCCGCTCGCTCACGCAGTCATTCGCGTATAGGTGTTGTGATTCCGGCGATCCACGTGTCTCGCAAGTCTAAAAAATCGTAGACATCCAGGTATACATACTTACAAGAGATAACTTGGTCTGTCATCCACTCTAGATCAAACCTCTTGCTTGTAGGTCTACTATGATAAACAGTGACGGAGCTTGAGAAACAAATTACGTGGGGCGGAAAGTCGCGAAACCCTTACAACAGAGAGAATAGGCTCAATACATATACATTTGCTGCTGAAAACGCAAAAATTCATACTAGTAAGCAAAAAATGGTGGGTGTTAGGTACCTTTAGAGTAATGTGACTTTGGTTTTTAAATATGTGAAATAAAAGTTAATTACGTAATTAGTTGATGATTAAGTATTGATTTGATTATTAATATTATTAAAGATGGTGTTTATGTGTTAATTGGACATGGTAGGCTTTGCCGACAGAGACTTATTTGACTTTTTTTTTTTTTTTTTTTTTTTGTGATATGCCACGTGACACGGTCAGCATCATTGGGCTTTTCTTGGTATCAAAGAAATGTTTTTCTATTTTCAACTTTTCTATTTTAATAATAACAGGTTTGTAAACAATATATTTTTTTATTTTTTTTTTTTGGAAATTCAATTTCATTAACCAAAAAACGCAACAAGAGTCTTCAAAGAGAAGACCCTAGAGCGCCCAAAAACGAGGTTACATCAAGTCTAGAGGATATTTACACCAATCAAACCAACATTTGACTTTCAACTTCGATCTATGCCTAACCCAAAAGAAAAAAAATCGACTTGACATACTCCACGACTTCCACGGCTCTCTTACATTTATTAGAAAAAACTTTGGAGTTCCTCTCGTACCATAGGCACCACATTGTAGTATAGATAATTCCCGGAATAAACTTGTAAACAATATATAACCTCTTTTTTTTAATACGATTTCCGGAATAAATTTAAAACTTTAAAATTTTAGAAACCTTCTACGTGTATCTGTATCAAAGATCACCGAGCGTATTTATTCGGCTAGGAGGGTTATGGGTCGGGTAAGTTACACAAAATTTAGGGGTTTCGTGAGCTGTTTCTCTGGTACTATACAACGGGCAGTAAAATTGATATTTTAACAAATTTAAATGTAACGGTCAATTTTTAACGGTTAAATTTAAAAGGTTTAAATGGAACGGTTATTTCAGAGCCGTCTCCGAGAATCTTCAAAACGTTTTGGGCCTAGGGCGACTAAAAAAATCGGGGCCCTTATAAAATTCAAGTTTTAACTTTCAATTTTCAAATATGAGTAATTCAAATTTCAACTTTTAATTATCAAACATCAATACCAAAAATATATATTATATTAAAAAATAAAGAAAAGTTGTTCTTCTTCATTAAATGCATTGTAATACAAAAATTAAATGTATGAAGTGGAATTTGAACACAAGTTCTCTATCTTAAAATATAATTCACTAACCAATTCTTCTACCTTGGCTTTGTTCTCATTTCCCACACCAAAATTATTTAAATACACTTTATACATAATATATATTTTAAAATTTTACAATTTCGGGCCTCCCGGAAGTTTGGGCCTTGGGCCGTCGCCCACCCCGCCCATGCCCAAAACCGGGCCTGGGTTATTTTTATGACTGTTTTGGTTAATTAAAAAATGGACATTTTAAAGAATCATAGTATTAATACATCTTTTTTAAACTTGTTTCAACCACAACAAAATTACAAACTCTCATAGACTTAACTCTCTAATTACTTTCCAACACAAACAAAACAAAATGAATGTAAGAAAATCAAAGAATATGGGAAAGGATGGGAGAGGATCCTCTAAATCAAGAGGATGGGGTTCAAATAGTAGAGGTAGAGGATCGGGTTTGGTAACAAAGTCAACCACTCCAAGCACCACAACCGTTTTATTAACAAACACAACCACTCCAATCACAACAACAATATCAATACCAACAATACCATTATACCAATGACCCCAAAGCTACCCCCACCTAAATAATATGCACAGTATTTTATGTCACCTCAATTAACACCACAACAAATAGAGGACTTCGATGTGTTTGCAATTAGGAGTCCAAACGTTCGTCAACAAATGATGAGACAGAGCGCGACCTCCACCTATATGACGATGATGAGGAGTAGGAGGAGAAGAAAGAATTTGTGCCAGAGACACAATACAAGGCACATTAAGATCAAGAAGGATATAATTTAGGTGATGATGTGAAAGAGTTGCTTTTGTAGAAGATGAAGTTGCAGAAGTTGCGAAAGTTGACAAGCGGGGGAAAAAGAAATTTGGCAAGCGAACAAAAGCTGTGAAGTGGTCAACGGCACAAGAGGTTGCTTTGGCAAAATCCGGGTGCTATGTATCGGAAAACAGAGAGAAAAGTAATGAAAGAAGCAATGAGAGTTTTTGGAAGGCAGTTCAAAAACATTACATATAATTGTTGGGAGGATCCACTCGAAGCCTTAATCAAATTACTTCAAAATGGACCTCCATGACAATGAATGAGTTCAACGGACTTCATCAATAAGCGATAATGTTTGTAATTATAGACAACAGTTAAAGTATAGTTATATTTTATTAAATATATTTTACTAAAATATACTTTTACTTACTTGAATGTAGGAGCGTCTACGAGGCAGCGGTGTGACACCAGTCAACGATCCAGGTCAACATCCGTACGCATTTTATTTATTATTGTCATTTCATGTGCATAATTAGACATTTTGCACACACTAAACCCCCCCCCCCCCCCAGTCTAGTGAAGCACCAATTATTGAGAAAACTCACCCGTTGATGCATACAACACCCAAATTATACAAAACGGTTGGTGTTGAACAGTCAAGCCAATCACATGCTCAGTAAGGAGCAACCGGATACCCGTTTACCATACAAAACGAAACAACAATACATGTGACGATGTCTAGATGAGTGGTTATACAATCCAGCCCAAACCCGAAAAATCACAAAGTGTTAAGGGAGGCTACCTTCCACTAACACATGATAACACCCCTCTAACACATGTATATGAGAACCACGTAAACTAACACGTGTTTGACAATTACTAAACATATGTTCATGAAACTATAACTAATGAACTTGATACGTGTTAATATCGTCATCGAAACACGCGACGCGTCACATGCTAACTAATGACTCGTACAATAGACATCTCGCACGTATACCCCGGATCCATAACCGTATGTGCACATAGATACACATATTTGTACATAATATTGTTAGGCACACACACACACATAACTAGTCGATCGACCAAAGTCTCAATCACCTAGAGATCTTAGCTTTAATAAAGACTAAACATATGTGCACCTCCTCACCTATATACACACATGCGTATATATGTATGTGTACACAATGGATGACACTTATACTTACACCAAATTGGTATACAACTAAACTTCACATACCTTCATATCCAAGTCCACCCATTCCCTTTTTGGTTCTTGTTGCTATCCATCGATTCAAGTACAATGGAAGATCATCAATTTATCTTGTTCCACACTTACACTAGAATAGGTAATGGACAATTTCATGACACCACTCCTCACAAACTAACCATTCTTTATCCATGGTAACTAACAAACAAACGTCCCTCTTTCTTTCATCACCTTCGGCCGAAAAGGGACAAGACATGGATCCTTGTTAAACAACTAATCACTACCCATAAAAGAACCTATACCTATGAGAAACTACCTCCAAGGTGTGATCACAAACCTATAATTTAAATACATGCATTGTTCATATAAATACATTTCATGAACAATTTAATATTCATGTAAAATACCATTTTGCCCCCTTTAACAACTTCATTAAGTTGTTGCATCAGAAGCATTATATGTTGTAATTACATAACTTTTGTTGGTATCCTTCCCAAATGCATTATAATATAGTTTAGATAAGTTAAAAATCAATTTCGGATTTTACTATGCTAAATTTTAGAAATAAAAAAAAAACTAGTAACTAAAAGGTATTTATTAAGTTTTCAAATTATCAAAAATAGCGTCACAATTTGAATTTAAATTTAAGAGTCAATTTAAACATTTAAATTTGAAATTTCAAAACTATATGAAAAATGGTTACAATTTTTATAAGGAAGCTTCTCAACATTGATTAAGTTTTTTTTTTTTTTTTTAAATATAAAAAGTCAAAACAAAATATTAAACTTTCAAACAAATAAGTCAATTTTAAATTCAGATTTTCTATAAAAAAAAAAATTTGGTCAAACCAAATCAATTAGAATTAATGGCACAATCTTGGTAACCAATTAAAATATTCCTACAAACATACAATCCATTGTTGAGCAACCAAACTAAGATCAAACATAAAATATAACGGATCATTCAAAGAACAATATCATAATTTGTATGAACACCATCTATCCACCAATATATTCCATTAACCCGCTAACAAACATCCATCCATAAACACCCAATAAAACTCTACAATCCAATCAATTCTCAAGGACATCATGAATTCATGATCCTAGTAAAAATAATGGACAATCAACCATACTTGAAAATGTATTAGAATTGATAAAATCAATTAGCAAAGTATGAAAAAAAACCTAATCGAATAAAATTTATCTTTTGCTGATTTTTATTTTGATTCATAATATAATAGATGGTAAACAACAAAAACCCTAATCGAACAGAGATCGTCTTTTACTTATTTTTACTTTGATTCATGATATAAAAGATGATAAACAATAAAACCCTAATGGAACAGAAATCATCTTTTATTGTTTTTTTTTACTTTGATTGATGAAATAATAGATGATAAACAACAATAATCATACCCTTAAAAATTACAAAACATTACAAAATCAATCATCAATCATCAATCATATATAATAATCGGATAAAATCCCAAACCATAATAGAGATTCATCTCTATTATGGATAATCAGGCCCCAAGAACAAATGAATCCGTATTCCAAGTTTATAAAGAATCAAAATCAAAAACCATAATAGAGATTTATAAAATTAGTAACATAAGAAAGCGTTACCGTTTTTAAGGATGATGGATGACTGATCGACGTGAGGTTATTCTCCGGTGATTTAATTGAAGCCATGTACCAAATCAACACACGAATCTATATTCAATGTTGTAAACAATCAAAAAACACATACGTAAAAATCAGTAACACAGGATCGTAATACCGTTTATTGGATGATGTATGATAAAGCTAGTAAAGCATTACCAATCTTGGTGAGGTAAAATCCGGCGATGACCTTGAGAATCAGAGGAGATATGTATTCGAAGTTTATAATTAATGTAAATTCGTAAAAGATAATAGTATTATAAATTAGTAAGATAAGAAAGCATTACCAATCTTGGTGAGGTTGAAATCCGGCGATGAGCGTGAAAATAAGATGATAGAGCATCGATGAGTAGAAGAGGGGTGAGGATTTGTCAATTGTGAGGGGGGAAAGGGGGAAACGATGGTAAACTCAACCATTGAGTCACACGTGTCACTAATGTGCTTTTGTTTATTAGAGGTTAATATGATATATTACATATATAGATGCAATTTTGGTATTTAAACAAAAAAAATGATCCAGGACCGTCTCCGAGAATCTCCGAAACATTTTGGGCCTCGGGCGACTAAAAAAATCGGGCCCCTTATAAAATTCAAGTTTTAACTTTCAATTTTCAAATATGAGTAATTCAAATTCTAACTTTTAAGTATCAAACATCAATACCTAGAATATATATTATATTAAGAAATAAGGAAAAGTTGGTGTTCTTTGTTAAGACCATTGGTAACGGTTAATGCCCTCTAAGGGGCATTTTTCACCACATCATCAGTATAACGCCCTTCAAAGAATGTGTAATCCTTAACCCTTTTTAATGCCCTTTTAATCATTATTTTCCTTATTTTTCTTCTCTTTGGGCATTATACTAGAAATGTTCATTCTTCTTCATGCCCCTATAATGTCTAGAGGGACGGTGTTAAAGGCGTTATCAAGCTCATTCATGCCCACATAATGCCCATTACACATGGTCTAAATGTATGAAGTGGGATTTGAACCAAACTTCTTTATCTTGAAATATAATTCAAAACCAATTCATCTACCTTGACTTTGTTATCATTTCTCACACCAAAATAATTTAAACACTTTATACATAATATATATTTTAAATTTATTAAAATTTCAATCCTCCCGAAAGTTAGGGCCTTCGGCCGTCGCCCACCCCGCCCATGCCCAAAACCGAGCCTGAAATGATCCATACCTTCTTTTAAGTGATTCATAATCTAACATAAAATAAAAATGATAACAAGCGTGAACGAGTACAACATTCTAAATTGTCGACTCCACTACTGGATTTATTTAATATATTATAAACAAGTTGAAAAATCGTTTTTATGTTAAAAGAATTATGTCCATGGATTTATTTAAGAGGATGACGATATCAATTTTATATAGAATTCCCTCTCTACTAGTTTAAGTACGACACGTCTAACTAACATTCTCATTGAAACTTCACTTACATTTACATACACTCGTTTTGCTATGAATTTGTCAAAGTCAGTCGCAAAAGCCTTGTATTTTTTAAATATGATCGTCTATAAATAAAACACAAAATATTATCATGATACATTAATTCGTTTACAAAAAATGGGTTATTTGGGAGGAAAATTTGTTATCTTTTTGGTACTAATCAATATTTTTATTTGTTTTTCATATGCGAATAACTTCAATGAAGATAGGTATGTTCCTTTTCGTAAATATGTTTGTTATAATAATGCTTATTTTTATTGATATTTGTCTGGTTTTGTCAAATAAGATGCAAGGAAACAATGATTAGGTGAGAGAAAAGTTGTAAAGCTATAACTTTATCCTTTGTTATGAAAATATGACAAATTTAAACCCACATTTATACATAGGATGGGGTCATTTATACATGTGTATAGGGTGCGGTTGT
This sequence comes from Ambrosia trifida, assembly GCA_028751855.1. Classification (NCBI taxonomy): domain Eukaryota; kingdom Viridiplantae; phylum Streptophyta; class Magnoliopsida; order Asterales; family Asteraceae; genus Ambrosia; species Ambrosia trifida. The sequence continues at coordinate 30,276,710 of CM054124.1, read as the reverse complement.
ACTCATAAATGTCTCACATGATATAGATTTGAAAGGGTAGACATACTCTTAACTAGTAATTGTATACCCTTGGCAGGGCCGGTTATTAGAGGGTGTGGGGAGGACTCCCGGCCAGGGCCGAATTTTTAGAGGGGCACAATAAGTATGGTTGGACTGTGTTCACTAAAAATACTTTCGATTTTGTGTGATTGTTAAGAACCTGCAAGTGATGTTAAAGAGGTGTGAAGAAGATGAAGGGTAGTTAAGTAAAATCTAATAAAAAAGTCTAAATAGTTGGTCAATGTCATTTTCTCGGTGCTACACAACTTCTTTTCGGATGATTTAATTTAGTTTTAAAATATAGTACAAACTGCAGTAGACAATAATTTAGTTTTCAAATGCTTTTACCAGAATTTTCACATTTTTATTATTTTTCACTTTGTTAATTTATTTGATTTGTGCCCCGTCAAAAAACAATCTGCATTCGTTACTGTATAGGGCCATAGGGGTGTGTTAAATGAGGGAACCTTAAAAGAGTGAGGAAAATTTGTTAGTTTGTAATAGGCTCATTATAACTCCAAAATCTAAAACTCAAGCCTATTAGGCTATTAGCACACTTAGGATATGTTTGGCAATGAGTTTTTAAGAGCTTTTAGGAGCTTTAAGCTTCAAGCTTTTAAGAAAAAACTCCTACTTAATAAAAAAGCCTTGTTTGGTTGAAAGGGCTGAAAGCTTTTAGGTTAGAGAAAAAACTCTACAGTGAAAAGCTACTAGTAGTAGCTTTTAAGAAAAAGCTCTACTAGCTACAAGCTTTTAATTAGTAAATGACACAAATACCCATTCTATTTTAAAAATAAAATAAAAACCTTTTTTACAAGCTTTTAATTATGCCCATTTTAGTCATTTTATACATTTTATTAAAAGTTCCAGCTACTCTGTCAAACACCAAAATATATTTAAAAAGCTTCCAGCTACCAGCTTGCAGCTTCCAGCTTGCAGCTTCCAGCTACCAGCTAGTTTTGCCAAACATACCCTTAGGTAACTTAACCATTAGTCCATTAGCCAATACTCTTGAAGAATTGATTCATCAGGGCACATAATTCGTGGCTCAGCCCAGGCACATAAGTTCTCAGGGACGGCCCTGACCCTTGGTGTCCTATCGTCACGTATGGGGCCATACGTGGTGTATAGAGGGTGTTTTATTAGTTTCAGACTTTCAGTACTCATTAGTCACGTCAGTTTGACATGGGAAAACGTGACACCATACCTCTATACGCCACGTATGAGGCTATACACAGCGTATAGAAGCCATTTGACTGACTTTTGACCGTAATAAATGATGGTATAAAAGCTATATGTGGCGTATCGATTCATACGACCCGTATAGCTGGGTGTGCAAATAATTTAGTGGGTGTATCATTACCATGACTCGTTTTGAAATATGCTAAGATGTCATCTTTATCTAAAAAGTGTAAAACCAATTTAAAACGTATTATTTTTAGATTTAGGCACAGTGTTTCAATTTTTTAAGGATGATGTTATACGAAAAACAACACGTGCCAAAAGAAAACAAAACTAAACACCATGGTCTAAAATGAGGAACAAAAAAAGCCCTTCTTTTTATTTTTTGGAAAATTAGATTTAAATATTTCAAGCCATTGCTCGTTGGCCGATATCACTTTCACTACCAACAGTCACAACTATACACTTTGTTTGTTACGTCACCCCAAACTAACCAAACACCACTGGCGAAGGATAGTAGGGGCGGGGAGGGGCGGCCGACCCCCCCCCCCCCCCCCGGATTTTCGCGCAGAAGTTCCGATTATATAGTATTCATATAGAAAATTTTGAAAATATAGGGTTTCGACCCCCCGAAACTGGTTTTCGACCCCCCGAAACTAGTGACTTCCGACCCCCCGAACCTTCGGGTCAAGCTTCGCCACTGCCAAACACTAACCCCATTAGTTTTTTTTATGACGTGGCATTCATTGATAACACGTCGAGCAATGTGAACATGCCAACCTTGCTTCTTACATGAAATTCACTTTGTGCACCATGTTTATATAATGATAACGATATGATTATATATTTATTAACCAATACATAATACATTGTATATGAATATGTAGGCAAGAGGGACGTGACTTGCTTCCTTTACGTACCGTGCCAGATTGGGTTAAACGTGTGTTACCTAAAGTTAAAAACAATGCTTATATGGTTAACTTGAACATAGCAGAATATTTTGTGAAGAAATTTGGTGAGTCCACTGCAGGGAAGTTGTTTGGTTCAGGTGGTCAAAGAGGTTTTCGTGTCGGTTGGAAAGCTGGAAAAATGTATTATTCGGTTGCAGACAAGTGTAAAAACCGTACAGTTGATTTGCAATGTGCGACGCGTATTTTCCCTTGCAACAATGCTTGTGGAGATAGCGAGTCAGTACCTTGTGTTACGCATTGTGTTCTTGAAGTTTTTAAGATCACAGGTTTAATCGATAGGTGCTTTGAAAACTGCGGCCAGCCAGTACAAACCCCTTGCTCGTATGTGTTCAATGATACTGGTAGTAACCTCTCTAATGGTACTATTACTTGTCCCCATGATTAACTAAGGATTATTAAGTATACTATGTCAATGTACACATTATTGTAATTTTATGTAAGTGTGTTATATGAATAAAGGAAGATATGATGTTTTATATGTTAATTGTTGTTTATTGTATGTGCATTTGTTACAAATAGCGTCGTCGTATGTTATTTCTTGAGCGTCTGGAACCAACAAATGTATGCTTGCATAAACTTCACATGCGGTCATATGCAGTGGCGAAGCTTGACCCGAAGGTTCGGGGGGTCGGAAGTCACCGGGGGTTCGGAAGTCACTGGTTTCGGGGGGTCGAAAACCAGTTTCGGGGGGTCGAAACCCTATATTTTCAAAATTTTCTATACGGATACTATATAATCGGAACTTCTGCGCGAAAATCCGGGGGGGTCGGCCGCCCCTCCCCGCCCCTACAAACCTTCGCCACTGGTCATATGTTACATTACAAGCAATATTTATGTAATTTTAATAACCAAATCTAACCGACCCATGCGTAACCCTAAATTTTACCTCAGTTTATAATCAACAGCTAAAACGTAAATCCAGAATACACCATTTATATTTATATTTATATACACATGGTACAAGTCTTTAATGCACAAAATAAACATCAAATTCATCGAACGAACGACAAAACCGAATCCAACCATCGCAACGAAAAGTTGTACCACACGCATTAGATGCTTGTACATCATATGCCAACCATGCATTGGCATATACCCACATGTTGCAAGTCATCTAAGCCAACAGAGTTTGACTGAAACAAATGAAAGCTTCATCTTTCAAGCTTGCTCTTGTAAACTGAAGTTTACCCTCTTCTTCCCTTTCTAAGATAGTCCATTCTTATGACCCACAGCTGCTCTCCCACAGCCTTCATATCTGGGCGGTCCGCTCTTGTCGGGGCGGCACATTGAAACGCTAACTCAAGCATCTTTCCAAAGATTTCGCTGTCCAGAGCTTCTCTCATTTGAGGGTCAACCAAATCCATGATTTCACCTTCATTGTACTTCCCAAATGCCTGAAATCAATCAATCAAACGGGTCAAAACAAGTCATTTTCTGCACAGCCCGAAACACGTGGATGGAAAGAGCCGTAGGAGGGTGCAAACAAATGCAGGAATGGAAAATATGATAAGGGGCTGAGGAGCCCATAGGCTAATACTTCCTAACGGGTAGGGGTGCAAACGAGCCGAGCCGCTCGCAAGCTACTCGAGCTCGGCTCGGTAAAAAGCTCGGAACGAGCCGAGTCTTATCGAGCTCGAGCCGAGCTTGAGCCTAAAACAAAGCTCGTTTATCTATCGAGCCCGAGCTCGAGCCTGGTATGTTGAGCTCGTTAGGCTCGTCGAGCCTTATCGAGCCTAGTGTAATATTTGTTTTTTTAACATTTAATAATATTTACCACTCATTTAAAGTTGTTTAATAAATGAGCCCCGAGCTTGAGCTTCACTTATCGAGCTCACGAGCCTAAACGAACTATTATTTATATTATTTTTATTCAATGTATAAACTAATTGATAATAAACGAGCCGAGCCCGAGCCGAGCTCGAGCTTGACAAATTGTAAACGAGCCGAGCTCGAGCTTTGAAAACAAAGCTCGAATCGAGCTCGAGCTCTTATAAGTCAATGGAGCTCGAGCTCGAGCCTGGTCGGGCTCGGGCTCGGCTCGGCTCATTTGCACCCCTAGTAACGGGTCAATCATATAAAAAAATGTTTTTTCGACTCGTTACAACAATCAATGCATAATGTACAACTTGATGATGCACGTGCAGAACGAATGAAAGGAACAAGAAACTTACCCATCTTACTGTCACCTTCTCCTCAGGAGATCTCCTGGACTCGATGGGCCTACGACCCGTTAGAATTTCTATAAGTAGAACACCAAACGAGTAAACGTCACTTTTCGGGGTGAGTTGATACGTTCTCATATATTCCGGGTCAAGATACCCGACTGTGCCCCTTACTTTGGTCACAACATGTGTTTTATCAGTCTCTGCGTCTCCAAGCCTTGCAAATCCAAAATCGGCCACTTTCGCTCTCAGTCTCTCAGTTAGAAGAATGTTGGACGACTTAACGTCCCGATGGATAATTTGCTTTTCTGTATTAAATGAAAAAAATATATATTAACCGAAAGTATTTGGATGCGCGTTTTGAAAGTGAAGAAGAGATTTTGAGTAATTAAAAGCGGATAAAATGGATGTTTGAAGCATTACCGGCGTAAAGATGGAGATACGTTAAACCATGAGCAATATCGATGCAAATCTCAAGTCGTTGACTAAAGTCCAAAAAATTTCCATGAATGCCTACAACAGGAAACGACTAAATTACTATTTTTGCTATAGTGATGTGCATATATTAAACAAAAATGAAGGCTTACCATCCAAATGCTCTCTAAGAGTACCGTTTGGAACGTATTCTGTGATGATTAGACGCTCGTTTCCTTTATCGACATAGCCAAGAAGCTTCACTAGATTCCGGTGATCAATTTTCGCAAGAAGTTCAACTTCACTTCTAAATTCACTTCTTAGAGCGTCAAAATGTTCCTACACGATTTTACAATTAAAAACGGTTAAAAAGACTATATTGATTGAAACAAAAAGCTAACAATATGTTAACAATTAATTTAGTTTCTATATTTTCCTCCCATACTTCATAACCGTTTACAATTAAAAACGGTTAAAAAAGTTACTGGTGTCACCTGACACCGGTTGGTACCACATAGGTGCGGCAGATGCCAATGCTCATTTCTATAAACACATCTCATAATCACGACATCACGTATCCGTTCTTTTCACATCAAATCGGACCATTATTTTTCGTACCCTAAACTGTGAAAAGGACCATTATTTGACTTTTTAGGTCAAACAGATTGACTTCAGCTATATATACAGCAATGTTAGCAACTGTTGTAAACTTTTATATAGTTATCAACTTTTTCTAGAAGAAGAAAAGTCAAATATCACATATATAAAGTCTACAATTGACACTTATTCTGTTTGACCAACAAAGTCAACAGTTTAGTTTCTTATAGCTTTCAACTTCATATACACCTTTTTATGACAAAATAATAATATCTACCAACGGTCGCTATAAACCTTAATGTAGTTATTAATTATTTCTAAGAAAAGAGAAGTAAGTTCACACATGTCAACAATGCAGTTGACAATTCTACATTATGAGTATTTAAACGATTCATATTATTACCTTTTTTGCTCGTTTTATGGCAACAAGTTGACCGTCTGGTAACTGAGCTTTGTACACGGTTCCAAAACCGCCTTCACCCAACTTTAATGATGGTGAAAAGTTTTGGGTGGCTCTTGACACCTGGTTCATGGTCAAATGAACCGACCCAATCCTATCAAGTTTTGGAGACATCGAGAATCTGTGAGGACTAGGTGGCACACGTAGTGGGCTAGCTGGAACCTTTTCAGAAACGGAGTTCATTTCTATAGATGATGTTGAATCAACTGCAAAACAAATAGTAATCCAATTTAATGTTTTGATTAAAACTTAATTTGCAATGAGAATAGTTTCTATGCATGCGTCAGTTTGGGTTGTATTTTATTTCAAAAGGGTCGAAAAGATTAGCTAAAAGAGAACATGTCACATGTGGTGACGGTTTAAAGTTGATAAATTTGTGTTTTCACTTTGAACAAACACGAACGTTATCTTATTCGAATATTTAGATGAAATCATTATGACAATACAAATAATATAATAATGACGATGATGATGATGATATTGTTTTTGCAATCATGAATAACTCAATAATTTGTGGGTCAATCCAACCCGTCCTCTTTTAAACCGGTACAAAAAAATGACAACTTGCCCGACCTGCCCATCTTGCCACCTCGAGTTGGGACCAATGTTCATAACAAGGTTTTTAACTTTTTACTATAAATGTAAAGATTTAACTCACTTGAACTCGGCTCCTTGGCAAGAACAGTGTGAGCCATCTCTTTCTTTCTGGAACGGAAGCATGGGCAAAGAAATCCGCAACATAAAACCAAAATCCCGGATCCACCCATCAGTAAATATTTTGCTTTAAATTTGAAATCTTTATCATCTTTTGTTTTCTTTGAATCTTTCGCCTCTCTTTCTAAATTTCCATCTCTAACTACATTCTGCAAAATTCTCCTTCCACCTGGCCAAAAGTACAAATATGTTTACAATCCACAAGTTAAAAAAATGCGTAAAAACATACAGAAAACTGCAAATCGTCTATAATGTAAAGATTTAACGATAAATTACATATTTGCCCATTACCATCATCAAAATATTATGTTACTAACTTGTTCATACGGTATTTCAGATATTTGACAAATCATCAAAATATTGCAGCTTTTACCTGAAACACGATCCACCTCATAGCAATGACTTCCGACGTTCCTATTGATGAAACAATGATTCGCATGATACAACTTGATGGACTTGCAAAATAAATCTTCGCTTACTAATTCTCCGTTTAAATAAAATACTTTGCTATAAGAATCACTTGAATAGCCGATACGATAAGCCCCACAAGCCTTCAAATTCAAAAATCCCGAGGCTAATATGATTGACGATTGGATCAACAATAGAAAACTCAACAAGATCACTCCCATCCTCATTAATGAACATAACTATTTCATCTTACCGATAAAGACGGTTTCACTGCACACTCAAGAATTATGAAATGCTTCAATATACGATTCCCTAATATTCTGAATCGCCTTATGATGTCAGCTTTTAGTCTTCCAAATCTATACACAAAAGTTACAAAGATGAATACTCAAGTAAGAAATGAGGGTGAGTGTAAAAGAGGCATTTTTTGAAAAATAATCATCTCTATATTCGTTTCTCGTATAGGATCAAGAGATTATGCTCGACGTATGGTAAAAATCGTATATGCACTTATTTTTCCTTTAGAGCGTTGCAATTACAATCAAAAGTTATCATTGCAATGTTAAGCAACAATCACTTTAATATTATGTAATCACTTTGTAAAACACACATTCAATTCAAATAACCACTTATTAGGCAGAATCGCAATCTAACTAAATATTCTTGAAACAAAACCCTAATTTAAAACATCTTATGATTGGCATATCCCACTTTAACAAAGTATTCAGTCATACAACAAAAACTTAATTCTTTGATACCCATAACACCATATGAATCAAATCAGTATATAGTTCAAGATTCATGCTTCCCTTTCAAGATTTGCACATTAATAAAAAAAAACAAAAAAAACAAAAGACACTCAATTTTCAACAAATTTCTTCACAATTTAGACAAACCCATGAGACAAATCAAAATATAAACAAAACCCATCATTAGAAACTCCTTCAATTATCACTAAAAATCAAAGAATAAGACAAGTAATATAAAAAACTCAGTGACAAATCAAGAATTGCATATTTATTATATAAAAAAAAATCAATTTCTTCAAAATTGAAACAACCCCAGATGATAAAACAAGAAATTAAACCCAACCCACCATCCAAATCTCCTAAAATCACCATAAAAACAAAGCACAAATAATCAAGAACTGCATTATTATTATTATAAAAAAATCAATCTTTAATCAATTTCTTCAGAATTGAAACAACCCCAGATGATAAAACAAGAAATTAAACCCAACCCACCATCCAAACCTCCTAAAATCACCATAAAAATAAACTATAAATAATCAAGAACTGCATTTTATTATTATAAAAAACCAATCTTTAATCAATTTCTTCAAAATTGAAACAACCCCAGATGATAAAACAAGAAATTAAACCCAACCAACCATCCAAACATCCTAAAATCACCATAAAAACACAGTACAAATAATCAAGAACTGCATTATTATTATTATAAAAAATCAAACTTTAATCAATTTCTTCATAATTCAAACAACCCCAGATGATTAAACAAGAAATTAAACCCAACCCACCATCCAAACCTCCTAAAATCACCATAAAAACACAGTACAAATAATCAAGAACTGCATTATTATTATTATTATAAAAAATCAATCTTTAATCCATTTCTTCATAATTCAAACAACCCCAGATAATAAAACAAGAAATTGAACCCAACCCATCATCCAAAACATCCTTAAATCATCATAAAAACCAAAAAAAAAAAAAAAAAAAAAAAAAAAAAAAAAAAAAAAAAAACAGTACAAGCATCAAGAATTGTGAACCAAAACAGCATAATATAATAATATATTAACATTGAATACCAGCTCAAGATTGAAGTCAACATACATGAAAGAAGAAAGTTGAAAGCTTTTGAGATAAAGATTAAGATTAGGTGTGTAAATTGTTTAGTATATTTGGTTTCTTGGAAGACTTTGATGAAGGCTTTGGGACGACCGGCGAGATGTGAAGGGAAGGGGGAGCTGATGACTATGAGAATATTAATTAATATTATTATGAGAGTTTTGTTTTTATAAATAGTTTGGAGTGTTTGACCAGATATTGGAAAATTATTGAAGTTGGTGTCAGGATGTCACATACATGTAAGCAAAGTGAGATTGTTCTGAAGTTCTTGTATTTAAATGTCATCTTGCTTGCAACTCTGTCGGGTTGACCCGATAAGGACCCAATACCCTAAATGTTAAAATTATATTTTATCAAAGCTTACGTATTACGATAACCGGCTCGTATATCTTTCTTTTACATGAACTGTACGACTCGTGTATAAATTTACGAGTTGTATGTAGAGTATAGACACCTCACCCAACAAAGCATATACGACTCGTATTATGTGTCAAAAGATTCAATTGGGTGTACGTATAGTATGACCTTTTTATCAAATATCACAAAGGACAAAGTGATTAACATCTTGGACGGTTAGAAAGAAGAGTTGAATTTAGAGTGGTTATCTGGATCGTTATAGTTGTAATGGATATGAGATTTTTCATTGATTGAGTCATCTATGTGGTTAAGTCATTCATGTTTTGTCTTCTATTATGTCGAATGAGGTTGTAAACACTGTGATGAAACCGTTAATATAGATCTCGAGGTTGAAATTTTGAAGACCATCATTGGATGCTCAAATCAGTTTGGAGTTTTAGATCTCATCGGAATAAAGCATGTATATAAAATAAATGCGTGTTAAATTTATAGTTTAATCAGCATTAAGCCAAATCTCTACTTAGGCATGAGAGAAAAACGAAGTGTATCTCTATTAATGGGCATATGACAAAAACAATATGTTTGCTCATGATAAAAATCTAACATCTAACATATATGGTATGTGATTTTTTTAATGTACTCAAATCAACACACATACAAAAGAGAGAGAGATTAATATGGGCTAGTGACGAACAATAGATGTCACGCCAAAGGCACTGATATATTGCAAAGTATTCTACAAAAGGGAAATATACAGTCGATGTCACGACTGATTATACAAACACAATAAACTAACGGTGAACCATCTAACCATTGTACGCATTCTTCTCAACAACTAATCACCCTTGTTATGTATTTTTATTTCTTTGAATAGCAAGGAACGACGTGTCAACCACCGTGACATCGGGTGTTTTGGCCAAGGTCGACTACTCGCACCAGCCCCGTGGCTCTCCCAGATGCGCAAAAACCCAAACTCCACCCGCCTGAAGGCACAACAGTGGAATAATCGGTAAAACATCGCCTTCCATCCGAGTCGAACCGGCACCACCCCTATTCGTTCTTCGCCTATCTGGGCATCCGGTTACTAAAACATTTAAGAGTTCGGTAACCTATCCGGACATTCAGTTACTAAACATTTGATTTTCTTCCAAGTGTATATGAATTATGAAGATACATTTGATTTTTTTTTATATAAAAAAGTTTCAACTCATTTAGAAGAGATGGGCTTGAACACTGGGTATTGGGCTTGTTAAAAACTTGGATCAAACTTGATTTAATTGGTCTGTAGGCCGACTCTGGGCTATGCTAAAGGCCTAAAACATAACATAAAACTTGTTTAGACGCTTTCATAGTTTCATATAGAGAATTCAATACACACAAAAATTATAAGTAATTTACATGTTATTTGATATTTTATTAGTAATTATTGTTTACGCCTAAATAATAAATTTTATAAACAAGGGGTTGCGGCGCAGCTTGTTGCCCGCATGCCCGCTATCTTGATGTAATTTGTCGCGTTTATGTGTTAATAAAGAAATTAATTGGCTTAAGTTGTTATTAAACCTTGTTTAATTATCTCTCTAATCCACAGTCAATTCGCATGATGTTTAAGTTTTTTGGTCCTTGCATGTTGTAGTTGATTTAGCAGACTTGAATCTTCATATTGTATTCTTTGATCCTTGCACTAATTGATCCTTTTACTTTGTGTTTGGTGAGTTATTAAATATTAAGTGACTTGTATTTGGTTTATGCACATCCTTAATCAACAAACAATAATATAATTAAGTTATGAATTCAAACATTATCAAAACAAATGATACTTAGGTCTTAGTCCAAAATATTTCCATAATTCTTGTTTTTAAGACATTATCAAGCTATACTACAACAACAACTACCTTACCCAGTAAAATCCAACACTCAGCAAAGCTAAGAGTAGGGTTTGGAAAGGGTAAGATGTAGGCAAGCCTTACCTCTATCTTTGCGAATAGAGAGACTGCTTCCAGAGAGAACCTCGGCTCCACAACATACAATCGACAAGCAAACAACAACAAAAAAAAGTAATAAAGATCTACCGAATTTAGATAGATAATGAAAGCGTCACGTAGTAAATCAAAGGTATATAAGCCATCAAAAAACAACATAACACATAAACACTCAAATACAAGTCACCCTTACATACCTCCTACGAGTGTAAAAAAAAGTCTAAGCTCCTACAATCACGCTACGATACAACCAAACCCTCCCTAATAATCCTTAACCTTAATCTTGTGCCTCCACAAACCCATATCATTTACCATGTTCTCAGAGAGGTGCATCTCTATTAAATCGTGCATAATCTGCTCATCCCAAGTCAATTTAGGTCTTCCTCTACGCCTCTTTCCATCTACAGTGATGGTTTCCACTATTATCAAGCTATGCGAATACTATAACTATTCACAATATTAAGGTTACGAAAACTTGGTTTCCTCCTTGTAGAAACCATGCAATTTGTTGTTGATGGCGGCTTCACAATGTAGATCTGAAAACTCATCAAGGTAACAACTTTGTGAATCCATATGCCTGGGAATATAATCTTGATACAGTTTCATGCAAACAAAATTACAAAATCACAAGCTTTATGTTGAAACTTTACCTTGAAACCATTTGAATCGATACATGACCTCAAATAACTTGTTCACTCCCCCCCCCCCCCCCCCCCCCCCCCTTCTGGCTTGGAAACAACCTTCCAAGCACTCGAAGATGCTAGTATTCCAACCCCAACCTCCCCTTAGAAAAAACTGTGATTATTTTCGAGGTTAGAGCTCGAAAATGGAGTTCTTTCTACAAAGCAAAAATGGTAATATGGTGAAAGTGAGGAAATAGTGGTTGGCCAAGTTATTTCCATATCAGGCTTTTTTTTTGTTATTAACGGTTAGAAAATCAGGCCATTTGATCGAACACAAAACACACGAGATTGAACGAATTTGTTTGACTCTCTTTATTATCAACCAAAGCACACCAAATACAATACATCTATTTATACTAACCTTATACTAATCCTAACAAAACTCAAACTCTATTTAAATAATAAAATAAACCAATTAGATAAACATAGCTAGTTAAATGATTAATTATCCCTAATTAAATACAAAAGCTCCCGCCTCCTCCCACACCACCAGGGGGCGGTGTAGGTGGGGTGACTGCTCTTCCACAACCCCCCCCCCCCCCCCCCTCTCTGCACTCTAAGTAAAAGAGAAGTGACACAAACTTTTGACCTTTTAACGAAATCATTATAACAGCCATGACTCCTATTAATCAAATTATAATTATAACTAGTGGTATTCACTTGGCGCGCTTTACAGAAATCCAATTTCAATAGGTCTTGATTAGTTTCATTATAACATATGTCCGATACCATAATTCAATATAGCTTACGACATCGTCGTCTTCATCACAAACTCCGCCATTCCTGTTCATCAACGGCCACCACCGCAGACCTGTTTTTCAGGCGACTAAAAAGGCTGCAGTCGGAGATGAAAGAGGTTAGTGGAGTGCGGAAACGCAGGCGGCGGCTAGGCGTTTGGCGGTGAAAGCATCGCTGAACCAACAATAAATAGTAACTCAGTTAAGTTACTATTCAACTCCGTCAAGTTACTATTTACTCTGTTTTTTTTTTAAAAAAAAAAATTCTAATTCTGTTTTTTCCTCTGTTAAGTTACTATTTAACTCTATTTTTTTATTTTGCTTCACTCAACTCTGTTAGGCTACTACTCAATTCCGTCATGTTACTACTCAACTCAACTCCGTCAACTACTATCCAACTCCGTAAAGTTACTATTCAAGGCCGTCAAGTTACTATTCAACTCCACTCAACGCCTAATTCATCAAGAATTATCTATAACCCGTTTTGATTTTATCTTCTAATTCAAGATTAATATCTTCATTGCCATGCATATATCAAGCAGCTAAACTGGTTTTACTTATTTTAGCAAGACGTGGCATCAAATGAATGATTTAACTACTGTATACGTGTTGTTAATTTTTAATTAGGGCATAAGGTACCCACCAAAAATTGGTGGTTATGTCATAGTGTCATATCAACTTTCCAAACCACTAAATTTTGGAGGGTACATAAAAAAACTAACAAATGCCGCATTATATTTATTTTTTAAGGAAATTAGTTTATTTTACACGGTTTTTATTACAATTTTAAAAACATTGAAAAGAAAAATAAGATACTAACATTTTATTAAAAACAATAAATGAACAATCGTCCCAATCGAAACGTTTTGAAATTTCATTTTTCCGTGCAAGGACCGATTTCAAATTTGCCCAAGTATAACCATCGCACAACTTTTGAAAGACACTCTAAAGATTTATAATTTTGTTAGGTCTGTAAACAAACTGAACGTTTATTAACTGTTCGTGAACTTGTTTTGTGAGAAGTTCGTTTAGTTGAATGAACAACATGAACAAACGTTGTATTCGTTCATTTATGTTCATCAACGTCCGTTTATGTTCGTATATTTATGTTCATTTAAGTTTTATTAATTACATAAGAAGTTATCTTTATATAAATATAAGCATAAATTGGGGTTTAGCTAACTGTATAAATATAAACAATTAATAACTGGGTTTTTTTTTAACGGCCAACGAAATTCACCAAGAACTCACTTCGAAGTCCCTACTCAGTCAAATCAGGACCCCTTCCACTCGGCATAGCCAGACATGTAAGGGAGCTCCTGGTTTCACCAAGTCCACCAGTTCCGGGGAAAACCCGACTATCCACCCGCACGAAAGCACGACAATGGAATAATCGGTAAAACCTGGCGCTCTCAAGAATCGAACCCGTGATCTTTCAACCATGTGTCTTCTATCATTAAGCCTCCATACCACTCCACTATAAGGGGGTTGGTAATAACTGGGTTTTTTAGTAATACAAAATCGTTTACATTTATTATGTTCGTTTATGTTCGTTCATAAACTGTTTGTTTAGGTTTTAAACGAACACGGGCATGACAAATTTCTTAATGAACGAATACAAACACAAAAATGTGTTCGATTATGTGTTCGTGTTCGGTTAAAGTTAAAGTTAAATGAACAGACACGAACATGTCTTTGTTCGCGTTTGTTCGGTTCGTTTACAGGCCTAAATTATGTTCTTCAACCAACATTTGTTATGTTTTCGCATCAAAGTCACTGAATAAAGTCACTCGAATTTCTTGTTTTGAGAAATTCAGCTACGATAATCGACATTGGCTTCTGAGAAAGTGGTAAATTAGATGACCCTTTATAGTAGAGACTCATGGGATGATAATGTTGTTGTCACCTTACTTCCTCTACGTGTTGGCCTTTGTGCAGGGACGAAAGATGTTGAGGGCCAGGGGTGGCCCTTCCTCCTTGTTTTTTGGCGCAGTGGTATATATTTGCGATTTTCGTAGGTAAGTCCGGGTTGAGTTCGGTCCCCGCCAATTAGCCACTGCCGATCGGAAAAAAATTGAGTCCGGCCCCTCTCGATTCGAGAACCAAGCTTCGGCCCTGCCTTTGTGGTTCTTCAATAATAGGTAACTTATTTTCTTCTTCGTCCATGTTAGGAATTTGGGCACCAATTAGGACATGTTGTAATATGGCGATTCAGCTGTCCCAGTTCTTTTAGGGGAGTGTTAGGCATCCATTAAAAAGAAAGGGACACCACTTTGAATGCTTAGGAACAAATTTTTTAGGCCACTATGTGAGGAAATGGTTTCCACGATTAGTTTCTTTTCATTTTTAATAATAAAAATGTATTATTGGCTTTAGTTACTCGCATAAAATCCAAATTAATGACTAAAGGTTTTTTTTTAACAAACAATAAAATATTACTTTGTAACGAAAAATAATATAATATTAGTTTATACTAGAAATAATATAATATCAATTTCTATAATAGAAATAGAAGTATAGGATATTCCTGGCAGCATAAATGAAATTCCAAACGTCTTTAGACAAGACCTTTTGTATGTTAGGTGAGGTCAGTCTCATGGCCCAACCACATTAGATGTTTACATAAATATTTAAGTATATCACATAGACAACAAAACAAAATTACTAGAATAATAAAAAGTTATAAGTAAAAATCATAAATCATAATGTTAAATCCTAAAAGGGTAACCATTTGGCTGTGAGTGATTGTCACTTTTTCTTGTTTTTTGATTTTCGACTTTCTTGTTTTCAGAGTAATAATATCATTTTTTTTTAGCAAAGCTACTTCTTTGTCGGTTGTCTATACAACACTCGTCACACATTCGAGGAATTTTGTTTGCTTTTCTTGTACAGGCATGACTTCATCTTCGTCATGGAATTGCATATATTCAATATCATCATACAAATTATAATAATGATCTTGCGTTTCTGGCACATCATCGTCTTCATCAACACCTTCACTAATTAGGAGCTGTCGTTCCACCTCGTCACGTGGGGGCTGCATAAGGCTCCTCATTGCATACAATTCAATGTCTGCTCCCGATTGTGTGCAACGAAATTAAGACTGTGCAGTAGAGTATGTGGGCGGAGTTGTTGTGTAAAATTAGGGTCGTGTGGTAAAGTATGTAAACATTTGAGGTTGTTCTTGTGAAAATTAAGGTTTATACCTGACTCGCGCTTGAACCGGCACCACGCACACTTGAACCGAAAGCTCTTGCGCTTGAACCGGAACCTCTTGTGATCGAACTCGCTCCTCCTGATTTGACGGATTTCTGTGTTGCACCAACCTTTGATCTTTGAGAATCCATATGAGATTTTGTGGAGCAAAATGGTGATGTTTATATGAATTTTAGTTGAAATGAAGGTATAGAATGGTAAAGAACTGTGTAAACAATTGGTGTTTAAATTGGAAAATGGGGTTTATATATTTCGTTGTTTTTTTTTAAATCCTTCAATAGCAAAACAAAAAATGTTCCCGTCACACACTCACACTCCATGAGTACTACCCCCGACTACCTGAGCATCATTCCTAAAACCCCTTACCCGAAGGGGCGGCACCAGTGTAGCCACGTGGGTAGGGAGTACCCGACAAAAAAAATTAAAGAAAAAAAAAACTTAAAAACTTTGATCTTTCCATTAAGGTCATGCTAAAAAAGTTGTTATTTAAATTTGCAAAATAAATTTGACATATTTTTACACGAAAAGTAATATTTTTATTTGTAGCTCAGCGTGTAACTTTTAAACACTTCATCCATAGTTCTTGTATACTTTTGATACATTGTTATTGAGTTTTAACTGTTTTGACCATTTGATATTGAATTTCCTTTCAAAACATTAAAATATATCCTTTGTTAAAGGGAGAATAATATATTTCATCAAAGAATAATATAGAGTTTTTTTAGGACACGTAAACATAAGTTTGAATAATATAATACACAAGGACAAATACACAATTATTATATAGTATAACTATGCCAAATGTTATTACTTTAAGTTGTGTATTAACTTTATT
This sequence comes from Ambrosia trifida, assembly GCA_028751855.1. Classification (NCBI taxonomy): domain Eukaryota; kingdom Viridiplantae; phylum Streptophyta; class Magnoliopsida; order Asterales; family Asteraceae; genus Ambrosia; species Ambrosia trifida. Next base: position 30,260,085 of record CM054124.1, on the reverse strand, counting down.
CGTACATATAATCATGCATTTATTATGACCCCATTGCCTTTAATCATGTGAATCTTTACTAGTTTTTTTATTAAAAAACCAAATTAAATAAAAAAAAATGATTGATTTTTTCTCAAACAGCTTTGCTCTAAATAGTAAATACTTTCTACATCTACGGATAGGAATGGTAATATATCGGGTATGACTAATCTCCTATTTGTATCCGGTTATAAAATCTAGTCTTATACATGACTAATAACCCATCAAGTATTTCTAATCATGTATCAGGCATACCTACATGTTAGTGTTGTAAAAAAAAATATTTGAAGGATTTCTAAGTGTGTGTATATATATATATATAGGATTTGGTTCAAATAAGAACTAATGGAAAAATTGAGAACCAAGAGAACCAATCTTAGCCACTAATTTTGTTTAAGTAGATTTAAAGGGGGAAGGGCAATATTGGAATTTTGCATCTCAAATACAATTTCACGTATATATTTTTTCTCTCTGATTTCAAATCCTTTTCTTCTCTGTTTCTTTACACCTTTGTTTCTCTAGACCTCTGTTTTCTTAAGTCGTTCTTCATCTGTAACCCCTTCAATCGTTCGTTCAATCGTTTAATTTACGATCGTTTCAATTGTGAATCAACTTCATCATAGCTAGGGTTTCAATCGATCTATATAATCAGTATGTTTCTAACCAATAATATTCTCAATCATATAAGTTAGGGTTTTGATAACGTCGATAGTCGTGAATTAGGTTTTCTGTTATTTACAATTTAGATGAATGTTCTTCTATTTCATCTACATGTATTAAGATCGATGTAGATATAATTTTGTTCTTTTTATATATTGTAGTCGATTTTGTTATAGGTTTGGTTAGATCATCAATTTTTTACAGGTTTTCTTAATGGATATTGGAAGTTCTGCATCGCATTCAACATCTGATTTAAACATTGTTGACAACCACAACACTCACACTTTTAACAATAATGATGATCTCAGCGATGTCAGTTATGTTATACGTTCTTCTGTTTCAATGCCTTCGTCAAGTTCAATGTTTTCTGGCAATGGTGATGCTGCTGATCTTCCTTTTGTTGTTTCTGGTTTTGAACAGCAAGGTAATTTTAGTTTGATTGAAATTATGTACACATATGTATAATGCATGGATGTATAATAGAAGATTGTCTAGATATACACATTTGTATATTTGACCCATCCTGGATATATGTGTTCAATTATTCTCAGGGGCTACTGAATTGGTTTTTCAATATTATTGAGTTGTTAACTGATATCCCCATATGTTATACATATATGTACATTTGTGACCGTATATTAACAGGTACCCTTAACATGTTTGTTAAAACTTGTATTACATCATTTTTTTCTTATCATGTAGAAAACATAGCAGCTAATGTATATGAATTGCCACGTGAGAAGGCTAAAAAGTTGAGTAAGAAGAAGAAGAGAAAGTGTGGTTTTTGCATGAAACTAGTAAGGGGACACAATATTAGGACATGTCCTTTAAAATTAGGTAAAAGTGGTGAAGAATCAGAGGAAACAACATAAGAAGATGATGATGATGATGATGATGTAGATGAATATAATGGGCAAGAAACAGAGGATGAAGCAAATGAGGAAGACGTAGATGAAGATTTATGAAGAATTGCTGAATTACTTCTTATTCTAAGACCTCGAACCACTTGGCAATTCATATACATTAGTTGCTATGTTTTCTACATGATAAGAAAAAAATGATGTAATACAAGTTTTAACAAACATGTTAAGGGTATCTGTTAATATACGGTCACAAATGTACATATATGTATAACATATGGGGATATCAGTTAACAACTCAAGAATATTGAAAAACCAATTCAGTAGCCCCTGAGAATAATTGAACACATATATCCAGGATGGGTCAAATAAACAAATGTGTATATCTAGACAATCTTCTATTATACATCCATGCATTATACATATATGTACATAATTTCAATCAAACTAAAATTACCTTGCTGTTCAAAACCAGAAACAACAAAAGGAATATCAGCAACATCACCATTTCCAGAAAACATTGAACTTGACGAAGGCATTGAAACAGAAGAACGTATAACATAACTGACATCGCTGAGATCATCATTATTGTTAAAAGCGTGAGTGTTGTGGTTGCCAACAATGTTTAAATCAGATGTTGAATGTGATGCAGAACTTCCAATATCCATTAAGAAAACCTGTAAAAAAATTAATGAATTAACCAAACCTATAACAAAATCAACTACAATATATAAAAAGAACAAAATTATATCTACATCGATCTCAATAAATGTAGATGAAATAGAAGAACATTCATCTAAATTGTAAATAACAGAAAACCTAATTCATGACTATCGACGTTATCAAAACCCTAACTTATACGATTGAGAATATTATTGGTTAGAAACATACCGATTATATGGATCGATTGAAACCCTAGCTATGATGAAGTTGATTCACGATTTGAACGATCGTAAATTAAATGATTGAACGAACGATTGAAGGGGTTACAGATGAAGAACGGCTTAAGAAAAAAGAGGTCTAGAGAAACAGAGGTGTAAAGAAACAGAGAAGAAAAGGATTTGAAATCAGAGAGAAAAAATATATACGTGAAATTGTATTTGAGATGCAAAATTCCAATATTGCCCTTCCCCCTTTAAATCTACTTAAACAAAATTAGTGGCTAAGATTGGTTCTCTTGGTTCTCAATTTTCCCATCGGTTCTCATTTGAACCAAATCCTATATATATATATATATATATATATATATATATATATATATATATATATCGGGTAGGGTTCAATTAGGAACCAACCCTTAGTTAGGAACTTTAGGAACCAATCTCATCCATCCATCTTCAATGGCATGATGGTAAATATGTTAAACATTAATTAACTTTTTAATTAAATCAAGGGGTAATATTGTCTTTTGGTATTTGAGTTTTAATAGGTTATTTAGTATACATTGTAACTGACAAAACACAACTAATGTCCAGAATGAAGTGCATCGACTCATATACATCAGTGTATATTATGTTTAATTATATTACCAGTGTATAGTCCAATCATTGCTACAAAAACATTATACTGTACGATAACATTAAACAACTATACGTCAGTGTATATTCATATTCCAACAATTATACATCAGTGTATAGTCCAATTAGTACTACAAAAACATTGTACTGTACCATAATATTCAACAAATATACGTCAGTGTATATTCATATTTCAACAATTATACGTCAGTGTAAATTCCAATTAGTGATACAAAAACATTCTATAGTACCATCAAATTCAACATATATACATCAGTGTAAAGTCCAATTAGTGATACAAAAACATTCTATAGTACCATCAAATTCAACATATATACATCAGTGTATATTATGTTTTAATTGAAGATCGTCGACTATAGTATAATTGTTGATAGGTTGGTCTTATCAAGAGTAACCTGAAACAAAGAAAAAGGTTGTTTAGCATATACATCAGTGTATACATACAATATACATCAGACCCTAATAAAATTGATGCTATAGAACAATGTTTAGTATCGTCATATTCAAACAATTATACATCGGTGTATAGTCCAATCATTGCTACAAAAACATTATACTGTACGATAACATTAAACAACTATACGTCAGTGTATATTCATATTCCAACAATTATACATCAGTGTATAGTCCAATTAGTACTACAAAAACATTGTACTGTACCATAATATTCAACAAATATACGTCAGTGTATATTCATATTTCAACAATTATACATCAGTGTAAAGTCCAATTAGTGATACAAAAACATTCTATAGTACCATCAAATTCAACATATATACATCAGTGTGTATTATGTTTAATTATATTACCAGCTTATTGTATCTGTAAGCTTCAGGAAATATACGCTGGTGCATACCAACCTATTAAACTAAGAGGAAATCTTATTGTTTCTGTGTGCTTCAACGAATAACAATAATTAATACACCGGTGTATGATTCCAATTTTGTACGTAAAAAAATGAACTGTATAATACAAAACAATTATTTCGCAAAAAATACACTACTGTATAACTCTGTGTACTTCGAAAGCTGTATTTCGCAAAAACTGCTATTTCGCAAAACTGAATCCATAATACAAATCACAAAAACTTGAATTTCGAACAAAAAGTAATTAAAAAACTAAAAAAAAAAAAAATACACAAATACCTTGATTCTCAACACTATTTAGCAAAAAAGGTTGTGATTGTGTATCATGATCCTCAATATCGTGAGAAAACTGATTGAATGTTTTCATGTATATGATTATTATCCATCACTTGAATATCTTAATCGATGGAAGCCGAAAGTTTTTCTATTGCTTCTCTTTGAAATCGAACGTACGCGTGATGTTGAGAGATTGGAGGAAGGCAATTGAATGATATTAGGAGGAAGTTATGAATTCGTATAAAGAAGATTAATGCAATCAAACGTGTATTTATTAACTTCCATTTTTAAAACTTTTTTTTTTAAATTAAAATATAAAACATAATTGTTCAATTACCATCCTACCTTTTGATCAAGATTAAAAGATGAATGGCTCAGATTGGTTCCTAAGTTCCTAACTAATACCTTGGTTCCTAATTGATCTTTTTCCTATATATATATATATATATATATATACTACATCATAAAGGGGGAGCCATGGGTAAAAATGTCCAAAATGTTAAAGTTAAGATGGCATCCCAAAAGCCTGAAGTGTAATGTCTAAATTTTTACCCTCTTTGTTCCATTTATACCCTTATGTACCACCTTTAATAGCAATTGTACAAAATAATAATGCAACTCATAATTTGTGTGATAATGCACAAGTCGTGAAATCACTAAAGCATAGATGAATAAAGTGATTAATTTTTTTTTATTTTCTTTTTTACATGCCATTCTGGCTATCGTAAGTGCGCCTATTCGCCTTGACGACATAGTTTACAACATAAATATTTCACATTCATAACTATCATATCACTAAGCCAGGATTTGGTCCCCTATTCTTATTAAACCAAAATCTTTAGAGAACATTATCGATTTCTTAAATGCTTTAGAGTGCAACTAGCATATTATAACATGTTTTTTAGATTGTGTATAGTAGCGTTATATTAGAGGTTGTGTACCTGCTGCATCGCGCGGGCCAACCCACTAGTATTTATATATATATATATATATATATATATATATATATATATATATATATAAAGAAAAGTTTATTATCAAATAATGAAGCTACTAAAAATGAAAATTTACTAAATAATAGTTAAGATAAAATGTATATATTGCTAAATAACATACATATCTTCATCGACATAATATTTAAAACCTATATTACTCAAAATGTTTATGTTCATGTATAAAAGTCATATTTCATGAGAAAGATTACGAATTGACATGTATGCATCATATTTTGAATTTAGGTATGATGTATTGGGATATTTGGCTAGAAAAAGACCAAACACAACAAATTAAAACACAATACTATGTATTATTGTCATGCAATTTAAAACACAGCTAAAACACACTGATTTACTTTCTTAGAATGATGTTTTAAGGTAGCGTTCGTTTCATGGATTACAAATAAATTGGAATTCGCGCGAGAACAATAATTTGATTTGGAATTTTGATGTGTTCGTTTCATAAAATAGAATGGAATCTTGATGGAATTGAAATTTGGATTCCCTTCCATACGTTGTTGTTCAATTACAATTCTTTCTTTTGTTGTAGCAGACAACATAAGAAGTCGAACACACATTCCAATTCCTACCGAATTCCATTCCATTCTTCTGAAACGAACGCTACCTAAGTTTTAAGCTTAGAATACATTGGTTTGTGTTTTTAATTATTATGTTTGGGTTTTTCTAGCCAAAACATTCCAAAACATCATGATTATGTCCAAAAAAATGATGCATGCATATTAAAAAAATGTATATATATTAGTATGCTAATCTCAAAAATCAATTTTGTATTTTATAGTATATAAATTTGTATAATGTCATCGAAGTATGTATTCCAAGAAAAAAAAAATATTATTCAAACAATGAAGCTATCAAAATGTAACATTACTAAACAATTGTCAAGAAAAAATAAATATAAAACTTAAAAGTTTTTGGGTATATGTTTGAAGATTGGGTCGCTGATGGGTTGAGGCATAATTAATGATCAATTACCTTGTTTAAACGTATGGAAACGGTGTATAATTGAATGAGATGGGTTTGATTTTGGGTCAGGTTATGGTATTAGACAGGTAAAGGGGATTTTGGTGAGAAAACATATTTTTAAGTTTCAAAATTTACACTTCTTACCCTTGAACTTTGTAAAACTATTAAAACTAAATAAAACTTATAAATTTAATATGAAATCTAATTTAAATTTATAAAAAATTTAAAATTTATTTAATATACAACTTTTATAAAATTTTGAAATAAATTTTATATTTATTTTTACGGGAATAAAATACCAATAACTTATATATTTTTTTTGTAAAATAATTTAATTAAACAATTTCTTATATAATATAATCATATAATTTCATTTATAAGTAAATAAAATCTTACAAAAATATATTTGAACACGGTTTTTCAAATACAAAAATATATTTACATCATATTACAAATTAAATAAAAAGATAGTGGGGTAAGGAATTTTGTTGAATAATTTACATCATATTACATATTAAGGAATTTTGTTGAATAATTGGAATGAAATTACAATGAAATGGATATGGATTATTCAATCTCTATTGAATAATTGAATTATAATCTTTAATAATTGAATTAAAACCAGTATAATAAATGTGAAATTTTAACTATAAGTCTATAACTATAACTTATCTGCTAGCTTAATGTATTAACTGAGCATGTATGTGTGTAAACATAGCCTTATAATAGGTAAGCATATTATATTTAGTAGGGAATTTAAATTAGAACGAAACCCTAGACATGTCTTTCTATTTATAAAAACATTCAGGAATTGATAAGCATTAGAGAAAAACCGGCAATTGTCTAAATATGAAAAATATGACCAACATTATCCAAAACATATAATTTATGCCATTAATAGCTAATTACTTTCAAAAACGACAAAGTTTTCCTGAAATGGAAGCTTCGGTTTCAAAACCGACAACAATTGTTACATGCATAACATAACCGACAACCATAAGTCCAATTAATCAAACTAAACTTCAAATACATCATTATTTTATCTATAGTAAATTATCAAAACTTTTCAAAGATAGAAACTTTACTTTAACAAGTGATGAAGTGTTACTTTTCAAATATATCATTATTTTATCTATATGTAACACAATTACCACTTTTACCCGTTTTAAAGCCCAATTAGTTAAATTCAATGTTTAATAAATTAATGAACTTGAAAATAATAATAGTAATAAAAATATTATTTTCTAATGTTATAAATGATTAAATCCGGCCTCCAAGCTTGACACGAATTATACAAGAATATGGGAGCATGAAAGTAATTAATGATATAATGCATGCATACATTATATTGCATAATATGATTGTACACGGTGAATTACATGACATAACTGAGTGAAAAAAATGATGAGGTAGAACCATCAAGAGATGAACATGGATTGACGTCATCATTTTAAAGTTACCGGTTAGGTTCAAAAATTTTTGTATTAGTGAAGCACATCAAAAGTTTACAAATGGTATACTTAAGAGTATTTTTTTTTTTGGAATGACGAAAGACCTTCCTAAAATTTACACCACCTAAAATTAATTTAATTACTCATAATGGGTGTGAATCCTCACAGCTTGGTTGAGGTGAACCCTCACTGCTTGGTATCATTCACACTTTGCATCCTTACCCCTTAACACCATCAACTATTTTGTTAGTTTGTGTGTGAAATTACTAATATACCTTCCCTTAGTCTTCTCCAACCTGCCCCACCATCTATCCACCGCCAGCCACCACCATTACTCCATCGAAAACACGATGAAAACAAAATTTTCAACAATGGTGGATCAAAAATTGCCTAAAGAACCAGAAGAACCCGATAGAGGCTTCACATATAGTCAGTGGGAACTCCAAGACATCAGACTTTACAATTCGGATCCTTTCCCTAGTGTGAATGGATCAGCTCCAACACATTATGTGTTAATTCGTCCCTTCTTACAAAACCCATTTTATAATCTATAATTTCCTTATCATCAGGCTGTAAATTATAAATGTATCTTACCGTCGACAGATTTGTAATATTTGGAGCGACGGTGGAAGGATTTAAACGCAAGGTTACGGTTGGATTAGGGTTCTGGGGATTTGTTTAGTGGTGGATATTTAGGGATGGAAATTGGGGTTTGATGGTGGTAGTGGCGTGAGGGGAAGGGAGGGATGAGAAAAGATTAGGGTTAGGGAAAGATGCTAAATTTGCCATTGATGAAAGGGGGTTGGTTAATTGTAGTTGCAGAACAAAAGGAGGCGGGGAAGTAACTTTTGTCTGGTTTCAAGATGATGATGGTGGTGGTTCGTTTGCAGTGGCGGTGGTTGATGATGGCAGAGGGGGGTTTGGATGGAGAAGATGGGTGTAAGGCCCCAAACCCGGGCACCCTATAGTCGGGTCTCATTAGAATGTACCATTTAAAAATCACAAATTTTATTAAAATCACGCAGCGGAAAAATAATTACAACGGTACAAATTGTTTTATAAAAATAGTTTGTTAATAAATCTGAAAACTACGAATGCCATCCATGCTATCATGAGTAATTCCATCTGCTAGCCAAGAGGCATCACCAACACAAAGAACCTGCAAAACAATCTAACATACATGCAAAAGTCAGCTACGCTGAGTGAGTTCTAATAGTTTAAGTTTATGGATTTCAAATACCTCATTGAACGATTTAATTTAAAACCCAACTTCATCACCTTAAAAATCATCATTAACCATATAGATTTTTTTTATCATCAACACCCCACCCAACACCACTTGTAACCATAACTGGCTTGTCACCCATCTCGACCCACAACTATGACTCTGTAACTTCTTTTACGCATTCAACCATTCCCTCTACAACACAATGTTACTACACACGTCTAGTTCATCTATACTCCTTTTAATTGTACCGGGCACCCCCAAGTACAATTCATCACAAGGACTCTATATTATCATCTATAACAAAACACAACACATACCCACCAACTTATCTATATCAATGCAAATAAAACACATAAGGTGGGAACCTACCACACAATTGGTCAAATCACAAAGAAGTGACCCTCTCTAGGACAAGTCGATACCCTCTTTCATCGACGGCCCGTCACAATCTCAAAACTCATCACGTAAACGTGACAATCATCTTTAGCCTCTTTAAGTCATCGTGCCGAAAGGACAACGACAATCATCTTTAACACATCGTGTCACAAGGACAACGACAATCATCTTCGCCACTAAGGCTTACTCTTTAAAACACCACGAGGGTGCTACATCTTTCACACAAAACACATAGAGACTCACAATATGCCTAGAACTCAAAATCTATCATCTCCTCTTGAATACACATTACCCTTTGTCATTACAACTAACTACTTGTCTAGAACGACGCACTACACAAGAAATCCACTACTACAATGCCACATAAGGAAAGTCGATTAATTCCCTTTCACATCTTGAATACACATTACCCACCGTATCGTCTAGCGCAAAAACGTGAAGCACATAAGGTGGAACCTATCACACAATATAGTTAAGTCACAAAGATATGACCGAGCCTTGTGACAACCCGTCATCACCCCGAAGGTAATGACTATATGGATACGTCGACACCACCACTTAGGTCGACGATCCCCAACATTGGTAACCAGTCGCCACCCCGAAGGTAACGCCTGTATAGACACGTCGACACCACCACTTAGATCGACGAACTCAACATTGGTAACCCGTCGCCACCCCAAAGATAACGAACCATTACCAATAACCCACATCAGCACCTCAAGGGTGCTACATCACACAAAACATATAGACACCTACACACGCATTCACTATGTCTAGGGTCTTATCATACTATAATGTGGATTAACTACACACCTCTTTTAATCAACATCACCGCGTTCATTTAATTCTAAGACTTTAATTAATCATTTTCTCATACTCAACCCATAATCGTATTGCCTCGACAAGAGACTAAATGACTGACTCGAACCGACACATACACTGCGAAGGGTATCTCTAAACCTATAGCCACATTTAACCGTCATAGAACCGTCTCATTGGAAAACGCTCATGAAAACATTTAAGTCGTAAAGATCTTTAATTTATTTGACATCTTAACATTCGTCGAAATCATTTAAGCATGTATGATAGCCCCAAAAATATATATAAATAAAAATAGGGGAATTAGAACTCACGGGATGTAAAGCTTCGAACTCCGCAACCCAGCCATCACAAACTACGTCCTCCAACAAGACCTAGTATCGAATAACACGCGTTTGCATTTCACCCAGGTAATTAACGCTTACCTTTACCCGATGTTTAATGACAATATTATATAGCCATTTTAATAAAAGAGAGAATTAAGGTGTGTACTAGCAAGCTTAAATAAATGAGATGTAAGCTTGCTAGCTTGTTTAGCAACCAAACTCCCACATTCGGTTCTTGAAAGCATCCACACCCATGATTCAAGTTCATAATATAATATCCATGCATACCAATATACCATGGATCACTTTACTCTCATTAATGTTAATACCAACATGCAACACTTTTAACTACAACACTTTTAGAAGTCTCACCGTAGATGCAACCATCACCCAAAGAATCTCCATGCAAATCACAAATCTAAAACTTCTCTTTCCATGCATCGCACCATGAACATGTTGCATATGAAGCATATAACCACCCCCATCCAATCACGAACACACAATGGCGTAGCTTAGTAGGGGCGGGCGGGGGCGGCCGACCCCCCCAAATTTTCGCGGAGAAGTTCCGATTATATAGTATTCGTATAATTTTTTTTGGAAATATAGGGTTTCGACCCCCCGAAACTGGTTTTCGACCCCTCGAAACTAGTGACTTCCGACCCCCCGGTATCTCCCGACCCCCCAACCTTCGGGTCAAGCTTCGCTGCCACTGCGAACACATACACACTTCATGCACACAAGTACACACCCATCTTCATCTCTACTCAAACAAAATAATCCTACACCTATATTAACATCATTCAACACCGTAGCTGATCACCTTCGCCATCATGCACCTTCACTGCCGAAACCATCTTCACTATAAACATCAACATCATAACCATTACCATACCTCACGCCATCCTCATCACCCTTTAGCCACCTCCGTTTATCGGTGCTAGCCTCCACACCAAACCCAAACGGCGTACTCCCAATCCTCATTACCACAGCCCTAGTTGACCACTAGCGCCACCCTATGGGGCATCACTAACAATCACTCTCACAACCAACACCACCCTCATGGTCATACCCAAGACCAAAACCAACCGGATCACGTACCCTCCTTGTCGCACACCCTCACAGTCTGCACTATAACCACCGAACCCTGTCAAGAACCGTCACCTTAACCCGACTAAACCCAACCTTAAACGTGAACCCATGCCACACGAGACATCCAAAGAACATGAGTAAACATGTTAGGGAATACCTTAACATGATTTGAAAGATCAAATGCTCTTTGGACAATTCGAACCACTTGTCTCCTCTTTCGTAACCGATCCCTTTTCCTCTCTAGTTGGCATTTTTTTTCCTTTGCCGTCACTCCTTTAGAGTCTTTATGGCTCTAGGGTTTTTATTTTAATTACTCATATTTGCACTACACAAGTACCTAGATTTAGGGCTGCAAACGAACTGAACTTTCAGCGAACAGTTCATGAACCGTTCGGCGGGAAGTTCGTTTGTGTTCGTTCGTTTAATAAATGAACGAACACGAACAAAATATTTTGTTCGTTTAGTTAAACGAACAACATGAACAGAGGCCGCGTTTGTTCGTTTATGTTCATGAACGTTCGGTAACGTGTTCGTTTATGTTCAATAGTTTAACAGGGTTTATAATTTTTATAATTTTTTATTTTCTTTTATTTACCCAAATAAATAATATATGTGAGGTAAATATGTTTGGATAATTTAGTTATATTTTGGGTGGATTTAGCTGATATCTTAAGAATTATATTTTATTCCAAAGTTAATATATGTTCGTTTATGTTTGTTTATGTTCATGAACATATCTCTGTGTTCGTTTGTGTCCGTATGCGTTCATGAACAAAATTAACAAACGAACACAAACGAACACGAACACAAGTGTTTTCTTAACGAACGAACACGAACAAAAAATCCCGTTCGGCAAGTGTTCACGAACTGTTCGTGAACAGATGATTTTCTTAACAAACGAACACAAACAAAGCCTTGTTCGTGTTCGTTCGGTTCGTTTGCAGCCCTACCTAGATTGTCAAAAAAAAAAAAAAAAAAAAAAAAAACAAATTGTTCTCAAAGTCATTCAAAGCAACTTATTTTAATAGCAACCGGGTCCTTGTAATATTTTATATCAACATATGTATGTTGAACTCGCTTGTCGAACTCATTAATAACATCGTACGTTTCAAAATCCATTAACGGATCCATTTGATGAAAACCGAGTATTCGTTTTCAATTAAATACATACTCTCGAAATTTTCGGGGTGTTACAATGGGATGGTATATTGGTAATTACACATATAAACTAACAGAATAATTGATGGTGTTAAGGAGCATGGACGTCAGAGGCGTAGCTTTTTTAGGGCCCGAGGAGGCCCCGGCCCCCACCAATTTTTGGTGCAATGGTGGAATTTTGTGATTTTCGTAGCTAAATTGAGTCCGGCCTCTACTGATTTATTTGATCTTCCGCCACTACCGATCGAAAAAAATTAAGTCCGGCCCCACCGATTCAAGAACCAAACTTTGCCACTGATGGACGTAAAGTTTGAAATGATCAAACGTTAGGGTCGTAAGGTGTTAAGTTTGGGTGAACCTAATAACTCAAGCAAACCACATGGAAAAAAAATAAACTTTAACTCTTTTCTAAATATATTCTATTATACTTTAAAGAATATAAAAAAAAAAAGTCGGTTATAAAGAATAATTTTGTTATGAAAAAGATGTAAATAGAGGTGACATCGTGAAAACGAAAAATGATGTAATAACTAAAGAGAAAACGAGTGTTTTTAAAATATGAGATTGGAAGCTTACATATCATTTTTTATATTATTTTAAGAATATAGAAAGACTTTCCTAACCGTAAAAGCATTATCTATCACAACACTATTCTAAAATACAAAAAGAAATGCTTTGCTGGTACAAGTCAAATTTCATTTAATATATTAACTAAAAGCGTAGTTACTCGCGCTTTGATGTTTGATGTTGTTTGAAGCAACATCAAACATCAAAACGTGAGTAACTACGCTTTTTTATCGAATAAATGTTTTTTTGCTAATATAACTCTATTTTTAAAGGATTTTATACGGTCACGTTAAGAAAACTACATACACGAACACGAAATCTGTATCAATATTAGGATAGTACTGGTTCGTTTCTCTGCCAAAAAAAAAAATATTACTATGCCAAACCAAATGTTTATCCTTAAAAAGAAAAAAAAAGATATCCAGTACCAAATAAAATTGAGTTTTGTTGAAAGCAAATAATAAGATTTCTCAAATATTAACGCATGTTAAGAAAGTAGGAGAGTGGATGTTGTTAGCATATACATTGTCAATCAACGTTGTAAGATCACTAGACGCTAGTCGGTCGGTAAGGTACCAATTAACGATTAATCAAGATTAGTAGGGATTAATCGGATTGAGATTCTGGGTAAAGGTTCGGGTACAAAGGCTATATTTCATGAGAAGTGTGAGAATGATCAAGAATTGACATGTAGGCATTATATTTTGGATTTATGTATGATGTTTCAGATTGTTTTTGCTAGAAAAACAACAAATACAACACTTTAAATCACAATGCAATGTATTATAGCTATGGAATCAAAAACATAGTTAAAACACACGGCTAAAACACAACACATAGAACACATTTTCTTGGCATTGTGTTTGTAGTTTTTAAGCTCAAAATAAAGTCTTTTGTCCGGATGCATTGGAAGACATTCTTAGAAGAGCGAGGATCTCCGCAAGAAAAGAGGCGTCAGTTAATTTTCTCACAGACCCTGCGGAGGGGAGGTCAACCTTGCGTCCAACAGACGTCTTAGTTTTTTTGTTAGGAAGGTGGGAAACATGCGTGTATTGATCTTACCGGGGTGTCCCCCCTAGTTGGGCTTCGGGATAGTGGGTTTGTGGCCGGGAAAGCGGTCATGAGAGCTGAATCCAAGAAAGTGAAAAAACACGCTAAAGCATGTGAGGATAATCAGCATGTTTTCATTCCCCTGGCCTTCGACACGTTCGGCTCCTTGGCATTGGAAGCGATGCGGTTTTTGGTCGGGTTCAGCGAGTAGTGCACAACAACTTTTGCACCCCTCAAGGGCGGGGGTTTATTTTTAGCAGAGTAGGATTTTCGATCCAGAAAAGGATGGCGTCGCAGCTTGTTGCCCGCCTACCTACTATCCTTATGTAATGTTCCTTCTAATTGTATGAAAAGTATTATAAAAAAAATATTACATTGATTTAGTAAAAAAAAAGTTGTTATGTTTGGTGTTATTTAGCCAAAACAATCCAAAACATCATGAAGAAGTTCAAAAAATGTTGCATACATATCAATTTTTAATCCTTCTCACAAAATATGGCCTTTGTACCCTAATCCTACTCGAGATTTTGTATGTAATTTTCTGTTATATACACACATACACACACACATACAAACATTTTATATATAGTTTTTTTAAGTAGACATGTTTTAACCCCTTTTTTTGACTCGTATTTTTAAGTATATAAGATTAATTGCTATAATTTACAGGTTTTGATTGAAATCTAACCGAAATATACAATTCTTAGCTTAATCACTATACAGCCGCCGACTAACAATTAATCGATGTTTTTACTTGGGAACCTCGAGCTAGCAATTGATGAGAGTCAATACAAAGAGAAATATTAATATAATAAAATAATAATAAAATAATAATAATAACAATAATAATAATAATAATAATAATAATAATAATAATAATAATAATAATAATCAATATATTATTATAATTGAAAGCAATAAATTCCAGATGACATTCAAAGAGAGCATCATCCACCTTGATTGTGTGATGTGACATTAATTGATTTTAAGAAAAAAAATTAAAAAAAAATTGGATTTTTCTGTTTCATGTTTTATCTCATAATTTTTAAACGTTAATATATTTTATATATGAGATTTTTTAAAAGAAAAAAATTACACCAAATTAACTAACGTTTTAATATATTTCTAGCGAGTACCATAGTGCTATATAAAAAACGGAGAAAAAAAACGACTATTTTTTGTAGGGTTTTGTTCATACAGGAAAATAAACACTAAGTGTTTAGTTAATTCATTAATCATGTGTTAGCATTGGAATTGTATATTGTTTTAGGTTAGATATTAATATTAGAGTTATACATTGTTTTAGGTGTTAAATTGGAGATACATTGTTAATTCTTTTAGGTTAGGTGATACCCGAAGCTTTCCTGCATGAATCTAATTGTGAAGCATATTATTCTATTTAACATTTAAAATTAATACGTTATATTAGATTTCTCAGCCTCAAAATATACCGGAATACAAATGTAGTAATTATAATAATAATAATAATAATAATAATAATAATAATAATAATAATAATAATAATAATAATATAAAAGAGCGGTTTTTATTTTCACCGTTTTCCCCTATATTCTAGTTCCATCTGTGAATCTGATTCTCTCTCTCCTCTCAAATATATTTCCCTCACTATAAACAATATCATCATATCATAAAAATGCAACCATAAAAATCTCTCTCCACACAAACACACACACTATTCCATCATCATCATCATCATCATCATCATCATCATCATCATCAAACAAACACTCAACCAATGGCGGGAAACGATTGGATAAACAGTTACTTGGAGGCGATACTCGACGTAGGTCCCGGACTCGACGATGCCAAATCATCCTTACTGCTTCGTGAACGAGGCCGCTTCAGTCCCACTCGTTACTTCGTTGATAACGTCATTGGCTTTGATGAGACTGATCTGCATCGGTCCTGGGTTAAAGTAAGTTTGATTTGACTGTTTTTTTTTAAATAGTTTGTTTGTGTGTGTGTTTACTGTGTGTGTGTGTTGAGTTGTTTTGTTAGGTTTTGATTTGAAGTTTGATTTAGTGTATTGAATCGGATTGATTGGATTTTGATTGATTTTTTTATTAATCTGTATGTATACATGTATGTATGTGTTTGTGTACTATTTTATATTTGTGTGTTGAATTTGATGTTATGATTGATGGAATTGAATCGATTGGAGTTCAATTGGATCATACGTATGTGTAAAAATATTTTTTTTTTTGTTTTTTTGTTGAAATTGGTAATTTTCGATCAATCTGTATGTATACATCTATGTGTGTGTATTGAATTGGATTTTATAATTCATAGAATCGAATCGATTGGAGTTCAATTGAATTGTATGCTTGTGTTGTATATAAAAAGTGTGTATATATTTTTGTGTGTGTGTGTGTGTGTGTTTTGTTGTTGAAATTGGAAGTTAATTATAGATTATTATTTGTGTGTGCAGGCTCAAGCGACAAGGAGTCCGCAAGAGAGGAACACCAGGCTGGAGAATATGTGCTGGAGGATTTGGAATTTGGCTAGGCAGAAAAAGCAGGTTTATATATATATTTTTAAATTTGTTTGATTGTTAATTGCTTTTTTAATTTTTTTTATGCAATTAGGTTATGGTTATGTTAGTGAATTATATCGTAGCAGACTGAAAAAGAAGTTTGATTTATGAACTTTTAGACTTGTGATTTATGTTGTTTGGTGAATTTTCTATAAAAAGAAATTTAGTGAGAAGGTTAAATTGAGGTAGTTGTAAGTAACTATGAGTGAAACTGTCTACAAATTGTCTTGCATTAGTTTTAAAAGGCGTGCCTTAGATGCTCATGATGTGCAGAGGAAAACATCGCAAAGGAAGATGCATGAGGGCAACGAAGGCGTGTCTCATGAAGTTCTCGGTCAAAATTGGTCATAAAAAGGGTCAGTAGGAGGTTTATATGTAAAACAACCTAAGAATGCAAAAATGATGAAAGGTTTACTTGATAAATAGGTTTATATGTAAAACAAACGATAGATATGCAATTTCTGATTGTAAATAAAACTCATATTACACACGACTCGAACCTTGGTCTTTAGGAACAAAATGCCTCGGAGTGCCTGACACTTTTTAAATCAAGGTCCTGCAAATTATTTCTGGAATTTAAAATGTACTCTTCTTTGGGGATGGAAGGGTTAAGTAATCACTCTATCAACGCGTTAAGCTAAACAGTAAAATAGAATATTAAATTAAGCAAAACAATCTTGAATGGCTACAAGGGCATGGCCGCATGTTTCATGCATGATATGTTGTATGTATGGTAAATTGACTGTTTTAAACTGTACTAACCTTAAAAATCTGTTTATCAGCTGGAGAGTGAGGAGGCTAATAGAGTAGCCAAACGTCGTATGGAGCGTGAAAAAGGTAGACGTTTGGCTGTTGCTGACATGTCAGAGGATTTATCAGAAGGGGAGAAAGGAGAAACAGTTAGTGATGTGTCTGCTCATGGTGGTGATAGCCACAGAGGTCGGTTGCCGAGAATGAGCTCACTTGATGCCATGGAAGCATGGGCTAATCAACAAAAGGGGAAAAAGCTGTATATTGTATTAATAAGGTAAAGACTCTTTAACCGGTTGTAAATTTTGAGCAATTTATTAGAAGTAATATGATACAAAATGATCCATAATTTGTTTATTTGGTACAGCCTTCACGGGTTAATACGTGGTGAAAATATGGAGCTTGGTCGTGATTCTGACACAGGTGGTCAGGTATTGCTCGACAATTCCAATCTAGTCTTGGTTTCTTCTCTTGCTTATTTTAATTAATTTAGATTTTCTTTGTTGATTGTGAAGAAGATAATATAGAATCATTTACTGATTGAATGGTTTGACTTGTGTGGTCTTGTCGTCCATCTCAAACGGGCCAAGCATACAAAGTTAGCTACCAAAGGCCAAAGGGCCTTTGGCCTAGCGGCACCCAGGTGTTTAAAATGGTGTCCCTCCCCAAGACGTCAAGGGTTCGAGTCTCACCGTCGAAAATGGTGTATAATTAAGAGTAGATTAGACTTCTCTCCAAAAAAAAAAAAAAACAAGATTAGCTAAATTGGCATAGGTCAAATGGGTGGTGACTTTCAACTCTCTTTAGTCACAGATTTAGATTCTCATTGTGATAATATTGTTTTTTTTAACCATAAGTAACTCTTTTACTTGTTTATATGGGAAATATGGGAATCTAAACGAGAATCTAACCCGATCATTAGTCGTTTTTGATGATTTTTTTTTTCATTTCCAGGTTAAGTATGTTGTAGAACTTGCAAGAGCTTTAGCTTCAATGCCAGGTGTCTATCGAGTTGATTTACTTACAAGACAAGTAGCCTGCCCTGAAGTAGACTCGAGTTATGGTGAACCAATAGAAATGTTATGTCCACATAATCCTGATGATATGGCAGATGAAATTGGAGAAAGTAGCGGTGCTTACATAATCCGCATTCCGTTCGGGCCAAGAGAGAAATATATTGCTAAAGAGCTTCTTTGGCCACACATCCCTGAATTTGTTGATGGTGCACTTGGTCACATAATTCAAATGTCGAAAGTTTTAGGTGAGCAACTTGGTGGTGAGCATCCAGTCTGGCCTGTTGCCATTCACGGTCATTATGCAGATGCTGGTGACTCAGCGGCCCGGTTATCTGGTGCATTAAACGTACCCATGCTTTTCACGGGCCATTCACTTGGTAGAGATAAGCTGGAACAACTTCTGAGACAAGGAAGATTAACTAAAGATGAAATTAATGATACATACAAAATCATGCGTAGGATAGAGGCAGAAGAATCAAGTCTTGATTCTTCTGAGGTGGTTATAACTAGCACCCGGCAGGAAATTGATGAACAGTGGCGGTTGTATGACGGGTTTGACCCAGTTTTAGAGAAGAAACTTCGGGCTAGGATCAGGCGTAATGTGAGCTGTTATGGCAGGTTCATGCCTCGCATGGTTGTAAGTTCCAAAAATGCTCTTATATTCTGTTTCTGCTCTTCAAGTCTCAATGCATTGTGTTATTTTTCTAGGGGTGGCAAATTTGCGTGGGTCGGACCAGTTGGGTAATGGGTCAAAATTGTCAAAATGGGCAGAATTTTGTATGGGTCAAAATGGGCTGGGTTGGGTTGACCCAAACCCCTTTTATCCATATTTTATAAAAGTAATTACTGTGTCAAATGCAGTTGTAAAAAAGTATACTATTTTTTTATTAAAGTGTTTTGGAAGGTTTTATGCATTAAAAATAGACGTCGGGCGGCCTTTGACCTGCCCCCTTATTAGCTAGCTTTTTTTTCTTTCTTTCTTTCTTTTTCTTTTAAATTGTACCCGTATGACCTTTCAGATATAAGACTTAACCTGAATCAATGCATTAATCCTTTGGTTACATAATTAATTACTTTATATACCTGCAGGTAATTCCTCCGGGAATGGAGTTCAATCATATTGTCCCACATGATGGTGATATGGATGGTGAATCGGAAGAAGGCGAAGAGCATCAGCCTTCTCCTGACCCATCTATCTGGGCAGAGGTTGTGTATCTTTTTTATAATTAGTTTTAAGCTTAATGTTCATTCATGTTACGGTTTTTATTATTATTTTTTTTATATGCAGATAATGCGATTCTTCACCAACCCACGAAAGCCCATGATACTTGCTCTTGCTAGGCCCGATCCTAAGAAGAACCTTACAACTTTGGTTAAAGCATTCGGGGAGTGTCGTCCATTGAGGGAGCTTGCTAATCTTGTATGTCAGATTACTCTCTTTGTGCAATCGTGATCAAATTTTTGTGTTCTTAAGGTATATTTTTTTTTACTAAATTTGCAGACATTGATAATGGGTAACCGAGAAAACATTGATGAGATGTCAAGCACAAGTGCTTCAATGCTTCTTTCAATTATTAAATTGATTGATAAATATGATCTTTATGGTCAAGTGGCATATCCGAAGCATCATAAGCAGAGTGAAGTTGCAGAAATCTATCGGCTAGCTGCTAAGACCAAGGTAATCTTGAATAAATTCATATTGTGTTTGGCATCGATAATTCACAGTTGATAATAACGGCTGGTTCAAGATTAGAGACGGACAATGGGTGGGTCAGGTGATGGGTCTAAATGAGTAATTTTCTTTTACATGCTTAAACGGGGGGGGGGGGGGGGGGGGGGGGGGGGTGGGGGGGGTCATGTGGACCCACATTCACTTTTTTGTCCTCTTTTTAAGAAGTTACAAAAGTTGAATACATTATGGGAAGTGTATTGTTACGATAGTAACCTATTTTCAATATTAACCAATCGAAGGTTTCTTTTGCGTTAGAAACACACTTTTGAGATTGGAACAGTTTTGACCTGTTACCCTTTTATCTGTTGTATTAACTGTTTAGAGATAAATCTTAATTAGATTGACCCATTTAAAGGTAACTATGATTTGATTGCCACGGACACATGCAGTTTCTATTGCTCTCTGTTGATTTTATGATCAAAGGCAAATAGTATAATCACTTCTCGTGTGTTTTATATTTAAATGAATTAGTCTCAAATAAGTATGTAATATGTATTGCTCATAAATGGCAATCATTTGAATGAAGTAGAACATGGGGAAATATAACTGATAGCAAATTGAACACGCAACGGATAGATAATTTGAAATTAAACGAAACGGATAAATCTAACGGTCTCTTGTGATACAGAAACACCACACAAGAAACGATTAGGGCAATCTAAACACGAATTGAGATACAGAAATCACCACTCAATTCTAGCTTAGGTTCCAAGAACACCATCCAAGATGCCACTCTTGAACTAGCATGGAAACAATATTAACTCAACTCATAATTCAATGAGTAAAATTAACACAAAGAAACTTTCATTCATAAACACACTCTCCTCTTTTCATTTACATGAGGATAACATACATATAGAAAAATGAAAAATAAACTACCCTACGTGCATCCTATTCTTTAGGAAATGGAAGGTTAAAGTACTAATAATAATGCATATCTTACAACTATAAAAAGCATAAAGAAAATGACAATAAGATCATGGGTAAATGCAATTCAATAACTGTTGTGAGCATGAGAGTGCATGGGTCTTCAACATTCATCATGGGCTCCAACTATCCATTTTCACACACGTGGGCATTGACCCATTCTTATCCTTTGACCCGGTTACTAACCCACTGTCTATCATCCTCTCCTGCTTGAGAGAAGTTTGCCCTCAAACTTTGAATAATCAACATCCGGTGGTGGCTCGGGAGGTATTTCGGGTGGGTATCCGATGGTATATAACTTGAATGGAGACCGTAACTTCAATGAAATCCTCAATGGGAGGGTTAAAACTTGTCTAGAGATCTTAGTTACATGGAAATTGATAATGTGCATGGCTTCAGTTGATCTCCAAACCTCCATAGAACCTTGCCCTTCTTTGGTGAGATGAATTTTTTTATCTTCATCTGATCCGATCTCTTCCGCTTCTTTTGATGGACCTATTTTTTTAGAACTTGAAATCGGATAACTAGGTTCATTTTCTTGAACGACATTCCCGCAAAGAACCCATTTTACGAGTGAACACTCTTCATCGTCTGGAAGAATTCCATCATCATCGTACCGAGGTTCCTCAACTTGTTCGGACTCAACCGGTTCCTTCATCTTGTTTCTACCAGCCTCGACATATGCTTGGCTGGTTGCGACATTGCTTATGTTGGTCGATTGTTTGGTAACTCCATGAACTTTCTTAGATAACTTCGAAAGCCGATCTTGCAACAACAACAACTTAAGCTCCCAAATTTGATCTTGTAATTCTCTAAGTTGACGTGACATCGATCTTTTCTTATACGCCATTGATGAGACTTTTTTTTTTTTGAGACTGGAATAGAATGAATATAAAACAAATATGAGTCGAAACGAATCGCTTCGGCTCTGATACCAAATGATAGCAAATTGAACACGCAACGGATAGATAAATTGAAATTAAATGAAACGGATAAATCTAACGGTCTCTTGTGATACAGAAACACCACACAAGAAACGATTAGGGCAATCTAAACACGAATTGAGATACAGAAATCACCATTCAATTCTAGCTTAGGTTCCAAGAACACCATCCAAGATGCCACTCTTGAACTAGCATGGAAACAATATTAACTCAACTCATAATTCAATGAGTAAAATTAACACAAAGAAACTTTCATTCATAAACACACTCTCCTCTTTTCATTTACATGAGGATAACATACATATAGAAAAATGAAAAATAAACTACCCTACGTGCATCCTATTCTTTAGGAAATGGAAGGTTAAAGTACTAATAATAATGCATATCTTACAACTATAAAAAGCATAAAGAAAATGACAATAAGAACATGGGTAAATGCAATTCAATAACTGTTGTGAGCATGAGAGTGCATGGGTCTTCAACATTCATCATGGGCTCCAACTATCCATTTTCACACACGTGGGCATTGACCCATTCTTATCCTTTGACCCGGTTACTAACCCACTGTCTATCAATAACTTTGCTCAACTTGTTTTGGCAGGGTGTTTTCATCAATCCGGCTTTCATTGAGCCATTTGGACTCACTTTGATAGAGGTGACGTTTTTTTTCTTTTTGTTCTATTTTGCATTTGTAGATTTTGTTAAACAGGGTTGCACCGCTTGGTATAATAAACCATTATCCCAACTCATCAGATTTTTTTAAACAGGCTGCTGCTCATGGGTTACCAATGGTTGCCACAAAAAATGGAGGCCCTGTAGATATACATCGGGTTAGCTGTATTTGTTTTTTTTATTTTTTGGATTTTTTTCTCACTTTATTTACGACTCAATGTCCGAAGATGGACGGGTTAGGCGAGGTGGATAACGGGTCAAAAATGGTTTTCTTTTAACACAGGTCGAAACATGAAGGACTGGGTTGGCCCACAAACAATTTGTTAAATATGTTTACAAAAACCTTATTGTTTCAATAATAGTCTGCACTCTTGAATAAAAAAATTTAGAATACTGTATGCTAAATGGAAAAAAGAAAAAAAAAGAATACTTTAGGTGACTTTCGACCTGCTAGACCCATTGACCTGTTCACCATATAGCTAAACTGTTTGATTTGACTTGTTTGATATAAGTCAGTCAAAATCGTCACCTCTGATCAGGACTAGGGAAGCAAATTGATGATGTCCTTAATCATTATTGCAGGTCCTGGACAATGGTTTGCTTGTTGATCCCCACGATCAACAATCAATTGCAGATGCATTGTTAAAACTTGTTGCAGATAAGCAACTTTGGGCCAAATGCAGGGCAAACGGGCTGAGAAACATTCATCTATTCTCATGGAAAGAACATTGCAAAACTTATCTTTCAAGAATTGCCAGCTGTAAACCAAGGCATCCCGGGTGGCTAAAAAACGATGACGATGATGATGATGAAAATTCCGAATCTGACTCACCAAGTGATTCCTTAAGAGATATGCAAGATATATCTTTAAATTTAAAATTTTCAATCGGTTCTGAAGATCAAACAAAGAAATTAGAAAATGCTGTTCAAAATGTTGGGAAAAATGTACAAAGGACAGTTTCAGGAGACAAAAACGAACAACCTAAATTCCCGGCTTTAAGGAGAAGAACACATGTTTTTGTAATTGCTATTGATGCTGATGATATTGGGTCACTTTTTGAAAACGTTCAAAAGATATTCGAGGCAGTAGAAAATGAAAAACGTGACGGGTCAATTGGATTTATATTGGCAACATCTTTACAGATGGCTCAAATTCATTCATTTTTGGTATCAAATGGTGTGAATCCTTCGGTTTTTGATGCATTTATTTGCAATAGTGGGGCCGATCTCTATTATTCATCTTCACATTCTGAAGATAACCCGTTTGTATTTGATTTATATTATCATTCACATATTGAGTACCGTTGGGGCGGTGAAGGACTTAGGAAGACTTTGGTGAAATGGGCTTCTTCTATTATTGACAAAACAGCTTCAAATAAAAATGAAGAGCATGTCGTTACTGAAGATGAAGAAGTTTCAACCAATTATTGTTATGCTTTCAATATTCACAAGCCTGGATTGGTTAGTCCTGTTGATTATATCTTTATTTACTTTATTCTATTTACACTTGTTTAAAAAAACCGATAGTAATTTAGTTACAGCTGAAAAAAATGAGCAGAAACATGTGGGATTTTTTACTCATTTGACCTGTGGGATTTTTTCCTTGGAGATAACACATAACTCGAATCGACTAATATATAAGTAATTAGGTCAAAATCTAAACCTATTATTTGATTGTCATGTGAGTAAATCAATTGAAATATGTGTGGGGTTTGTTTTTAATGTAATGTATCATATTTCTTATTTTAGTGACTTATTTTGTAGGTTCCTCCTGTTAAGGAACTAAGGAAGTTAATCAGAATTCAAGCTCTTCGTTGTCACGTTATTTATTGCCAAAATGGAAAAAAGATAAACGTGATTCCAGTGTCGGCATCACGTTCTCAAGCCCTCAGGTACTTGAAATTTTGTCGTCAATTCGTCATACATTTGTCTTTGTATTTTTCTTTATCAGTAGTTTTAAACTTCATTGCAAAATATCCAGATTCTCTTGTTTCTTTCTAGTCTAGAGTTTAAAAATAGATAGGATTAAATTATGGTTACAATTAATCTCAAACGGGCCAAATAGTTTTCGTTCTATGAAAAGGGGGTTTGTAGATTGGCAAGAACTTCAGAAGGGTTAGAACTTAGAAGTGTATTCCTTACGCATATAACCTCCTAAATATCTCTATTAATTAGGTTATTGTAATCGCGCAGCTTTTGCAATCAAATTTATAGCATTAGCACTAAAAATGTTTATTAATGGACAAAAAAGTGTTTGCGGGTCAAACTAACTAGACACGGGCCTGCCTGTTTCAATTCGACAATACACAAGTTGTGATGATATTTGTAACATTAGTTATTTAACAGAAGTACAACAAATTGGATAAAAAAAGTGTTTGCGGGTCAATCCAACCTAATGCAGCCTAAAAAAGCTTCCGTTTTGACCCAAACCCATTTAAAACTTTACCTAATCTGCCCATCTTGCTCATTAATCTTTTCGTGCTTGCTAACGAAAGCTTATCATTGAACTGCGGTTTTGTAATATTTATTTTTTTTCTCAAGTCTAATGCTTTTTTTAATAACCTTTTTCTTTCAGGTATTTGTATCTCCGGTGGGGTATGGACTTATCAAAGGTGGTGGTTTTTGTCGGCGAAAGTGGGGACACAGATTATGAAGGATTTCTGGGCGGCGTTCACAAATCCGTTGTACTGAAGGGAATTGGCAGTGGCACCACCAACCAGCTTCATGCTAACAGAGTATACCCACTTTCCGATGTTACACCTACTGAAAGCACCAGTATTATTCACACACCCGAAGAATGTAGCCCTGCTGATATTCGTGCGTCGTTGGGAAAACTCGGAGTCCTCAAAGCATAAAGAAATTACATTATCGTCGCTTTCGTTTGAAACTTGGGCTCGGGATGAACTCTCATCCAGGGTATAATGTTCTTTTTTTTTTGTGTCATTTCTTTTTGCTGCTCATTCAATCTGCATCTACATGAATAACTAGTTGTTGAAACTAGTGTGAAAGGTACGATATTCTGTACAGAATTTATAAAAATGAGGTTGTTGGGTGTTCTACTTAATTTCTTAATATATGTGAATTCGATCTTATTCGAAAATTAATATATATCCGTTTGTGTTTGTTTTCGTTCATGAACAAAATTAACAAATGGACACAAACGAACACGAACACGAACACATGTGTTTTCTTAACAAACGAACACAAACTAAAAATCTCATTTGGTAAGTGTTCATGAACACCTAATTTTCTTAGCAAACGAACACGAACAATGCCTTGTTCATGTTCGTTCGGTTCGTTTGCAGCTCTAGTAGCGTCTAAATTATATTTCATAAATACATGATAAATAAAACCATGTAGGCTAAAGTTATATGGAAGACCTTAACATTCGAAGTATGGTAAGGATTTGATCTTATAACCTCGATCTCTTTGAGACAAAGATGAACCGTAGTAATATCTTAACCTTTGATTTATACGATTCCAACTGCAGCTTCACTTGTTTTTGAGCCCTATATATGTATGTAGGGCTACAAACGAACCAAACGAACACGAACAAGGCCTTCTTCATGTTCGTTTGTTAAGAAATATACGGGTTAACGAAAAGTTCATGAACAATTACCGAACGGGATTTTCTATTCGTGATCGTTTGTTAAGAAAACGCTCGTGTTCGTGTTCGTTTGTTAATTTTGTTCATGAACACACACGAACACAAAACAAAAATTCATGAACACAAACAAACACAAGCAAGTGTTCATGAACGGGAAAAAACACAAACGAATACATTAACTTTCAAATAACATCATATTCACCCAAAATTATAACCTAAGTATCCAAACATACTTGGGGGCTGTTTGGTAGCCTCTTAATGAGGCTCTTAACCATTAAGCGCTGAATGATTCAGCATTCAGTGTGTTTGTTTCAGCTTCTGAATGGAATTGTTAAGTTTGAATCATTAAGATTTGGGATGTTGCTAAACCATTAAGCACTGAACTATTAAGCACTGAACTAGGCTGAACCTTAATGAGGCTCCCCTACCAACGTGGGACAAGAAAACTAACCATTAAGAGATCCAACTTAATGATTCAACGCTTAACCATTCAGACCTCTTAATAATTCAGCACTTAATCAACCAAACAGCCCCTTAGTATTTACAATAATATTGGTAAACATAACAAAGTAGTGTCTCAAAAAGCTAAGTTCACATCTTATACTTGAAGTCTTCGAAGGATCATAAATGAACGAACATAAACGAACACGTTACCAAACGTTCACGGACATAAACGAACGAACACAAACGAACTTCCCGCCAAACAGTTCATGAACTGTTCGCTGAAAGTTCAGTTCGTTTGCAGCCCTATATGTATGGTTTTATCTTGTCTCGTCGGTTTGCAAGGTATCGATGGACCACATGAGTTTATCGGCAATGGTTATACAGAACCATCTACTTGATAACAGGAATAACCATATTGCATTCATTACCATTTGAAAGCCGAAACGCAAATAAATTTATGGCAAAATGAACAAAACAATTTAAAGCCAGAAACTGAATTCCAATTAGATCTCACACAACTGAGTATTATCTGAGAGCAAATAGTTTCAAAAGTCACTCTGTTCCAAGCAATACAACAGAGGAACAACCACCGCATTTTGTTCTACGCTAAAATATACGTTGAAAACCACAGAGACAGACAGATCTCACTGGACGAGCAGCTTTGAATCACATGCCACTATTTTAACGCGACCAACATTTTCCTGAAATTCATCGTACTTGAAGAGAGCGTCTTGAAGAATGAATGTCCACACGTTGTCACAGAATCTGTACGTGTGCAAATGCCCCTGTTTATGTTTATAAAAAAATGATCAGTAACCAGTAACCACACAACGAAGATGACATCGTATGTTAACAAGCCAACAAGGATATATCCGTCATTTACACAAGGTCGGTTAAACCAGGTCATCTTCAAGATCGAGTCGAGACCGTTTGAGCTGATTCGTCGACAAACATTTTTACCCTTTTGAATTTTATAATTTCTTAATTTATCTATTTGGCCTGTTTTCAACAAAACACAACTAAATCACTTAGGTAGCGTTCGTTTCCATGGATTGCAAAGGAATTGGAATTGGAATTCGCGAGTGAACCATAATTTGTTTTGGAATTTTGATGTGTTTGTTTCATAAAATAGAATGAAGTCTCGATGAAATTGAAACATGGATTTCCTTCCGTATGTTGTTATTCAATTACAATTCTTTCTTTTGTTGTAACGAACAACATAAGAAGTCGAATACACATTCCAATTCCTTTCGAATTCCATTCCATTCCCGTGAAACGAACGCTACCTTATTATTCAAATAATTGGGTTAACCTGGCCACCTGCCAAACTCTACTTACCCGTTTAGGATTGGGTTTGGTCAAACGGTTAGGTCAGACCAAGAGGATACCCTGCTTACTACACTAGGGCTGGAATTGTAGCAGTTGGGATTAATGTATTATCTATACTCCTATATCCAATTATCAGAAGTATTTTAAAATAAAACCTGAGATAGTAGTTGGACTTTATGTTATGATAATAAGCTTTTAAACGACTTAGCGATTTGTTATATATTTTGGCCCTGCATAGATATATTACTTTTCTTGAGAAAGGGGCGTTTAGGACTGCTTATTAAAACACCTTATCAGCTAATTGCACTTTTTAAAAAGCAGAAAACCATTTTTAACATCTGGACGAATAGAAAAGTGCTTAATGCTTACCTGTGTTGTTTTATGATATGAAATAAGTAGTATTCAACAAGCAGTTTGAGATTTGCTTATTTCAAACGGGTTATTCTTGATGTATTCAGAAGTACAAGTATACCCTTAAAGAACAAATTTATAAGCATAACCAGAAGGTGTTTAAAATAATGAGCAATCCCAATGACCCAAACACCCCTATAGTCCATCCATATGTAATAGAATAGACTAACTGTCATTCTAAGGTGGTGTTTAGGATTGCTTATTTAAAAAACTTATTTGACCGTAAACGTATACTTTTAATTCAGAACCCACCAAGAATAATCGGTTTGAAATAAGCAAACTCAAAATGCTAGTTTTAAACAGCTTTGTTCACCCAAAAAAAGCCGATAAGCTCAAGCATTTTTCTTGATCCAACAATCAAAAGGGCTTACTGCTTTTAAGACACGCAATAAGCAGATTAATTGTCTAAAATAAGCACATTCTTGAATCAAAATTCACTCATCTTAGTAATACTTCCTAGTAAGCCATATCGATAGAACTATTTACCTTAATTGACACCTTGGTCTTAACCTGAGTGTCCAATGCTTCAGCCATTGACTACAACCAGCAAAACAAGGAATAATGATCAACATATTAATCAACACTATTCATAGTACAAAAAACATCGAACTAACAAATAATTTAGTAAAAAAAGCTCAAAAGAGACCTTGTCAAACTGAACAAGCACTTGGATAGCAAGCTCAGGACCAAGAATCCCACTTGAAACCATCTCATCCAATGTTTCAGTCAAGCACATTCCAATTGTTGACCTACGGTACAACTCGAATGTCGCCATGAAAGAGCTGTCCTGTACAATAATAACTGCCTGTAATAAACTACAAACTGACCGAAATCCCAAATGTAATCACTAACCAACAACTTTCACAAAACCATTACATATTTCAACCAAAGAACCATGTTGCTTGATGTACAAAATCAGAAAACTGGAAAACGAACACTTCTGGCAAATGAAAAGAAATCAAACATGTTTGTATACGCTCTAGATGTTCTACAAGATCATACACAAAGAAAACATCAGAGAGATATTTTAAATCTTAATTTCCATGGGTTCCCTGATTATTCACATAACCGGCCACACAATCATCCAAACTTAAAATCAAACAGAACCCAAAATTTGAAACAAACAAGAGGTGTCACATGACTTTCCAAGAGAATCTTTAACATACAGACAAATTTAAGCCCAAATTCAAAGTTCATATGCAGTAAACCAACTCAACTCATCCATATTATCAAAACTTGGACACAAATCTTCAATATATATACACAAACTCAAGCACAAATTCAAAGTTAATATAGAGATTACGGACACAAATAATCATTATGATTTTGCATGAGAGTATTCAATATACACAAAAAATGAAGCAAAATGTATGGTTTATAAACAGTATATCAGACACAAACAATTAATTACTACCTTATGCACGCGAATTTTCCAACATACACACAAAATTAAGCAACAGACCGTGATTCATATGCAGCAATCCAGCAAACATACAAAAATCGATTGATTATGATAATTTTGCACGGATATCTTCTAAATACACACAAAATTCGCACAAGGTCAAGGTTCATATACGGTAAACAGACGTAATATCACCAATTACAATAATTTTGCATGAGAATATTGAAAATACACACAAATTCAACGTTTCATATAGTACACACACAAATCATTGTTTATGTTTATGATGCTTTTACAAGAGAATATTCAACAAACACACAAAATAAACACAAATTCATGGTTCCTATACTCTAAACATACACAAATCATCGATTATAATAACTTTACACGAGATTCCTCAACATACACACAAATTCATTAATTATGATGATTTTGAACGAGAATCTAGCCAATCATCAATTATGCATTTTGAACTACAATCTTCAAAATACAGACAAAATTAAACACAATTCAAGGTTCATATACAGTAGACAGTAACAAAATCATCGAATATGATGCTATTGCACGAGAACCTTCATCGCACACACAAAACAATCATAAATTCAAGGTTCTATACAGTAAACAAACACAAAATCATTGATTATGCTGACGTGGCACGAGAATCTTCAACATACACACAGATTCAAGGTTTATATACAGTAAACACACACAAATTCATCGATTATAATAATTTTGCACGCGAATCTCCAGCATACAGACAAAATAAAGCACAAATTCAACATACACACAAAACTAAGCATAATTCAAGTTTCATGTACAACAATATGATGATTTTCCACAACAATCTTCAAAATAAACACAAATTTACGGTTTCCTAAAGCAAACACACGCAAAATCATCGATTATGATGATTTTCCACAATAATCTTCAACATACAAACAAAATTAAGCACATATTCAAGGTTTATATACAGTAAACAGTCACATAATCATCGATTATTAAATCAATAGTGTTATTATTTGATGAATTGCGAATAATATTAATAATAATAATAATAATAATAATAATAATATTACTCACTTTGTTTTCTGGTCGTTGAGTTGTGGAGAGGGAGAATGAGATCTGCTTTTTATACCCTAGTTTTTGTAGCTCTGCCTTTATATACACGGAGATGCTAAAGCAATCGTATTCGAAATGACGAAATTACCCCTGTGTTTTGTTGTGAATTGTGTTGGTGTTGGGAGGATAGTTTGGGGGTAACTTCGTCTTTGTATACTATTAAGCTTCTAGATGTACGAATTTGTCCTCAATTGGATGATTTGTTAACACGGCCCGGCCCGGCCCAATAATAATCCAACTATTATTTTTTAAAAAAATTGAATAAAACAAGATAATTGTTGTTTGAAGCACTCACTTTATGTTTTTATCTATGACCACTAGGTAGAGTGAAGGGGCATCAAAGGGGGAATTTGGAGTCCTTTTACGTCACAAACACCACCGCCTCCTCTTAGTGAAATGGACGCTAACTTCTCTAGCGTTAAATATTTCACGCCACAATCCCCCTTTCATCCACCAATCAAGTGTCGCTACTCATATGCTACTTCCTTTTTATTTTTTTATTTAATTTAATTTTAATATCTTTAATATACACACTCAACACACAACACCACTACACCTTTTTTTTTTTTTTTTTTTTTTTTTTTATTTCAAGCCCTATGTAGAATTCACATAACACTTGTCAAAAAATGCTCAAATAAGAGGCTTGAAATTTTCACATTATTACACATGGTCCAAGGTATTAAAGTATGTTTCTTTGAGCATATTTTTATAAAACATTATTGTTATTGTTTTTGCCCCTCAAAGAAGTCTTCCCTGGATAACTAATTGATAAAAAGATAAAACATTATTGGTCTCTTACCTCTTGATAGCGTGGAGGAGGTTGTGATATCTAGGGGAGAAGTCAGAAGGGAAGAGGACAATGAAAGAGACCCTAATATAAAGCAATGTCTTCGAAAATTCAGGGATGGCCATTTCACGGCGGTGGTTAAAATTTTGTGCTCCAGTGGGGTTGCCCCTCGATGTGAATCGACCATGAAAGCCCTCATTGATAAACACCCAGTGGTGTCGCCTCCATCCTTTCCTTCTAACCCTGTCGCCCAACCCGCTCATAAAGGTATATGGGGATTGTGTGCTCAGATGTATCCGATCTTTCCCTAAAGGGATGTCTTGCGGCAGGGACCGAATACGGGCCCAACTCCTGTTGGATGCTATTGGTGGCGGTGGCTCGGTGACTTCCTCGGGTTTGCTCGCGGCCATTACTGAAGTCGTCAACTTATGGCTCAGGGGGGCCTGCCCTAAGACACTTGCCGAGTTTGTTGCCTCGACCCCCTCACCCCCTTATTGAAGCCCGATAATGGAATTCGGCCTATTGCTGTGGGGGGCATTTGGCGAATGTTGGTTTCTAAGGTGGCAAAGAAGAAGGTTAGGAAAGACATTGCCCAGTACCTGGGGAACTTTCAATTTGGAGTAGGGGTACCAAATGGGGCAGAGGCGGTGTTTCACAGTGCCAACAGGTTCCTCAACTCTTTTCATACGGATGGGTCCTTGGTTCTGCTTACAGTAGAGTTCTCCAATGCCTTCAACATGGTCGACCGCACAACCTTTCTCCAAAAGGTTCACTAGCGGTGCCTGTCTATCTATCCGTGGGTCCAGTTCCTTTACGCCCAGCCTGCTAGGCTGTATGTGGGTAATGATTGTATTGGGGCTACCACCGGAGTGCAACAAGGAGATCCTTTGGGGCCCCTTCTCTTTGCTCTTGCCTTACACCCCTTATTATGCGGGTTCAGGAACATTGTAACCTCCCGTTTCATGCTTGGTATTTGGATGATGGGACGATTATAGGCAACACAGCTGAGGTTGCTAAGGCTTTAGACATTATCAACGTGCATGGGCCATCTCTGGGGGCTTCATTTCAATATTAAGAAAACAGAGGTCTTTTAGCCAACGTGTGACGGCTAAAAGTTTAGGACGGGCTTTTCCCGAGAAACTGTTGTTAAAGAAAAGAGTGGACAAAGAATGAAAATATCCCTCTCGGTCTATGACACCTAAACGAAAGAAAAATCTGGATCAAACAGGGGGGGGGGGGGGTTTAGCTCCTTGGTGGGGCTGTTAGCTGAGATCCTATCTTTATTGGGGAGTTGGCAGGGTGGCGGGCTATGGTTGCGGTTGACCTTATGAAACTCCTGCTGCTCAGGTCATGCATGGGGGTCGCTAAGTTACTTTTTGGGTTGCGAACCTGTCAACCCCACTTGATGGTGGATGCGATATCCCTTTTCGATGATGGTCTCCGGGAGGCTATTGAAGATATAGTTGTGTGTGGTGGCCCCTTCTTCGGAGACCTCTAGTGGCGATTGGCATCCTTGCCGATGCGTTTAGGTGGTTTGGGCCTCCTTTCAGCTCGAGATGTTGGGGTTTATGCCTTTGTGCCGTCTGGAGCTCAGTCTTGGAATCTTCGGGATCATATCCTTCGAAACAGCGGGGTCATCGGGCTAGACCTGGTTTATCAACAGGCGCTCGAACGCTTAAATGTCTATCTCCCGGACTTTGATATTGGCGGTTTTTCTAATAAGGACACCGCCCCCTCAAAGCCACAAAAAACTTTGGCGAATGCTCTGTTTAGCAAAACTGCTCAGAGCCTGGGAGAAGTTTTTGAGTTGTCATCCCGCTAGAATGCGGTAATTGAATGCCTAAAGGGTCCTCATGCTCAGGATTTTTTTTACCGTTATCCCGATTGAGGGTTTGGGTCAATGCATGTCAACAGTGGAGTATATGGCTATACTCAAGTAACGGTTGATGATCCCTATGTATCCGGAAGATGAAACATGCCCCATCTCCCGTAAAGCTTGCATGGATAAATATGGGGAGCACGCAGTTCATTGCAAAGAGCTCATTGGGTTCAAATACTGGCATGACTGGGTGAGAGACGTTTTGTGGGACATCTTGAGAAGAGCTGGAATTTATGCCAAAAAAGGAGCCCCCCTGTAAATTTTCTCAAAGACCCTGCGGAAGGGATATCCACCCTGCGACCAGCAGACCTGCTTGTCTTTGGTTGGGAGACATGCTTGCGTGGACCTCACAGGGGTATCTCCTTTGGTTAGGTTTAGGGGAACAGGGTTTGTAGCTGGGCAAGCATCGAGAAAGGCGGAATCGAAGAAAGTAGATAAACATGCTAAAGCTGTGCAGAGAAGCAACATGTCTTTATCCCTTTGGCATTTGATACCTTTGGCTCCCTATCGCCATAAGCTATTCGTTTCTTGACCAGGGTCCAACGGGTCGTCCACAGCAATAGTTCATCTCGAGGGGGGGGGGGGGGGAAGGATTTGTCTTTGCTAGACTAGGGTTCACAATTCAGAAAGAGGTAGCGGCGCAGCTTGTTGCCCGTCTACCTTTTATTGTGATGTAACTTTCATATTTTAAATGCAATGAATAAAAAAAATATTGTTTTAAAATTGTATTAATAAAAAAAAATTAAAAACTAAAAGTGCAAAAAGACAATGCTACAACACACGAATATATATAGAGAGACAGGGACATGAGTGTCACGAGCTATGGACACCCACGAAGGCAGGCCGAGCTTCTGTGCCGACGCAGTACAAGTATGGTGGTTTAGATTGGATGACTCCCACGGTCAAGGATCTTCTTACGTCTTTATATCGATGGTGGTAGGTTATTTTCCTTCATGACTTTCCCATCATTCAATCTTATGTGTAGAACAAATCATATTTTTTGAACTAATCACATTCTGGATCTGGACATCAATAACCAAAGCAAGACCAACACCATCTTTTGTAACCCTAGAAGTTAAGTTAGACAAAAGCACTCTTGATGTATAAAAGAAAGAGGCCGGCTAACGTACAAAGCCTTCTTAACCTACAAAGTGTGAGAAGTCATCCTGGCCCTCCATCTCCCACCTTCTGCGTTTTATAAGGAAAACCTCGTACATTAATTACCCACGTTTGTCATTAATGGCAGTTATCAATTTGAGGGTAAAACAGACAAATTACAAACTAAAATAATTTGAATTTTTTAATCCAACGCCCAAATCAACCTCATTAATTGACGGTTACTTCATTTTATGCGTGCGATTGATTCTCCAAAAATCAAAACTGACACCGAAGTCCAAAAATCAAAAATAAAAAAACAGAGCATCGGAGAAACACTAAATCATATCAACAAATATGCCTCCAAAACGCAAATCAGGTAAGGAATTGTTCATGATTTTACTTTAATTTTGATCGTATTTTGATTGTATTTTACTTTAATTTTACTGCATGATTTTACTTTAAAAAACCTAAAACAGGTGAAGGACGTGAAAAAAGTAAAGGCGTTTTACTGATTAGTATGATGTTTTGGTGATCTATAGTTGCAGATGCGTTTTGAAGTTTTAGTAGAGGCGTTTTATGAATTTAGTAATGCATTAGATAATCAGTGGTTTGCTCATCACGAAAAAGTAAAACGCATGTGTATCAATGTTAAAAAAAAAAGTAAAACGCATTTGTAAACCCATAAAACACATGTGTATCAATGTTCATCAGAAGTTAGGCCATCAGTGGTTTTGATTCAGCAGTAGTTAAAACGCATTTGTAAACCCATAAAACACATGTGTATCAATGTTCATCAGAAGTTAGGCCATCAGTGGTTTTGATTCAGCAGTAGTTAAAACGCATTTGTAAACCCATAAAACGCATGTGTATCAATGTTCATCAGTAGTTTGCTCATCAGAAGTTAGGCCATCAGTGGTTTGATACAGCAGTAGTTTGCTCATCAGAAGTTAGGCCATCAGTGGTTTGATTCAGCAGTAGTTAAAACGCATTTGTAAACCCATAAAACGCATGTGTATCAATGTTCATCAGTAGTTTGCTCATCAGAAGTTAGGCCATCAGTGGTTTGATTCAGCAGTAGTTATTAACTTCTTTTTCAGTAGTTACAAACACTTCATCAGAAGTTATCAATCAACAGTAATCAGTAGTTTCATTAATCAGATAAAACGCATTTGTTAATCTTAAAACGCATGTATTTATTTTTTGAATCTTATCAATAACATAATATCACCAGATACATCAAAACGCATGTTAAAACATAATAAAACGCATTTGAATCTTATCAATAACATAATATCACCAGATACAACAAAACGCATGTTAAAACATATTAAAACGCATTTGAATGTTATCCTAAACATAATATCACCAGATACATCAAAACGCATGTATAAAACATACTAAAACGCAAATGATTATCTTCAAATCCACAAAAACATCAAAAAAATTTAATGGAATGCTAAACCTCTGTTTTCATCACTGATATAAAAAAACTTCAAAAACAGTAGAAACTTCATGTTCTTCATCGAATAAGAATTCAGGTTCATTGTTTAGATCTGAAAACACAAATTAAGAGTAAGATCACGATTAATTGAAAACAATAAAAACAGAGTACATACCGAACATGGTGAAGAACTCGACAAATTGATTATGATTTTTCGTAAAAAATTTGAACCAGTGATCGACGATGATTGTAGATTTTTTAATATGGTAAGAAATGATAATCGTATATTATGGAATCAGTTATGAAATTTGAAATATTGATGAACGATAAAACAGGGATTTGATAATAAACGTGATTAATTGATATGTCCAATTGACTATACTACCCCTCTAATCAGTTATAGAGTTATAACAGACAAGTTCCACGTGGCATCATTTTGTGGCTTCCTACACTTTGTAGGATAAGAGACTTTGTACCCTATACTTTCTCTAAAAGAAAAATATAAATATTTAAAAACAAAATTAAATATGTAAAATGTCCAAACTACCCCTGAGTTCATGTTAATTTTAAACAGAGTTAGGGGCTGTTTGGTAGCCTCTTAACGAGGCTCTTAATCATTCAGTGCTGAATGATTCAGCATTCAGCGCGTTTGTTTCAGCCTCTGAATGGAATGGTTAAGACTGAATCATTAAGACTTGAGATGTTGCTGAACCATTAAGCATTGAATCATTAAGCACTAAACTAGGCTGAACCTTAATGAAACTCTCATACCAATGTGGGACAAGAAAACTAACCATTAAGAGGTCCAACTTAATGATTCAGCACTTAACCATACAGACCTCTTAACCATTCAGACATCTTAATGATTCAGCACTTAATCAACCAAACAGCCCCTTATTGAAGTGGATGAATCTGGCAACAAAAAAATGTAAACCTCAATCGTACAGTTGAGAAAAAAAAACTTTTTTGAATGGATCTTGTCAAAAACATGATACCAAACTTTAAATACTCGATTTATTAATAAGAACACTGAACAAAATACAAAGACTCTTAAAATACAGGGAAATAACCCTAAACCTATATAACCAGAATTAATAACAACTCAAGAACTTAGCACAAGATCTACACAACTAGAGAACAACTTACAGAGATCTGAAACAAGATGTTGCGGACTAAATCCTAGCAAGATCAACTAAGATGTAGACTGGAAAGGTTTTCAGAAAGAGAGTAAACAATAATCTGTGTATGTGTGTTGAATCGTTGAGACGAGCAGAAACAAGGCATTTATATCTGACACATGCCCCTCTCCCAAGACTCCAATTGACGACCAAGATGACACCACACAAGATAGATCAATGGCCCTCATGAAGTGTGTTTTCTCACACAGATTGCCACAGTGGCAATATAACACGACTGGGCCAGACTAGACGGATGGGCCAGTTATATAAGATAGACTTATTAGGCCCAAAACTAATAATCAGGCTGGGCTTCTAAGACTTATCTTATTTATCCATAGCCCATAATATGATAATCGAACAATCATGCCAGCAAGTCAGCTACAACTTCCACCACATCATCCACCCACGTCATCAGTTGATTGCCACATCATTCTGCCATGTCAACATCCATCTGCCACGTCAGCAACCTGCATAATCCTGCACAAACACACTTATGCAATATGTTTTAGTACTATCCAATCATAAAGACCCATATAAGCTATCAAACTAAACTTATGTAAATGTTACTTCTTTTAACAGATCTAGCAAAAAAATGAAAAAAACCTCAAGGAAGATTTTAGCTATTCACTCTTTTATTAGTGTGGGATTCTTTTAATGAACATGATTTTTTTGGGAAAATTATAAAGTTAGAACAGGTTATGTATATATTTTTGTTTTAATTTTTGTTTTATATTAAAAAAAATCTATTTACTTTATAGGTCATTGTTACTTTATTTCAGTTCAGATTCGGGGTGTTCAACGAATCAAATAACGAATTTTCGAATTATTCAAATCGAATAATTCGAATTTTTAATATTTTTACCTGAATTCGTATTCGATTCGTATTCGCTAAAAATTCAATTTATTCGATTCGTATTCGATTCGAATAAGAAACTCGAATTCGAATAAATTCGATTTAGTTTAAATTCACCTTAAATAACAAATTGTTTTACTTTTACTTTTAAAACTAATACAAACTCATTATTTTTAAAATATAAAATACAAATCTACAAAATTGATAAACAACAATATGTCAAATACATGAATAGTAAAAATAGTAGAGAGTAGAGTTTTATAGAGTTTCGTGATATATAAGGTAAATATATAAAACATGGTTATGCTAAAAGTTATACACTATGGGTTCTTAGAGTTTGACAAAAATTTTGAAGTTTTTTTTTTCAATATGTATACTTGTGTATATAATAATGTGTATATGTGCATATATATTTAAAAAAATATACATGTACAATTTTTATTCGAATTTCGAATCGAATTTAAAATCATAAATTCGTATTCGATTTACTGGACTCGAATTCGAATTGAATCGAATTCGAATTCTTAATAATCGAATCGAATTCTTGGTAATCGAATCGAACTAAATCGAATTTTGAATTTTTCGAATTCGAATCGAATTCTGAAACCTCTAGTTCAGATCTTTGTTACTTTACGTTTTTAGCCATGTTAACCTATCATTAAGATAAATCCTTTTATAAAGTTTTAAGTTGAAAATTATATTGAAAAAAAGATGAATTTTAATATTTATCTCCTAAAATTATGACTAACAACTTTTAAAAGTAAATAAATATAATATGTACCTACACTACTACAAAATTAATCAACTGCCATCAAAATTTGCTATCGAAAAACAAAAATTGTTACCATCTATCTTTGGTAGCAAATTGATAAAAAAGAGTAAGAGGCTGTTTGGTAGCATTTTAATCAGCCTCTTAACCATCCATGTCTGAATCATTTATCATTCAGACGGTTTGTTTTAGCATCTGAATAGAATGATTAAGTGCTGAACCATTAAGCTAATAAGGGATGCTGAAGATTCAGCTATTAACCATTCAGAGCCTCTTAACCATTCAGACCATATTAATGATCCAACACTTAATCAACCAAACAGCCCATTAACTTTGAAAAACCAGGATTTAGGGATTTTCCAAATGACTTATTTACTTATTAGTTTTTCAAAAAGTTAATAAGTTTGTTTCCAAACTCAATCCCGAACACCCCTTAAATAAAATCACATCTGAACATTCATCTTTCCAAATAACCGTAACATTAATCCCCAACTAACCTTCCATCACCATAACATTCAGATCTGCGCCTCCATCACCACAACCTCCATCACCATAACCTCCATCAGATCATCACCAATTCACCATAATCCTTCTATCACCGTAAGCTCCATCACCGATAATTGCCTCCATCACCGAAGCTTCAACTGATTAACTGAATCTTCAATCGATTCAACAAAGCTTCAATCGATTCACAGACAAAATACATATCTGAAGATTCAACCAGAGGTTATTATTATTATTATTATTATTATTATTATTATTATTATTATTATTATTATTATTATTATTATTATTATTATTATTATCATCATGATCATCATCATCATCATCATCATCATTTATTTACCTCTCTTCACATTCTACTCTTCATCCGCTATTATTAGTTTGTAGAATATCGCATCGATTTAGTTCTAAGGTTTAATGTTCAAAATATGGTTTAGTGTACTGTAATAGCTGTAGTTTGTACTCTGCTTCATTTGAGTTTATCTGCTTCGGTTGAATGTATTCTATTCTGTTTGTATATACGAAGGAATTGTACTCTGTTTCGTTTTGTTTTGTTTTTATGTGATAATCTGTAATTGTGTTTGCTTTGATTTGTTAATGAAAATGTACAAAAGGAATTGTAGTTTAGTTATTAGGCATATGGAATGTCACAAACTCACAATTGTAGGTGAAGGGCCTCAATATTATTACAATTACAAAAGAGCTTATAGATGATTGATCTTGATGTTTGGACGTGTCTTAAAACTGTATAGTGTCTTGGAAGTTTTTTTTTGTTGTTTGGGTGAATTGATTATGATTATGGATATATTATTATATAGTTAGGGTAGGAACAAGAATAAGAATAAGATGATTAATTATTGAGATAAACACCAAACAAATCTTAGCTATCGGATTAATCTGATTTTGATTCTTCAAATTGAAATTACTAATGAAACATTTCATACGTGTTTATTTGATTTAGCTTTTGATGCATTAACTTTCTCTAATACCCTTAGGGTTGATGGTGTAGTGAATACGTGTTTATTTGTGTTTATATGTCAAGTGTTGATGTTAGTTTAATAAATAGTTGGTTTGTATGGTCTAGTGGATCAAATGTGACAATTTGTTTGGATGAAACTTAAGAATAAACTTGGAGAAATTTGGAGTTTAGATAGTTAATGATGGTTAATGTAATAGTCAATTGTAAGGTTGTGTCGTCGTAGTTTTGCTTTCTATCTTAGAAAACGTCTTTTGTTGGAATGTAATTGCTCCATTTTCTGTTAAAAAAAATCTATTTCTACAAATAGTTCATCTTCGTTTGCGTGGCCTTTTTGCTCGTTTTTGGTTAGTGAGAGAACTGGAACTATATCTCATCATCATCATCATCATCATCATCATCATCATCATCATCATCATCATCATCATCATCATCATACTCAGTTAATCCCACCAATAGCAAAAGCTAAGGTAGGGTCTGAGGAGGGTAAGATATAGACAGCCTTACCTCTAACCCGTAGGAATAGAGAGGCTGCTTCCAGTGAGACCCCCGGCTCGTGGCTTTGTATCAAGCCCCGGACATAAGGCACATAACACTTAGCAATCGGGACAAACCCGATTGGTGCATGTACCCCCTTGTCTTTTACCTATCAACGCCACCACATGATGCATGATTAACCGTCCGTCATTCTTTAACGTTATTCTCACGAAATTAGTAAAATAACGTTAAAATTAGTGCAACTTTACTTTTGCCCCCGAGAGCCAGAACTGTCTGTTTCTACAAAACAATTACATGTGAAGGCTTGAGCTCTTGAGATGTGATCAAGTGTTTTACCATTTCCACTTATATGTCCAGGTCTTTGGTGCAAAAACGTGTATTTCCAGACACGCTAACCGGCCCACACCAAACCGCCCCAGTCCCAACACGTGAGAGGTAAATCAGCTTGACTCAGCGGCAAGGCGATTGATGCTAGGGAACAGATTCGAACCCGGGCTGTTTCCTTTATGTCCAGGTCTTGAAATATGAGTATGTTGTTCGTGGTCAAGTTGTCTCTCTGGCTCGCTCAGGTAAACTCAAATTTAACCAACGCCAAATTAGTACTGATTTCGTTTTACTCGTTAACACATTAGTACTGATTAATTACACTTAATATCTTCATCACTGATATAAAAAGAATTGTGATGTTATTTATTTACCATTAACATCATACATTTGTTGAGTTTATTAAACATCATATTTAATACTCCTTAACAATATGTCTTAATTGTGTAGACATCCATTGTTGTGATCAATGGGCAGCAAGTCATCATTGAAAGAAAGCCGGGTAAATAGCATCAATTTACATCGAGGTAACACATTATTCCGGGTACTTATTGTATCATGGATTGTAGCCCCATACACTTATCCGCGTTACAAACGTGGTTTACACGTTTGGCTGGTTTTCTTCCAAATTTAAGCTACAAATGCTGTTTATCTAACCTTTGTTGTTGGATGAGAAACATTATATTAGGAAAAAGATGATCATATTCCTTACAACCAGCAATAATGGGCATACTTTCATTTGAATTTTGAGCATTTGTTATGCTGCAGGGAGGTACAGGCGATAGAAAAGATGTATTCTTCTATCAAGCTGATGATCAACACTACATACTGCGAGCGTTGCTTATGGATTTGGAGCCCAGAGTGATTAACGGAATACAAACTAGTGAATATAGGGATATTTACAATCAAGATCTAATGGACATGATTGATCGAGAAGCAGATGGAAGTGATAGTCTTGAGGGGTTTGTTTTATGTCATTCAATTGCAGGTGGAACAGGCTCAGGTTTTAACGATTACACATCTTGTATCTTTGTTGATAGTTTATGATTCTATGTGGTTAATACCTATGTTATTAGCTAGCATAATTATTCGTTCTTGTTTTTATGTAGGCTATGGGTTCATATCTTCTCGAGACTCTGAACGATCACTACAGCAAAAAACTGATTCAAACATAAAGCAGTAGGAAATGTATAAAACAGGAAGCAAGCAAGCAACAGGAAATGTAAAGCAGAGTCACTGTTCTATTAAAAAAAGGAGCCTAGGCGCTAGTCGGTGAACAATATAGGAATAAGAACCTAGTCGGTGAACTAGGCGTTTTGGCCATTAGGCGGGCCTAGGCGGTGGTTTTTTATTTATTTATTTTTTAAATTTCTAAGTATTTCTTACTACTATGTGTATATATCTAAGTATTATGTGTATATATCTTAACATATTTTCAAAAAACACCTAAATTTGTGTGTGTGTGTGTATATATAATACGTATAAAAATACCAAAACGCCTAATTCTGCCTAGTCCCGACTAGTCCCTAGGCTGGACCTCACCGCCCGCCTAGCGCCTTCTGCAACATTGATGGTACTAGCCACTAAGTGTACATGATTATTATGTAACAGGACTTGTTTCAATCTTCTAAAATTATAGGAAATATTAACTAGAATCGTTTATTATATTAAAAGTAGGATAAGATGCAATATACTTCTAAGTTAAAGAAATATATAAACTAAATACTAGCACATAATTAAACGCACAATAGATTCTTTGTAATTACATTTCTGTTGACTCGTGGTGTGGCTTAGGTGTTAACTTCCGGTTTTGGTCAATTCTATTGAATCAGTCAACCTGAACATCCAATTGTCCCTCCAACCTAAAATGATTTGTAATTACATTTCATTTGAATGTGTTAGTGTGAAAGTATGACTTTTCCGTGGTTGGTAGCTAGTCGTTATCATCCCACTTGCTGCTAGATAGTTCTGAGAA
This sequence comes from Ambrosia trifida, assembly GCA_028751855.1. Taxonomy (NCBI): domain Eukaryota; kingdom Viridiplantae; phylum Streptophyta; class Magnoliopsida; order Asterales; family Asteraceae; genus Ambrosia; species Ambrosia trifida. Next base: position 30,216,615 of record CM054124.1, on the reverse strand, counting down.
AGTGTGAGGCCACTAATTTATCTTATTATGTGTTTTACTTGGATTTTTTAACTACACTTCAGAACCACAGACCACTTATTTAATTTCAATATTAATGGCTTCTACTTCTACTTCATCTCCATCAGATCACTACGAGTACGATGTTTTTCTAAGCTTTAGAGGTGAAGACACCCGTAATTCTTTTACGGATCATCTTTATAAGGCGTTATGTAAAGCCGGAATTAGAACTTTCAGGGACGACGATGAAATCCACGAGGGTCAAGAACTGAAGCCAAAGATCAAGAGATCAATCAGAAAATCTAGTGCTTCTATAATTGTATTTTCGGAGAACTTTGCGAATTCAAGATGGTGCCTTGATGAGCTTTTGTTGATCCTCAGGCAGAAGAGGAAGGGCTGTCATGCTGTTTTACCGGTGTTTTATGACGTTGATCCTTCAGATGTTAGAAACCAGCGAGGAAGTTTTGCGATTGAAGCGAAATTGGGTGCTGAAGGTTCAAAATGGACAGAGGATAATGTGAAACAGTGGAAAGCAGCCTTGACAGAGGCTGCTAATTTGAAGGGGATGGTTGTTTCGGGGTACGCTTTAATCTTTTGTTTTGTATATATATCTCTTTCTATACCTAATTTGAAACAGTTAGTGAGAAGTAATAGTGAGTTTGTTGATGTGTATGTGCATGTTGTTGGACTAGGATCGATTTTGTAGCGGATAATCAAACAACAAATAGTACAAATGATTGAAACAAACGAATATTATAAATGACTACGTAAATATTGATACAGAGAGTTACGGTTCTTTGTTTCTGATTTGGTTTCAAATGAAACTTGGTAACTGTAAATGATAGCGATCTATACATATATATACACTAACTTCTAAGGCGGTAACCGCCATAACTATATAACCGACGCGTCTAAACTATAATAACCGTCGGGACTACATATATACATAATAGTTTTCGTAAACATTATATCTATCTAGCTTATATATATCCAATACATGTTTTCCTTCTTTTGGTCCAGGTATGAAACAGACTTTATTCAGAATATTGTTGATAAAATTTACAATGAACTAAGATTAAAACTCCATAGTACTCCGACCGGTCTAACTGGAATAGAGACTCGAGCTAAAGTTATTAATACCTGGTTGAGATCTGAGCAACCCGGTTCTCCGGTTCTGGCAATTTGTGGTATGGGAGGAAGTGGCAAGACAACACTTGCCAAGCACATTTATTATTCAAACAAGCACAACTTTGACGGTTGCAGTTTACTTGAAGATATTGCGAAGCAACATGATGGTTTGCTTGGTACACAGCAGCAACTTCTCAGAGATATTTCTGGAAATAATAATATGATTATATCAAATGTTTATGAAGGAGCACTTCAGCTTCAGAAGGCTATACATGTAAATAGGGTGCTTATTGTTGTTGATGACATTGATGATAAAGACAAACTAACCACTTTATTTGGAACAAACCTATCACATACACAAAGCAAAATCATCATAACAACAAGGCTTCTAAACATAGACACATGGTTTGGGGCCATATCATGGAGGTGTCATGTCCACAAGATTGAATTGTTGAATTCTCATGAATCATTGGAGCTTTTAAGTTGTCATGCGTTTGGATCCAAAATTCCCATGGAAGGTTTCGAGGAGCATGCGGTAAAGTTAGCACAATACTGTGGAGGAAATCCGCTAGCTCTTAAAGTATTGGGTTCTTCTTTATCTGGCACTGCTCAAGATCAGTGGACAAGAAATGACATGATAGAGGCTTGGAGAAGTAGAATGGATTCGCTAAATTCATTGGAAGGAGATATTGATCATAAAATCCAAGATGTGCTACAAAAAAGTTTTGAATCCTTGCCATGTGACAGTCAAAAAGAGTTGTTTCTTCATATTGCTTGTTTGTTTGTTGGTGAGTATGCATCTCATGTGGAAAAGATATTAGAGAATGACTATCATGCAAAATCCGGGATGGTGACCCTCATTAACAGATGCCTTCTTACTTTATCAAAAAATGGTCTCAGACTAGTGATGCATAAACTCCTTCAAGATATGGCAAGAAAGATTGTTCGTAACGAGTCTAGAGATCCTGCAAAACATAGTAGAGTCTGGCGTCATGAAGAATCTTATCGTTTGTTAAGAAAAGGAGATGTAAGATACTTCTTGTGCATAACATTAAGCTCACTTCCCATTTCACAAATCTTTAATTTCAAATAATCATTATCTAATTTCATGTTTTCTCCATCAGGGTTCAGAGGCAATTGAAGGCCTTGCACTAGACATGCTAAACTTTAAAGGGAAGAGATTAGAGGTTAGTCAAATAAGTAATTAATCTCTATATCTCACTACCATATTTTTCGTACATTAGTATACGTAGGAATTTGTCATTCATATTTCTCACAATTGTATTCTCCACCAACAATGAGCAGTTGTTTAATCAAATTGAACAATAAGTTAATTAATAATATTCGATCATGAGTATTTTTATTAGCTGTTAAGCATAATATCCAATAACATAATTAATTAATTATTAAAATTTCTTCATCTGTGTGTAGCATTAGTTAATTGGCTATATGCTACTTGTTGATACATTGTCTTGCCCTTGTTTCAACTCAAATGGAAATCAAGTTGAGCTAGGATATTTTACAGTCTACTATATGCTAATTGTTGAGGAACTGACCCGTCAAGATTAATCCAACATTCACCCCCTTAATCTTGAGGGTCTTGATCCTGCTTCTCTTTCTATCTGAATCATTGTGATTTTATCTTGCTAATTGCTTTAAGAACACAAAGTTCTTATCTCTTGGCCTTGCTAAACTTGCTACTTTCATACTTGATTCGAACTCTCTTGCTTGCATACTTTGAATCTTCTTGCTTACTAACTTGCTAGTTGAACCCCAAAGGTTCGGTCTTGATCTTGCTATATGAAATTGCCAAAATTTGATTCTTTCTTCCTTTATTCTTTTTTGAGGCGCCTCTTCTTTCTTTCCGATGGTGCCTCTTCTTTTTTTCTTTAAGAAAAACATACTTGACTACCTACTTACCTGGAACAATCTTACAAACCCGGTTCTTTCTTCTTGATCACAGCTGCTACAACCAATGGATTCAAAAAAAAAGAACTCAGTTGTCTTGTTTCTTCTTTCTCGTACATGGCTGTTACACAACAATCGAAACAAAATTTGCCTGTTGCTTGCGAGCAACAAAAATACTTGACGCGTATATCTTTCTGCAACGAACAGGAACACACACATATCAATTTTTCCTGGTTCTTCCAATCACCCCTGCAAATCAAACCTTGCTGCGGAAACTTACTTCTTGGCTGTTATGCATCACTCCAGAAAAACAACCTGAGCACTTGATGCGATAATCTGCCTTTCAAAACTTATGTGCTTGGATGCTTCAAAAAAAAAAAAAAAGATCCTTGCTTGTCTGGTTCCTTCAATAATCTCAACCACCTTTGCATTTTGTGGTTCCTTCAATAATTGTGGTCTAATTGTTGTTATTTAGTGAGTGGTTTCGGTTGACAATTGTGAGGCATGCTAAATTTGCAGGCATTTAAAACAAGTTCGGTTGTAAAGATGAAGAATCTAAAATTTCTCTATATGAGAGGTGTAAAACTCACTGGGTCCTATGAGAACTTTCCGGAGTTAAGATGGTTGAGGTGGCGTGGATGTAATCTAAACAAATTACCCCCAGGACTATTGATGAGCAGCTTGGTGGCTATTGATATGAGTTATGCAAACTTGGAAAAGTTTGAACCACCCACGGTATGAAGAATTCAATCACTTATCCTTTTACCTTCATAGTTTTGGATAATTTTTACCAATGTGCAATTACTGTTTACCTTCACTAGTTATAGACAATCTTTATGAATTTGAAATGATAATTCATCTTGTTATTCTTGAAACAGGTTCTTAATTCGCTCAAGATTCTAGATCTTTCTTGCTCTTACAAACTTGTTAGCATCCGCAATATCCACCGACTCCCTAAACTTGTGGATTTGGTGCTCTTTGATTGTACCAATTTGACTTATGTTTGTAAAACCATAGAAGACCTTGTGAATCTTTCTTTCTTGAACTTTGCAAGATGCCCTAAACTGTTAAAACATTTATTTATTTGTGGCGGAGTTCCAGAAAAAGCTTTGTTTTCCTTACCAGAATCATTATCTGGATGGAGTTTAGCTAGCAATCCATTTAAGATCTTACCCAACTACATTGACCTAAAAATGGTTCAGTACCTTAACTTGAATTATTGTCCAAACCTCAAGTCTCTACCATGTCTCCCAAATACACTAAAGGAGTTGAATGTGGATTGGTGTACATCACTAGAGAGAATAACATTCCAATCAGCTCGGTTCACACTCGAGAAGTTTAATTATGAAGGTTGTTTCAAACTGTGTGAGATTGAAGGCCTTTTTAAGTTAGTATCCATAGCAAAACTTGATGAAGTAGATCTGGGACATATGCAATGGATTAAAGCGTATCAAGATCATAAGGTGGACCTTGTTGGTGATTTGATTACCGAAGGCAGAACCTTTAACATGCAGATTATTTATCAATCTTAATGTCTCTCAAATGCATATAGAAGGACAAAAATTGTTTGACAAATGATTGACTTAATGAATTTTTTTTTTTTGTGTGCAATATAGATGTTGTTTGAATACGGTATAAGAAGCACCTATTTGCAAGGCATAAATGATGAACGCATGTTGAGACATGACTATACATCATCATCCAGATTCTTATCCTTTCGGGTGCCTTTGCATCCAAAGAAGAATAGGATCCAAGGATTGGATGTAACGTTCTTATACCGAGCACCAAGTGAGGAGGATAGAGATATGATGCCTCCTCTCGCCAAAATTAGTAACAAAAGCAAGGGAATTACTTGGGTATACAACCCTGTGGTATTTTGCGAACCCGAGGTTGATGAAGATGTTGTGTGGTTAAGCTATTGGCCAATCGGAGATATATTAGATGTTGGTGATGAAGTTCATGTGAATATATTTCTGGATAAAAAAGTGTTGATAGTAAGAGAGTGTGGTGCAAGCCTTGTGTATATGGCTGATGATGAATTAGAGAAAGAAAAAAAGTGTGAACGGAAAGAAGTGATTGGAGGAGATCTGTCAAACTTCGAGGTCACTGAAGGAGGCTTCTATCTTTGCCGCATTGATTTCTTCCAGTCAAGAACCCGTGATGTGTTGAAAAGGTTGTTTGGTGATACTAGTCTATATACAGGTAGGTAACTTACTAGGTAGTTGAAGTGATTGTAAATGTTTATAGTTTATAATAATCGATCAGCAAATAATTATAATACTTGTTGTCGTAGATTCACGAAGATGGAGACCATCTTCTCAACCAATATCAGAAGTGTATCAGGAGGTGAATGCTTTTCGGAACCCCAAGCACCATGTAAGTATATACCTATCTTTCTTTTTGTCATGAATCATCATTATTTGTCTGTGATACAAATAATGTTTTTATGCGACCTGGAGGTTACGTGTTCGAGTCATGAAAACAGGCTCTTGCAGAAATGCAAAGTACAGATGTCTAAATTAGGCTCATGTTGGCTAACACCCCTTGCCCTGCGCATAAAAAACTAACCGATGACCCATTACATTCGTTTGACCCATATCCATTGACCTGAACCTGACCCGACTTGACCTATCAAGATTAACTAACAATGTTAAATCTGTTGGCCATTTATTTTCTTCAGGGTTTTTAATTCCTTTTATCTTTTTATATATTCATTTAAATAAATTAATTAAAAAGATGATCTGTTAATCTGTAAAAAGTCATTTTATGTCATTTACCTGTGCTGAAAAGATTAAGCGTTGACCTGAAAAAGGTCTTACCTTCTATTTGCAGGTATAGAAAGAGTTTAGGTTTTGATTTAATGGGTTATAAATAATTGATGACATTATTTTAGTTATCCTGGAATTGAAAGAGACTATTGTTCAGTAGCTAATTGATTCTTAATTATTTTTTTTTTGTTTGATCCTATTTTTTCTGTGCAAATTTCAGAAAATTGAAGTTGAGTTGGGAGTGAACTTTAATAGTGAAAGTGAAACTGACAAGATAACAAAGGCGGTAGCGAGTCTTGTGGGTGTTGAATCAGTTTCCACCCACAAAGAAATAGGAAGACTATTTGTTGTTGGGCGTATTGATCCCCAAGCCGTAGCAATGTGTGTTAGGGAATTTGAGAACATGGTTCAGGTCTTAGCTTATACCTATTATGGGAACGGTTAACCTACCATGTGCCATCTTTGATAGTGTCGGGTACTTAACCTTTTTTAATATCAAGCTCTGGATTTGACTACTGACTTGTACTTTCCATAATATAAGCATCGGAGTCGGTCATCTTTGACATACTAAGTCATGCAAATGTTGGACAAAAAGCATTCCAGGTTAACCCAACCAACTAGTACCAAATTTACTCATTTTGACCCATTTAGCCCATTTAACCACCTCTATTATAAAGCAGCAAAGTTTAAAGGAGGTTATAGCATATGTACGCATATAAAAATTCTAAAGTGGGATGGTGGGTTAATCCTTTGTGTTTCATGTAGGTAGTATATGTGAGAAATATCACCCAGCCCGAGTTTATGTGATTTAAAAGCAGCAGCTGTTAGGTAACCTGCCAAGTACATACAGTAGGAAGCTTATATTCATGGACTGTTTCATAACCTAGCTTAAAGCTACCACAACATCACATACATGTGAGACCAATCTTTCATATATAAGAATCTAATGGATATATGAACATGTTATAAAACATATGTATTGGTTTAAACTTACATCTAAAACAAGTTCTCTTGTAAATTGTAATGATGAAAAACCTAAAACTGCACTAGCTCAACCAAGTGAAACTCCAGATTAAAGATGTTTGAGGTGTCGTGGATGTTATCTGAAAACAGTACCACTGCAGCAAACGTGTTTAACATATGAATAAGTAACTGAATTTTGTGAGTGCAATATAGAGGCCGTAGAATATGGTTGAAGAAGCAACTATGGGCATACGTCGCTAGTAGACCTGGCAATTTCAACCCATCTAGTTGAGTTTGGGTTGTTTTGGGTTTAAAATTTGACCTTGTGGGTTAAAATGGGTTTAATATAATTTTCAAGAAGGTTAGGATGGGTAATTTTAATTGTAGGAAATATGTAATTGGGTCAGGATGGATATTATTAAAAAAAACAAACGGGTCAGGATGAGTATTTTTAGATAACCATATACAAATCTAAATCAAAACTAACCCAACACCAAAAGCGTAGATGCCTCATAAAATTCAATGTCAATAAAAAATACAAATTACATCTTTTGCATTTATTGATAACTCAAGTCGGGTCGAAACAGTACAGGTCACTACGGAACGGGTTAGGCTGTAACGGTCTGGGTCGTTACCGGGCCCGGTCGGGTCGAAACAGTCCGGTTCGCTACGGGACGGTTCAGGTTGAAACTGTCTGGGTCGTTACCGGGCCCGGCCGGGTCGAAACGTTCCGGGTCGCTACCGGGCCAGAGCGGGTCGAAACAGTCCGGGTCGCTACGGGACGAGTCAAGTTGAAACGGTCTGGGTCGTTACTGGGCCCGGTCGGGTGGAAACTGTCCGGGCCGAAACAGCCCGGGTCGCTACGGGACGTGTCGGGTTGAAACGGTCTGGGTCGTTACCGGGCCCGGTCGGGTCGAAACGGTCCGGTTCGCAACGGGACGGTTCAGGTTGAAACTGTCTGGGTCGTTATCGGGCCCGGCCGGGTCGAAACGTTCCGGGTCGCTACCGGGCCAAGGCGGGTCGAAACAGTCCGGGTCGTTACGGGACGAGTCAAGTTGAAACGGTCTGGGTCGTTACTGGGCCCGGTCGGGTGGAAACTGTCCGGGTCGAAACAGCCCGGGTCGCTACGGGACGTGTCGGGTTGAAACGGTCTGGGTCGTTACCGGGCCCGGTCGGGTTGAAACTGTCCGGGTCGCTACCGGGGCCGTATGGGTCGAAACAGCCCGGGTCGCTACGGGACGTGTCGGGTTGAAACGGTCTGGGTCGTTACCGGGCCCGGTCGGGTCGAAACTGTCCGGGTCGCTACCGGGCCCTCCGGTTCGAAACAGTCCGGGTCGCTACGGGACGGGTCAGGTTGAAAAGGTCTGGGTCGTTACCTGGACCGACCGGATCGAAACGTTCCGGGTCGCTACCGGGCCAGGCCGGGTCAAAACAGTCCGGGTCGCTACGGGACGGGTCAGGTTGAAACGGTATGAGTCGTTACCTGGCCCGGTCGGGTCGAAACGTTCCGGGTCGCTACCCGTCAAGGCCGGGTCGAAACAGTCTGGGTCGCTACGGGACGGGTCAGGTTGAAACGGTTTGGGTCGTTACCGGGCCCGACCGGGTCGAAACGTTCCGGGTCGCTACCGGGCCAGGCCGGGTCGAAACAATCCGGGTCGCTACGGGACGGGTCAGGTTGAAATGGTCTAGGTCATTACCGGGCCCGGTCGGGGCGAAACTGTCCGGGTTGCTACCGGGGACGTCCGGGTCGAAACACTCCGGGTTGCTACGGGACGGGTCGGGTTGAAACGGTTCGGGTCGAAACTGTCCGGGTCGCTACCGGCCCGTCCGGTTCGAAACTGTCCGGGTCGCTACGGGACGGGTCAGGTTGAAACGGTATGAGTTGTTACCGGGCCCGGTCGGGTCGAAACTCTCCGGGTCGCTACCGGGCCCGTGTGGTTCGAAACAGTCCGGGTTGCTACGGGACGGGTCAGGTTGAAACGGTCTGGGTCGTTACCTGGCCCGACCGGATCGAAACGTTTCGGCTCGCTACCAGGTCAGGCCGGGTCAAAGCAGTCTGAGTCGCTACGAGACGGGTCAGGTTGAAACGCTCTAGGTCGTTGCCGGGCCCGATCGGATCGAAACGTTTCGGGTCGCTACCGGGCCAGGCCGGGTCGAAACAATCCGGGTCGCTACGGGACGGGTTAGGTTGAAACGGTCTGGGTCGATACCGGGCCCGTCCGGTTTGAAACAGTCCGGATCGCTACGAGACGGGTCAGGTTGAAACGGTCTGGGTTGTTATTGCATTTTAAAACTTATTAATCTAAGTGGATTCAAAGTTATAAGTTTACCCTTAAGTTGAAATAACTTGTTTTCATTGAGTTGATTATCTGATTCTTTTGCTCAAAACACTTGAGGTGCTTTTTAAAAGGTCTTACTTGGACTTAGACCCGTAGTGGGGCGTTTTTTTTCCAAATTTTGCAAAAATAGCGCCCCCAACACCGGAACAGGGGGCGCTATTTTCCAATTTCTTGCTATGGCGCGATAAAAACAACGCTGCTTCTATTTTGATGGCCCAATCAGGAAAAGCCACGTGGTGGTGGTGAACGGTAATATTACCGTTAATTTTTGCACGGCTATTTATTTTTTTTATATATATATATATCCACAACACACATATATATATATATATATATATATCACATAAAACACACATAAAACACACAAAAACACATATTTTTCAATCTTAAAAATCACTTTCCACAAAAATTATAAAAGAATGGGTTCCCCCGCATCATCATCTATTGCGAGAGAATATTATAGAGAGTTTCTAGGCGACGAGGGTTATTCCACAGACGAAGAGTCGGAGCAAGATCCATTACGAGTGCGCTAGCGCTTTCGGCGCGGTATCTTGAAGAAACTAGTACGCCTACACCTCCAAAACAAAGTAGGCAGTACTACGAACGAGATCGTGTATCGGCAAATGCTCGATTGATGAAGGATTACTTTGATGAAAACCCGACTTACCACGACCCAAAGATCTTTAGGCGTCGTTTCCGGATGAGCAAACGTTTATTTCTACGTATATCTGGAGATCTTGAAAACGCGTTTCCGTACTTTAAACAAAAAGCGGATGCTAGGGGGATGATGGGATTCACGTCTATTCAAAAGTGTACCTCGGCACTGCGTATACTCGCATACGGCAACACGACGGATATCAACGACGAGTATTTAAAAATGGCCGAGAAAACAACACGCGATTCTTTGGAGTATTTTTGCCAAGGTAGATCAATTTTTTATATATGTTTGTATTTATTTTTTTATATATGTTTGTATATATTTTTTATATATGTTTGTATTTATTTGTTTTAGGAATAATAAAGTTGTACGGAGCCAGTTATCTTAGAAGGCCCACTTGGTACGACTTACAAAAAATTTACGAGGTGCATACGAATGTACATTGGTTACCAGGAATGCTGGGTAGCGTTGATTGTCGTCACTGGCGGTGGTATAATTGCTCAACCGCTTGGCGTGGTCAACACACGCGTGGTGACCAAAAAGGACCATCGATTATTCTTCAAGCGGTGGCTTCAGTCGATCTTTGGGTTTGGTCGGCCTATTTTGGTGTTGCGGGTTCATGCAACGACTTAAACGTTTTTGAGCAGTCGCCTATTATTGAGGATTTCATTTCTGGCAGGGCAGCAAAGGCGTGCTTTTATGCTAATGGAAACTACTACCCACACGGATACTATTTGGCTGACGGAATATATCCGAGGTATAGCATTATCGTTAAGACGTTTAGTAACCCGTATGATGAAAAAAGGGCACACTTTAAAAAGGTCCAAGAGGCGGCGCGAAATGACATAGAGAGATGTTTTGAGGTTCTTCAACAGCGTTGGCATTACATAAGAAACCCTGCTCGTGGATGGACCACAGACAAGCTGTGAGATGCTATGTATGCATGTATAATCATGCATAATATGATATTAGAAGATGAATGTAAAGCGATATGCCAAAATTATGTACCGGAAGCCGTTCAGGATCTACCGCAAGCTAACATGCAAGAAAGAGTGCTCAACGCACATGAACTTTGTGACCATGAAGTACATGACGCGTTAGCTGCGGATATGGTCCAACAAGCGTGGTCGGTTCGGTATATTCCAAACCCAGGAGGAAACGAAGATGAAGAAGAAGAAGAAGAAGAAGAAGCTGAAGAAGAAGAAGGTGAAGGTGAAGGTGAAGAAGAAGAAGGTGAAGGTGACGAAGAAGAAGAAGGTGACGAAGAAGAAGAAAAAGGTGACGAAGAAGAAGAAGGTGACGAAGAAGAAGAAGAAGAAGAAGATGAAAATTAATATTAGTTGTAACTTTTTTTTTAATATTACTTGTAATTTTTTTAATATTAGTTTTTAATTTTTTTATATTTATTTGCATTTTATTTTAATTATTTTGAGTTAAAAGAAAAAAAATAATAAAAAAATCAACCAATCACAATCAGGGGCTTTATAAATAAAGCCCCACCACTACACCCCTTTTTCAGTTTCTCTCTCTACGCTGACTCAGTAACCACGTGGACCAATAAGGAAGGGGGGCTTTATAAATAAAGCCCCCCCACTACGCATGGTCTTGTAACCTATTGAACAAACTGCTTTAAATAAGTTATAACCCACACACCCCCTTAAGCGATCTCAAATATGTGATAATGGCATTTTAATGGGTCTTTATCAGGATTAAATTTATTTAATAATCAACATGAAACCAAGGAAAACAACACAAAAAAAAAAAAATTCCATTGACTTTTGAGGTCAGATATGTTAAATTCAAAATCTTTTAACACGTTGTCTAGGAAATTTCAACACACGGTAATGGAAATTCCCTCAAAATATGGAAAACCATTTAAGCTTCTTTAGAACGACAGGAAACCAAAACGATAAATGAAAAAGGAAACTCCCCTCAAAAGACTTGTGTTTTCTGCATATCTGTGTGTGTCTGCAAATAACATATATTTTAAAGGCAGTTTGTGGATAGTAAAAATGTTAAAAGCCTGGATATACATCAATATAGTTATTTGCAGACACACACATGATGAAAATGCGTCGAATGTTCATTGATGTAATTTTCTTGCTTTAGTGGATCGTCGAATGTTAATTGACGTAATTTTCTCTTATGTTTAACCCATCGATCCATTTATCCCGTTATTTATTACTTTTTTTGTTTTATATATTTAAGTTTAAATGGTTAAGTTATGACTATTTTTGTAACCACTTAATAAAAAATGGACCAATTGTAGGTTATATACTATTACGCGTTAACAAAGGTTTAGTTGAAAACAAAACGCGTTTTCATCATGTGATTGAAAAGCTACAAACGTGTTTAAATGATTAACCCCACCTTCGTTATTCTATCCCCTCATGCAGTCATGCTCATTTTTTTAGGATTAATTTATAAGTAGTGGGTGTGTTTTTTACGTGAGAAAGTATGACTTAATTTCGATCTTCAACACACTTTGTGCTAAGAAAGCATGAACCACCTACTTCTTTTTTTTTAAATTGCACTTATTATTGTAATAGCCTATTTTGTAAATATTATTTAATAAAAAAAGGTATAATACATTTTAAAAAATAAAAATAAATAAAACCATATCTAGCCGTTCTAAAAAAATATATATGTGGTAGAAAAATTTGTAACTATCATCTTAATTGACAAATAAGTTTCCATCACACCAATTAAAAAAAGTAAAAATGGAACCACCTACAAACAACGTTGTGAGTGTTCGGGTTTGTGTTCGGAGCGCATAAGCGCCCTTTCATTAATAGGTTTACCTCGTGGTCAAACTTATATAGTATTCGTTGGTCATTAAAAAATTAAAAATAAAGAGAATAACTGATCTTTTTATGTCTTTCATGTAATAAAACTATAGTAAAAATATACCAAACTAGTATTGTGACCCGCCGCTTTTTGCGGCGGCGTCAAAAGTTGAGCGGCTCGAATTTTGTCGTGACCGCCAATAAATAGAGAGACAGTAACACCAAATCATTTGATGCATAAATTCCTGTTAACCGAGTCATAACCCAAAGTTACAAACTAAAGCAATTTAACACATACAGGGAAAATTATAGATAACAACGATGATAATTAATTTGTGTGACCATGATCTCTGATTTATTGCATACCTTCCAGCTCCAACAACATTTTTTTTGTTTACAAAATCTAATAATGGCCGACCTTGTGCTCCAACAACTCCAAGCAGTCTAGTTAAATATTATAATTATCCGAGCCAAACCGAGCTAGACTCACTTTCTAACCGATCCGAGCTGGTTCGGCTCAGTTTCAAACCAAGCCATATCGAGCGAGCTTTTTTTAAGCTAAATCCGAACGAGTTTCGAATGAACTCCTAACAACGATTTTTTTAGATAGCGCTAAATCTTACGTTAGTTTTGTGTCCCACCTACAATAATATATGTGTGAAAGTATGACTTTGGGTCTTAGACTCACCCACCCACTTGTTACTAGCTTCCAAGAAAATGTGAGGCAACTGCTGTATAAAATTACGTTACGTAATTGCCTTTGGATATTCTCAGAAGACTTTTTGACTTCTTAATGGCTTTATAGTCTCTTCTTCTATCCTTCTCAACTTTAATTAACTCAATGGCTTCTACTTCATCTTCTGTCCCAACAACCCATTACGAGTACGATGTCTTCCTTAGTTTCAGAGGTGAAGACACTCGTCATTCTTTTACTGACCATCTTTACGAGGCTTTACGTAAAGCGGGGATTAGGACTTTCAGGGATGACGACGAAATCCGTGAAGGTCAAGAACTGAAGCCAGAAATCGAGAGATCGATAACAGAATCAAGGGCTTCAGTAATTGTATTTTCAGAAAACTTTGCCAATTCAAGATGGTGCCTTGATGAGCTCTGGTTGATCCTGGAGCAGAAGAGGAAGGTGGGTCATTTGGTGTTACCCGTGTTTTATAAAGTGGATCCTTCAGATGTAAGGAACCAGAGAGGAGGTTTCAGTATAGAAGCAAAAGAGGAAGGTACAAAATGGACAGAGGATAATGTGAGACGGTGGAAAGCAGCCCTAACAGAGGTGGCTGATTTGAAGGGGATGGTTCTTTCAGGGTATGCTAACTTCAATCTCTCTGTTTATATATCTCTTTGCGTATTTTGACCATATGTGTTGGGTCGGGTCAGACTAGTCGCGGGTCAAATAGTCAGCTCGTTATTTAGTATTTTATTTAGTTAATGAATTAAGTATTAAGCAGTTCTATTCCCATGGGTAGATGTAAGGCTGTCTACATCTTACCCTCCTCAGACCCTACCTTAGCTTTTGCTATTGGTGGGATTAACTGAGTATGATGATGATGATGATGTTTTTGTTGTTTTATCTTTCTGCAGAAGCATACATCACTTTTACAAAGCATACATACTTTTCATTTGTTTATATTCTTGTACAAGAGTTAGATTTTTGTGTAGTTGTTGTTGTGATCTTGGGTCTAAAACCAACATTTATTTCTTCTTTTATTCCAGGTATGAAAAGGACTTTATTGCAAATATTGTTCACATAATTTACCAACAACTGAGTTTGGAATGCCTCACTCCTCCGACTGATCTAACTGGGATAGAGGCTCGAGCGGAAGTGATCAATTCCTGGTTGAGATATGAGCAGCCTGATTTTCCAGTTTTAGCAATTTGCGGTATGGGGGGAGGTGGCAAGACGACGCTCGCCAAACATGTTTATTACTCAAACAAGCACAACTTTGACAGCTGCAGTCTACTTGAAAACATCGAGAATCAACCCGATCGGTTGCTTGATGTGCAGAGACAACTTCTCAAGGATATTTCGGGAAATAATAATATCATGATATCGAATGTTGATGAGGGAGCTTTTCAGCTTGAAAAGGCCATACGAATGAATAAGGTGCTTATTGTTGTTGATGACATTGATGACAAAGACACACTAAGCACTTTATTTGGAACAAAGGCGTTCCCTACACAAAGCAAGATTATCATAACGACAAGGATTCTAAACATAGATGGATGGTATGGCTCCATATCTTGTGGGTGTCATGTTCACAAAGTTGAATTGTTGAATGAGATTGAATCGTTGGAGCTTCTAAGTTTTCATGCCTTTGGATCCAAATTTCCTTTGGAAGGTTTCGAGGAGCTTGCCTTACAGTTAGCACAATACTGTGGAGGAAATCCGCTAGCTCTTAAGGTGTTGGGTTCTTCACTAAGCGTAAGGGCTCAAGACCAATGGGAAAGAAATAACATGATAGAAATTTGGAGGAGTAGAATGAATTCACTGAATTCATCGAAAGGAGATCTTGATTGTAAAATCCAAGCTGTACTAAAAAGGGGCTATGAATCATTGGCATATCACCATCTCAGAGAGTTGTTTCTCCATATTGCTTGTTTCTTTGTTAATGAATACGCAGGTTATATGGAAATGGTTTTGGAGAATGAATATCAAGCAAAATCTAGGATAATGACCCTCATTAACAGATGTCTTGTCGACGTGGAAAGAGGTAGTGGCAGACTTGTGATGCATAAACTCCTTCAGGATATGGCAACAAATATAGTTCATGAAGAATCCAAAGATCCTGCCAAACGTAGTAGAGTGTGGCAGTGTGATGAATCTTATCATTTGTTGAGTAAAGGAGATGTGAGTTGCTTTTTGTGTGCATCTTTAAGATCACTTCTACAACCTTTCATTTCAAATAAGCATATTCTAATTTCATGTATTTCCTCATAGGGTTCCGAGACAATTGAAGGTCTAAACCTCAATTTCTCTATTATTTAGCACAATTGACATTTTAACATAGAATTACATTAATTTCTCTATGTGATAACTATTATACGTTAATACTGGTAGAAAAACTTTGCGAGTCCTGATGTCTTCTTCATCAATTTCAAGCCGTTGTTTTAATTTCTTTTATGAACACCGGGATATTATCGATAACAAAACACGGACCAGCAAGAAACTAGCCCGGACATGCAACACACCAAAACACCAGAGAATTGTTTTAATTAAATTGGGAATAGTGGCAAGAAGTAAATTAAAACCAAGATCTCTTAAACCTCACTTAAATGAGTAACCTCCAACTTCAGGAATCTTTCAATGGTAGCTATAGAACCGAGATGGTTGTGTAATATTATTTAGCACAATTGACATTTTAACATAGATACGAGGTATGTTATCTAATTTACATGTTAATTTCACAGACTTTTAAAACAAGTTCCATTGTAAAAATGAAGAACCTAAAATTGCTCCAGCTTCAAGGTGTGAAACTCACTGGGTCATATGAGAATTTTCCAGATTTGATATGGTTGAGATGGTATGAATGTAATCTGAAAACAGTACCCTCAGGCCTATTGACGAGCTCCTTGGTGGCTATAGATATGAGATGGGGAGACTTGGAAAAGTTTGAACCACCCATGGTATGTTAAGTGTTTATCAGTTGACCTTTTAGCATCTTAGTTTTAGGAAATCTTTATTTGAATGTACAATGATAGATTCAAATTATTATTTTTGGAGCAGGTTCTTAATTCACTCAAGTTACTAGATCTTTCTTATTCTTACAAACTTGTCAGCATCTGCAATCTACACCGACTCCCTAAACTTGAGTATTTGCTTCTCAATTATTGTACCAGTTTGACTCATGTTTGTAAAACCATAGGAGACCTTGAGAATCTTTCTTGCTTAGATTTGTCAGGGTGTACTGGATTGTGGAAGGCTTTATTGAATCAGAAGTCTGTAAATCAACTGCAAAGACTAAAAGCTTTATGTATTTGTGGTGGAATTCCAGAACAGCCTTTGTTTGCCTTACCCCAATCATTATCTGTATTGTCTATGTTTAGCATTCCATTTGAGATCCTTCCCAGTTACATTGACCTTAAAATGCTTCAGACGCTTGACTTGACTTCTTGTCCAAACCTCAAGTCTCTATTATGTCTCCCAAGTACTTTAAAGAGGTTGGATGTAGAGTGGTGTACATCACTGGAGAGAATAACATTTCAATCAGCTCGTTTCACACTGCAGGAGTTTAGTTATGAAGGTTGTTTCAAACTGTTTGAGATTGAAGGCCTTTTTAAGTTACAGCCTATAGGAAATCTTGAGGAAGCAGATCTGGAGCATATGCAATGGATTAAGTCGTACCAAAATCATAAGGTGGACCTGGTTGGTGATGTCATTACTAATGGAAGGACTTCTAATATCCAGGTTCTCTCCTCTCTCTCTCTCTCTCTCTCTTAATTATCCAGCCAGCTGTTGGGTTATTCGGGTTCGTTCACGGGTCCGCTAATCAATTAGCAATTTGGTTATTTATTTAATATGAAATATGCAGTAAAAATAGTGTTTGAAATTGTCAAACAACGGTCAGTTGAAAGGACTAGGTAAGTTAGTTTTTAATCTACCGATTCCTTAGGAGAATTTAGAGTTATCTACTAGTTTTGAACGAGTCTTTCTCTTGCTTGCGTTACATTGTATGTTCCTATAAACGGCTTGTTTGGTTATGGAATAATAGCATCATAGTTTCTTTGTTTTCTTACTGCAATTTATTATATTCAATATACGTAAACTGTGATTGTGTAGTGTGTGTAACCAAGGACTGAACCACATTTGGTATCAGAGCGAAGGTTAAACGAGTGTCGGTTTGAGAGTCGACTTTCGAAGGTGGAGTAGCCTTCTGGTGCGGGGCTGCGAGAGCAGCAGAAGCAAAGTGGGTTGACAATTGCGGCGTGTTTGTTTCCCGGTTCGGGTCGAACTAGGGGGTGTTAATACACACATAACATGGGAGATCAGCAAACAACAGAAGACGGAGAGAAAGAAGTGTTTCGGGTCAGCCGTTTTCACGGGGAGTGCCGAGTGGGACAACGGTGGTGACCGATGATGAACATAGAAGATCTGTGGTTGTTAGTGGTGATCAAAGGCAGTAGTATGTGAACCAGGGGTGTAATCGATTTTGCAGCAGTTTCCAAGATAGGGTGAACAATAGAATTTATCAACTAGCAACAAATTTATAAGTTTATGTTCTAGCGGGTCAATAAGGTAGCGGAGACGAGTCTTGATTTAGGCCAAATCAGCGGGCTTGTTAACCCAGTTTTGTTGATCGAAGAACGAAGAAGGGATTGTGTCTTTTATTTTTTAGATACTCTTTCTTGCCTAGGAGAAGAATTGCAAGGAGGCGTCGATTCTTATGGCAGAAAAATCAACGGGTGTAGCGCGGTAGAAACGAAACAGCGGGTGGCTGAGATATTCGTTTAGCGACTCGAAGACGGTGCAACGGGTGGCTGGTGTCTAGTTGGTGGTTGATATACGGGGTGTTTATCAAGGAAGAGCTTGACATAATAAAGTTATGATCGGAGACAACTTTGTTTATTTTCGGATGCTTCTGTTTGTGATTCTTTGTTCATGGGAACACCATTTAGGTGTGGATAATGTAGAGCTCCTCCTTATGCTAAGCAGGTTCAATTCTATGAAAAAATGGGTGGTGATGGAATTTGAAAGTGGGCGTGTTTCTATCAAATATCACATTTCTTTGGCTTGTTCGGATGAGAAAGGGAGTCTAACTGGGTTGCGAAAAAAAACGAGCAGGCAAAAATCCGTCATAGCGGGTTGCTTTGGATTTGGTTCGTTTCGCGGGTGAAAGAAAACGGTATAGGCGAGCCGGTAGCTTTGTTTTCTTTTATTGGTAGAAGAAGACTCTTGGAACAAGTTCGAGTGACGACTTTGGACGTGGCCAAGGTGAAGGCCGGGGTGTCCAGGAGAAGTCAATGTGAAGGTTCTTTTGATCGAAACGCTGCAGTGAAGAATGGCGTGAACGAACAACCGATTAAGGGGGTGATTGTTGGGTTATTCGGGTTCGTTCACGAGTCCGCTAATAAATTAGAAATTTAGTTATTTATTTAATATGAAATATGCAATAAAAATAATGTTTGAAATTGTCAAACAACGGTCAGTTGCAAGGACTAGGTAAGTTAGTTTTTAGTCTACCGATTCCTTAGGAGAATTTAGAGTTATCTATTAGTTTTGAACGAGTCTTTCTCTTGCTTACGTTACATTGTATGTGCCTATAAAAGGCTTGTTTGGTTATGGAATAATAGCATCATAGTTTCGTTTTCTTACTGCAATTTATTATATTCAATATACGTAAACTGTGATTGTGTAGTGTGTGTAACCAAGGCCTGAACCAACACCAGCAAATTGTTTAATATATGACAAAGTAGCTGAATTTTGTGTGTGCAATATAGATGTTGTATGAATATGGTATAAGAAGCACCTATCTCCAAGGCATAGAGGATCACAGCATGGCTACACATGAATATACCTCATCATCTGGATTCTTATCATTTTGCGTGCCTTCGCTTCAAAAAAATCAAAGAATTCAAGGATTAAATGTAACCATCATATACAGGTCATTAGTTGGTGAGAAGGACTGAGAACAGAGTTATTTGGCCTCCGTTAATCAAAATCGGTAACAGAACAAAGGGTCTAACTTGGGTATACGCCCCTGTGGTGTATGGCAAACCCAGCTTTGATAACGATGTTGTGTGGCTAAGCTATTGGCCATTGGGCGATATCCTTGACACTTGTGATGAAGTTCATGTGAATGTCTTTATGCATAGAGAAATGATGATGGTAAGAGAGTGTGGTGTGAGCCTTGTGTATAGGGATGATGGTGAAGTAGAAAAAGACGAAAAGTGTGATGAAAGGATGAAAGGCAAAGAGGTGATTGGAGGAGATCTGTCTTTGTTCCAGGTCACCAAAGGAGCCTACTATCTTTGCCGCATTGATTTCTTCGAGTCACAGACCCCTTATTACTTGAAACAGTTAATTGGTGATAATATTGAGTATACAACAGGTAACTTCCTAGCTAGTTGTTTGGATGTTTATATATATAGTTGATATTAAGCTGCAAATAATTATACACACTCATATCAACACATTCTCTTAGATTCACGAAGATGGAGAACATATGTTCAGGCATCATCACTGGATCCAGAGCTGAATGTTTATCAAAACCCCAATCGCAGAGTACGTATATACCTTTATTCTTCTTTTTGTTATCACCATAATTATGGCCAATTCTATCTATAAAAAGAGTTCTTTATTTCTGTTTCTTTTCGTAATTGTTATTTTTCTATCATAATTTATTGGTTCACTAATTTTTTGAACTTTGAGTTATTTATATAATTATTTTAGAGGGAGAATGTTTTTATACTGAGGTTGGATTTTGAATCAATAGGTCATAAGCGATTAATGACTATATATTAGTTGTCAGGCACATGATTATCTTCTTAGGTTAATTTTATTGTTTGATCATACGTACATTTCAGAAATATGAAATTGAGCTGGGAGTGAGCTTTAACAATGAGAGTGAAACTGACAAGATAGAGAAGGCGGTTTCGAGTCTTGAGGGAGTTGAATCTGTCTCCATTCGCAAAGAAATCAGAAGACTAATTGTTGTCGGACGTGTCGATATTCAAGCAGTGGCAACATGTGTTAGAGAATTTCAGAAGTTGGTTCAGGTCTTAAATTATAGGCCCGTTTAACTTTGTGTATACGTAATTATGTATCATGGATTCAAGGCAACTCATAGGGGCACATTTAAACTGATTTAAGAATCGAAACCTACGAACAACCCCAACTGAATGCTATTTGAAACCCGTATACATATAAACTTGTTTAGAACCGGTACAACTACCGGTTTGTATAACTCTCATTTGAAACTGGTTTGAACATGAACTCAACCGGTAAAAATCCGATGAAAACCGGTTTTGGATTTTAGTTGACCAAACCGGTTTAGGGTTCCAAACGATTTGTGTACCTCTAACTCCCATTAGTTTTTCTCAGCGTCGGATTTGATACTAAGGAAAGACGATTATCTTATGTATCGTTGCAGTTTTTCATTTGATAAACAACTTTTTCAATTGCAGCATTAAACCTGTGTATTTTGTATAAACAGAGGAAGATTATAGTTTTTGTGTTTTACTGGAGAGTAGTTGTTTCAACAGGGATTGTTCATCAGGAGAGTAGTTGTTCCAACATGGAGAGTAGTTGTTCCAACAGGGACTGTTCATCAGGAGTCCAGACCTTTGAGAGACTAATATTATTGTGCTTCAAAGCACGCTCAGAGGGACCCACAGCTGAATCATCCGGCACGGCGGAGCCACCAGCGTTGTTAATAATAATAACAATGTTGGTTGTTGAATTGTTGTTATTTGCAGATGAGTTTGCCATGAATCAAGATTAATAATAATAATATTTGGAGGAGGGTTTTGTTGTTGTGTGGGTGGGGGTGGGGGTGGGGGGTGGGGAGAGAGAAGGGGAATGAAAATATTTGGAGGGAGTTTTAAAATTTTTGGAAAATTAAACTACGACAGAAAAAGATGACACATAATTTTTATACCGTCATGTTTTCTATTTCTTGACACTAAATTCTTGACACGCAAAAATGCATGTCATTAATTCACCAAATTTTATAAACCATGACAATTTTTTTATGACATACGCTTTTGAGTGTCATAAATGAGTGCGTGTCATAAAATGTGTGTCAAGATAGGGGTATTTTTCTAGTAGTGTGGGATCTAAGGTTCATAGAAGAATCAAAGTGGTAATGTTGTATTAATCCAAGCATGTTGATGTCAGGTTATGAAAACCATATATAATTTGTTGATTGTTTAATTAGAAACAAAAGTGAGTTAAAAAAAGACTACTGTGATGAACCTATATCACTCAAGATAGTTTTACAAACTAGATGCGACAATTGTGTTTCAAAGCTAAACCGAAGAATTATGAGGGTGTATGTATGTGATTCTTATTCTCATCCATATCATGATCATTATCATTATCCCTGTTATGATTATCATTATGAATATGATTAATCATCAATGATTTTCAGGTTGGTTTAAGTAGAATACAACTTCAAACAAGCAATTATAACAAATAAAGGAAGAAGTATTCATCTATTTGTTACCACATATACTCATTGTAAAGTTTTGACATGTTTCAAATTGTACAGAAATGTTTCAAGGCATTCAAAGTCTACAACTATTACAATGTTACATTTCAAGTCCATCTCTTTTCCCCTGTCTCATACCCCGATTCTTGAACCACATTCGATGGACACATGAATGCTTACAATATCACGTGCATCTTCGATAGTGTCAGATACTTAACCTTATTCAACTTCCGCTTTGACTGTTGCCATGACTACGATACTCCATTTTCACATCGCCAACAGAAGCCGAACTAGGCCTGCCGTTCCCATGATCCACGTGACATGGGGGGACTGCAAAGGAAGTGCCACGGATTGAAGGAAAAGCTGATGGATTCCCTCATCGACTATATTAATAAAGCTAGTGGCATATTTGCAGTAAATCTTCGTGAAACTGGACTCGATCAGCTTCATTCATTTAGAAACTTTGGCTCCATCTCTAAGTTGACGAGTGCATTGTTTTCGGTAGGGATAGTTTCCATGTTGAGTAAACAAGAGGACACATGGAAAGATAACTTTACTCAAGCATCCTACTAAAGTCGCTCAAAAGTCTCTTTTTTTCTCTAAAATTACTCGACTTTAACTAGGTGTTATAAACCTATCAAATTTTAAATGTTAAAAATACTATAAAAATAAATGAGACAAATGAAGTATCAAGTATATATCGATCTTGGTTAATATAGAAGAAAGTCCATAACGTAAATATACATATAATCAGCACTCTTGTGATTTTTTTAAAATCAAAGAATCAATCTGTGGTGTTTTGCTAGTTGTACTCTTTGCTTACATAATTGTACATAGACTTATAAAAGCAAACCCACCTCATAAAGCAGGTACACATAATAATAAACTGAGTACAACCTTAAAGCACGTGGACTATCAAAGTCAGTCAAGATAGGCCTACCAGACTTCCAATTTTACAAAAATAGTATTACCCCTTCCAATTTTCTAAACCAAAACCAACATACGGGCCAAATATAACGCTGTTGAAATCAAAGAAATTGAGATCCAGAGAGGAGAGGGAGTTGGGCCAAATAATGCATACACTGTTGAAATCAAAGGTATTGAGATCCAGAAAGGAGAGAGAAAATTGGGCCGATAATGTAAATTGGACTAGTGAATATATTGGGCTTTGTTTTTTTGTAGGAGAATAACATAAGGGTTAGTTGTAACATGCAAAAAAAAAAAAAAAAAAAAAAAAAACCTCAAAATATAGGTTTATTGGATATGGATTTTAGTGTAAAACTATAAAGTTTTAATCTTGTGTTTTTGAAGGGGTATAAGTGTGTGTTTGGTTGAACCACTAAAGGGTCTAGAGGGTGCAGCTCAGCACATTTAGCCAGCCCTATGGGTTTGCAGTTCTAGGGTTTGGTTTGAGGTTGGTGCAGAGGTGCACAAAATAACTGGCTATTGAACTGAAAGCTTAGCCGGTTAATAACGGATCAAGGACTGACTGATTAGCGGTTATTTTCAACCGTAGTTTAGTAAACAGGTAAGGATTTTTTTTATTTTTTTATACATAACCAGTTATTTTTAATCGATGTACCGGTTAACTGTGAAAAAACCAAAAAAATGAAAAAGACTAAAAATAACCATTTATTTTATCAATAATAACAGGTTATTAATCGAACCGGTTAAAGTGAATAGCCGAACCTAACATTAATTAAAATTAGTGATATACCTTAAAATATACATATATAATTCCCCGATTAAACTCTCAAATTGCGTGTTTTCAACGTTAATTTCATAGACTTGGTACTTAACCGCTTTCTATTGTTTTTGCAGGTCTTAAACGGCATCCCAAAGACGAAGTTGAAGAAAACGGGCGAAAACTGGAGTTAACGGACATTTCCTGCGGATTTACTTTATGGATTTAATCCATATTACTAGCATGGTTGAAAGATATAAGAGAAGGTTCGAATTAGAGTTTGAGAGAACCGTAGATTGGTTTGTAAAAGAATTCCTACAAATAAGGAGAAGAGCACCAATCCCACCAAGAGACGAAATGGGTTATTCAATTAGTTTGTTGGATCTTTACAAGACGGTACAAGTATTTGGTGGTTATGACAAAGTGACAAGAGACGAAAATTGGACGGTAGTGGCCATGTCAATGGGATATGGAAGAGGTTTGCCAAGCCTAGTGTCAAAGATGGATATTACAAGAAATTTGAGGCAAACATATGTTCGTTACTTGGAGATGCTAGAGTGGTATCATCTCAAGTACAAAGGAAGAGAGTTAGTAGTCGAAATCAACGAAGAAACAATGGAAGATCACAAGATGAAAGGTGCCGATTGGAAGGACTCGGACTTACCCCCAAAGAAGCGATCAAGATCTTCATCAAGTGAAGACTAAAGCCGAAGTGCAAGAATCAAGATTAGGGGGAGAATGTTAGAAGAATAATCTTGATTCAATTATTAAACATGTTTTAATTAAGTTATGTACATATGTTAAGTATTGATACATTATTAGATATCATAAGTTTAGATATTTAAAGTGTTGACCGGTGTGTCACACTCTAAGACCGAATGGTTATAAGGTAATTAGAGGGTCATGTCAGTTCGGTCATACCTGTTCGGTGTGTATATATAGGCCGAAACAATGTATTTTATGTGTGTGGAAAGTATTGTTTATAATAACTACTTTTCAAATGTTTCCCTCCATATTTCTCTCCCTCTATTCGATTCTTTCAAACCGGTCCCATTCATTCAAACATTCCAGAAAACAAACAGGCTAAAGGTCATGAACAAACCATATAAGGGAAACTAAATTGGTGAGTCACCTTAACGAGTAATATGCTACAAATGAAAACCCAAAGAAATTAGAAATTAGAAACACTGTGTAAAGGCTACTTTAGAATCTTAACATTTATTTACATTTCTGTCATCTTTGACACACAAATAAAATATGAAAAATTTGGACAAAAAGTATCCCAAGTCAACCGGACCAACAAATATCAAATTTATCCGTCTTTACTCGTTGAGCCCATTTGGCCACATCTACTATAAAGCAACAAATTCAAAAGGAGGTGATAGTATACATATATATGTACAAGTAATATTTGAAGGGAGGCTTAAACCATGTGTAGCCACCTCTAAGGCTATACGGTGTGGGAAGTTTCTCCCCCAACTTCCCTAAGTGCCATATCAGCGCCATCTCATTTTTCCCATTTCCTTCTCCATGCCAAGGAAATGGTTTCCCCAATTCCCCCCCCCCCCCCCCCCCCCCCCCCCGCCTCTCTCTCTCTCTCTCCACCAATCAAGACATTCGGTACAATCGGGTGATTATCCTCGAGTTCACTGAAAAGTTTTTAGGAGGGGCGGTGTTCCCCATTCCACCGAAAGCCAAATCAGCTCCCTGAATCCACACCATTCAGTCTAATATAAAGCAACAAATTCAAAAGATCACCCAGCCAATCTGTGTGTGATATAAAAGCAGTCTGTTAGGAGCCCAAGTCAGTAGCCCAATTTATAAACAGTCCAAGTCAGCAGCCCAGTCCAGTTATCTGGACCTGCATGATTATAATATTGGCCCAGCTTATACTCTTATTACACCGCCTCTTCTACAGGAGATACAACATTCATATATTCAGTGTGTGTGTTTATCTCACCAATCATACGATTCAACATTTTTCAAATAGATCAAAAGCCATTCTAAGTCAACTAAAAGACTTCTTTCTATCTTTTGAGTACCAAATCTGGTATCAGAGCAATAGGCTTTCTTATCGAACATCTGATTCATTCGGTTCTGCTTCAACTTATTCCGCTGCGTCTGATTGAAGCTGATCTGGGTCCGAAGGGTCTGGTCAAGATTTGGGTGAGCCAATGATGTTTAATTCACCATATCTAATTGTGTCAACCAAATTGCTGAATCAACTTAACGAGTAATAAACTACAAACTAAACCCAAAGAAATTAGAAAGTTGAAATACCCTATAAAGGATTTCTGAAACCTCAATGCCTATTTACATTTCAGCCATCTTTGACACACTAACAAGTTATAAAAATAAGGACACAAAGTATTCGGTGTCAACACGACTAATCTGTACCAAATTTACTCGATTTGGTTTGTTTAGCCCATTTAACTGAGTAGGGCATGCTTTTTACATTAGTTTAACAACAGCTCCTTATCAGGTGTTACTTGGATGCATCAAGCTATGAAGATTAAGGAAAACGACCATTATATCTGATTTTCTAAATTTTTGGTTCATAACTTAATCATTACATCATATTTGATTTTCAAATGGCAATAAGCAACCACCTAAAAGTGCAAATTCAAATACCTCATAATCAGATATATAAATAATTACCTGATTCTGGCTCTTAAAATCACAATAATCGCTTGGAAAATGAATATTCAAACATGGCTTAAAGATTGGCTGATAGCAATAATATGTACTCACCATGTCTATGCAAATGCAATGTTCAATCTGGGTGTCAGAAAATTAATCTGTCTATTCCAAATAAAAGGCACAAGGTTAATAACTAATCCATGCTCATATTATAACACATAAAGAGCAAACTGGTAACTTTTTGTGCAACTTGCTGGAAATTTTAAATAACCAGTTTTAAGACAACCCAAATTGACCCGTTTTCACAAGTCACAATTAAGCAACATTTCCCCTGTATATCTGTGGAGGAACAATTTAATTGAAAAAGGGGGATTAAATGTGTACTCTAAATAACATCATCCATTTATTACTGTCCATTTCCAGCCTTAATAAAAAGGATTGTTCCTTTTATCAATTTTTTACCATGTTACTTCACTCAGTTTTTTCCTCGAACACCTCAAAGGAAGTTTTATTAAACAAACTGAACTGTGACACTTACCATAACATATAGACATTAAAATTTGCTCCCAACTAAAATACTTTTGTGTCCCAAAACATAATATGAATCAATTTTGTGTCCCCATGTAAAAGACTTTTGGGTGTGAAAGTATGACTTTTGTCATTGTTAATAAATACTCACCAGTCACCTTCCAAGAAAATGTGAAGCAAAAATTAGGCAATTGCCTTTGGATACTTTCAGAAGACTTATTGACTTTTGAATGGCTTTATAGTCTCTTCTTCTATCCTTTTCAACTCAAAACCCTTTCATTGTGTTGTTCTCAATCCTCCTCACCTGATTTCAGAACTAGTGTTAAATGGCTTCTACTTCATCCGCTGCCCCAACGTCCCATTACGAGAACGATGTCTTCCTTAGTTTCAGAGGTGAAGACATTCGTTACTCTTTTACGGACCATCTTTATGAGGCTTTACGTAAAGCGGGGATTAGAACTTTCAGGGATGACGACGAAATCCGTGAAGGTCAAGAACTGAAGCCAGAGATCGAGAGATCGATAACAGAATCAAGGGCTTCAATAATTATATTTTCAGAAAACTTTGCCAATTCAAGATGGTGCCTTGATGAGCTCTGGTTGATCCTGGAGCAGAAGAGGAAGGTGGGTCATTTCGTGTTGCCGGTGTTTTATAAAGTGGATCCTTCAGATGTAAGAAACCAGCGAGGAAGTTACAGTGTGGAAGCAAAAGAGGAAGGTACAAAATGGACACAAGATAATGTGAGACGGTGGAAAGCAGCCCTAACAGAGGTGGCTAATTTGAAGGGCATGGTTCTTTTAGGGTATGCTTCAATTTCTCTGTTTATATATCTCTTTGCGTATTTTGACCAAATGTATTGGGATTTTTAGTAGTGTCTTGATCTGAATCTCTGTATTTCTTCTTTTAATCCAGCCATGAAAAGGACTTTATTGCAAATATTGTTCACATAATTTACCAACAACTGGGTTTGGAAGGCCTCACTCCTCCGACTGATCTAACTGGGATAGAGGCTCGAGCTGAAGTGATCAATTCCTGGTTGAGATATGAGCAGCCTGATTTTCCAGTTCTAGCAATTTGTGGTATGGGGGGAGGTGGCAAGACGACACTCGCCAAACACATGTATTACTCAAACAAGCACAACTTTGACAGCTGCAGTTTACTTGAAAACATCGAGAATCAACCTGATCGGTTGCTTGATGTGCAGAGACAACTTCTCAAAGATATTTCGGGAAATAATAATATCATGATATCGAATGTTGATGAGGGAGCTTTTCAGCTTGAAAAGGCCATACAAATGAATAAGGTGCTTATTGTTGTTGATGACAAAGACGCACTAAGCACTTTATTTGGAACAAAGGCGTTCCCTACACAAAGCAAGATTATCATAACAACAAGGATTCAAAACATAGATGAATGGTATGGGTCCATATCTGGTCCGTGCCGTGTTCACAAAGTTGAATTGTTGAATGAGATTGAATCCTTGGAGCTTCTAAGTTTTCATGCCTTTGGATCCAAATTTCCTATGGAAGGTTTCGAGAAGCTTGCATTACAGTTATTAGCAAAATACTGTGGAGGAAATCCGCTAGCTCTTAAGGTATTGGGTTCTTAACTAAGCGTAAGGGCTCATGACCAATGGGAAAGAAATAACATGATAAAAATTTAGAGGAGTAGAATGAATTCACTGAATTCATCAAAAGGAGATCTTGATTGTAAAATCCAAGCTGTACAAAAAAGGAGCTATGTATCATTGGCATATTACCATCTCAGAGAGTTATTTCTCTATATTGCTTGTTTCTTTATTTATGAATACACAGGTTATGTGGAAATGGTATTGAAGAATGGATATCAAGCAAAATCTGGGATAATGACCCTCATTAACAGATGCCTCGTTATCATGGAAAGAGGCAAACTTGTGATGCATAAACTCCTTCAAGATATGGCAAGAAATATAGTTCGTGAAGAATCCAAAGATCCTGCCAAACATAGTAGAGTGTGGCATTTGTTGAGTAAAGGAGATGTAAGATGCTTTTTTGTGTGTATCCTTAACATCATTTCCACAACCTATTATTTCAAATGAGCATATTCTAATTTCATGTATTTCCTCATAGGGTTCCGACACAATTGAAGGTCTAAACCTCATCATGACAAAGGCAAAGCCAGGGATGATATCAGAGGTAAGTAAAACAACTAAACTAATGTTTGGTGTTTAGCAAGAATTACATAATTTCTCTATGTGATAATTGTTATACATTAATACTGGTAAAAAAAACTTTTTGGGTCCTGATGTCTTCTTCATCAATTTGGAACCGTTGTTCTAATTTCTTTTATGAACGATGGGGATATTATTGATAACAAAACACATATCAGCAAGATACTAGCCCGGGCATACATTACACCTTCATTTTTAAATGCCCGTAACTTTTTTATACGTCATCTTTTTTTAAAAAAAATTATACCATAAAATTGAGCGTCTTTTTATCTTTAATATGAGTACCATATTGTTATACTTTTGAAAAAAAGTCAAAAATCCACTTGCGTAAGACACAATGGAGTGTAAAACGCAATGAGCACCAATTAAATATAGGGTATAAAACATTTTCAACAGTCTAATAAAACACAATGGATGACATACTAAATACAAAATGAATAGAAGACTAAAACAAAATGAATACTTTTGAAAAAAAAAGTTGAAAACCCAGTTGCGTAAGACACAATGGATGACATACTAAAGTCACAATGGACAGAAGACTAAAACACAATTAATACTTTTGAAAAAAAAAAGTAAAAAACCCAGTTTTGTAAAACATAATGGACGACATAATAAGGACACAATGAACAGAAGACTAAAACACAAATGAATGCTTTTGAAAAAAAAAAGTTGAAAACCCAGTTGCGTAAGACACAATAGAGATAACGTAAAACACAATGAGTATCAATTAAATATGCAATGAACAATAGGGTATAAAACACAATTGTAGGATGGACGAACGGGTCAACCGACAATCACGAGGGTTATATTCAGAGTGCGGAAACCTCTGAATATGTTCCAACAACAAAAACAACTAAGAAACAATGATATGCGAGTAATTAACACACACAAACGGCTCAAAAGATTAAAGATTTATCATTAAAACAGAGCTCGAGTGTTACAATGATCAAATCAGACTTCTCAGACCAGGGGAGGGTGTTTGGAGAGTGTGTGTGGCAAAAACTAGTGATAAGGGTAATGCTTGAGCCTATTTATACCTCCCGTACACGTACAGAACAGTATAGGTGATTAGGAAGGCTATCCACCATGCAACAACAAGTGATTGGGCCTAATCGCCTGTTGGAACTAGAATTTGGCCACTACTCGCATGTAAGAACATGCGAGTAGGATGCTAATCGCCTGCTAAGAAATGCCTAATCGCATGTAGGTCCCAAACCTCCCAAAAACGCTTATAAACACTTCCAAACACCCTGAAACACGTCCAAACAAATTATATACTAGCCTAGGGACATCATGTACTAACAGACTCCCCCTTGGACCAGGCTAGTATACGTACAAATACTTCAAAAGACAAAGTTTATAACACAGCAAAACAACTATACAGACTCATAAACAGAAACAAACAAAACATGCCTAGCAGCAACTTCAGACTTCACTTCAATCTGACATTGTCCTGATCCTTGTAAGTCTTGACCAGTCGCATCCATCGTGAACTTTGTTGGCGTGGCAGAAGCGAATCACCCTTTGAAACTTCATTGCTTGATTTGCTTCGTCTTTTAGGTGTTGAATGGGATACACGAACAATGTCTCCACATCTTTTTCTGAGTAGTTAATTAGCCACATCGGGTCCCATATTCTGATTTTCCTGCAAGGCTTTGGAGAGTTGCTCAAGACTATCACTGCTTCGGTAGTAGCTGCATCATAATGCCAATAATAGAACTTTGAAGAGAAGTCTTGTTCAACTGGGACAATTGGAATCTTCGATACGCAATTCCGCGGCTTGATCTTGTGTTCCCAAAATGGACTTTTGGTGGTTGGATGAATCTTGTCTATTTTGTAAGACTTGGGATACTGAGGTTGAAAGTTTTTCCATTTAGTTCGGCTTTCTTTAGCTACAATGTTGTAAAAACTATATAGGCTAGACTCTTTCTCATAGTTAAGAGGAAAACGTAGTCTAATCAGATCTCGGATGTACCAGAAGGGGAGAATGAGAACATTCCGATAGGGATTGAAGTATAACAGACCTTCTTCCCACTTGACGCCCAACATATTTGTCTTCTCCACATACGCCCAGCTGATGAAATTTCCAGACATCTTAGACAGACGTTTCTT
The DNA here is from genome assembly GCA_028751855.1 of Ambrosia trifida. NCBI lineage: Eukaryota > Viridiplantae > Streptophyta > Magnoliopsida > Asterales > Asteraceae > Ambrosia > Ambrosia trifida. Next base: position 30,185,737 of record CM054124.1, on the reverse strand, counting down.
GAAGATAGAAGCTTGTACAGGGCCTTTCTTCTTCTTTTCCTCTTCCTCTAAAGTGAACCATTGGGGATATTTTTGCCTGATCTTATCATGTCTTTCTTTTACTTTATCAGGAACAGGAGTAGGATTAGTCTTGAGCTTCTCCTCAGCTTCATGAAACATCTCCTCAAAAGTATTAGGTATCCTAGTGCCAAAATCATCAACTACATATTCAGGAGTTGGCACATTGGTTCCATCTTCCATCTCAACCTCGTTGTTATCTGAATTCATCCCTGGAGGAGGGCTGTGACTTGCACCGGAAGATTCTCCGCGTGCTAAACCGAAGATCTTTTTCAAGTCATCAGATGTCATTTCAGGTGGTATTTCACCCTCTTCCAAATCATACTCTGGAGACTTGGGTGGTACGATTAAGTCGCCATCGTCATCATAAGCAAAGAAACTGTTCAGTGGCTCGACAAACTCTACAGGAACTACAGCCTGCTTCAAAGATTCCCACAGTTGCTAAATCCTATCTTGGAGAGGCTCCCCCTAGCAGAAGAACCTGCTTCGGGATCCTTGCCTTGTTTATCGTGATTCTTCTTTGTACACCTTGATCCAAATCCGGCTGATGATCCGCCACTACCTATGGCTCCAGGATCACCACCACCACCATCTTTACCTCCATCATCATCAGTATCATCATCACTGTCATCATCATCATAATCTTCTTCATCGTCTCCTTCTTCTTCATCATCACCAGCACCAGCTTCAGAACTTGTACCACCTGTGAGTCTAGGATGATTTCCAGCTAACTCGTTCATCCTAGTCCTCAGCCTCGTGTTTTTCTTTTTGTATCTGGTGATTCTTCATTCATTGTTGATGTGTGCAAGCTGAAGCTGGCTGTATTGGGATTCAACACTGGTAAGTCTAGCTAATATGCTTTGATTAGACTGTACCAGTTGCTGGTGAGCTTCCATAATCTGCCGATTAGACTCGATTATCTGTTGATTGGACATTGTAAGCGTTCTGTTGGATGCTTGCAGCTCTTTGTTTGATTGGATGGTTTCACTGATCAATTCCAGCATAGTCCTTTCATTTTCTTCAATTGTTGCATTTTTTCTCCTTAACTCAGCAATCTTATGCACTTGTGCAGCAACTATAGCAGTTAGTTCACTGACCTGGCATTGTAGTTGATCATTAGAGGTCGGTGCTAAGGAAGAGGAGGGCTGATCAGTAAATAGAAGCTGACGGTCGAACTTCATGTCGTAGCTTCTTAATCATGTCACCCATCTGAGAACTAGTCGTTGCTTCAGTAACTGAGACATGCTCAGTGAAGATTACTGAAGCAGGCATCGACATGGTGACACCTGCAGGCATAGCTGCACCTGATGATGTGGTTGCTGAAGTTGTTGCTGCCGTTGTTGTTGTTGTAGCAGCTGTTGTAGTTGTTGTTGCTGCAATCGGAGAAGAAAGAGTTTCAAGACCCCTAAAAGCTTCTGGTAGATTTACTCGTCTGGCTCTCTTTGGAGTCTTTTCAACTGGTGGTTTCTGCAACATTCTCTTCTTTTCCTGACCTGCGTCTTTCTTTGCTTTGGTCTTTTGTCTCTTAGGAGGAGGAGGAGTGTTTAGCTCTGTGTCTATGTCTGCAATGTCATCATATGGATCCAGAGTAAAGGTAGGATCCTCAGCAAGAGTTTTCTCCTCAGCTGCACGAGCTTTCTCCTCTACTAGCTTTCTCTTTATCTCTGCCTCTATTCTGGCAAAAGCACCAGGGGAGTCATCCTCTGTATCATCTGTGTCATCTTCTTCATCTATTATGTCAACGGGGCCATCTTCATCAATTTGTCTCTTTTCTTTTGCTGATTGAGACGATTCTTGATCTTTTGCTGCGCTGGAGGGTTCATTGGTATCTAGAGCGTTCGGTTCAAACATATCATCATGAGTAATAGCAGCATCAGCTGTACTGCCCGGAACATTGTCACCCAATTCATCCGTCTTTCTGCCAATGTCATCACCTTCCTTGAAAACTTGTCTATGAATCACAATGTCATCTTCTGAATCACTATCATCGTGTCTCCACCTATTGCCCGGTGGTGAATCATAGTTATCTCTGCCCAAATGCCCGTAAAGACGTCTGCTTGGTGGATACTCAGCCTTTTTTTTGTTTTTGTAAGACGTCATTCTACCCAATTCTGTCTCATCTATGTCATTGATCGTAATAAGCTCTGGCGGATTCTTTTCTAAGTATGGAACATGGATATCAATTATCATTTGTAGAAAGCGGGGATAGACGATAAATGGAGTCTTCGTCGTCTTCTGTAATATCACTTCCTTCAGATGATGCATAATCATTCCAGAGAAATTGAAGGGCTTGTTCAAAGTCAGTGCTACTATTGCTGAAGCTAACGTGTCCCTAATGGCATCGAACGTCCCCTTTCTTGGACCAATACATTTCAAGACCACGTGAGTGAGGTACTTCAGCTCTAGTGGCAGGTTGCCCTTTTGCAGCATCTTTTGTTCTCTGACATCACCAGAATATTTCATTCTCATTAAACCGCCTCGAATCAGAATGGAGTCGAACATAATGGGATCATCCTTAGCATCCTTGAATTGAAGAGCTTCACGTACAATGTCTTCAGTAATCATCACATCCTTTCGTTGGATTACACTCGTGATAACCATCGGTGTGGACTTGCAATCAACTTTTGCATTCTTGTAGAACTCTTGTAGGATGTCCTTATAAGCTGCATGACCTTCAGAAATAGCAAAGTTAATACTTGAACGCATGAGAAAATCAATAACGCCCAAGAAGACTTTGCATTTATCTTTCGTAACAGGCCCGAGGAACGCACAACAGTTATGACGAGCAGATGTTTCCCACTGCATGATTCTAAAGCACAAAGACAAGACATAAGCAACACAAACAGATCAAAAACGCACAAAACGTACAAAACAGACAAACTTTGATGAATTTTTGTTCAACAGGATGTTACAAGCGATTACAAGTCTGTAATCGCTTATAAACAGACACGATTGGACTAATTGCATGATGATATACACGATTATAACACGCGATTAGCCTAAACGTTCTACTGTTCATGCGAGTAGGAATCCTACTCGCGTGAACAGTACTTTTCTTCGCCAAGATTTGTCAAATGTTGCAATGGGTCAATTTGGGTCCGGATTTTGTTTATCTAAAGCCTAAAATAGTCGTTTAGCATAACCCCTATCATATATTTCGTTATCAGTTGAGTTAAAGGGATTAATTAGGCGGTTTAAGAATTATGGTTCTTAATGGTTTGAAATTGGGGCTTTTGATTTAATGATGTTATAGGTCCAAATTTTGGTACACTAAGAACCTAAAGGTGCCGATAAAGTAACCCCAACCCACATTTATCATCAACTAACGCGTATCAAATCCAAACATTCAAAAGTTGGAGGCCTAGGGTTACGGATCTAAAAGGACAGCTTTAAGCAGGTTAACCACGATGTTAGGATCTAAAAATTTGCGCATAGCTTACCTTAACAACGTGGAACAATAATCTAAAGTCAAAAATATTCGGGTAACAAGTTTTTGTAGTGGTCGATTAGAGGGAAAGGAAGAACTCTTGAAAGGATTTGAATATTATGAAGAAAGATATTCTAAGTGTCCCTTATATAGCTGTTTGTAATTGCTTGACCCTTAGGACACGATTAGCTCTATTCCCTTGATGAAAACACACGATTACCTCCCAATCGCATATAACATCATGCGAGTAGAAAACCAAACGCCTTTACCTGATTAAACGGCTACTCGCTTGTACACAACACACGAGTAGGATAAAGCAAGCGATTAGAAACGTAATCGCCATTTTTGTCACACGATTGAGCTACTCGTGTGAATTAACATGCGAGTACACTTTCTAATTGTGTCCAACTTTCACAAGAATTACCAAATTGCCCCCGCAGCACCAATTTTGACATATTTGACCTGTTAAGGTTCAAAACATGCGTTTTTCACCCCGTTTTCACAAGTGACTCAGATGTTGACTTAGAACTTTGAAAATTTTTCATTTTCAACCCCTATACTTAAGAGAGTACGGTTTTGACCCGGAAAAAACACAATTTTCAATTAGTTGATTTTCGGCGTTTTATTTCTGAAGAAGTAAGATTACAATGGATTAGGATTCCAACATCGATAATCAAGAATGATTATACAAATAAAACTAAACAGAAATTAAACGAACACATGAAATCAACTAAATATACACTATCATATTTTTGCGAGTTTCATCAGTTAGGGAATCATATCAGTGTACGGACTATGCTAGAACCCTTATATGTTCAGTTTTAGATTAAATTACGAATAAGAATCCTCCAACAACTGTCAGTATTGTTGTCCACCTAAACTCAAAATCAAGTTTTATCGCTAGGCACTTTAGATACGTTAAGGTAATATTAAGACTGATTAAAGGTGTTCCCCGCACACGCGACATATTCCCGCGTCAAGGCATGCACAAAGCTTCCTCGTAACCGGTGAATAAGCTGTTGTCATCCGTATTTACAAAAAATGGACTCAGTGGTGATCAGGTCTGCAAGAACGCTTTTGCAAAGAGACCAGTGAGATCCAGACCAGGGTACAAGTCAAATACCGTATATTTGATTTTTTCACGGTACGATGCTTTAGGTTGATTTGCTACCTTAGAGCGATTCTCTTTGAGAATAGGGTTTTGGCATTCATGATCTTTTTGCTCTTTTAAGGATTCCCAGACGTCTCATTATCCGAATTTATTCTATTTTTTTTGTCTATTTTTTTCTTTGGGAATGACAAAGAGGTGTCTCAGTTGTAGGCTGCGAACCCAACGTACGTCACTTATGGCACCCCATTTTATTCTAAGAGACGTCCAGTTCACCCCGATGTACCAACCTCTTAAAGACCAGAAACCTCAGATTTTGGCATTCTATCAACAAGATTTAGGTTTTTAGACCATATGCCAACGCGACGTTAATCCACACAATGCTCAGTTGATTTAGGTTTATATCACCGTGCCGAGCTTGGAAATGATTTCGAGCCTACCAACACATCATTGTAGAGGCTACTTATCAGTTCCAATATTTTTAAGATGATAAGAGTCCAGACAGTCTAACTGATGGGTTAATATCATCTTCCCTATTTCACCAAAGAAACTCACTTTTGCAATTTTTCAATTTTTTTTTATTTTTGGATTTTCTCATTTTTTTTATTTTTGCATTTTCTGATGTTTTTGTATTTTTCTGAACTTTCTCCCCCTAAAAATCTAAAAATTTGCGAAAAGACAATATTTTTGGATTTTTCTGATTTTTTAAAGAAAAATATTTACAAAAACGATTACCGATGAGGATCTAATCCTGTTTTTCTTTAATGCCGTTTAAGATTAACAGATACTCAAAAAGAGGTCCCTTAAAAGCTTTGGTGAATAAATTGGCACGTTGGTAACCCGTGTGGATTTTGACCATATCGATAAGTTTCTTTTCATAGCAATCGCGTATGAAATGATACTTAACCAAGATATGTTTCACCTTGGAATGGTTAACTGAGTCTTTAGCAAGAGCTATAGCGGACTTATTGTCACAGTGAATGGGACTATTAAGAAATTTCAAACCGTAGTCTCTCATTTGTTGCTGTATCCAAAGAACCTGGGAGCAGCAGCTAGATGCAGCTACATATTCTGACTCACAGGTGGATAAGGCAACTGAGGCTTGCTTCTTGCACTGCCACGAGACTAGCCTTGGTCCCAACAACTGGCATCCAGCCGATGTGGATTATAAGTCTTGCTTGCATCCGTCATAGTCAGCATCACTAAAGGCGATGAGGTCAAACTTATCGTCATTAGGGTACCATAGACCATTGGTCCCAACAACTGGCATCCAGCCGATGTGGATTATAAGTCTTGCTTGCATCCGTCATAGTCAGCATCACCAGGTGGGACTGTTTCGGCCTTGACTGGTATCTGGATAGTAGACATGTCACGAACATTATGTCAGGTCTTGATGCAGTGAGGTACATAAGTGAGCCAATCATTGCCTGATAAAGAAAAGAATCAACGGCTTGTCCTTTCTCGTCAGGTCCAATCCCGTGATTGGTCTGAATTGGGGTGTCTACTGGAGTAGAGTCTTCCATCTGGAACCGGCTCAAGATGTCAGCAACGTATTTGGTCTGGTGGATGAAGATCCCCGACTCTTGTTGTTCTACTTGTAGACCTAAGAAGAATTGCATCTCCCCCATCGAGCTCATCTCGAACTTTTCCTGCATAAGCTTTTCGAAATCCCTACACATTTCATCATTAGTAGACAAAAAAATAATATCATCGACATAAACCTGTATGAGAAGACGGTCACCACTCTTTTCCTTGGTGAATAAGGTGTAATCCACAAGTCCACGTTTGAACCCGTTGGATATAAGATAGTTGCTAAGCATTTGATACCATTCACGCGGAGCTTGATGGAGTCCGTACAACGCTTTGTTCAATTTGTAGACTTTTTCATGATGAAGCAGATCCTCAAAACCCGGTGGCTAAGCAACATACACCTCTTCCTTCACGATACCATACAGAAAAGCACTTTTCACGTCCATTTGATAGACCTTAAACCGTTTGTACGAAGCGTAAGCTAAGAACATCCGGATAGCTTCAAGACGAGCAACTGGAGCGTATACTTCATTGAAATCTATTCCTTCAATTTGACAGAAGCTGAGGACAACTAATCGAGCCATGTTTCTAATAATTACCCCGCGGTCATCCCATTTACACTTGTAGACCCACTTTTTTTGTAATTAAATTTTTTTGTATTTGCTTGTTGAGAAGCTTTGGGTTTTACAACACCTTTTAACTCTCTGATCTTTGACCTTTTAACTCTCTGTTCCAATTTTCTTCGCGCGTAAGTCAACTAAGTCCCACACTCCTAGCTTTTGGAACTGCTGAAGCTCAGTTTGCATTGCGTCAATCCATGGTTCTTCCCTCAAAGCCTCTTAAACGGTTCTTGGTTCCATCTGAGAAACATATAGAGCGAAAGATCAATCTGTTGTTACATTCCTTGAGAGTTTCAGTTACATTCCTGGTGAGACCGTATATGCACTGATTGGCAGATTTACCAAACTGCTGTTAGAATTGAAGAACGCAGAGATCGAAAGTGAGGTGGTTGAGCAGAGACTTGAGAGTTTCAGTTACATTCCTGGTGAGACCGTATATGCACTGATTGGCAGATTTACCAAACTGTTGTTAGAATTGAAGAACGCAGAGATCGAAATGTCAAATCGTTGAGTCAACAAGAGTCTTCTGGATGCTTTAAAAACAATACCAGATCAGCCGACATGCAACTGGTTTAAGTATGTCAGTTGGATCATTACAGAAACAAGTTAGTCCAAAATGACGTCAGATGAGTTAATCTTACTCGTCAAAGAACATGCTAAGCGTGCAAATCTGAAGACTCAAAGCAATACCTCTGCTACAACATGCTCATCTGTCTCTGACACTTCATCTTTGAATTCAAACTCTAACTGCTCACCCATTTTTGCTGCTCCTGCAACTGAGGTATATTTTGATATGTTAGCCGACCTTTGTTGTACTGAGCAGTGTAAGTCAAAAGTTAAGGGGTTTAGAGAAGAAACTCTCTCCGCATTCAAGCAGCTTGAATATGAGAAAATGGCCACTTGGGATATGAAAAAGAAATTTCATTCCTATAAAGAAATGGTCAAAGCACAACAAAAGGATATCAAGCGCTTGCAACAAGAAGTGAGCGAACACAAATGTCGCTATCTACACTTCAAACGTTTGTCCAATACTTTAACTACATAGTTGATTGATTTAAAATCAAAATTTGAAAATGCAGACTTTCATTTTAGAAAATTTGATTGTTCAAGTGAGAAAGTCGAGAAAATAATCAATATGCAGTTAAAGTTTCGACCGAAAAAGGAATTAAGGAATAAGGGACTTGGATTTGTGGAAATTCCTCCACCGTTCAATGAAAATTATACCTCAATTCCAATGTCAGATGAGGAGTTGTTGGCTCTCCCCATTAAGGGATATAGTCCTCCGGTGGAAGAGCCAAAGATTAAACCTTCAAGGGATCAGATTAAGATCACCAGACCTGAGTCTGTTCCCATCAAAATCTCTTAACCCAAACCAGAAAAACCTCAACCGCAGCCACTTCCACAAAAAGTTTTTGTTAAACCTCGATGTGTTGATAAGCAAACCGAAACTTTAAATTTTGAGAAAAACAAAGAGGTTGATAGAGTTTTTGAAGTAATGAATGATAATGTACCTGATGAATCTAAAATTAAATCTGAAATTGAATCGGTACAAGATGATAAAAATGAGTGTGAAGAAACCGTTTCTACAAGCTCGAGTGTGCCACACGATTTCGATTTTTTTTAAAGATTTTAGAAAATTGCTTTTAAAGAAAATGGCACAACATACCGTTGAACCAGCTGCCCCACCAACTTCTGAAAGTGACTCCAAATGTGAATCACCAGAAACAACCGAATCCGAGAAATCAGTATCAGTTGAATCGAGTGAATCCAGCTGTGAGTCCTCTAGAGCAGCTGAGTCAATGGGGGGATTCAGTAGAGCTACAACATGTTTCTGAATTAAGTGGCTCGGCTGAATCAAATGTCACACCCTCGACTGAGCCAAAATCTGAAGAATCTGTGTGCTCAAGGCTAGTCGAGATTAAACAAGAATGTAAGGATCCTTTATCCAATACTGTTGGCACAGGTGTGTAAAGCCAATAGTCCTTTAATTTAAATGTGTGAACGTTACTGATGCTTCTACTTCATGTGCAGATTTAGTAACAGTATAGGTTAAGGTTAAGGGGGATGATCTTGTTTGCAATAACAATACAGGCGTTTGTGTGAAACAGTCTAATTTGTCTGAAGATGTTGTTCCTTATATTCAAAAGACTGTTTCAGAACTATTTGTTAATGGCACGACTGATAAATAAGTGCCACCACTTAGAAAAACTACATGTGCTAATTCTCATGTACATGTTCCTGAAGTTAAACAGAAAGCTCAAGGATAGTTATCATCACAATTACAATCTTGTTCACACGGGTGTTCAAAATGTTCTAAGCAAAGTAGAAACTTTAAGAAGCCTGCAAACAAATCATCCAACAGATCCCATCACTCACATTCATCAGTGGGATCTAACAGACCGGGATATGCTCCTTTTGCAAAGAAGAAGACATGCTACACCTGTGGAAGACCCGGTCATATTGCAAGAAACTGCACATATCGTCCTTATGTGCTTGTTCACACGGGTGTTCAAAATGTTCTAAGCAAAGTAGAAACTTTAAGAAGCCTGCAAACAAATCATCCAACAGATCCCATCACTCACATTCATCAGTGGGATCTAACAGACCGGGATATGCTCCTTTTGCAAAGAAGAAGACATGCTACACCTGTGGAAGACCCGGTCATATTGCAAGAAACTGCACATATCGTCCTTATGTGCCCTACTATAGACAATATCAGAAGGTTATGCCTAGGGATAACTACTACTCCAAGCCAATAAAGGTTGAGAAACCTAAGGCAAGGAAGAATATGAATCCCAAAGTTAAACCTTCTGGTGAAGACTGGAATGCTGCTATGAGCAAACGGAAGGTTGTTCAATCACAGAAGTCGAAACAACCTGAGAAGCCAAAAGCTGCGACTCCGAAAGTAGCTAAACCGTGTGCTAAGCCTAAACAAGTCTGGAAAGCAAAAGCAAAAGCGGCAGCAACACCTTGTCTAAATGAGAAAAAGGACATGTGCTTGAGAGAAGTGTCTTGCATTGACGCTTCAGGAATGCCCAGGACCACGATGGCCTGGGTACCAATGTTTAACTAATCTCCTTTCTTAGTGCAGGGACATCGAAGGAGGATTGTCGACGACCACTGGTATGTTGATAACGGTTGTTACATGCACATGACAAGTGACATCTCTCTGTTATACATTTATTTTAAACTTTTAAACAGTGAGTATGTTTCCTTTAAAGGAGATAATGGAGGCAAAATCATCTAGTAAGGTACTCTCAAAACCTGATGCGTTAAATTTCTGAATGTAATTGGTCTTTGATTCGAGAATGGTTTTAGAAAAACCCAAAAAGAATTTTCTTAGTTTAGGTTGTAAATTTGTTCTTTAAATTTTCAATTTGAAGCACAAATTTAGGGGGATATACCCTCAGAAAAATACAAAAACATTGAAAAATTCCGAAAATGAGAATTTCATGTGCGAAAAAGAAGAAATGATAGTACATCAGCTGTTGAAATGTCACACCTTAAAATCGAAAAGAATATTAAATCAAGTGTGATTGCAGCTCCATCATATGATGTACTGGTAGGCAAACTGCACAACGAACTCAGTTCAAAAAAATGCATACTAAAGATAAAGGACTGTGTAGCTTGTGGGTAACACATCATCAGCGTATGATTTTATGGTCTTAAATCTTGCGTTGATAGATTGCCAAAATCTGAGATTTCAGGTCTTGGCTGCCCTTCTACTGCATCAAGATATATGCTGACCTAGGCACAGTCAGGATGTCTTAAAAGAGCAATACGGAAATGCCAAAACCCATATTCTCAAAGAGAATTCATGCTAAAGGCACATATCAAAAGCCTAAAGCGATGATCATACCGAAAGTTTGGTATTTGCCCTAACCCTGGTTGAGAATCCATTCATCTCTTTGTTGCATCCAGATATATGCAGACCTGATCACCGATGATCTTGACCTTGTAAAACATACAGATGTCAGCAATTTAGTCACCTTTTATGAAGAAGCTTTGTGCATACCTTGATCGCGGGGGTATGTCATGATGTGGGACACACAGTTATTTCAGTATAACACACGTTAAGAAAATAAAAAAAAAATAAAAAATATATCGGACGTGAAGACGTGTGTGTATGTTTGTTTAAGTGGATAAACGATGATGGTAATCGTCTTGGACTGCTTTCTAGCACTTTAATAAGTTTATCAGAACGAATATACTAATTGTGTGTTATAGTTTGACGAAGCTGGTATGATCTTCTTGCACATGAATCTCACAAAAAGATGCAGTGTAAATAGTTTGAGATTTATTTTTGTTTGTTTTCATTTATAAAAATTAACCATTCTTGAGGATTTGACCGATTCTTAAAAGAAATCCAGGTTTTGAGTAATTAGAATGGAAGTACACGGATGTACTTGGTGTTCATGTGTATACTGGACCCTCTGTTACATCAATTATTTGCTTACAAAATTCTGAGAATTTGCAGAATTTATACAAATCAAGAAACAAGGATTGATGAAGAATGAAAGTGTTCCAGTTGCTGATAAGCATGAATCACCTCAATGAGAAAATGTACCTGAGTCAGAAGAACCTAGAGTTAATCATCTTTTGACAATGAAAGTACAACTGAAGAAGTACCTGTGAAGTTGCTTGAAAGAGAAAAATGACAAAGAAAAGAGCTTCTGAGAATCCTCCTCTCATGTTCTCTTTTAGCAAGATGTTCAAGCAAAAGCTGACGATGATCAAAATACAAGTATGCCTCCGAGAGCTGAAGAAAGAACCCAAGTCTGGAAGATCAAGATTTGAAGTTTCTTCCTACTGAGCCATGATAAAGACAACATAAACCTATGGGATATTGTAAGGCACAGTAATTGAGTAGGTTTACGCTTGTCTTTATCAAGTAAGTTTATTATCATTGGGCTTAGTTTTGGTTATTGGGCTTGGGTTAGGCCATGTGGGCCAAGGCTTTAGTGGACCCTATATAATGTTTTCTTCTAGTTCATTTTAGAGTTAGACATTAGAAAGACCTTTCTTTTGTAACTCAAGAGCAAACCACCTTGTACCAGACAATCCTAGAGATTGTGTGCAAAGTGAAGCAGCAATACAATTGATTGTTCTGTTTATTATCTTTTGTTCTTCACCATTCAATTGATTTTCCGCGTCTCTTGAATGGTTTGAGTGATATCTAGAGAAGATCTGGACTTAGAGTTTTGGCAGCTTCAACAGATGGAGCAGCTGTAGTAACTTATGTGAGATTTTAATAGAGAGAATTGTATAAACTTGCTTTATATTATAGAAATCATCCAAATACAAATGATAGGGGTTGGCCCTATTTATACATAATGAAAGGGTGTGATGCCCTTTGATGAACCGACATGATGGTTCAGTTTAACCACCATAACCGCCATTACTTTAGGTTATATAACAATAATACAAATAACATACTAAACTTAGGATAATCAAATATTATGTCCAACATTCTCCCCCCTAATTTTGATTTATCCTTTCTTGCTCCATAGTAGGGTTGATCTCTTCTTCATGCATGCGAATGAAGTCTTTCTTGTTCTTTGCTTTCTTCGTGCTTCATAGTAGCCATAACTTTCTTCATCGTTGTTGTTGACATCTTATTAAATTTCACTTGCAATGTTGTCAACCGATGTTATTGCTTCTTTCCCAATTGCTTTCTTGCTTGTTACTTGCTTTAACTTTACTAAGTTCCTTGCTGCTTTGAACTTCTTCTTTCTTGATTTGCCACACAGGTCGAATTTTGCCACGAAGGTCTAACTTGCCATGGAGGTCTAACTTGCCACGGAGGTCTAACTTGCCAAAAAGGTCTAACTTGCCACGAAGGTCTAACTTGCCACGAAGGTCTAACTTGCCACAAAGGTCTAACTTGCCACGAAGGTCTAACTTGCCACAAAGGTCTAACTTGCCACGAAGGTCTAACTTTTCTTGCTATACTCAACGAGTCACGAAGTCTCGGAGTCACTTGCTATTTCTCAACGAACCAAAAGTTCGGAGTCACTTGCTATACTCGACGATCCACGAATGGTCAGAGTTACTTGCCATATACTCAACGAGTCACAAAGTCTCGGAGTTACTTGCTAATTATTTTCTCGACGAACCGAAATGGGCTCGGAGTATCTTGCTATACAAATCGTTTATGATTCAATTTTAACTTGCTATGTGGAATGTTTTAAAAAATCAAAAACTTATTTGATTTTTATTTTCTTTAACAAACAGAAAAGTAGATTGACGCGATTGATTCGTGTTTCAAACGGTTATTCATTCCCTTGCCTTTATAATCTTAGAACAAATCGAATACTTAAAAGAAAGTTAATCATACACGAATTTAGAAGAACGGTTTCCGGCCCTGTTCTTCATTTGGAGAATATATATTTTCCCGCCAATTTTTTTCTTTCAACAAAATTAATATAAACGATTTTTAGAGAAGTTGAGTAATCAAAACATCAAGAACAAACGTTTTTCATTCCTTAAGTGGATTTCCTGAATCAAAACAGAAAGTTAAAGGATTACCGGGAAATTATTACCGAACCGTAAAATAAATAGAACCGTATTCGATTTGAAGATTCAAGTAAGATTTGATATAGGATCAAATCAAGAGTGTTAGCGAAATGATTTAGAAAAACAAATCGTTTAACTTGAATCAAAGAAAGCATTAAGAATTGCAACGGGAAGTTTTTTTGGCAGAATATTTTGAGAGTTTATTGGAGAAGATTGACTTATTAAAGTCAAACAGAAAGTTTCGATGGAAAGTTTTTGATCCTTTCAGAAGTCAACGTACTCATTTTATAAAAGGGTCAAGTAAAAACAAAATTAGTTTTTTGTTTAAGCAAGTCATCGATTAAGATTGACGGATCAGTTATTTTTTTGGAAAAGAATACATTAATCAAATGTTTTTACTTGACCAAATGTGAGATTTGAATAGAGAGAATTGTATAAACTTGCTTTATATTATAGAAATCATCCAAATACAAATGATAGGGGTTGGCCCTATTTATACATAATGAAAGGGTGTGATGCCCTTTGATGAACCGACATGATGGTTCAGTTTAACCACCATAACCGCCATTACTTTAGGTTATATAACAATAATACAAATAACATACTAAACTTAGGATAATCAAATATTATGTCCAACAACTTAAGCATGTTTAGCTGCTTCTGTCACTATGGCCGCTTCCGCAGCTTTAGCTGCATCTGCTGCCAAGTCCACAAACTCCTCCTTCGGCATGATATCATAGTGATGATTTTCGAATCTCACCGGAGGTGGACACTGAGAATATTTGGGACTGATGGAATTGCTTTCTTTCTCTGAGTGTTCAATGATATGATCAAGAACATACTTGTAGTTCAGGTAACATTCAAGTTTCTTCTTGATCTTCTCATAGTCACAGTTTACAATGGCCAAATGTTTCTTTGTGTCTTCTAAATCATTTATGTAATTATTTATAGCGATTTGCTTGTTTGCTAGAGTTTTTGACAATTCAGAAACATCCTTTTTGTAATTTTCAACCGTACTTAGAAAACTTTTCTCTTTTTGCCTCAAGGAATCAATTGACCTTTGTAATGGACCTACATCAGCTTTCAGATTCAGATTCTCTTCAGTTAATTCTTTGATTCTGAATTTTAGCTGATCACACTCAGGAGTTTCTTTCTTCAAAGTCTCAATGGTGATTTTGAGTGCCTTTTCATTAGCCCTTAAAACATCATTGCTCTGTTGGCATTGACTTAAGTCAGCTTTAAAGTTCAGAATTTCGTCTATTAGGACATCAATTCTGTACTTAAGCTTGCCACACTCTACACACTCAGGTTTAGAATTAGAAGAAGAACTTACCTTGTTAGAAGATTCTGTAATAGCCATCAAAGCAAGGTTGTTCTTTGTGCAGTCAGCATCAGCAAGAAATGACCTTTTGCTTATCAAGGTATCTACTTCAGCTAACAGTCTTCCAAATCTACCCCCACATCAGAATCACACTCCGAGTCACAATCAAATGTTTCAACTTCAGGAATAATGACTTCAGACTGACTCGGATATTCTTCAACTTGTGCATCAGAAGTTTGTTGGACATAGTATGCTGCACCACCCTACGGAACATCTTCTCCGGTAATTAGGTGATTCCAGTTGAAACTTTCATCAGCTTGGATTACCAGGGCTTGTCCTTGATTATTGTTTGCAGGATGCCTCTGGTTTTGGTTGTTTACTGGGACAAGAGCTCGTTTAGTTTTTGGGATAGGATGTGTCTGAGCTTGTTGTCTATGATTCTGATTGCCTCTGTTGTTGTTGAAGGGATTCTGATTTCCCTGTTGCTTATGCCGGTCACATTCTCTTGCAAACTGCCCTTTGGTGCCACAGTTGTAGCACGTGACCTTTGTTTTATCAAACCCAAACTTAGTGTTGTTGTTGATCAGCACATCTCTCCTTCCAGTTCTATCCATGTACTCCTTTGCCCTTCTTACAACACTCGTGAAGTGCCACTGGATGTCTATCAGATCCATATCGTCTTTATCAATATGTGCATAATCCTCTTGCGTGAGATGAGGATTCCCGATCTATCCAGCAACTAGCCCACTATAGGAATTGACCAAGGTTGACAGTAGAGCCATGTGTTCTTGGGCTAACTCTATAGTTAACTTCTCAAAACCTGTTGTGTTCAGCTGCTCTGCGACTGGATTGGTCCGATAGCCACCATGACTTGAAGTCGAAGCACCTCCATATCCACCATAACCTAAAGATGGGGCACCACCAAACCCTGATGAAGAAGGTCCACCAAAGTTTGAAGTTTCCTGAGCTGGTGCTGCAAAATGAGAAAAAAGATTAACACCAAACTGGTTAGTATTATAATTCAAAGGATACTGGTTTCCTTGTCCCAAAGGATAGACTGGTGGAGGAACATCAGATGGGGGACCATAGTTGTCAAACGCATAGACTGGATCTGGCTTAACCACAAAAGCAGTCTGTGGTTTGGATCCACCCACACTGGCGTCCTAAGGAGGGTTCACGTAGTAGATGCTGGGATTCTGAGGAATGAGCGCCTTGTTTGCCCTTCTGATCTCTTCTATCTCCTTGTTCTCCAGCTCTGCCACGAACTCATTGATGGAGAGTGTCTGATATGCGTTGTTGGATTTCCGGATGTCCAACCACTGCTGCCAGTGAGAAGGGAGCGCCTCTGCAAATCTTACCATAAGTTCTGCAGATGTGTATACGACCCTGTACTGGTACATCTCAGACATCAAATGGTAGTTTCCTGCAGTCATGTCTCTCAGCGATTCATTCCCAATAGCATTGAAGTTCTCGAACTCTTTCTTGAGCTGCCATCGCCTTCTTTTCATAGTTGTACTTCTTCCTCTGATCTTCAGACATATCTTCCAGCGCGATCGGAGTATTTGAATTCTCAACCATCGGCCTGCTATACCCATTTTCAATAGCTGACCATACGAGACCATCGATACCCTCAACATATGTCTGAAATCTGCCCTTCCAGCCGTGGTAGTTGGATATGTACTGCAGTTTCGATGCCCTATTGGAACTACCAGTCTCTAAGTCACTTAATAGAACAGAGGACAGATGATTTGTATGTTGATTTGCAGCAACCGCGAGTGCCTACAGATTCGTATTGATTGCCTGCTGTTGAGTCGCTAGCGCCCACGGATTGGTTCCGGCAACATTCGCTTGCATTTGCGATTGCTGCATCCGTTGCGCATTGCGCTCGGCTGAGAATTGCCAAGGGTTCATTGGTACGTTTGTTTGATTGTTCATTTATTGATTATATTGTTGCCTTGGTTGATTTAGATGTCCCTAAGGGTTTGCCATATGTTTAAGTTTGTTAAAATTCCAATACTTAGTCAAATTTTCACTTTCAGAAAGTTACAGGCGATTGGGAGTTGTAATTGCTAGTTTATACGTGATTAGGATCCTAATCGCTAGTTTTTACACGTGATTGGTGTAAATGCTAGTGAACAGTTGAGCAATTACGAGTTTGGGGGTGATTAGGATTCAACACGTGATTAGGAGCTATGCCACATGTAGTTATAGGCGATTAGCTCCTAATCGCTAGAGAGAACTGGCGAGTACATGTCTAATTATGTATAATCAAAGGCGATTAGGGCTACTCGTGTATAGGGGGTAGCGATTAGGCTATTCGTGCAATAAGTTCATGTGATTAGGGTCTACTAATCGCATGATCTGATCTGCAAGCTCACTTTTGCTCAAAAACTACCATTTTTGCTTCAAAATCTTATCCAAAACAATGTGTTTAATCCCCAAATGATTAGAAAATTTCCAAAACACTTTTAGAATAAAACCTAATAAAAAACACACGTTTTTATCCGTAAAAAGACATTAAGATTTTGAAAATATGGGTTTTTTTATGAAAAACTCAATGTTTCAAAGGTCAAACAGGTTTTTGGATAAAAATAACAACTTTCACACAAAAACCAACCTGTTTTCACTCATTTTTGCTATCAAAACACTCGTGATAAGAGCCTGGGCTCTGATACCACTTGTAGGATCGACGAACGTGTCAACCGACAATCACGAGGGCTATATTCAGAGTGCGGAAACCTCTGAATGTGTTCCAACAACAAAAACAACTAAGAAACAATGATATGCGAGTAATTAACACACACAAACGGGTCAAAAGATTAAAGATTTATCATTAAAACAGAGCTCGAGTGTTACAATGATCAAATCAGACTTCTCAGACCAGGGGAGGGTGTTTGGAGAGTGTGTGTGGCAAAAACTAGTGATTAGGGTAATGATTGGGCCTATTTATACCTCCCGTACTCGTACAGAACAGTATAGGCGATTAGGAAGGCTATCCACCATGCAACAACAGGCGATTGGGCCTAGTCGCCTGTTGGAACTAGCATTTGGCCACTACTCGCATGTAAGAACATGCGAGTAGGATGCTAATCGCCTGCTAAGAAATGTCTAATCGCCTGTAGGTCCCAAACCTACCAAAAACGCTTATAAACACTTCCAAACACCCTGAAACGCGTCCAAACAACTTAAATACTAGCCTAATTAAACAACAATGAACAGTCTAATTAAACACAATGGACGACATACTAAAGACACATTGAACAGAAAACTAAAACACAATGAATAACAGACTTAAACACAATGAACAACATAATAAAACACAATGTACACCTAAATACAAAACTCATTTGCGTAAAACACACTGAAAAGCATAATAAAAACACAATGGACAAAGTTAAATCATGTATAGACTAAAAAACATAAAAAACATATTTATAAAGCACACGTGCATATTAAAACACAATAAACGAGCAGAAGACACAACGGAGAAGAAAACCCATTTAACACGAATTTCTTGTTTCAATTTTAATGTAGCAATGTGATACTCATATTAAAGATAAAAAACGCTCATTAATATGGAAAAAAAATTTGAAAAAAAAAACGTCGTATGAAAAAGTTATAGACGTTTTAAAATGATGGGGGAATTGAGATGTGCATTACATGTGGAGAGAAAAGTCAACAAATGTGGTTTTCCTTTAATGCCCTTCCTCTAATTTATTATTTATTTTTTTTCAAACAAACTAATATCAACTCTTTAAATATATGATCAATGGATCACAATCCTTCTCACCCTTTCTAGAAAAAGTGTCTTGTGTATTTGATCCTAACCCTATATACTTTTTTTTAACAGTGACTTTCTTCAAAGCGGAAGTAACAGAAGTTAATCACACCCGCCCTTTCCACACGCCCAGACTATGTTGTCTGAACCGGGTCCACGCTGGCACGGTGGGGACTTCGGTGTCCGCCCGGAAACCATACTACCTCCACACAAGTTTTACCTCGCTGGAGTAACAGCCGGATGAAAACCGGGTCAGCTCGGGATCGAACTTGCATCACTTGGACCACAAGCCTCACCATCATTGCCTTGTGTCCCTCAAATGCAGACTGCGGGAATCGAACTCAGGTCTTTCAAAGAAAAGACCGGTCCCTTCACCAATTGAACTACACTTGAAGGACCCTAACCCTATATACTATTACGCGTTAAAAAAAGGTTTAGTTGAAAACAAAACGCGTTTTCATGATGTCATTGAAAAGCTACAAACGTTTTTAAATGATTACCAATAGATGCTTTTGGAAATATATATTTTTAATCGTTTGTCCAACTCCACCTTCGTTATTCTATCCCATCATGCTCATTTTTTAAGGATTAATTTACAAGTAGTGGGTATGTTTCTTAAGTGAGAAAGTAGACTTAATTTTGGTCTTCAACACAGAAAGCATGAACCACCTACTTTTATTTTTTTAAATTGTAGTAGCCTATTTGGTAAGTATTCTTTAATAAAAAAAAGGTATAATACATTAGAAAATAAAATAAATAATAGCCGTTCTTAAAAAAAAAAAAAAAAAAAAAAAAAAAAAAAAAAAAAAAAAAACCATATATGTGGTAAAATGTTTTGTAACTATCATCCTTACAAATAAGTTTCAATCAACACTAATTAAAAAAATAAAAATTGAACCACCCGCAAACAACGTTGTGATTGTTTGGGTGTATGTCCGTAGGGCATGAGCGGCCTTTCATCAAGAGGTTTACCCAGTGACCAACCTTATATACTATTTGGTGGTCATTAAAAAAATGAAAAAATAAAATAAAGGGAATAATTGATTTTTTTACGTGTTTCATGCAACATAAAACTAAAGTAAAAGTATACCAAATATTTATCTAAAAGCACATGAACAAAAACTGAAAAAAGATTCAGCATTTCAGCTATGGTTTCTTGGTTGTACTCTGTGCATACAATGATACAAACATGTACATGGACATATACAAGCAAAACGCAATACATACACTACATACACATAATTACAACCATAGAGCATGTGGACAACTCAACATACTTTTAATCATAAGATGCTACGTAGATATACTGAGTCCTTTCTTTAAAGGGTTTCCAAAGGAAGTTAGAAATTTTGTCAAAGGAAAAATTGCCAAAATAAATAGTTGACCAAGCATATTTGTCAAAATAAACACCTGATGCGGCTAAACATTAGGAACAAGACCTTTGATCTCTTAAAATTTCTTCCATGAACCACAACCACATAGTGAATTAGCATCTCAAGTGATGACAACATTTCTAAATTTTTGGACCATAAAAGTGCCTATTCAAATACCTCATAATCAGATATATAAATAATTATCTGATTTGGCTTTTAAAATCACAATAATCGCTTGGAAAATGAATATTTAAACATGTCTTAAAGATTGCAGCTGATAACAGTAATGTTAATAACTAATCCCTGCTCATATTAGAACACATATAGAGCAAACAGGTAACTTTTTGTGCACCTTGCTCGAAATTTTAAATAACCAGTTTATAAGACTACCCAAATTGAGCCCATTTTCACAAGTCACAATCAAGCAACATTTCCCCTGTATATATGTGGAGAAACAATTTTATTGAAAAAGGGGGATTAATGGTTTACTTTATAAATATTTATCTTTGAGGAGTACTAAGCCATCTAAATAACCTCATCCATTTATTACCGTCCATTTCCAGCCTTAATAAAAAGAATTGTTCTTTTTATTAAATTTTACCATTTGACTTCTCTCAGTTTTTTCACCGAACACCTCAAAGGACCTGATCTTTTCCTTATATAAATAAGAGGTTTTATTAAGAAACTGACTGTGACACTTACCATAACTTATTAATACTACTACCTTCCAAGCAAATGTGAAGCAAAAATTAGGCAATTGCCTTTGGATACTTTCAGAAGACTTATTGACTTTTGAATGGCTTTATAGTCTCTTCTTCTATCCTTTTCAACTCAAAACCCTTTCATTGTGTTGTTCTCAATCCTCCTCACCTGATTTCAGAACTTGTGTTCAATGGCTTCTACTTCATCCTCTGCCCCAACAATCCATTACGAGTACGATGTCTTCCTTAGTTTCAGAGGTGAAGACACTCGTTACTCTTTTACGGACCTTCTTTATGAGGCTTTACGTAAAGCGGGGATTAGGACTTTCAGGGATGACGACGAAATCCGTGAAGGTCAAGAACTGAAGCCAGAAATCGAGAGATCGATAACAGAATCAAGGGCTTCAATAATTATATTTTCAGAAAACTTTGCCAATTCAAGATGGTGCCTTGATGAGCTCTGGTTGATCCTGGAGCAGAAGAGGAAGGTGGGTCATTTCGTGTTACCAGTGTTTTATAAAGTGGATCCTTCTGATGTCAGGAACCAGCGAGGAACCTTCAGTATAGAAGCAAAAGAGGAAGGTACAAAATGGACAGAGGATAATGTGAAGCGGTGGAAGGCAGCCCTATCAGAGGTGGCTGATTTGAAGGGCATGGTTCTTTCAGGGTATGCTTCAATTTCTCTGTTTATATATCTCTTTGCGTATTTTGACCATATGTATTGGGATTTTTAGTAGTTTCTTGATCTGAATCTCTTTATTTCTTCTTTTAATCCAGCCATGAAAAGGACTTTATTGCAAATATTGTTCACATAATTTACCAACAACTGGGTTTGGAAGGCCTCACTCCTCCGACTGATCTAACTGGGATAGAGGCTCGAGCTGAAGTGATCAATTCCTGGTTGAGATATGAGCAGCCTGATTTTCCAGTTCTAGCAATTTGTGGTATGGGGGGAGGTGGCAAGACGACACTCGCCAAACACATTTATTACTCAAACAAGCACAACTTTGACAGCTGCAGTTTACTTGAAAACATCGAGAATCAACCTGATCGGTTGCTTGATGTGCAGAGCCAAATTCTTAAGGATATTTCGGGAAATAATAATATCATGATATCGAATGTTGATGAGGGAGCTTTTCAGCTTGAAAAGGCCATACGAATGAATAAGGTGCTTATTGTTGTTGATGATATTGATGACAAAGACACATTAAGCACTTTATTTGGAACAAAGGCGTTCCCTACACAAAGCAAGATTATCATAACGACAAGGATTCAAAACATAGATGAATGGTATGGGTCCATATCTGGTCGGTGCCATGTTCACAAAGTTGAATTGTTGAATGAGATTGAATCGTTGGAGCTTTTAAGTTTTCATGCCTTTGGATCCATATTTCCTATGGAAGGTTTCGAGAAGCTTGCATTACAGTTAGCAAAATACTGTGGAGGAAATCCGCTAGCTCTTAAGGTATTGGGTTCTTCACTAAGTGTAAGGGCTCAAGACCAGTGGCAAAGAAATAACATGATAGAAATTTGGAGGAGTAGAATGAATTCACTGAATTCATCAAAAGGAGATCTTGATTGTAAAATCCAAGCTGTACTAAAAAGGAGCTATGAATCATTGGCATATCACCATCTCAGGGAGTTGTTTCTCCATATTGCTTGTTTCTTTGTTAATTATTACGCAGAAGATGTGGAAATGGTATTGGAGAATGAATATCATGCAAAATCTGGGATAATGACCCTCATTAACAGATGTCTTGTTACCGTGGAAAGAGGTAGTAGCAGACTTGTGATGCATAAACTCCTTCAAGATATGGCAAGAAATATAGTTCGTGAAGAATCCAAAGATCTTGCCAAACGTAGTAGAGTATGGCAAAGTGATGAATCTTATCATTTATTGAGTAAAGGAGATGTAAGATGCTTTTTGTCTGTTTCTTTAAGATCACTTCCACAACCTATCATTTAAAATAAGCATATTCTAATTTCATGTATTTCATCATAGGGTTCCGAGACAATTGAAGGTCTAAGGCTCAGCATGGCAGAGGCGAAGCAAGGGATGACATCAGAGGTGAGTAAAATAACTAAACTAATGTTTGGTATTTAGCAAGAATTACATTAATACTCGTAGAAAAACATTTTGGTTCCTGATGTCTTTTTCATCAATTTCGAGCCGTTGTTCTAATTTCTTTTATGAACGGTGGGGATATTATTGATAACAAAACACATACCATACCAGCAAGATAATAGCCTAGGATCTTAAATGTGGCAAGAAGTAAATTAAACCCAGGATCTTAAATCTTTGGCTTGCAAATCCCACGTTTAGTAAAATCATATCAGACTCTGTATGTAATTGCTTCAAATTTAGAGATAATTTGATTTAAAACCTCACTTAAATGAGTAACCTCCAACTTCAGGAATCATTCAATGATAGCTATAGAACTGAGATGGTTGTGGAATATTTTTTAGCACAATTGACATTTTTAAAATAGATACGAGGTATGCCATCTAATTTACATGTTAATTTTGCAGACTTTTAAAACAAGTTCCATTGTGAAAATGAAGAACCTAAAATTGCTCCAGCTCAATGGTGTGAAACTCACTGGGTCATATGAGAATTTTCCAGATTTGATATGGTTGAGGTGGTATGAATGTAATCTGAAAACAGTACCATCAGGCCTATTGACGAACTCCTTGGTGGCTATAGAAATGAGATACGGAGACTTGGAAAAGTTTGAACCACCCATGGTATGTTAAGTGTTTATCAGTTGACCTTTTAGCTTCTCAGGTCAGGAAATCTTTATTTGAATGTACAATGATAAATTTTACTTGTAATTATTGGAACAGGGTCTTAATTCGCTCAAGGTTCTAGATCTCTCTTGGTGTTACAAACTTGTTAGCATCCACAATCTACACCGACTCCCTAAACTTGAGTATTTGTTGCTGCAAGATTGTACCAGCTTGACTCATGTTTGTAAAACCATAGGAGACCTTGAGAATCTTTATTTCTTGGCATTGTCAGGGTGCACTGGACTGTGGAAGCCTTTATCAAATCAGAAGTGTGCAAATCAACTGGAACGGCTAAAAGCTTTATGTATTTGTGGTGGAATTCCAAAACAGCCTTTGTTTGCCTTACCCCAATCATTATCTATATTCTATTTAGATTCAAATCCATTTGAGATCCTTCCTAGTTACATTGACCTTAAGATGCTTCAGACGCTTTACTTGAGTAATTGTCCAAACCTCAAGTCTCTATCATGTCTCCCAAGTACGCTAAAGAGGTTGAATGTAGATTGGTGTACATCACTGGAGAGAATAACATTCCAATCAGCGCGTTTCACACTGCAGGAGATTAGTTATGAAGGTTGTTTCAAACTGTTTGAGATTGAAGGCCTTTTTAAGTTACAGTCCATAGGAAAACTTGAGGAAGCAGATCTGGAGCATATGCAATGGATTAAGTCGTACGAAAATCATAAGGTGGACCTGGTTGGTGATGCCATTACTAAAGGCAGGACTTTTAATATCCAGGTTCTCTCTCCTCTATCTCTCTTTATTATCCAGCCAGCAAATAGTTTAATATTTGACTAAGTAGCTGAATTTTGTGTGTGCAATAGATATTGTATGAATATGGTATAAGGAGCACCTATCTCCAAGGCATAGAGGATCAAAGCATGGCTACACATGAATATACCTCATCATCCGGATTCTTATCATTTCGCGTGCCTTCGCCTCAAAAAAATCAAAGGATCCAAGGATTGAATGTAACCATCATATACGGATCATCGGGTGGTGAGAACAGATTTATTTGGCCTCCGTTTACCAAAATCAGTAACATAACAAAGGGTTTAACTTGGGTATACGTCCCTGTGGTGTATGGCAAACCCAGCTTTGATAACGATGTTGTGTGGCTAAGCTATTGGCCATTGGGCGATATCCTTGACACTTGTAATGAAGTTCATGTGAATGTCTTTTTGGATAGAGGAACGATGATAAGAGAGTGTGGTGTGAGCCTTGTGTATAGGGATGATGGTGAAGTAGAAAAAGACGAAAAGTGTGATGAAAGGATGAAAGGCGAAGAGGTGATTGGAGGAGATTTATCTTTGTTCCAGGTCACCAAAGGAGCCTACTATCTTTGCCGCATTGATTTCTTCAAGTCACAGACCCCTTATTTCTTGAAACAATTATTTGGTGATAATATTGAGTATACAACAGGTAACTTCCTAGCTAGTTGTTTGGATGTTTATATGTATAGTTGATATTAAGCTGCAAATAATGATACACACTCATATCAAGACATTCTCTTAGATTCACGAAGATGGAGAACATATTTTGAGGCATCATCACTGGATCCAGAGCTGAATGTTTATCAAAACCCCAATCGCCTAGTACGTATATACCTTTATTCTTCTTTTTGTTATCACCATAATTATGGCCAATTCTATTTATAAAAAGAGTTCTTTATTTCTGTTTTTTTTCGTAATTGTTATTTTTGTATCATAATTTATTGGTCCACTAATTTTTTGAACTTTGAGTTATTTATATAATTATTTTAGAGGGAGAATGTTTTTATACTGAGGTTGGATTTTGAATCAATAGGTCATAAGGGATTAATGACTATATATTAGTTGTCAGGCACATTATTATCTTCTTAGGTTAATTTTATTGTTTGATCATACGTACATTTCAGAAACATGAAATTGAGCTGGGAGTTAGCTTTAACAGTGAGAGTGAAACTGACAAGATAGAGAAGGCGGTTTCGAGTCTTGAGGGAGTTGAATCTGTCTCCATTCGCAAAGAAATCGGAAGACTAATTGTTGTCGGACGTGTCGATGGTCAAGCAGTGGCAACATGCGTTAGAGAATATGAGAAGTTGGTTCAGGTCTTAGCTTATAAGCTCGTTTAAACTTTGTGTATATGCAATTATGTATCATGGCTTCAAGGCAACTCATCGGGGCACATTCAAATGGGTTTGAGAATCGAAACGTACGAACCGACCCCAACTGAAAGCTATTTGAATCCTGTATACCACTTGTTTGGAAGCGGTACAACTACTGGTTTCATTCCTCTCGTTTGAAACCGGTTTGAACTTGAACTGAACGGGTAAAAACTGAACATAACCGGTTTTGACTTTTCCAAACTATTTGTGCACCTCTAACTCCCATTATGTTATTGGTATAACTACACTTTTGCCTAATATTATCAATACTCTTTAGATATTAGGAAATTTGATTTTTAATCAATTGACAAGTGTGTCATTCTATGACTATGAAAGTGCATAATTTGTAGAAATTTCTTAGCAGATGTTGCATCAATCAATTCACCCTGTCTCATACTCGGATTCTTGAACCACACTCGATCGACACAGGAATGGTTACAATACCACGCGCCATCTTCGATGGTGTCGAACACTTAACCTTCATCTAGAAACACTGGCTCCATCTCTACGTTGACGAATGTATTGTTTTCGGTAGGGATAGTTTCCATATTGCGTAAACAAGAGGATACCTGGGAAGATCAAAACTATGACTTCAAATGCATTTCTCATTATATTGATTAAAACTTTATCAAGAAACAAAATTTAAGTTCATATCAACAACTCTTCTAATATAATAAAGAGAAAATAATGATACCAAACAATTTGTAGGTATATATTCACATCTCAATATAATAAGAAACGCTATAATTCGATTAATAACACGATGAACAGGAAATCAAATTGTTCTATATTAATGAATTTGTGATAAAGATACAAATGTTTCGGTTCTCTGTTTTCGTTCGTTTGGTTTCGAATGAAACTTGGTAACAGTAAATGATAGCAATCTATACATATATATACTAACTTCTAGGACAGTAACCACCATAACTATATAACCGACGCGTCTAAACTATAATAACCGTCGGGACTATTGTGAACCGGCGGGACTACATATATACATAATAGTTTTCGTAAATAATATATCTATCTCGCTTATATATATCCAATACCCTCCCTTAAGCTAGATTGGGAGAACTTGTAGGTTGTCTCTCAAAGCGTAGGAATTCCTTAATCTTGATTTCTTCAGATGATCTTTAATATGATGATACTTGATTCGTACACCCCGCTTGCATTCATCTTCATTATTTACTTTGATTTGTCCATGATGAATCGTACATCCAGGTTCATGATAGCAATAAATCTTCCTTATTCTCTGTTGCATTCTACGTCTTCTAGACTTCTCGAAATTTCTGTACACAAGATCTTTAAATCTCCTTTCTTCTGTCGCTAGTAATTTTCCTCCTCTCGCTAAAATCTTTCCTTCGTTGTCGTTAGATATAGTCACTAAATTTAAACTTCTCTTCCTTTTCTCTTGATTCAACGCTTCCTTCTTCATAACACGGACACTCAATTCATTTCTTTCTAGTGAGGTTCCATTCTCAATTTCTTGTTGTTTGTTCCTCAATTTAGTCTTCCATCGTATCCTGTTGTTTTCTTTCCATAGTGTCCCATTGTTTTCTTCACACTTATTCTCATAATCATAATTGTATCCTATATCTTTTCTCTTGCGTTGATGTCGGTTTTCCTTCGATTTCTCAATTAACTATTTATCCTTGTCATGTTCTTCTCGTTCTCTTCTCTCCCTCCTATCGCTTTTATTTTCTCTTTCTCTCACTTTCAATTTCTCCTTCACTCGTTCTCGCTCCTTCTCCCTGTACATCTCTTTGTGTTTCCTTCTATCCTTATACTTTTCGTTCAAACTCATGTCTCTATCCTTTTCTTTCTCTTTATTATACTTCTTTTCCACAAATACTTCTTTTCTAACAAATTTCCAATAGCATGACATTCCTTCGTTTCTTTCTTCTTGTGCTTCCTCTTTTGTTGTTATTACCTCGTCTTTATCTTCGTTGAATCGTTCGAGTTCATATTCCAGTAACCCAATTTCATGTTCCAACTCCATTATTGCAATTTCTTGTTTCAATCTTGCAATCGCGCGTAGTCGCGGACTTATGTAATCTTGACCGTTGTTTATGTCCCGTCTCATTTCATGTCCGCCTTTCATTTGTTTCTTCTCGGGTTTATCTTTATACAATAATTTCCTTCCTTTCTCTTTTGATTTGTTTAATCTTTTCTCATAAAATTCTTATTTAAATAGAACCCTTTTTAACAAAATATATACATATCAGATTGTTTCTTTAAAAAACGTTTTGACTTTTCAACTAATTTATACTCCACACTAAAATAATATTTAATTCAAACAACTTTTGCCGCCTTCGTTTTTCATTTTTTTGTTTGCAATCGGTTCTTTCAAAGATTGTAATTCGCAATCATGATTTCCTTAAAAAAAATTCAACCAGATAATTCTGAAACGATTTTGTATCGTTTTTTTAGATTGAACCGATACGTAGTCTCTGTTTTTTAATACTTATAATAAATAATTAAGGAAATCAAGAAATTTTTAGAAGTGATCCGCGATTCTCTGTTGGATGTAGGTCAGTTTAGACCGAACCACATAAATACTTGTGTTCGTGTGCGTGTGTGTGTTCTACGATCCTAACAACTGGTATCAGAGCCAAGTTCTCGAGAAGATCGCCTCCGCTGGCACGTGTGTCGGGTGGGCGGAGGGCAGAGTAAAAAAAGGGAACACATACCTGTTTACATAACACCCGTCACCCACCACCTCCTTCGGCCGTCCACCACTCCGACCACCCAGCCGTCCACCAACCTTCAGCCGCCTCCACGTTCACCACATCCAGACCCGATTAGGGTTCAGTCGAAACTCCAACACCCTATCTAAGGAGAACCAAGGGACGGTTCTTGTTTGTTGGTCGTTTATGTGAGCAAGGTCTGATTTGTTTGGGAGTTTGGTTTTTCTTGGCGTGTTTGTTTTGAGAAGAGAGAGGTTATATTTGTTGGTTTGGGAAGAAGGGAAATAGTAGGTCTATAAAGAAAGTTTGGTCAGTTCTTTAGAAAGTTGGTGAACGTTCAAAAAAAAAAACGAACAAAAGGAAATCGAGCAGGTGGCTTTGGATTTGGTTCGTTTTGGTGAGGTAAAAGAAAACGGTATAGGCAAGTCGATAGCTTTGTTTTCTTTTATTGGTAAAACCTGGAGTAAATAGAACCAGCAGGTTTTAAAAAAAAGGTTAGTGGCAAGTCATGTGAACTAGTGTTAGTTGGATGATCTTTCGGTTAGGGTTTATGTTAACTGATCGTGTGTACGGTAATAGAACCCTTGGTACCGCTTGATTTAATGAAAGCTCTACTGTGTTATAACCGTTTGCTAGTTAGCTGGTTGGGATAACAGGGACAGTGGGAGCTTGGCATAGTTGACTTGTCGGGGCTGCATAGAGGGGTGGACATTTGTTTGAGTCGATGTCATAATATGAAATTCTGCTTCTGAGAATGTGTCTGGGTTGATGCATTGGGACTCAGTGGAAGGCAGTGAGACTCTT
Source organism: Ambrosia trifida (assembly GCA_028751855.1). Classification (NCBI taxonomy): domain Eukaryota; kingdom Viridiplantae; phylum Streptophyta; class Magnoliopsida; order Asterales; family Asteraceae; genus Ambrosia; species Ambrosia trifida. The sequence goes on along the minus strand of CM054124.1, from coordinate 30,156,882 downwards.
GGGTCATGGATTCTGGTGCATCATTTCACGCTACCCACAGCAGTGAAGCATTGTAGAATTTGAAGAAATGTGACTTTGGTAAGGTAAGACTGGCGAACGATGAGGTTCTTGTTGTTACGGGCATGAGTGACTTAGATTTGAAGACTTCAGCCAATTCATGGACTTTGAAGGATGTCAGGGTGATTACAAGCTTAAAGAAAAGTTGATTTCTATTGGGCAGTTGGATAAACAGGGACATCAGGTCAAATTCGGGAATGGGTAGTGGAAAGTTGTTAAGGGAAATCTTGTCATAGCTCGAGGAAGAAAACGAGGTTCGCTTTACATGGTCAGTTTACCGTCTAAGGGAGTGACCGTCCCAGTTCAGAAGAAAAAACAAAGTCGGGTTCACAGAATCTTGTGAGCAGAAGAAGGTTGTCTTTGCAAGTGAGAAACCTAGAGTCACAGATCAGATTCGGAATGAACGAGCGAGGAAAGGTTCAGGTAGACCAGTTAGAGGTTTTCGTGACAGTGGGAGCACGGGTTGTGCTTCAGTCGGAATTCCTAGACGACATTGGGTTAGGAGAACTAGTATTCCAGTTGTCTCTCCAGCGGATTACTTGCTGAATATGGAGAGTGTTTATTCTCAGGGTGTTTAGGATTTGGTAGTTCGTGTCAGTGGGAGCCGGTAGAGACAGAGAATGGGTCAGTGGTAGACACAACCATGACTGATGAGTTGGAGCTCGGGGGAGCTTCAGCTGGTCTCCAGGAATAGTGTTGAGGAGATCGGGGTAATTGGAGGTGCATTGAAGATCAGGGGAGATCTTATTTACAGAAGTACGGAAGAGATGGTGCAGTTCGTGGTCTGAAGATACCAAGTGTGAGATTGTTGGAGATGTTGCCTTCAGCCTACATATAGGCCCAGCCCAGTTTGTTTAACTTGTTGAGCAAGATTAGCAAAAGGTTTAACCCTAATTTAGGCCTATAAATAACCTCTTGTACTTGTAACTTTTTTGTATCACTCAATAAAAGAATACCCCAGTTGCCCGTGGACGTAGGTCAGTTTAGACCGAACCACGTAAATACTTGTGTTCGTGTGCGTGTGTGTGCTCTACGATCCTAACAAGTTGGTTTAGCTGCTTAGTATCATTAAGTGAGTACGACATGGTTTAGCATGCCGCAACGCGCACGCCGTGTATACACCTAGTGTATTTAGTATGTTAATTAAACTAATAAATTAAAATTGCACCAAAAGACTTTAACAAATTCAACGTCCAATGGTACGGTTAAAATGTCATTTTACCCCTATACCATTTAGTCTCTTGACCTGCAACCGGTTGACTCGTTTGACCCGCTGACCATCGATCCGTGAACTAACCTAATTAATCCAACAGAGATTAAATAAACACGGGTCTAAATTATAAACAAGTGTAAATACATATAGACACAACTGACCGGTTTCAAACGAAACATCCGTGTTAGGTTCTGCTTTGATGCCAGCATCTTCATCGTCACCAAAGTATTTTTCGTCGCTAGCATCATCCTCGTCGTCAGCAGCTTCCTCGAAGCTGTTATCACCTTCCTGGAAGCCCTTAGTCCATTTTTCATGCGAATGGTAAGTCCCGTATGCGTAATGCGGACAGTTTGGTGGCTCGTAAAATGACTCTGATTCATCTACATAGTCGTCGGGCAACACCTTCCCGTCAATACAATGAACCACATAATTTACCTCCTCCTCACCTTGTTCAGACCCGAGTTCAAAAACGCTTTCGGAGATGTAATACTGGTTTAGAGATTCGCCAAAAACATCACTAGGGTCCGATAACGAAATTGTGATAAGAACTTTTGATCGGATTTTTTGGGTTGGTGTAGAGAGAATGAGAATCGTGTTTTGGTTAAGGATTATGGTACATTAAATGATGCCCGCCATGCAAGAAACATTGATTCATATACGACTCTATAGCTCTATACGAGTCGTATAGATGTTAATGCTCCACCTTGTTGAAAATAACAGTTATTCAATTTTAATTTTATTACTTATTCTAATTTACAATGTATTTTATCGTTTTGCATAAGATGTGGTTGTAGGTAATATCTTGTCGATTGGACTCAAGAGGATGCAAGATGGTTTGTTGGTTATAAGAAAGGAGGAATGGCTTGTAGCCGGAAACGAGTGTAGATGATTCATTCAATTCGGATCTAGTTCAATTCGAGTTTAGTGTCCATTTCGTTACTTGTTGCACTCCAGTTATCAGAAGCCCAAGTCAGTAGCCCAGTTTATAAACAGTCCAAGTCAGCAGCCCAGTCCAGTTACCTGGACCTACATGATTATAATATTGGCCCAGCTTATACTCTTATTACACCGCCTCTTCTACAGGAGATACAACATTCATATATTCAGTGTGTGTGTGTTTATCTCACCAATCATACGATTCAACATTTTTCAAATAGATCAAAAGCCATTCTAAGTCAACTAAAACACTTCTTTCTATCTTTTGAGTACCAAATCTGGTATCAGAGCAATAGGCTTTCTTATCGAACATCTGATTCATTCGGTTCTGCTTCAACTTATTCCGCTGCGTCTGATTAAAGATGATCTGGGTCCGAAGGGTCTGGTCAAGATTTGGGTGAGCCAGTGATGTTTAATTCACCATATCTAATTGTGTCAACCAAATTGCTGAATCAACTTAACGAGTAATAAACTACAAACTAAACCCAAAGAAATTAGAAAGTTGAAATACCCTATAAAGAAATTAACCACTTATTTTGTAAAAAATAACATGATATTAATGAACCGGTTAAAGTGAATAGCCAAGCCTAATATTAATTATAGTTAGTAAACGGGTAGGGAATTTTTTTTTTTATAAATAGCTAGTTATTTTTATTATTTAGGTTTTTTTTTATAATTGTTATAAAATGTTTGTCATTTAATACATGTCTGTATTACGTTATAATTAAAGCAAAATTATCATTAACTATAGTTAACATTTTTCATATATGTAGCATATTGAATTCCTCAAAATAAAATTGAAATATTGCCTTCTTTGACATACTAAATTTTCTTAAAGAGTAAAGTGCTCGGATAGCCCCGTGACTGGCCTCCTTATTCTGGTGACAAAATCTAGAAGGTGATGACGATGGTGGTTGTGGTCGAAGGTGATGACGATGGTTAAGGGTAACAGTAAAGTTGACATCGACGGTGTTGTTAAATAACAAGGGTTGGTGGTTCTGATGAAGGGATATGGTGGATGTTGAAGTTGATGGTGGTTCAGGTGGTGAACAATAACGCTGACGGTTTATATGGAGGTTTCTGGTTACAGGAAGAGTTGGGTGAAGATTGTGATGGTGAGTTGGTGAGTGGTTGTTTTGCTGAAGATAAAGGGTTTGTTGGATTTAATGGCCCAAGAATCAAAATATTCACGCCCTTGCAGTCAGATTTTGTTTTAGGTACAAATGGAAATTAATGCGCCTGTGATTTTGGATGAGCTCCACGTCATTTCCGACATCACTTTTCAGGCGCAATAAAGGTAGTCTAAGAGATTTTATGTGTCAATGCTAGACGTGGAAAGCTCTCACCTGACAACAGTGGCGAACTTTGAATTTTTGGATGGCGGGGCCGAAAGTTACAAGGCCCAATTTTTTTTTCAAATCGGTGGGGCCGGGCTCAAAAAATACAATTTTTTTTACTAAAACCGGGGAAATTTACACTAATGAGGCAAAAATCAGTGGGCCCACTGGACACCCCTGGCACACATTAAGTTTCTCCTATGCCTGACAAAATCTTCTTGTGATTGTGATGTGACATATCTACCATTAAAAACTAATATTCCAAATCCAGTTATTTGTAAATCACAATTAAAAACTCCGAAAAAAGACTTATTTGTTACCCAATACACTTTCATAGAAAGCAAAAGTCTTGAGGTTTTAACGTTTTCCACAATACAAAGCAAGTCTTGAGGTCTACACTCAACAAATCGACAATAACTACAAAAACTAACCCACAAATCCACAATTACGTTTTTAATCTTGATGTAACATTCATTGTATCAATTAATTCACCATGAAGCCAATCCTTAACACAAATCAGTGCCTCAACTATTTCCGCCATCAACGAACAACAATACTGGCACATCTCTTTCCTTCTCGTCTCAAACACAGATTCCTAAACCACACTGGACACTGGAACGGTTAAAATATCATGCACCATCTTTGATAGTGTCTTATACTTAACCTATTTTAATTTCCATCAAATTCCTGTAAGTATTGAAAAAGCCCTGAATTTAACTGTTGACATTTCGTCTCCATGATATATGCATCAAAACCAGTCAACCCCAGCCTATTGTCATGCCATACCATCCTCCATGTTCACATCACCTGCAAAACCTGACCCAGGCCCGCAGTTTGCGTCTTCCATGTATTCAAGAAAAAAAACTGATGGATTACCTAATCGACTATATTATTAAAGCTAGAGGCCTCATCCCGTAAATCTTTGTGAAACTGAACTCGACTAGCTTCATCTTGAACGGTGGGCCCATCACAACCACGATTCTAAAGAAAAAAACAACAATTCTGATACTTACCAATTTTCATGAATCTGTTTTGTGACACCGTATATAACCAAATCCTTGCTTGTGTTTGCATCTGTCAGCTCGAGTTGAGACATTCTAAAATTCACCATGTCTGACTGTGGCTGAAGGTTATGAACAAACCATATAAGAGAAACTAAATTGGTGAGTCACCTCTAAGGCTATACGGCGTGGGAAGTTTCTCATGCAAGTTGAAACACCCTATAAAGGATTTCTAAAACCTCAATGCTTATTTACATTTCAGTCATCTTTGACACACTAACAAGTTATAAAAATATGGACAGAAAGTATTCGGTGTCAACTTGATTTGCTTAGCCCATTTAGCCACCTCTGCTAAGAACCAACAAACATAAAGAAGGTGATAGCATTCATACGCATAAATAAATTCTCAAGGGGAACTTAAACTGTTGTGTTTCATGTAGGCAGTAAATGTGAGAAGGATCAGTAGATCACCCAGCATAGAAACCAGCGAGGAAGTTGCAGTATAGAAGCAAAAGAGGAAGGCACAAAATGGACAGAGGATAATGTGAGACGGTGGAAGGCAGCCCTAACAGAGGTGGCTAATTTGAAGGGGATGGTTGTTTCTGGGTATGCTTCATTCTCTCTCTTCTTAATTCTAAGCTTCCGAGGTGAAGACACTCGTCATTCTTTTGCCGATCATCTTTACAAGGCCTTACATCAAGCGGGGATCAAGACTTTCAGGGATGATGATGAAATACAGGAAGGTGAAGAACTGAACCCAAAAATAAAGAGATCAATAAGAAGATCAAGGGCTTCTATTATTGTGTTTTCACCCAACTTTGCCAACTCAAGCTGGTGCCTTGAGGAGCTCCGGTTGATCCTCAAGAAGAAGAAGAAGGGCAGTCATTTCGTATTACCCGTGTTTTATAAAGTGGATCCTTCAGATGTCAGGAACCAGCGAGGAAATTTCAGTATAGAAGCAAAAGTTGAAGGCACAAAATGGACAGAGGATAATGTGAGACGGTGGAAGGCAGCCCTAACAGAGGTGGCTAATTTGAAGGGGATGGTTGTTTCTGGGTATGCTTCATTCTCTCTCTTGTTAATTCTTCAATATATGATTTTTGATTTAAAACAATGAGTGACAACTAGGAGCGCAAACGAGCCGAGCCGAGATTGAGCTCGCTCGGGCTCGAAAAACTTATGAGAGCTCTAGCTCGGCTCGTTTGGATATTTGTTTTCAAAGCTCAAGCTTGGCTCGTTAAAATTTTTTTATGCTCGAGCTTGACTCGTTTACTGTCTATTAGTTAATATATTAAATAAAAATAAATATATAATAGGCTCGAAGCTCGATAATGAAGCTCGGCTCAGGCTTGCTGAATATACGAGCTGTGCTTTAAGCTCAAGTTCGGCTCGGGCTCGATAAGGCTCGGCTCGTTTCAAGCTTTTTACCGAGTCGAGCTCGAGTAGCTCGCGAGCTGCTTGGCTCGTTTGCACCCAGTGACAAGCAAAAGTGAATTTATTGATCTGAATTTATTAATGTTTAATTGTCATGATCTGAATATATTCAATCTCCCTGTTTTTTTGTTACAGGTATGAAACCACCTTTATTCCAAATATTGTTAAGAATATTTCCTCAAAACTAGGTGTGAAAAACCACGTGACTCCAACAGGTTTAACCGGTATAGAGACTCGAGCTAAAAGTATTAATTCCTGGTTGAATAATAAGAAGCTTGCTTCTCCGGTTCTAGCAATTTGCGGTATGGGAGGAGGCGGCAAGACAACACTCGCCGAATATATTTATAACTCAAACAAGCAAAACTTTGAAAGATGCAGTTTACTTAAAAATATTGAGAAGCATCATGATGGTTTGCTTGGTGTTCAGAAGCAACTTCTCAGGGATATTTCAGGAAATAATATGGTAATATCAGATGAATATGATGGAGCTCTTAAGCTAATGAATGCCATACAAATGAATAAGGTGCTTATTGTTGTTGATGACATTGATGACAAAGACACACTAAGCACTTTATTTGGAACAAAGGCGTTCCCTACACAAAGCAAGATCATTATTACCACAAGGATTCTCAACATAGATGGATGGTACGGCTCCATATCTTGTGGGTGTCTTGTTCACAAAGTTGAATTGTTGAATGAGATTGAATCGATGGAGCTCTTAAGTTTTCATGCCTTTGGATCCAAATTTCCTTTGAAAGGTTTCAAGAAGCTTGCATTACGGTTAGCAAAATACTGTGGAGGAAATCCGCTAGCTCTTAAGGTATTGGGTTCTTCACTAAGCGTAAGGGCTCAAGACCAATGGGAAAGAAATAACATGATAGAAATTTGGAGGAGTAGAATGAATTCACTGAATTCATCGAAAGGAGATCTTGATTGTAAAATCCAAGCTGTACTAAAAAGGAGCTATGAATCATTGGCATATCACCATCTCAGGGAGTTGTTTCTCCATATTGCTTGTTTCTTTGTTTATGAATACGCACATTATGTGGAAATGGTATTGGAGAATGAATATCAAGCAAAATCTGGGATAATGACCCTCATTAACAGATGCCTCGTTGCTGTGGAAAGAGGTAGTGGCAAACTTGTGATGCATAAACTCCTTCAAGATATGGCAAGAAATATAGTTCGTGAAGAATCCAAAGATCCTGCCAAACGTAGTAGAGTATGGCAAAGTGATGAATCTTATCATTTGTTGAGTAAAGGAGATGTAAGATGCTTTTTGTCTGTAGCTTTAAGCTCACTTCCATAACCTATCATATCAAATAAGCATATTCTAATTTCATGTATTTCCTCATAGGGTCCTGAGACAATTGAAGGTCTAAAGCTCAACGTAGCACAAGCAAAGCAAGGGATGAAATCAGCGGTAAGTAAAATAACTAAACTAATATTTGGTATTTACCAAGAATTACATTGATTTTCTCTATTTGATAATTGTTGTACATAAAAACTGGTAGAAAAATTGTGGGTCCTGCTGTCTTCTTCATCAATTTCGACCTGTTGTTTTAAATTCTTTTGTGAATGGTAGGGATATTATTGATAACAAAACTTGGATCAGCAAGATACTAGCCCGGACATACAACACACCAAAACACTAGTGAATTGTTTTAATTAAATTGGCAAATTGTTGGGTTTAATCTTGATTGTTTGGGTTAGTTTACGGGTCACAGACTAACGGATACGGGTCAAGTAATAATAGGTCAGCAGTTACCTAGTCCATTGGCAGGGAAGTAGTCAAGGTTGACCGAATTTAGTGGAGTACGTGGGTTGTGGTTGCTACAAAATAGGAGTACGTTGAAGTTCTGTTATTTGTTTGTTTCATTATAAATAGAGTGTCTAATAGTCCAACAAATGTACCTTCTTTATTATTTACAGTGAGTTCATATAAGTTTCTTTTGTATGTGAGTTTGTGTGTGTGTTTGAGTGTGTTATTGTGTGTGTGTAGTGGGCCTGAACCAACACAAATGTGGCAAGAAGTAAATTAAAATCAGGATCTTAAATCTTTGGTTTGCAAATCCCACGTTTAGTAAAATCATATCAGACTCTGGATGTAAATTTTTTCAAATTTAGAGACAAGTTGATTTAAAACCTCACTTAAATGAGTAACCTCCAACTTCAGGAATCTTTCAATGATAGCTATAGAACCGAGATGGTTGTGGAATATTATTTAGGACAATTGACATTTTAACATAGATATGAGGTATGTTATCTAATTTACATGTTAATTTTGCAGACTTTTAAAACAAGTTCCATTGTAAAAATGAAGAACCTAAAATTGCTCCAGATCAAAGGTGTGAAACTCACTGGGTCATATGACAATTTTCCAGATTTGATATGGTTGAGGTGGTTTCAATGTAATCTGAAAACAGTACCCCAAGGCCTATTGATGAGCTCCTTGGTGGCTATAGATATGAGATACGGAGACTTGGAAAAGTTTGAACCACCCATGGTATGTTAAGTGTTTATCAGTTGACCTTTTAGCTTCTAAGTTTTAGGCAATCTTCATTTGAATGTTCAATGATAAATTCAAATTATTATTTTTGTGCAGGTTCTTAGTTCACTCAAGCGTCTAGATCTTTCTTTTTCTTACAAACTTGACAGCATCTGCAATCTACACCGACTCCCTAAACTTGAGACTTTGTTGCTTGGTTATTGTACCAGTTTGACTCATGTTTGTAAAACCATAGGAGACCTTGAGAATCTTTCTTACTTAGATTTGTCAGGGTGCACTGGACTGTGGAAGGCTTTATCGAATCAGAAGTGTATAAATCAACTGGAAAGGCTAAAAGCTTTATGTATTTGTGGTGGAATTCCAGAACAGCCTTTGTTTGCCTTACCCCAATCATTATCTATATTCTATTTAGATTCAAGTGCATTTGAGATCCTTCCCAGTTACATTGACCTTAAAATGCTTCAAATGCTTGACCTGATTGGTTGTCCAAACCTCAAGTCTCTATCATGTCTCCCAAGTACGCTAAAGAGGTTGCATGTAGATTGGTGTACATCACTGGAGAGAATAACATTCCAATCAGCTCGTTTCACACTGCAGGATATTAGTTATGAAGGTTGTTTCAAAATGTTTGAGATTGAAGGCCTTTTTAAGTTACAGTCCATAGGAAAACTTGAGGAAGCAGATCTGGAGCATATGCAAAGGATTAAGTCATACCAAAATCATAAGGTGGACCTGGTTGGTGATGTCATTACTAAAGGCAGCACTTTTAATATCCAGGTTCTCTCTCCTCTATCTCTCTATATTATCCAGCCAGCAAATAGTTTAATATTTGACTAAGTAGCTGAATTATGTGTGTGCAATAGATGTTGTATGAATATGGTATAAGGAGCACCTATCTCCAAGGCATAGAGGATCAAAGCATGGCTACACATGAATATACCTCATCATCCGGATTCTTATCATTTCGCGTGCCTTCACTTCAAATAGATCAAAGAATCCAAGGATTAAATGTAACCATCTTATACGGATCATCGGGTGGTGAGAACAAAGTTATTTGGCCTCCGCTCGCCAAAATCAGTAACAGAACAAAGGGTCTAACTTGGGTATACGCCCCTGTGGTGTATGGCAAACCCAGCTTTGATAATGATGTTGTGTGGCTAAGCTATTGGCCATTGGGAGATATACTTGACACTGATGATGAAGTTCATGTGAATGTCTTTATGCATAGAGAAACGATGATGGTAAGAGAGTGTGGTGTGAGCCTTGTGTATAGGGATGATGGTGAAGTAGAAAAAGACGAAAAGCGTGATGAAAGGATGAAAGGCGAAGAGGTGATTGGAGGAGATCTATCTTTGTTCCAGGTCACCAAAGGAGCCTACTATCTTTGCCGCATTGATTTCTTCAAGTCACAGACCCCTTATTACTTGAAACAGTTCTTTGGTGATAATATTGAGTATACAACAGGTAACCTCTTAGCTAGTTGTTTGGATGTTTATATATATAGTTGATATTAAGCTGCAAATAATGATACGCACTCATATCAACACATTCTCTTAGATTCACGAAGATGGAGAACATATTTTAACGCATCATCACTGAATCCAGCATTGAATTCTTATAAAAACCCCAATCGCCGAGTACGTATATACCTTTATTCTTCTTTTTGTTATCACCATAATTATGGCCAATTCTATTTATAAAAAGAGTTCTTTATTTCTGTTTCTTTTCGTAATTGTTATTTTTCTATCATAATTTATCGGTCCACTAATTTTTTGAACTTTGAGTTATTTAAATAATTATTTTAGAGGGAGAATGTTTTTATACTGAGGTTGGATTTTGAATCAATAGGTCATAAGCGATTAATGACTATATATTAGTTGTCAGGCACATGATTATCTTCTTTGATTAATTTTATTGTTTGATCATACGTACGTTTCAGAAATATGAAATTGAGCTGGGAGTGAGCTTTAACAATGAGAGTGAAACTGACAAGATAGAGAAGGCGGTTTCGAGTCTTGTGGGTGTTGAATCTGTCTCCATTCGCAAAGAAATCGGAAGACTAATTGTTGTCGGACGTGTCGATGTTCAAGCAGTGGCAACATGTGTTAGAGAATATGAGAAGTTGGTTCAGGTCTTAGGTTATAAGCCCGTTTAAACTTTGTGTATATGTAATTATGTATCATGGCTTCAAGGCAACTCATCGGGGCACATTCAAATGGGTTTGAGAATCGAAACGTACGAACCGACCCCAACTGAAAGCTATTTGAAACCCGCTTACAACTTGTTTGGAACCGGTTTGAACTTGAACTGGTAAAAACCGAACATAACCGGTTTTGACTTTTGTTGACCAAACCAGTTTAGGGTTCCAAACAATTTGTCTACCTCCAGCTCCCATTATGTTATTGGTATAAACATACTTTTGCTTAATATTATCAATACTCTTTAGATATTAGGAAATTTGATTTTTAATCAATTGACAAGTGTGTCATTCTATGACTATGAAAGTGCATAATTTGTAGAAATTTCTTAGCACATGTTGCATCAATCAATTCACCCTGTCTCATACTCCGATTCTTGAACCACACTCGATCGACACAGGAACGGTGACAGTATCACGCGCCATCTTCGATAGTGTCGAATACTTAACCTTCATATAGAAACACTGGCTCCATCTCTACGTTGACGAGTGCATTTTTTTCGGTAGGGATAGTTTCCATGTTGCGTAAACAAGAGGACACCAGGGAAGATCAAAACTATGACTTCAAATGCATTTCTCATTATCAAGAAACAAAATTTAATTTCATACCAACAACTCTTCTGATATAATAAAGAGAAAATCATGATATCAAACAATTTGTAGGTATATTCACATCTCAGTGTTTCCATATACAAAATGCTTTTACCATAGAATACTTGAAATATTAGAAAACTCTTTTTTTTTTTTTACATGTGTACTTTATTTTCTAAAAGAAGAGCCATGTTTATACATTTACAGAAATGATAACTTTAATCAATAGTAACTTACTTAATCAAGCATCCTACTAAAGTTGCTCAAAAGTCTTTTTGTTTTCTCGAAAATTACTCAACTACAACTAGGTGTTATAAGCCTATGAAATTTTAAACGTTAAAAATACTGTTGAAATATATGCGTGTCCAATTTATTTGTCAAACGTATAATTATAATTCGAATAAATGTTTACTTATAATGCTTGTGTTGTGTTTTTCATATATTGGGCTGATATATTGTTGCTATTTGGCTGCTGGTTGGCTATTGTTACTGCTGGACTGCTGGTTGCTAATTGGGCTTAAGAAATATGTTACTCATGGGCTTAGCACCTTTGCATACTCGGCCTGGCCTGATCTTGTGTATATAAGTTCTTATCACATATATTTTGGGTGTGATCGATGTGATTAGTAGGTGAGCAGATCCTTGTGTTAGTGATTTGTATAGGTTGAGACTTGAGAGAGTTTTGTGTATTTCTTGTTTGTTGTCATTTCTTTTGTTCAATAAGAATATTTCTGATTCTGAATCACAAATTCAATGCCCAAATAGTATGAAAGAATTCTATCAAAAACTCAATGGCCCAAGAGAATATTTTCATTGTGAGCATAAGTTTTATTATAATTCCTAATTTCCTATATTGCATGAAAAATAAATGCTGAGAAAATAACATCAATTCAAGAACTCTGGGAAATAGTGTCAGAAAATTAATCTGTTCCAAATAAAAGGCACAAGGTTAATAACTAATCCATGCTCATATTATAACACATAAAGAGCAAACTGGTAACTTTTTGTGCAACTTGCTGGAAATTTTAAATAACCAGTTTTAAGACAACCCAAATTGACCCGTTTTCACAAGTCACAATTAAGCAACATTTCCCCTGTATATCTGTGGAGAAACAATTTAATTGAAAAGAAGGGATTAAATGTGTACTCTATAAAGATTTATCTTTGAGGAATTGAGGTGTTATAAGCCATCTAAATAACATCATCCATTTATTATTGTCCATTTCCAGCCTTAATAAAAAGGATTGTTCCTTTTATCAAATTTTACCATTTTATTTCTCTAAGTTTTTTCCTCGAACACCTCAAAGAGTCAAAGGACCTGATCTTTTACTTATATATAAATAAGAGGTTTTATTAACAAACTGACTGTGACACTTACCATAACATATAGACATTAAAATTTGCTCCTTATTGGTAAAATGAATAAGGATTTGACACAAGTTAAACATGACACTGGTTACTTGTTGCTTTTTGGAGGCACACCAATGTCTTGGAAGTCAAAAGAAACAATCTTTAGCCAAAACATAATATCAATTGATGGCGTTAGTGAAATTTAATTGGTGCTATGGTTATTAAACGAGAAAGAAAACGGTAAGACTATAAGGAGTGGGGGGGGGGGGGCGGGAAAGAGGGGATGAAGCGTCATGTGGCACTTGTGGGACCCTTGTGGGGGGAAAATAATTGTGGGGAGTGGAAGGGGGGGAAGAGGGGGGGGGGGGGGGAAGGAAATAATATTATATTGTGTTAAAGTTAAAAAAAAAAAAAAAAAAAAACTGACCAATAGATCGCTGCCACCTCACCCCCACCCCAAGCCCCACGCCAGTGGATCCCCTCCCGCCCTCCGCCCCACGCCACCCTTCCTGCCCTACCGGCGGCGGTGTTCCCCCCCCCCCCTTCCCGCCCCCACTCCTGATAGTCTAAAGAGAGGAAAAAGTGAAGTAGATTTTTAATCCCAAAACATAATATGAATCAATTTTGTGTCCCCATGTAAAAGACTTTTGGGTGTGAATGTATGACTTTTGTCATTGTTAATAAATACTCACCAGTCACCTACCCACTTATTAATACTACTACCTTCCAAGCAAATGTGAAGCAAAAATTAGGCAATTGCCTTTGGATACTTTCAGAAGACTTATTGACTTTTTAAGGGCTTTATAGTCTCTTCCGCTATCCTTGTCAATTACACTTAATAACACTCTTTCATTGTGTTGTTCTCAATCCCCTCACCTGATTTCACAACTTATTGTGTTAAATGGCTTCTACTTCATCCTCTGCCCCAATAACCCATTACGAGTACGATGTCTTCCTTAGTTTCAGAGGTGAAGACACTCGTCATTCTTTTGCCGATCATCTTTACAAGGCCTTACATCAAGCGGGGATCAGGACTTTCAGGGATGATGATGAAATACAGGAAGGTGAAGAACTGAACCCAAAAATAAAGAGATCAATAAGAAGATCAATGGCTTCTATTATTGTGTTTTCACCCAACTTTGCCAACTCAAGCTGGTGCCTTGACGAGGTTTCGTTGATCCTCCAGCAGCATAAGAAGGGCAGTCATTTCGTATTACCCGTGTTTTATGGCGTTGACCCTTCACATGTCAGGAACCAGAGAGGAAGTTTCAGTATAGAAGCAAAAGTTGAAGGCACAAAATGGACAGAGGATAATGTGAGACGGTGGAAGGCAGCCCTAACAGAGGTGGCTAATTTGAAGGGGATGGTTGTTTCTGGGTATGCTTCATTCTCTCTCTTGTTAATTCTTCAATATATGATTTTTTATTTAAAACAATGAGTGACAACTAGGAGCGCAAACGAGCCGAGCCGAGATTGAGCTCGCTCGGGCTCGAAAAACTTATGAGAGCTCTAGCTCGGCTCGTTTGGATATTTGTTTTCAAAGCTCAAGCTTGGCTCGTTAAAATTTTTTTATGCTCGAGCTTGACTCGTTTACTGTCTATTAGTTAATATATTAAATAAAAATAAATATATAATAGGCTCGAAGCTCGATAATGAAGCTCGGCTCAGGCTTGCTGAATATACGAGCTGTGCTTTAAGCTCAAGTTCGGCTCGGGCTCGATAAGGCTCGGCTCGTTTCAAGCTTTTTACCGAGTCGAGCTCGAGTAGCTCGCGAGCTGCTTGGCTCGTTTGCACCCAGTGACAAGCAAAAGTGAATTTATTGATCTGAATTTATTAATGTTTAATTGTCATGATCTGAATATATTCAATCTCCCTGTTTTTTTGTTACAGGTATGAAACCACCTTTATTCCAAATATTGTTAAGAATATTTCCTCAAAACTAGGTGTGAAAAACCACGTGACTCCAACAGGTTTAACCGGTATAGAGACTCGAGCTAAAAGTATTAATTCCTGGTTGAATAATAAGAAGCTTGCTTCTCCGGTTCTAGCAATTTGCGGTATGGGAGGAGGCGGCAAGACAACACTCGCCGAATATATTTATAACTCAAACAAGCAAAACTTTGAAAGATGGAGTTTACTTAAAAATATTGAGAAGCATCCTGATGGTTTGCTTGGTGTTCAGAAGCAACTTCTCAGGGATATTTCAGGAAATAATATGGTAATATCAGATGAATATGATGGAGCTCTTAAGCTAATGAATGCCATACAAATGAATAAGGTGCTTATTGTTGTTGATGACATTGATGACAAAGACACACTAAGCACTTTATTTGGAACAAAGGCGTTCCCTACACAAAGCAAGATCATTATTACCACAAGGATTCTCAACATAGATGGATGGTACGGCTCCATATCTTGTGGGTGTCTTGTTCACAAAGTTGAATTGTTGAATGAGATTGAATCAATGGAGCTCTTAAGTTTTCATGCCTTTGGATCCAAATTTCCTTTGAAAGGTTTCAAGAAGCTTGCATTACGGTTAGCAAAATACTGTGGAGGAAATCCGCTAGCTCTTAAGGTATTGGGTTCTTCACTAAGCGTAAGGGCTCAAGACCAGTGGCAAAGAAATAACATGATAGAAATTTGGAGGAGTAGAATGAATTCACTGAATTCATCAAAAGGAGATCTTGATTGTAAAATCCAAGCTGTACTAAAAAGGAGCTATGAATCATTGGCATATCACCATCTCAGAGAGTTGTTTCTCCATATTGCTTGTTTCTTTGTTTATGAATATGCACATTATGTGGAAATGGTGTTGGAGAATGAATATCAAACAAAATCTGGGATAATGACCCTCATTAACAGATGCCTCGTTACCGTGGAAAGAGGCAGACTTGTGATGCATAAACTCCTTCAAGATATGGCAACAAATATAGTTCGTGAAGAATCCAAAGATCCTGCCAAGCGTAGTAGAGTGTGGCAGTGTGATGAATCTTATCATTTATTGAGTAAAGGAGATGTATGATGCTTTTTTGTGTGTATCCTTAACATCACTTCCACAGCCTATTATTTCAAATAAGCATATTCTAATTTCATGTATTTCATCATAGGGTTCCGAGACAATTGAAGGTCTAAGGCTTTACATGGCAGAGTCGAAGCAAGGGATGACATCAGAGGTAAGTAAAATAACTAAACTAATGTTTGGTATTTAGCAAGAATTACATTAATACTCGTAGAAACACATTTTGGTTCCTGATGTCTTCTTCATCAATTTCGAGCCGTTGTTCTAATTTCTTTTATGAACGGTGGGGATATTATTGATAACAAAACACATACCAGAGAATTGTTTTAACTAAACTGGGAAATGTGGCAAGAAGTAAATTAAACCCAGGATCTTAAATCTTTGGTTTGTAAATCCCACGTTTAGTAAAATCATATCAGACTCTGTATGTAATTGCTTCAAATTTAGAGATAATTTGATTTAAAACCTCACTTAAATGAGTAACCTCCAACTTCAGGAATCATTCAATGATAGCTATAGAACTGAGATGGTTGTGGAATATTTTTTAGCACAATTAACATTTTTAAAATAGATACGAGGTATGCCATCTAATTTACATGTTAATTTTGCAGACTTTTAGAACAAGTTCCCTTGTAAAAATGAAGAACCTAAAATTGCTCCAGCTCCTAGGTGTGAAACTCACTGGGTCATATGAGAATTTTCCAGATTTAATATGGTTGAGGTGGTATGTATGTAATCTGAAAACAGTACCCTCAGGCCTATTGATGAGCTCCTTGGTGGCTATAGAAATGAGATACGGAGACTTGGAAAAGTTTGAACCACCCATGGTATGTTAAGTGTTTATCAGTTGACCTTTTAGCTTCTCAGTTTTAGGCAATCTTCATTTGAATGTACAATGATAAATTCAAATTATTATTTTTGGAGCAGGTTCTTAATTCACTCAAGCATCTAGATCTTTCTTATTCTTACAAACTTGATAGCATCTGCAATCTACACCGACTCCCTAAACTTGAGAATTTGTTTCTTGGTTATTGTACCAGTTTGACTCATGTTTGTAAAACCATAGGAGACCTTGAGAATCTTTCTAACTTAGAGTTGTCAGGGTGCACTGGACTGTGGAAGGCTTTATCGAATCAAAAGTGTATAAATCAACCTTTGTTTGCCTTACCCCAATCATTATCTATATTCTATTTAAATTCAAGTCCATTTGAGATCCTTCCTAGTTACATTGACCTTAAGATGCTTCAGATGCTTTACTTGAGTTGTAGTCCAAACCTCAAGTCTCTATCATGTCTCCCAAGTACGCTAAAGAGGTTGTATGTAGATTGGTGTACCTCGCTGGAGAATATAACATTCCAATCAGCTCGTTTCACACTGCAGGAGTTTAGTTATGAAGGTTGTTTCAAATTGTTTGAGATTGAAGGCCTTTTTAAGTTACATTCCATAGGAAAACTTGAGGAAGCAGATCTGGAGCATATGCAATGGATTAAGTCGTACCAAAATCATAAGGTGGACCTGGTTGGTGATGTCATTACTAAAGGCAGGACTTTTAATATCCAGGTTTTCTCTCCTCTATCTCTCTTTATTATCCAGCCAGCAAATAGTTTAATATTTGACTAAGTAGCTGAATTTTGTGTGTGCAATAGATGTTGTATGAATATGGTATAAGGAGCACCTATCTCCAAGGCATAGAGGATCATTCAATGGTGACACACGAGTATACCTCATCATCCGGATTCTTATCATTTCGCGTGCCTTCGCTTAAAAAAAATCAAAGGATCCAAGGATTAAATGTAACCATCTTATACGGGTCATCGGGTGGTGAGAACAGAGTTATTTGGCCTCCGCTCACCAAAATCAGTAACAGAACAAAGGGTCTAACTTGGGTATATGTCCCTGTGGTGTATGGCAAACCCAGCTTTGATAACGATGTTGTGTGGCTAAGCTATTGGCCATTGGGAGATATACTTGACACTGGCGATGAAGTTCATGTGAATGTCTTTCTCGATAGAGGAATGATGATGGTAAGAGAGTGTGGTGTGAGCCTTGTGTATAGGGATGATGGTGAAGTAGAAAAAGACGAAAAGTGTGATGAAAGGATGAAAGGCGAAGAGGTGATTGGAGGAGATCTATCTTTGTTCCAGGTCACCAAAGGAGCCTACTATCTTTGCCGCATTGATTTCTTCAAGTCACAAACCACTTATTTCTTGAAACGCTTCTTTGGTGATAATATTGAGTATACAACAGGTAACTTCCTAGCTAGTTGTTTGGATGTTTATATGAATAGTTGAAATTAAGCTGCAAATAATGATACGCACTCATATCAACACATTCTCTTAGATTCACGAAGATGGAGAACATATACTGAGGCATCATCACTGAATCCAGAGCTGAATGTTTATCAAAACCCCAAACGCCTAGTACGTATATACATTTATTTTTCTTTTTGTCATCACCATAATTATGGCCAATTCTGTTCATAAAAAGAGTTCTTTATTCCGTTTCTTTTCATAATTGTTATTTTTCGATCATAATTTATCGGTCCACTAATTTTTTGAACTTTGAGTTATTTATATAATTATTTTAGAGGGAGAATCTTTTTTTTTACTGAGGTTGGATTTTGAATCAATAGGTCATAAGTGTTAATGACTATATATTAGTTGTCAGGCACATTATTATCTTCTTAGGTTAATTTTATTGTTTGATCATATATACATTTCAGAAACATGAAATTGAGCTGGGAGTTAGCTTTAACAATGAGAGTGAAACTGACAAGATAGAGAAGGCGGTATCGTGTCTTGAGGGAGTTGAATCTGTCTCCACTCACAAAGAAATCGGAAGACTAATTGTTGTCGGACGTGTCGATGTTCAAGCGTTGGCAACATGTGTTAGAGAATTTGAGAAGTTGGTTCAGGTCTTAGGTTTTAGGCATGTTTAAACTTTGTGTATATGTAATTATGTATCATGGCTTCAAGGCAACTCATCGGGGCACATTCAAATGGGTTTGAGAATCGAAACGTACGAACCGACCCCAACTGAAAGCTATTTGAAACCCGCTTACAACTTGTTTGGAACCGGTACAACTACTGGTTTGCATTCCTCTCGTTTGAAACCGGTTTGAACTTGAACTGGTAAAAACCGAACATAACCGGTTTTGACGTTTGTTGACCAAACCAGTTTAGGGTTCCAAACTATTTGTGTACCTCTAACTCCCATTATGTTATTGGTATAAACATACTTTTGCTTAATATTACCAATACTCTCTAGATATTAGGAAATTTGATTTTTAATTGATTGACAAGTGTGTCATTCTATGACTATGAAAGTGCATAATTTCTAGAAATTTCTTTTTATCGTTACCGAAAGCTTTGAATATGGGTTAAGTAGTTTCGACTGCTCAAATTGGGCAGATTTGCAGTTAAGAAAAGGAAACCAGGAGTTAGATTGGGTTAAAACAAGAAAAAAAGGACGGATCGTTCTTAGTTTTTCTCAGTGCGGATTTGATACTAAGGAAAGACGATTATCTTATGTATCGTTGAAGTTTTTCATTTGATAAACAACTTTTTTAATTGCAGCATTAAACCTGTGTATTTTGTATAAACAGAAAAAGATTATAGTTTTGTATTTTACTCAGATCTAAGGTTCATAGAAGAAACAAAGTGGTAATGTTGTATTAATCCAAACATGTTGATGTCATGATATGAAAACTATAATGTGTTGATCGTTTAATTAGAAACATGTTTCAAGGCATGCGAAGTCTACAACTACAATTACTATCAACACAATGTCAAATTTTTAACCTACAAAATAAAAACACAAATCAAACCATCTTCACCATAGCATATGTTGCATCAATCAGTTCACCGCGAAGCAAATCCTTAGCACAAATCAATGCCTCAACCGTCACCACCCTCAACAAACAACAGTACTAGTCCATCTCTATCCCCTGTCTCATACTCCGATTCTTGACTCACACTCGATCGACACAGGAATGGTTACAATACCACGCGCCATCTTCGATAGTGTCGAACACTTAACCTTCATCTAGAAACACTGGCTCCATCTCTACGTTGACGAATGTATTGTTTTCGGTAGGGATAGTTTCCATATTGCGTAAACAAGAGGATACCTGGGAAGATCAAAACTATGACTTCAAATGCATTTCTCATTATATTGATTAAAACTTTATCAAGAAACAAAATTTAAGTTCATATCAACAACTCTTCTGATATAATAAAGAGAAAATAATGATATCAAACAATTTGTAGGTATATATTCACATCTCAATGTTTCCATATACAAAATGCTTTTACCACTATTGCCATAGAATACGTGAAATAACTTCAGGTTATATGTCTTGGAAATAATGTTAGAAAAACTATTTTTTTTACATGTGTACTTTATTTTCTAAAAGAAGAGCCATGTTTATACATTTACAGAAATGATAACTTTAATCAAGCATCCTACTAAAGTCGCTCAAAAGTCTTTTTGTTTTCTCGAAAATTACTCAACTACAACTAGGTGTTATAAGCCTATGAAATTTTAAACATTAAAAATACTGTTGAAATATATGCGTGTCCAATTTATTTGTCAAACATATAATTATAATTCGAATAAATGTTTACTTATGCTTGTGTTGTGTTTTTCATATATTGGGCTGATATATTGTTGCTATTTGGCTGCTGGTTGGCTATTGTTACTGCTGGACTGCTGGTTGCTAATTGGGCTTAAGAAATATGTTACTCATGGGCTTAGCACCTTTGCAGACTCGGCCTGGCCTGATCTTGAAATATTAGAAAACTGTTTTTTTTTTACCTGTGTACTTTATTTTCTAAAAGAAGAGCCATGTTTATACATTTACAGAAATGATAACTTTAATCAATAGTAACTTACTTAATCAAGCATCCTACTAAAGTCGCTCAAAAGTCTTTTTGTTTTCTCTAAAATTACTCGACTACAACTAGGTGTTATAAACCTATGAAATTTGAAACGTTAAAAATACTGTTGAAATATATTCGTGTCCAATTTATTTGTCAAACCTATAATTATAATTCGAATAAATGTTTACTTATGCTTGTGTTGTGTTTTTCACATATTGGGCTGATCTATTGTTGCTATTAGGCTGCTGGTTGCTGATTGGCTATTGTTGCTGTTGGGCTGATCTGTTGCATTGCTGGTTGCTAATTGGGCTTAAGAAATATGTTATTGATGGGCTTAGCAGTTAGCACCTTTGCAGACTCGGCCTGGGCTGATCTTGTGTATATAAATTCTTATGAGATATATTTTGGGTGTGATCGATGTGAGTAGTAGGTGAGCAGATCATTGTGTTAGTGATTTGTGTAGGTTGAGAGAGTTTTGTGTATTTCTTGTTTGTTGATTGTCACTTCTTTTGTTCAGATTAGTAAAATACTTGTTATGTTCTTGATTATCATTTTTTGACAAATACTATAAAATGAAATGAGGAAAATGAAGTATCAAATATGTATAGATCTTGATTAATATAGGCCACTGACCAAATACATATATATAGTTAGTCCTTAAGATAACTCTTTGTGATTTTTTGTTTTTAAATCTAACGAATAGATTTGTGGTGCTTTGCTAGTTGTACTCTTAGCTTACAAAATAATACACATGTGGAGTGTGGACTATCAAAGTGTCAATAGAATTTTACCACTCAGTTGGGCCTGATACCCAGTTTCACAAAAATAGCCCTTAAAATTTTCTAAACCCAAACCAGCATACCTGATACCCACCCAAGGCTAAATCATATTATATGACAACACTATCAAGTGAATCAGATTCGAATAAGTGATTAAATTAGACTTAGATTTCATAATTGTAACAATTAGAAGCATAAACAGTCGAATGGTGTTAAACCCAATGAAATTGAGATCAAGAGAGGAGAGAGAAACTTGGGCCGTTGATGTAAATTTGGTTTGTTTTAGTGGGAGAATAAGATAAGGATTGGTTGTGAGTTGTGACTAGTAAAAAGAAACCAAATTATAGGATTATTGTATATGGATTATGAGATCCATTGATAATAAATCTGGCCTTTGAGAGGTGTATGGTTGTGTGTTTCGCTGGACCAGTAAAGAGTCTAGAGGGTGCAGCCCAACCCATTTAGCCAGCCATAAGGGTTTACGGTTCTAAGGTCTGGTTTGAGGCTCGTGCAGAGCAAAACCGGTTAATAACCGATCAAGGAGTAACCAATTAGGGGTTATTTTTAATCGTAGTTTAGTAAGCATGTAGGGATTTTTTTTATATTAATAACCAATCATTTTTAATAGATGTACGGTTAACTATGAAAAAACCAAAAAAATAAAAAAGACGGAAAATAACCACTTATTTTGTAAAAAATAATATGATATTAATGAACCGGTTAAAGTGAATGGCCAAACCTAATATTAATTATAGTTATGTAAATGGGTAGGGAATTTTTTTTTTTTTTTTATAAATAACTAGTTATTTTTATAATTTAGTTTTTTTTTATAATTGTTATAAAATGTTTGTCATTTAATACATGTCTGTATTACGCAAAATTAACATTAACTATAATTAACATATTTCATATCATCATCATCATCAACATATTTCATATATGTAGCATATTGAATTCCTCAAAATAAAATTGAAATATTGCCTTCTTTTGACATACTAAATTTTCTTAAAGAGTAAAGTGCTTGGATAGCCTCGTGACTGGCCTCCTCCTTATTCTGGTGACGAAATCTAGAAGGTGATGACGATGGTGGTTGTGGTCGAAGGTGATGATGATGGTTAAGGGTAGGGATGAGCTCGGGACGGTATCGGTACCAAGCGATACCGATCCCGAAAATACCGATCCCGAAAATCCCAAAAACCCAATACCGATACCGATATCGAAAACATACGGTACGGTACGGTATCAGTTCGGTACCGGTATGGTATCGGTATTTTACCTTAAAATACCGATACCATACCGATCCCGTACCGATATTGAAAATACCGAAACCGAAAACCTCTAAATGTGAATACCGATACCGAACACCCTCAGTTCGGTATGGGATCGGTATCGGTTCGGTATTCGGTACAAAATGCTCATCCCTAGTTAAGGGTAACAGTAAAGTTGACATCGACGGTGTTGTTAAATAACAAGGGTGATGATGGTGGTTCTGACGAAGGGCTATGGTGGATGTTGAAGTTGATGGTGGTTCAGGTGGTGAACAATAATGCTGACGGTTTATATGAAGGTTTCTGGTTACAGGAAGAGTTGAGTGAAGATTGTGATGGTGAGTTGGTGAGTGGTTGTTTTGCTGAAGATAAAGGGTTTGTTGGCCTCACATTTTTATAGTCATAATTATATTTTAAAAATGTGTAAATATGTAATTACATGAACTTCACTGAAAAACTTAGTTCAAGTTAGGGATCGGCTACATTATAAAATCAAACATCAAGAACCATCATTGCAATTTTAGAAAGCCAAGGACCAAATCTTCAATTCGTACAAGCCACAGGACCATCCAAGCACTTTACACTTTTCTTAACTTTTAAAATTGTTCATATAAAACAATGACTAAATATTTTTAAAGGACTCAGCACATATCTTTTCAATGGAACATGAATCATCTCAAACAATACTTTGAAAAATTTAAGGATTGATGAAGATGATCTCCAATCGGGGTCACGGATAATATTTCAATCGGGGTTATTGAATGCTTGCAAGCCCCATGCCCAAGATTTCCTGACTGTTATATATCCCAATCGAAAGTTTGGGCTAAAGCATGTCTGCGATTGAATAAAGGGTCATTCTTAAATATCGTTTGATGATCCCATGTACCATCAAGATGACGTTTGTCCGATTTGACATAAGGCCTGCTTGGCCAAATACGAGGAACATGCGGTTCACTATAAGGAGTTGCCCGGTTTCAATATCGGCATAACTGGGTTCGGGACTTTTTTTGGGACATTTTAAGACGGGCTGGAATCTCATCTAGGAAGGAGGTCCTTGTGAATTTCCTCTCGGACCCCGCAGAAGGGAGATCCACCATGCGTCTAGTAGCTCTGATTTCCACCATGCGTCCGGTAGATCTGATTTTCTTTGGGTCGGCCGGGGGAGGAACACACTTGTGTTGAGCTAACAGGCATATCTCCCCTAGTTGGTTTGAGGGATAGTGCGTTTGTAGCAGGGCAAGCGGTGCTAGGCAGAGGAGAAGAAAGTTGAAAAGTATGATAAAGCCTGTGAGGAGAACCAACACGTTTTCGTACCCCTGACTTTTGTTACATTTGGCTCCTTGGTGCTAGAAGCTACCTGTTTCCCGACCAGGGTCCAACGGGTTAATAGCGTCTCGGCTCCGAGGGTGAAAGGTTCTGTTTTCAGTAAATTATGATTCGCCATACAGAGAGGGATGGTGACGCAGTTTGTTGCCCGCCCGCGAGCTATCTTAATGTAATTTTCATGGTCTAAATATGTAATGTTCATAGGATAAAGTTGGATCATGATTTTATTAAAAAGAATTAATATATATATATATATATATATATATATATTAATATAAAGATCTAAACATAAAATCTATAAATATATTTAACTCACTGCTTTTGCAACTCTGAAAACTTAAATTTTAAATTGTTTGGAACATTGTTGGGTAAAAACTAGTTTTACATACTCTATTCAACTACCAACACATTTACTAAAAGACCTGACAATTTCAACCCATCTAGTTGAGTTTGAGTTGTTTTAGGTTTAAAATTTGACCTTGCGGGTTAAAATGGGTTTAGTATAATTTTCAAGGAGTTAGGATGGGTAATTTTAATTGTAGGAAATAAGTAAGTGGGTCAGGATGGGTATGTCAAAAAAAATAAATGGGTCAGGATGGGTATTTTTAAATAATCATATACAAATCTGAATTAAAACTCATCCAACACCAAAAGCGTTGATGCCTCATAAAATTCAATGTTACTAAAAAAAATTATATCTTTTGCATTTGTTGATAACCCAGTCGGTTTGAAACAGTTTGGGCCGTTAACGGACAGCCATGTCGAAACAACACGGGTCGTTAACGAGACCGATGTCATCGAAACGGTCCGAGTCGTTGGCAGGATTAATCGAGTCCAAACGGTCTCGGTTGTTGACCGGTCCATTCGGGTCGAAATGATCTGGTCGTTGACAGGCCCGGTCGGGTCGAAACGGTCCGGGTTGCAAACGGGATCGGTCAGACCGAAACGGTCCGGGTCGCCAACGGGCCAGGTTGGGTCGAAACAGTACGGGTCGCTACGGGACAGGTCAGGTTGAAACGGTCTAGGTGGTTACCGGGCCCGACCGGGTCAAAACGGTCTGGGTCGCCACCGGGCCCGGTCGGGTCGAAACTGTCCGGGTCGATACAGGACGGGTCAGGTTGAACGGTCTGGGCCGTTACCGGGCCCGGTCGGGTCGAAACGGTCTAGGTCGCTACAGGACGGGTCAGGTTGAAACGGTCTGGGTTGTTACCGGGCCCGGTCGGGTCGAAACGGTCCGGATCGTTACCCGGCCTGGTAGGGTCGAAACGGTCCAGGTCGCTACCGGTCCCGTCGGGTCAAAACGGTCCGGGTCGTTATCAGGCCTGGCCGGGTCGAAACGGTCCGGGTCACTATCGGGCACGGCCAATTTGAAACGGTTCGGGTCATGTTGAAACGGTATGGGTCGTTACCGGGCCCGGTCAGGTCAAAACGGTCCAGGTCTCTACCGTGCCCGGTCGGGTCGAAACGGTCCGGGTCGTTACCAGGCCCGGTCGGGTCGAAACGGTCCGGGTCGTTACCAGGCCCGGTCGGGTCGAAACGGTCCGGGTCGTTACCAGGCCCGGTCGGGTCGAAACGGTCCGGGTCGTTACCAGGCCTGGTCGGGTCGAAACGGTCCGGGCCGCTACCGGTCCCGTCGGGTCGAAACGGTCCGATCGCTACGGGCCCGACCAATTCGAAACGGTCCGGGTTAGGTTGAAACGGTCTGGGTCGTTACCGGGCCCGGTCGGGTCGAAACCGGGTCGTTACTCGGCCCGGTCGGGTCGAAACGGTCCAGGCCGCTACCGGTCCCGTCGGGTCGAAACGGTCCGGTCGCTACCGGGCCCGACCAGTTTGAAACGGTCCGGGTCAGGTTGAAACGGTCTGGGTCGTTACCGGCCCGGTCGGTTCGAAACGGTCCGGTTCGCTACCGGGTCCGGTCGGGTCGAAACGATCCGGGTCGCTACCGGGCCCGACCGGGTCGAAACAATCCGGGTCGCTACGGGACGGGTTAGGTTGAAACCGTCTGGGTCGTTACCGGGCCCAGTTGGATCGAAACGGTCCGGGTCGTTACCGGGCTCGGTCGGGTCGAAACGGTCCGGGTCGCTACCGGTCTCGTCGGGTCGAAACGGACCAGGTCGTTACCGGGCCCTGCCGGGTCGCTATGGGACGGGTCAGGTTGAAACGGCCATCCATACCCAAACCCATCCTGACCCAACCCATCTTAACCTATTTTTTTAATCTACCCATCTTGACCCAAAACCATCTTAACCCAAACTAATCCTGACCCAACAACCAACCCAACTCAACCTACCCATTTTACCACCTATACTAAAAATCATGACATTATTGTAGTTGGTACCTTTCTATTGTTCCAAGTAAAATCAAAATATATTCACCTTCATGTTCAAAACATCAAAAAAGAAGTTTCCTTACAACATGGACACTTCTAACAGCATGTCAGCATCTTATGTTAAACCAACAGCATGTGTCCCATGATTTTCCACAAGAATCTTCAATAAAGATAGTTAAGCAAATATTCAAGGTTTAATATACAGTAAACAGACACGAATCATCCATTATGAAATCAATCCATCGATGTGAACGTGTTTCAAAGTCGTAAACGCGGTCCAAAAAACAAGAAAAAGTCAGTTTTTACAACGTTTTAGGAGCCCGTTAGTCTGTTATCTGGCCTACACATTTGGGTTGTAACCTTATGCGTCTAAACACGAGTGTCTAAGAGTTGAGGTCTAAAAGAGATGGAACAAAGGATGCGTCTAAACATGAGATGCCATACCGTCTAAGCCATGAGAGTTGCTGATGGAATAATGCGCCTAGGTATGATCCCAAATGTTAGCGGCTACACGTTAGGGATATGGTGTGGGGTTTAGACGTTTCAGTCTGAACAATAGATGCTTAAGTGGAGGGGACTAGGATCAAGAGACGCGGCTACAAGCATTTTTTTTCCGACGTGTCCTTATTTAATTGGTTCAGAAAGAGTCTATGCATTAGACTCTTTGTCCATGTGTTATCATTTATATCTCTTGGTTTGTGTGAAGTTCCTAACGGTTAGACTCCATGAATGTTCATTCTTGCTTTAGTGGATAGTCAAGCGTGTTCATTTTCATGATTTTCTCTTATGTTTAACCCCTCGATCCATTTATCAGGTTATATGTTTCTTCGTTTTGTTTTATATATTTAAGAAGTGAACTATTCGTTAGTAAATAAGTTTAAATGGTTAAGTTATGACAATTTTTGTAACTACTTCAATTAAAAATGGACCAATTGTAGGTTTTTTACGCGTTAACAAAGGTTTAGTTAAAAACAAAACGCGTTTTCATCATGTGATTGAAAAGCTACAAACGTTTTTAAATGATTACCGACATATTCTTTTGGAAATATATATTTTTAATCATTTGTCCGACTCCACCATCGTTATTCTATCCTCTCATGCTCATTTTTTAAGGATTAATTTACAAGTAGTAGGTATGTTTTTTAAGTGAGAAAGTAGACTTAATTTTGGTCTTCAACACACTTTTTGCTAAGAAGGCATGAACCACCTACTTTTTTAATTGCAGTTATCATTGTAATAGCCTATTTGGTAAATATGCTTTAACAATGTATTTTCATAAAAACATCAATTCTCGTGACTTTCGGCCTCTCACTAACTAAAAGTGTAAGCTCCGCCACTGTAGACGCAGACTCTACCACCATTGCACATACGTACTATTAAATATGAAGAAACAGAAACATCTAAAAAGATATCTATGTATTTTCTTTTTCCTACTTTGATGTTTTTTATTTTAGTGAAAGTTTAGTTGCAAGGATTACTGCAGTGATTTAGTGTTTTTTGGTTAATGGAAGTAAAAATAAGGTGACTCTTTAGGATTGATGAAATAAACAACTAATGACCTTTTAGGGTAGCATGTACCTTAACAAGATGTTTTGAACTCGGGCGCGACTCGTAAATGTTGGAGGCGGCGATGCCTATGCACCTTTAGTGCGCCTGGCACCTTTGATAACTATGGATAGTTGTGTAATTAAACCAAACAACGTGTGATCTAATAATGTAATTTTCCTCAAAATTTGTATAACTTATTGGGAAAAACCTAGTAATTGTCTTTGAGAAGATTTTGTGACTTATATATATATATATATATATATATATATATATATATATATATATATATATATATATAGGGTTAGGATCAAATACAGTAAAAGAAAAATAAGAAGTTGTAGGAAGGGTATCAAACGGACTCCGATTGAACTCATTCAAGCGTCATTGGAACCGTTTTATCGAACCCTACAACGTGAATTTTTAGGTCTTCGTTTTTTTTTTGAGGTTTTAGCTTGTGGTTTTTAGAATATGCGTTATATCATTGTGTCTTTCATGTACCATTGTGTCTTTTTCTTATTTTCATCATTGTGTCATTTTTTCAATTCATTGTATCTTTTTTCTTCAGCCTTGTGTTATATTTTTTTGGCACTGTGTTATATTTTGTGGCTCATTGTGTCATATTTCATGATCTATTGTGTTTTTTGTATCCTTCTCACCCTTCTCATTTTATTATCTTGTGTAGAATAACTTGACCCTATATATATATATATAAAGGTAAATTTCATTCACACAAAACAACCACAAGCGATCCTCAAATCAAGGACCCCCGGGCAAAACGACATTATATCAAGTTCAGTGGGTTACAAATCCAAACATTCCAATCAATACCTTTCAATCTAGATGTATAACGAATCCAAAAGAACGACAATGATTTAATAGTTTCCACCACTTCGATAGCTCTTCGAGACCATTGAAAATTCTAGCGTTACGTTCATTCCATATAGCCCACATCTTAGTTAAGATGATACCTCTTAATATGTATTCCTCTAGCTTCGTCTTTTTTGAGTATCCGCCAACTTTACGAGATCCTTAACATCAAAAGCAAAAAAGGAGTTCAATCGACACCAATTTCCCACCCTAGCCCAAATCTCCGATATTTGTGACTTTATATTGATGCTTCATAATTAATATCATATAATTAAGTTATATCTTCATAATTAAGAGCAGAGTCGAACAAGGTGACAAAGCACGCTAAAGCGTGCGAGGATAACCAACATGCTTTTGTCCCTTTGGCTTTTGACACTTTTGGCTCATTTGCACCAGAAGCGATCAGGTTTCTGACGAGAATCCAGCGGGTGGTCCATAGCAACTTCTCGACTCCCCAGGGGCGAAGATTTGTTTTCTCTAGATTAGGGTTCTCTATCCAGAAAGGGGTGGCGGCGCAGCTTGTTGCCCGCCTGCCTGCTATTCTTATGTAATTTGCCGCTTTTGGTCAAGAATTTAATCAATGAAGAATTATTATAAGTAAAAAAAATATTAATATTCAAAACCCCCTTGAAATTTCTTTGAATTTGATAATTATTAATGTTTTATTTTAAATCCTGATCATAATAATTTTACCCAAATACATGAACTTTTTTTTTTTTTTGAAAGGCCCAAATACATGAACTTAATTCGGTTTAAACACACATATAAAGAAAATGATTATTTGGAAACATGCTAATAATTCCAAATGCGTATGAAAACAAAGAAATGTGTAAACTACTTTCGGTAGGGAGAGGTTGCTTTTTTAGGTGTTTGAGATTGCTTCGCAACATTCAAAGATACAAAATTCTAAATTCTAAAGTAGGCACATATCAAGTTCACATTGAAAATTCTCCTAAAAATATAGAACTAAAATCAAGAGTGATTATTTTATCTATAAAACCATTCTTAGTGGGGCATGAAAAGGGGCCTTAAATCATATTTAGCGCCAAACACCATTAAGGGGCCTTAAATTTAAAAAATGGTTGGGGGCCTTAAAGATTTAGCACTCGATGAAGGAAATAAAAAACCAATCAGATTTGTCCACCTCACTCTCCCCAATGTCTCTCTCCTGTTATTATTTTTTTAAATTTAAAAAATAAAATAAAATAATAATGGGGAACTTAAATTTAAAGCCCCTCACTACACCCAATTTCACTTTAAGACCCAATGCAGACTCATGTTCCATGTGGACCAATAATTAAAGGGGGCCTCAATTTTAAAGCCCCGACTACACATGGTCTAAGTATATTTTTTTATACTTTTCCTATAGATAAACTTTAATTTTGTTTTGATAATTATGAAATACAAATGTTTATTTCGTTTGTCTATTTTATTTTGTACCCTCTTCATACAAAATTGTACTTGGATTCAGGGGCATATTTAGGCTAATCTGGTGGGTTTTTGAGAATCCACTCGGTTTTGAAATTATAATGTTAATATATATAAAAAACTAGAAATGATCCCATAAAAAAAATTTTACGTAGCCGATTATAAATGATATAAACTATAAAGTGCTCCACTGGTTGAAATCCTCCACTTTATACCAAAGGTAACCGATTCGATTCTCGTTGGTGAGTTTTTTTTTTCATTTTTTTTCTTTTCAAAACCTATTGTTTGAACACATTACTAACAGAAGAATCAATCAAAATAAATCACCATAAAGAATTTCTCCTTAATTCCCTCTTATTTATTTCTGTACATTTTGTATTCATTGTGTTTGTTTGACTCTCCATAATTTTTTGCCTTGTAATTAGCTTGTATCCTCTATTTAAATGATATACAATCTCTCTAGTAAAACTAAGAGAGAATTCCTTGGCTATCATGGTATCAGCCTAACCATCCTGGCCTACCCTCTGCTTCTTTTTTTCGACCCCTTTTCCCTTCTTTTTCTGCTTCCTGCTGTCCTTCTTTCCTGCGTATCAACCATGACCATCACCTCATCCTCCTCTTCCGCTCCTACATCCGGAAGTAAGCTTCCTATGGCTACAATCATGTATATGATAGCCCTTAAACTCTCCTCCTCTAACTACCTTTATTGGCACAACCAAATGCTTCCCTTACTCGCAAACCAATAACTTATCGGTTATGTCGATGGTTCTATTCCTCCTCCACCGAAAACAATCCTTGTTGAATCCAAAGAACAACCCAATCCTGATTATTAGGCTTGGTTTCTCAATGATCAACAAGCCATCCTCATACTTAACGCTTCTCTTACAGTAGAGGCGATGGCCAAAATTGTGACAACCGTCACCCTCATATTTTATCAAGTTGTCATTTGTAGTCCTTATACCTTCGAGTTGTTACCTGATAACTCAATTATCCCAACTTTTATCTTATCTAACAATGTTATCATATTCTTATCGATAATTAATGTACGAATACACTTTATTTTATATATCTTATAACATTTGAATTCATTTATACAGTGAAATTTATGTGAATGTCGTTCTAAATACTCATTGATAGTTTTTTTTTCTTGACTTAAAACTTTATAAGTGAGTAACATCTAAACTTTTTGTGTAAACATTTAAAGTTAATAAGTTTCAAAAATTTAAATGTTTTACTAAGTTTTACAAGGAAAATTATAAAGTTTTAACATAAGATACAACCAACATAAACCTTAAGGACTAATTCTGTCAATTTCTGAAACTTTTAACAAGATTCTGCTGCCTCTCGTTTTTCCGGTCGCTGAGTTGCCGCCGGCGACCATATTCTGGCGAGCCAAATTTTGATTAATTTGAACATCTTCGATCAGTTACCACAGAAAACCTTACGTTATAACATCTTACAATCAATAATTTTCGATTTAAATTCATAACCGTCGCATTCAAGACCAAGCATCCAAATGGGTTACGATTTAGGCTTGCATCTATAAAATTGAACTTATACTCGATGTCTCAAACAAATCCATCCAAATCGTTTCCAAGTGCTGTGAATCGCCACTTTTAGTTGCAGACGTGATAATGACGTTTTCTCTTCAAATCGAGTTGTAAGTCCGATTTATGTTATGCCGTTTTGTCTTTCCCATCTTCCTTGTTAAAAGCCCCATGTTTCCAAAGCTCTATCATTTCAGTTTTTGATTATTGGATTTGGGATTAGGGTTAGGGTTCTTGGCTAGTATTTGGGGAAGATAATGTTTTGGTAATATTGTTTATATAATTAGATTTCTAATTCTAATCATCAAAAACATTTATGGTGTAGTGGTCAAATGGTTGCTTTGTGTATGGATGGCCCCAGGTTCGATCCCCATACCAGGTGGATCTGGGCTTTTCATTTTGGATTTCTTTTCATTTTTTTCTAATAAATAATTTAAACATATATAATGTACACAAAACTTGAAATATTCATAATAAATCAAATTTTTACCCAAAAATTATGAAAATTTAGGAGTAGCATCTTGACACCATATAGAAAATTACCACACTTTTATTTTCTGAAAAAAGTCTTATTTTTATATTTTTATTGATTTAATTTTTTAATCATATTTAATTGATTAAAAATTCATTTTTTATGATTTTAATCTCAAACTTTTTGGGAAATTATTTCTAATCATCATGAACTAAAATAAAAATTATTGGTTCAGAAAACATCTATTTTTACTGATTTTCCTATTTTTAATCACTTAAACATGATTTAATCTCATTAAATCGGTTTTAAATATAAATAAGTTTATAAAAATTATGGGAAAATTATTTTCATTAATCTACATCAGAAAGCATCTATTTTCTATAAAAATAGCATTTTTGGGTCATGTCTTGTATTATTAGCATTATTTATGTTTAATTAGACATAATTAAACATTTATTTATTTACACTATTTAAACATCTATTTTATAAATACTTGTCTTATAAAATAGAGATGTTTTATGTTAGAAAATCTTAGTTACCATTTGTTGGATCATTGTGAAACTCATAATTATTTAGTTATACATTTATGATTATTGTATTTATTTTAATTTAGTTAAAGTAATTAACTAAATTATTTTGCCTTAATTATTTCCACAATATATTTTACGCAAATATTCAATTAGTAATAACTATATTACCTACACCACATTTATAAACTTTGACATATCATTTTTGATATACAACTTCTACATTAATTTGATTTATCATAAAAAAAACTCCAATTCCCCAAATCGACTTAGCAATTCCTAATGCCTCAGACGCTAGATACTTTAGACTCTTAGACATTTCCTTATTAGTATCCTATTACGTTATAGGTTGAATTCCTCGGAATTCCCATTACTTAGCTCACGACCGCTTAAGTTGGATTTTGATCGCTTTCGTAAACTGTGAGTATATCTTTTCCCCTTTTTACTGTTTTACTATTTTGGGGTGACTCATGTACCTATTACCAAGTTTCTGTTTCCCTTTACTAAAATAGCATTTCTTATGTGTGTTTGCTTGTGTCATTTCGTGTATCTATGACTTGTCAAATCATTAACCGTTGCGGCCTAGCATTTCAATGAATAGATCTATGGTATATACACTTGTGACTCTATTGAGAGTCCTTGTCATTGCTATGTATTGCATTACTACTAGCGCATACTATATATTTCCTTTCCTTTCACAGGGTTGATTTGACCCGGATACTACTATTACATTTTGTAAAATAACACATGAATTGCTAAATTTTCCTTACTATATGTATCAAACGGGTATGCTCACCAATGCATTTTTGTATTGACCAAATTATTTTCGTACATGTTTCAGGTTCTTATGAGATCACTTCTAAGCTTTTGGAACTTAGGCTTAGATTGATATTTACTGTATTTTAGTTTAGATTGCTAGTTTAATTGTTGTATTTCTTTCGATGTAATAAACTATTCCATTTAATGTATCAAAATTTACATTTCTAGTCCATGAGCTATTGAACAATCGTAACTACGTGACACCTCGATGTTTCCGACATCGCTTGGGGTGTTACAGACATACTTGGTCTTTCAACCGCTCGCCAAATCTGGGCAGCCCTCGAAGCAACGTACAGCAACATCTCTTTGGAAAGAATGTACTTGCTTCGTGACACTCTTCGTCAACTAACCAAATGGTCTTCCACCATTGTCGAATATGGGCGAAAGTTCAAATCCATTTGTGATCAACTTTCGGCCATCGGACATCCCGTAAATAATACGGATAAGACCCATTGGTTCTTATGTGGTCTTGGCTCCACATTTGAGAGTTTGTCCACCGCTATTCGCACTACTCATTCATCCTTTCCTTTCTGTGATTTATTGACGAAAGCGGAAAGTCAAGAACAATTTCTTGCTTCTCTTCATCCTCCTTCTACACCCACTGTTGCTTTTGTCGCCCATAACAATCATCCACGACCACATGGCTCCTCCACTACTCGGACTAAATCTGGTCCTGGGTCGTCTGCTCGCGGCTCTTCTTCTTCGGCCCCTTCCAAAGGTACTCGAAGACCTCCCCATTGCCAATTGTGCCGTACTAATGGACATTATGCAAACAATTGTCCGAAACTCTCTACTTCCGTTGCCTCAGCTTCTAGAAATGAAGACATTGCTCGAGCATTTCATGCTGTTCATTTAAATGATGTCTTAGTCGTTCCATCCTTAACCCGCAATCTTCTTTCCATTAGCAAACTTACAAATGATTTTCCCATCGATGTTCTATTTTCTAATTCCTTTTTTGTGATTCAGGACCGGAAAACAAGACAACCATTTGTTCAAGGTCGATGTGAAAATGGTCTTTATTTGCTTCGGGACAAGTCATTTGCTTTTGTTGCATCTATTTCCTCTAATAAAGCCTCATTTGAATTGTGGCATAATCGTTTGGGTCATGTTGCTTTCGATACTATATCTATTATGAAACGCCTTGGTCATTTATCTTTTACATCTATTTTGCCTAAACCTAATATTTGTTCACCATATCAACTTGCTAAAGCTAAAAAATTACCATTTGCTAATAATGACAAACGTGCCTCTAATCCCCTAGATCTTATTCACTGTGATTTATGGGGACCCTCGCCCATAACTAGCAAAAATGGTTACAAATATTATGTTATATTTGTGGATGACTACTCTCGTTTCTCATGTATCCGCTTAAAACTAAAACCGACTTTTATACGGTCCTTCAAAGTTTTTTGCGCCTTGTCCAAACTCAACTTTCCCGCAAAGTAAAAGTTTTTCAAAGTGATGGCGGTACGGAATTTGTCAACAAAATTTCTTGCAATATTTTTGACCAAAATGGCACTTTTCATTGCCTCTCTTGTCCATACACCACTCCTCAAAATGGTCGCGCGGAAAGAAAGCACCGGCACATTGTTGAAACCGGTCTAGCCATGCTTTTTCATGCTAGCGTTTCCATTACTCATTGGGATGACGCCTTTTGCACCGCCACTTACATCATCAATCGCTTGCCCACAAAAGTCCTAGATAACAAATCTTCATTTGAGATGTTGTTTTCTATCATTCCAACCTACACCAACTTTTGTGTTTTCGGGTGTTGTGTTTACCCATACCTACGTGATTATGCCCCGCACAAACTAGCTCCACGAAGCACTCCTTGTATTTTATTGGGCTACTGTCCGCAATACAAAGGTTATAAATGCTTTGATCCCGTGACATCACGTATGTATATCTCAAGGCATGCTCGATTTGATGAGACCTTCTTTCCCTACGTCGGCACCTCATCCACAACTAATATTGCAAATTTATTATTTTCCAGTTTTGATGAACATGTTTCCTTTCCTTCAACAACACCTCCAAACTCTCCACCAACCACTTCTCATAAAAACCCTTTGACCACTCCCCATTGTTCTTTGTGCAAACCTACTATTACACAAAGTCCAAATTCCTTAAATTCCTCACATTCTTCATCCATTCCTTCTGACCCCACCCACTAAATTCCATCAACCCCACCTCCTCCTTTCCATCCAATCCTACCACCTTAGAACCATCATCCAACCAAACACCCTCCTCACCTAATATACCCTTCACCGAAACTCCCACCTCAACACCCGAACCATCCCCTCCATCCAATTCTTCTTACAACACTGACCCTCTATCCCCACCACCACCCATAAACTTACATCCCATGGTTACACGCTCCAAAGTCGGAACGTTTAAGCCAAATCCCAAGCATACATCTTATCTTTCCACCATCATGAACTCACCTCTTCATATCACTCTGCTCACTCATACCGTTCCAAAGGGCTTTAAGAGTGCTTCCAAGCATGCGCATTGGATGGATGCCATGCATCTTCTACCAATGTTGTTGGCTCTAAATGGGTATTCCGCACAAAATACCACTCCGATGGTTCTCTTGATCGCCATAAAGCCCGACTCGTTGCTCAAGGCTTCACTCAAATACCGGGTATCGATTTCAATCACACCTTTAGCCCGGTCGTTAAAGCCTCAACCATTCGCATAGTCCTCTCCTTGGCTATTATCAACGGATAGACACTTTGTCAACTTGACGATAACAATGCATTTTTAAACGGACATCTTTTAGAAACCGTTTACATGGAGCAACCTCCCGAGTTTATCAATCCGCAATTTCTGA
This sequence comes from Ambrosia trifida, assembly GCA_028751855.1. Taxonomy (NCBI): domain Eukaryota; kingdom Viridiplantae; phylum Streptophyta; class Magnoliopsida; order Asterales; family Asteraceae; genus Ambrosia; species Ambrosia trifida. The sequence continues at coordinate 30,120,618 of CM054124.1, read as the reverse complement.
CTCATGTTTGTAAACTAAATAAGGCTCTTTACGGTCTTAAACAAGCTCCGCGAGCTTGGTTCCAAAGACTTAGTTCCTTCCTTATCTCCTTCGGTTTCACTTGCAGTCGAGCGGATCCATCCCTTTTTATTTTTTCCCAAGGCGAATCCATAATGCACCTCCTTGTTTACGTGGACGACCTTATTCTCACGCGAAACAAGTCCGCTGTCATCACCAACTTCACTCAACATTTACATAAGGAATTCGCCATTAAAGATCTTGGCTCCTTAAATTACTTTCTTGGCCTAGAAGTAGTGCACGATACAAACGGTCTTTTTCTTACCCAAACCAAATATGCCAACGATATTCTTGATCGAGCTGGTCTCACCAATGCTAAATCCACTGCCACCCCATTATCCACATCCGACTCATTCACCACAAATGGCACTCCATTTGCCGATCCCACTCTTTACCGCTCTCTTGTTGGTGCCCTTCAATACCTAACCATTACTCATCCTAACCTGTTCTACGCGGTCAATCAAGCCTGCCAACACCTTCACTCCCCTACCGAAATCCATTTCCGATTGGTTAAGCGAATACTTCGTTATGTCAAGGGAACAATCTCTCATGGGTTACACTATACACGACCCACTACTTCTACCATTTTAGGTTATTCGGATGAGGATTGGGCACGATGCATTGAAACACGTCGGTCTACATACGGTTATTCAATCTTCTTGGGCGGTAACTTAGTCTCATGGAGTGCGAAGAAACAACCAACTGTGTCACGATCGAGTTGTGAGTCGGAATATAGGGCGATGGCAAATGCTGCAGCCGAGATTGTTTGGATTATTCATTTGTTAAAAGAACTTCATGCTCTTCCTCAAACTCGACCAACTTTGTTGTGCGACAACCAAAGTGTTCTTATCATGAGTCAAAATCCAGTTTCTAACAAACGGGCCAAGCACATCGATTTAGACTATCACTTTGTTCGGGAGTTAGTAATGTCTGGAAAATTGCACACCAAGTTTATACCAACCAAGCTTCAACTAGCGGACATTTTCACAAAAAGATTACCTCGACCACTTTTTGAGCAATTTCGGGATCAACTTCGAGTTCTTCCACCGTCGTTTCGCTTGAAGGGGGTTAATAGAAGAATCAATCAAAATAAATCTCCATAAAGAATTTCTCCTTAATTCCCTCTTATTTATTATTTATTTCTGTACATTCTGTATTCATTGTGTTTGTTTGACTCTCCATAATTTTTTGCCTTGTAATTAGCTTGTATCCTCTATTTAAATGATATACAATCTCTCTAGTAAAACTAAGAGAGAATTCCTTGGCTGTCAATTACACACACACTAAAACACATTACACAACCTCAGTCGCTCCTCTGTCCTCTTGTCTTCCGAGCCTGACAGCCACGCTCTACCCCTCTCCTTCACTTTACCGTGCGCTCCTGCCTCCTCCTATCTCCTCCACGCCATTACGCCATCGCCACCGTCCCCCCTCCCCTGCCTGTTTCAATTCAAGGGTTTTTTTTTTTTTTTTTTTTTTTTTTTTTTTTTTTTTTATGTTTGTTAGTTTTAAGAATCTTGATTTTTGTTTTGCTTTTGTCGTGATTACTCTGTTGGTTATGATAGTTTTTAGCTACTTATTTAAGATTTATTTTTATAAAGCTAGAATCTTTGATATAGAACACCTTTGATATAGAAAGCCCGGGTGATGAATGATGACTTTGTAATAGGGCTTAGCTTTTGTAACTTTTAATTAGTTTTTTTAATTATTTATTAACATGAATGTAAAAAATTTGATTGTGAAATTATTTTTTTTGGGTAAAACTTATGTGTACGAACACATCAGCCTTATGTTTCTGTGATTTATTATGTGACGATGTGAAATTTTTTAAACTTTGATCTTGAATGATTACTTGAGTTAAAGATACAATTAATGAAGAATACGTCAAGGACTAAATGTCAGGTCCAAACTTGTAAGCAAAGTTTAAAGTAGGAATGGAAGGTGTGTATTGCTATGTCCATACATTTGAAGGGTATGTTTGGTAATAAGCTTTTAGAAGCTTCAAATTTAAAAAAAAAAACTCACACTAAATAAAAAGCATTGTTTGGTTGAAGAACTTGAAGATTTTATGTTGGGAGAAAAACTTCTGTATTGAAACGCTACTAATACTAGTGTTTAAGAAAAAACTCATACTAGCTACAAAATTTTAATAAGTAAATGACACAAATATCCATTCTATCATAAAATAAAATAAAAATGCATACAAGATTTTAGTTAATGCCCATTTTGGTCATTTTATACATTTTATTAAAATCTCTAACTACTTTGCCAAACATCAAAATATATATAAAAAGCTACAACTACCCGATTTCAGCTACCAGCTTTTGGCCAACAACTAATTTTGCCAAACATAGCCTAAATGATTTGTTTTCCTTTCTCGACTCTCCTCCACGCCAGTTCCTCAACCGCCACAGTTCGCCCCTGCCTCCTCTCTTCTCTATTTCGACCACGCCCCTGCCTCTACCTCTCTACCTCAGTTTAATGATGACCTTAATGTCGTGTATTTTATAACTTGTGTTAATTATTAATTGAGTTTGTTTGTTATGTATTTTAATGCATTGAAGTTGTATTATTTTGATTAACTGAAAGGGAGTTACTATAAGAAGTTTCGGTCGAGAATGTAATGCAACGTTTTCAAAAAAAAAAAAAATCGTAGAGAACTGTTGTAGGTATGTTTTTTTTATCTTTAAAGACAATCGTATTTATATCATTGTTAAAAGAGAGAAAGACAACGGTATATAGAGAAAGAAGTGAAATAGGTTTTTAATCCCAAAAGGAGTACAACCCCTAAAGCTAGGAGTGCAACACTCTTGTGTACACCTTACTTGTTACTTCTTAAGCATGATGTACAGTATCACAACGCAAAAACAACTTGTAATTAACATATAAATTTTAGAAGTAATTAACATATATAACTTTTAGAAGAAGAAAAAAAAACTATTATGTCTATCATGCAAAGAGAATGTGTTAAATAAAAACCACATACATCTAAAAAAAAACACATATAATTATTTTAAACATTCTAATCAGGGGTACAATCTTGCATCAATTTTGTGTCCCCACCTAAAATACTTTGGGTGTGATTTTAAACATTAATAATACTCACCCACCCACTCACTTATTGGTACTAGCTTCCAAGAAAATGTGAAACAAAAATTAGGTAATTGCCATTGGATAATTTAAGAAGACTTATAGACTTTTTAACGACTTTATATTCTCTTCTTTCATTCTTCTCAACTTAACACCCTTCCATTCTGTTGTTCTCAATCCTCCTCACCTGATTTCAGAACTAGTGTTCAATGGCTTCTGCTTCATCCTCTGCCCCAACGTCCCATTACGAGTACGATGTCTTCCTTAGTTTCAGAGGTGAAGACACTCGTTACTCTTTTACGGACCATCTTTATGAGGCTTTACGTAAAGCGGGGATTAGGACTTTCAGGGATGACGATGAAATCCGTGAAGGTCAAGAACTGAAGCCAGAAATCGAGAGATCCATAAAAGAATCAAGGGCTTCAGTAATTGTATTTTCCGAAAACTTTGCCAATTCAAGCTGGTGCCTTGACGAGCTCTGGTTGATCCTGGAGCAGAAGAGGAATGGCAGTCATTTCGTGTTACCAGTGTTCTATAAAGTGGATCCTTCAGATGTAAGAAACCAGCGAGGAAGTTACAGTATAGAAGCAAAAGAGGAAGGTACAAAATGGACAGAGGATAACGTGAATCGGTGGAAGGCAGCCCTAACAGAGGTGGCTAATTTGAAGGGGATTGTTGTTTCTGGGTATGCTTCATTCTCTCTCTTGCTAATTCTTCTTCAATATATGATTTTTGATTTAAAACAATGAGTGACAACTAGGGGCGCAAACGAGCCGAGCCAAGATTGAGCTAGCTCGGGCTCGAAAAACTTATGAGAGCTCGAGCTCGGCTCGTTTGGATATTTGTTTTCAAAGCTCAAGCTCGGCTCATTAAAATTTTTGGGTCTTGCTATTCAAACCCCCCAAAAAATTATTTGTATCCCTTCAATGCACTGAGCTTTGGGCAAAGCTCGGCGTATTGGGCCCACGGGTGACCTTGTTGTCACACCAATCACTACTTTATCAGACTTTAAGTCACATCACTGAAACATCGTACTTCAAAGCGCTGAGCTTTGGCCAAAGCTCAGTGCTTTGAAGCCCAAAAGCTGACAGCAGCACATGGGGCCTTGGGATTGCCTCCTAAGCGCTGAGCTTTGGGCAAAGTGCATTGAAGCACTAAGCTCAGTGCTTTGCTGCCACGTTTAAGCCCACGGGCCACTGCATTTTGCCCTAAGCTCAACGCTTAGGGCCTTTTTTTTAAAAAAAAATTGTTTTAATTTTTTTTAATTGTTTTAATTAATTTTAATTCTTTTTTAAGTATTTTAACTTGTTTCCAATAAAAAAAAATTGTTTGATGTGTTTCGGTTCGTTTATTGCTCGTTTGTCGTTTTGAGTAGAAACATCCGAGTATGAACAACTTTTATAAATTAGTGTACGTGATACATGAACTATATAATCAATACCGTTTTTTTTATCAAAATACATATTTAGCATGTCTAATCGATATCCTGGGTATCCGGACTCTGTTTGACGCGTTTTGGTTCGTTTATTGCTCGTTTGTGGTTTTCATTAGACATATTCTGTTGACGAAGAACTTTCACAAATCATTGTACGTAATACATGAACTATACAATCAATACCATTTTTTTTTATCAAAATACATATTTAGCATGTATAATAGATATCCTGGGCGTCCGGACTCTGTTTGATGCGTTTTGGTTCGTTTATTGCTCGCCCGGACTCTGTTTGACGCATTTTAATCAGTAAACTTTTTAATTATAAATAGGGGTAACTTTGCTAATTATAAATATATTTTTGAACAATGACATAACCATTTTTCATTCCCGTATCTTGTACCCAGTCGACTAACTCCTGGCGTGAAGAAAATGTCCGGTCAGTCTCATCAAACGAAACTATGATCGGGTAAGAGCCAGGAGTTAGTCGACTGGGTACAAGATACGGGAATGAAAAATGGTTATGTCATTGTTCAAAAATATATTTATAATTAGCAAAGTTACCCCTATTTATAATTAAAAAGTTTACTAATTAAAACGCGTCAAACAGAGTCCGGACGAGCAATAAACGAACCAAAACGCGTCAAACAGAGTCCGGACGCCCAGGATATCTATTAGACATGCTAAATATGTATTTTGATAAAAAAAAATGGTATTGATTCTATAGTTCATGTTTTACGTACAATGATTTGTGAAAGTTGTTCGTCAACAGAATATGTCTAATGAAAACAAACGAGCAATAAACGAACCAAAACGCGTCAAACAGAGTCCGGATACCCAGGATATCGATTAGACAAGCTAAATATGTATTTTGATAAAAAAAAAAAAACGGTATTGATTGTATAGTTCATGTATCACGTACACTAATTTATGAAAGTTGTTCATACTCGGATGTTTCTACTCAAAACGACAAACGAACAATAAACGAACCGAAACACATCAAACAAATTCTTTTTATTGGAAACAAGTTAAAATACTTAAAAAAGAATTAAAACAATTAAAAAAACATTAAAACAATTTTTTTTTTAAAAAAAAAGGCCCTAAGCGCTGAGCTTAGGGCAAAATGCAGTGGCCCGTGGGCTTAAACGTGGCAGCAAAGCACTGAGCTTAGGGCTTCAAAGCACTGAGCTTTGCCCAAAGCTCAACGCTTAGGAGGCAATCCCAAGGCCCCGTGTACTGCTGTCAGCTTTTGTACTTCAAAGCACTGAGCTTTGGCCAAAGCTCAGCGCTTAACACCAATCCCAAGGCCCCCCACCTGATACCACCTGATGCTGTCAGCTTTTGGGTTCAAAGCACTGAGCTTTGCCCAAAGCTCAGCGCTTTAAAGGCGGCTGGGGGGTTTAAATAGACAAGGTGGGGGTACCAATAGATAGGGCCAAATTTTTTTATGCTCGAGCTTGACTCGTTTACTGTCTATTAGTTAATATATTAAATAAAAATAAATATATAATAGGATCGAAGCTCGATAAATGAAGCTCGGCTCAGGCTCGATGAATAAATGAGCTGTGCTTTAAGCTCAAGTTCGGCTCGGGCTCGATAAGGCTCGGCTCGTTTCAAGCTTTTTACCAAGTCGAGCTCGAGTAGCTCGCGAGCTGCTTGGCTCGTTTGCACCCCAGTGACAAGCAAAAGTGAATTTCTTGATCTGAATTTATTAATGTTTTATTGTCATGATCTCTGAATATATATTCAATTTCCCTGTTTTTTTGTTACAGGTATGAAACCACCATTATTCCAAATATTATTAAAAATATTTCCTCCGAACTAAGTTTGAGAATCTGCATAACTCCAACAGGTTTAACCGGTATAGAGACTCGGACTAAAAGCATTAATTCCTGGTTGAATAATGTGAAGCTTGATTCTCCGGTTCTAGCAATTTGCGGTATGGGAGGAGGCGGCAAGACAACACTCGCCGAATATATTTATAACTCAAACAAGCAAAACTTTGAAAGATGCAGTTTACTTAAAAATATTGAGAAGCATCCTGATGGTTTGCTTGGTGTTCAGAAGCAACTTCTCAGGGATATTTCAGGAAATAATATGGTAATATCAGATGAATATGATGGAGCTCTTAAGCTAATGAATGCCATACAAATCAATAAGGTGCTTATTGTTGTTGATGACATTGATGACAAAGACACACTAAGCACTTTATTTGGAACAAAGGCATTCCCTACACAAAGCAAGATCATTATAACCACAAGGATTCTAAACATAGATGGATGGTATGGCTCCATATCTTGTGGCTGTCGTGTTCACAAAGTTGAATTGTTGAATGAGATTGAATCATTGGAGCTTCTAAGTTTTCATGCCTTTGGATCTAAATTTCCTATGGAAGGTTTCGAGAAGCTTGCATTACAGTTAGCAAAATACTGTGAAGGAAATCCTCTAGCTCTTAAGGTATTGGGTTCTTCACTAAGCGTAAGGGCTCAAGACCAATGGGAAAGAAATAACATGATACAAATTTGGAGGAGTAGAATGAATTCACTGAATACATCAAAAGGGGATCTTGATTGTAAAATCCAAGTTGTACTAAAAAGGAGCTATGAATCATTGGCATATCACCATCTCAGAGAGTTATTTCTCCATATTGCTTGTTTCTTTGTTTATGAATACGCATATGTAGTGGAAGTGATATTGGAGAATGAATATCAAGCAAAATCTGGGATAATGACCCTCATTAACAGATGCCTCGTTACCGTGGAAAGAGACAGACTTGTGATGCATAAACTCCTTCAAGATATGGCAAGAAATATAGTTCGTGAAGAGTCCAATGATCCTGCCAAACGTAGTAGAGTGTGGCAGTGTGATGAATCTTATCATTTATTGAGTAAAGGAGATGTAAGATGCTTTTTGTCTGTAGCTTTAAGATCACTTCCATAACCTATCATTTCAAATAAGCATTTTCTAATTTCATGTATTTCATCATAGGGTTCCGAGACAATTGAAGGTCTAATGCTCAACATGGCAGAGGCGAAGCAAGGGATGATATCAGAGGTAAGTAAAATAACTAAACTAATGCTTGGTATTTATCAAGAATTACATTGAATTTCTCTATATGATAATTGTTATACATTAATACTCGTAGAAAAACTTTGTTGGTCCTGATGACTTCTTCATCAATTTTGAGCAGTTCTAATTTCTTTTATGAACAGAGGTGACATTATTGATAACAAAACACAGATCAGCAAGATACTAGCCTAGACATACAACACACCAAAACACCAGAGAATTGTTTTAATTAAATTGGGAAATGTGGCAAGAAGTAAATTAAAACCAGGATCTTAAATCGTTGATTTAAAACCTCACTTAAATGAGTAACCTCCAACTTCAGGAATCTTTCAATGATAGCTATAGAACCGAGATGGTTGTGGAATATTTTTTAGCACAATTGACATTTTTAAAATAGATACGAGGTATGTTATCTAATTTACATGTTAATTTTGCAGACTTTTAAAACAAGTTCCATTGTAAAAATGAAGAACCTAAAATTGCTCCTGCTCAGAGGTGTGAAACTCACTGGGTCATATGAGAATTTTCCAGATTTGATATGGTTGAGTTGGTTGAAATGTAATCTGAAAACAGTACCCTCAGGCCTATTGATGAGCTCCTTGGTGACTATAGAAATGGTAGGCGGAGACTTGGATAAGTTTGAACCACCCATTGTATGTTTATAAGTGTTTCTCAGTTGACCTTTTAGCATCTTAGTTTTAGGAAATCTTTATTTGAATGTACAATGATAGATTCAAATTATTATTTTTGGAGCAGGTTCTTAATTCACTCAAGCGTCTAGATCTTTCTTATTCTTACAAACTTGTCAGTATCTGCGATCTACACCGACTCCCTAAACTTGAGTATTTGTTTCTGAAACAGTGTACCAGTTTGACTCATGTTTGTAAAACCATAGGAGACCTTGAGAATCTTTCTTACTTAGATTTGTTAGGGTGCACTGGACTGTGGAAGGCTTTATCGAATCAGAAGTGTGTAAATCAACTGGAACGGCTAAAAGCTTTATGTATTTGTGGTGGAATTCCAGAACAGCCTTTGTTTGCCTTACCCCAATCATTATCTATATTCGGTTTAGGTTCAAGTCCATTTGAGATCCTTCCTAGTTACATTGACCTTAAGATGCTTCAGACGCTTTGCTTGACTTGTTGCCCAAACCTCAAGTCTATATCATGTCTCCCAAGTATGCTAAAGAGGTTGGATGTAGAGTGGTGTACATCACTGGAGAGAATAACATTTCAATCAGCTCGTTTCACACTGCAAGAGTTTAGTTATGAAGGTTGTTTCAAACTGCTTGAGATTGAAGGCCTTTTTAAGTTGCAGCCTATAGGAAATCTTGAGGAAGCAGATCTGGAGCATATGCAATGGATTAAGTCGTACCAAAATCATAAGGTGGACCTGGTTGGTGATGCCATTACTAAAGGCAGGACTTGTAATATCCAGGTTCTCTCTCCTCTATCTCTCTTTATTATCCAGCCAGTAAATAGTTTAATATTTGACTAAGTAGCTGAATTTTGTGTGTGCAATAGATGTTGTATGAATATGGTATAAGGAGCACCTATCTCCATGGCATAGAGGATCAAAGCATGGCGACACATGAATATACCTTATCATCAGGATTCTTATCATTTCGCGTGCCTTCACTTCAAAAAAATCAAAGGATCCAAGGATTGAATGTAACCATCATATACGGATCATCGGGTGGTGAGAACAAAGTTATTTGTCCTCCGTTCACCAAAATCAGTAACAGAACAAAGGATCTAACTTGGGTATACGTCCCTGTGGTGTATGGCAAACCCAGCTTTGATAACGATGTTGTGTGGCTAAGCTATTGGCCATTGGGAGATATACTTGAGACTGGTGATGAAGTTCAAGTGAATGTCTTTCTTGATAGAGAAACGATGATGGTAAGAGAGTGTGGTGTGAGCCTTGTGTATAGGGATGATGGTGAAGTAGAAAAAGACGAAAAGCGTGATGAAAGGATGAAAGGCGAAGAGGTGATTGGAGGAGATCTATCTTTGTTCCAGGTCACCAAAGGAGCCTACTATCTTTGCCGCATTGATTTATTCAAGTCACAGACCCCTTATTTCTTGAAACGGTTATTTGGTGATAATATTGAGTATACAACAGGTAACCTCTTAGTTAGTTGTTTGGATGTTTATATATATAGTTGATATTAAGCTGCAAATAATGATACGCACTCATATCAAAACATTCTCATAGATTCACGAAGATGGAGAACATATTTTCCGCCCTCAGCGCGGAATCCAGCACTGGATGATTTTAAAAACCCCAATCGCCTAGTATGTATTTATTTTTCTTTTTGTCATCACCATAATTATGGCCAATTCTTTTTCATAAAATAGTTCTTTATTCCGTTTCTTTTTGAACATTGAGTTATTTATATAATTATTTTAGAGGGAGAATGTTTTTATACTGAGGTTGGATTTTGAATCAATAGGTCATAAGCGATTAATGACTATATATTAGTTGTCAGGCACATTATTATCTTCTTAGGTTAATTTTATTGTTTGATCATACGTACATTTCAGAAACATGAAATTGAGCTGGGAGTTAGCTTTAACAGTGAGAGTGAAACTGACAAGATAGAGAAGGCGGTTTCGAGTCTTGAAGGAGTTGAATCTGTCTCCATTCGCAAAGAAATCGGAAGACTAATTGTTGTCGGACGTGTCGATGGTCAAGCAGTGGCAACATGCGTTAGAGAATATGAGAAGTTGGTTCAGGTCTTAGCTTATAAGCTCGTTTAAACTTTGTGTATATGTAATTATGTATCATGGCTTCAAGGCAACTCATCGGGGCACATTCAAATGGGTTTGAGTATCGAAACGTACGAACCAACCCCAACTGAAAGCTATTTGAATCCTGTATACCACTTGTTTGGAACCGGTACAACTACTGGTTTCATTCCTCTCGTTTGAAACCGGTTTGAACTTGAACTGAACTGGTAAAAACTGAACATAACCGGTTTTGACTTTTCCAAACTATTTGTGCACCTCTAACTCCCATTATGTTATTGGTATAACTACACTTTTGCCTAATATTATCAATACTCTTTAGATATTAGGAAATTTGATTTTTAATCAATTGACAAGTGTGTCATTCTATGACTATGAAAGTGCATAATTTGTAGAAATTTCTTAGCACATGTTGCATCAATCAATTCACCCTGTCTCATACTCCGATTCTTGAACCACACTCGATCGACACAGGAATGGTTACAGTATCACGCGCCATCTTCAATAGTGTCGAATACTTAACCTTCATATAGAAACACTGGCTCCATCTCTACGTTGACGAGTGCATTGTTTTCGGTAGGGATAGTTTCCATGTTGCGTAAACAAGAGGACACCTGGGAAGATCAAAACTATGACTTCAAATGCATTTCCCATTATCAAGAAACAAAATTTAATTTCGTATCAACAACTCTTCTGATATAATAAAGAGAAAATCATGATATCAAACAATTTGTAGGTATATTCACATCTCAGTGTTTCCATATACAAAATGCTTTTACCATAGAATACTTGAAATATTAGAAAACTGTTTTTTTTACATGTGTACTTTATTTTCTAAAAGAAGAGCCATGTTTATACATTTACAGAAATGATAACTTTAATCAATAGTAACTTACTTAATCAAGCATCCTACTAAAGTCGCTCAAAAGCCTTTTTGTTTTCTCTAAAATTACTCGACTACAACTAGGTGTTATAAACCTATGAAGTTTTAAACATTAAAAATACTGTTGAAATATATGCGTGTCCAATTTATTTGTCAAACATATAATTTGAATAATGTTTGCTTATGCTTGTTTTGTGTTTTTCACATATTGGACTGAACTATTGTTGCTATTGGGCTGTTGTTTGCTGATTGGCTATTGTTGCTGTTGGACTGTTGGTTGCTGATTGGGCTTTAGAATCTGATATGCTGATTGGGCTTATGAAATATGTTACTGATGGGTTTAGCACATTTGCAGACTTGGCCTGGCCTGGCCTGATCTTGTGTATATAAATTCTTCTCTGATACATTTTGGGTGTGATCGATCGTTCATTCCATAACTAGCGTTCTAGTTTTGTCTCGGCGTTGAAGCATTGTGGTATAGATCGATGTGGGTAGTAGGTGAGCAGATCATTGTGTTAGTGATTTGTGTAGGTTGAGAGAGTTTTGTGTATTTCTTGTTTGTTGATTGTCACTTCTTTTGTTCAGATTAATAAATTAGTTGCTATGTTCTTGTTTATCATTTTTTTTTTGACAAATACTATAAAATTAAATGAGGAAAATATAGTATCAAGCATGTATAGATCTTGATTAATATAGACTACTGACCAAATACATATAATTAGTCCTTAAGATAACTCTTTGTGATTTTTTTTTAAATCTAATGAATAGATTTGTGGTGCTTTGCTAGTCGTACTCTTAGCTTACAAAATAATACACACGTGGAGTGTGGACTATCAAAGTGTCAACAGAATTTTACCACTCAGTTGGGCCTGAGACCCAATTTCACTAAAATAGCCCTTAAAATTTTCTAAACCCAAACCAGCATACCTGATACCCACCCAAGGCTAAATCATATTATATGACAACACTATCAAGTGAATCAGATTCGAATAAGTGATTAAATTAGACTTAGATTTCACAATTGTAACAATTAGAAGCATAAACAGTCGAATGGTGTTAAACCCAACGAAATTGAGATCAAGAGAGGAGAGAGAAACTTGGGCCGTTGATGTAAATTTGGTTTGTTTTAGTGGAAGAATAAGATAAGGGTTGGTTGTGAGTTGTGACAAGTAAAAAGAAACCAAATTATAGGATTATTGTATATGGATTATGAGATCCATTGATAATAAATCTCGTGTTTGAGAGGTGTATGGTTGTGTGTTTGGCTGGACCAGTAAAGAGTCTAGAGGGTGCAGCCCAACCCATTTAGCCAGCCATAAGGGTTTGCGGTTCTAGGGTCTGGTTTGAGGTTCGTGCAGAGCAAAACCGGTTAATAACCGATCAAGGAGTAACCAATTCGGGGTTATTTTTAACCGTAGTTTAGTAAGCATGTAGGGATTTTTTTTATATTAATAACCAATCATTTTTAATAGATGTACGGTTAACTATGAAAAAAACTAAAAAAATAAAAATGACCGAAAATAACCACTTATTTTGTAAAAAATAACATGATATTAATGAACCGGTTAAAGTGAATAGCCAAACCTAATATTAATTATAGTTAGTAAACGGGTAGGGAATTTTTTTTTTTTTTATAAATAACTAGTTATTTTTATAATTTATTATAATTGTTATAAAATGTTTGTCATTTAATACATGTCTGTATTACGTTATAATTAAAGCAAAATTAACATTAACTATAGTTAACATTTTTCATATATGTAGCATATTGAATTCCTCAAAATAAAATTGAAATATTGCCTTCTTTTGACATACTAAATTTTCTTAAAGAGTAAAGTGCTCGGATAGCCCCGTGACTGACCTCCTCCCTATTCTGGTGACGAAATCTAGAAGGTGATGACGATGGTGGTTGTGGACGAAGGTGATGACGATGGTTAAGGGTAACAGTAAAGTTGACATCGACGGTGTTGTTAAATAACAAGGGTTGGTGGTTCTGATGAAGGGCTATGGTGGATGTTGAAGTTGATGGTGGTTCAGGTGGTGAACAATAACGCTGACGGTTTATACGGAGGTTTCTGGTTACATGAAGAGTTGGGTGAAGATTGTGATGGTGAGTTGGTGAGTGGTTGTTTTGCTGAAGATAAAGGGTTTGTTGGCCTCACATTTTTATAGTTATAAATATATTTTAAAAATGTATAATTATGTAATTACATGAACTTCACTGAACAACTAAGTTCAAGTTAGGGATCGGCTACACTATAAAATCAAACATCAAGAACCATCATTGCAATTTTAGAAAGCCAAGGACCAAATCTTCAATTCGTACAAGCCACATGACCATCCAAGCACTTTACACTTTTCTTAACTTTTAAAATTGTTCATATAAAACAATGACTAAATATTTTTGAAGGACTCGGCACATATCTTTTCAATGGAACATGAATCATCTCAAACAATACTTTGACAAATTTAAGGATTGATGAAGATGATCTCCAATCGGGTTTACGGATAATATTTCAATCGGGGTTTATTGAATGCTTGCAAGCCCCATGCCCAAGATTTCATGAATGTTATATATCCCGATTGAAAGTTTGGGCCAAAGCGTGCCTGCGGTTGAATAAAGGGTCACTCTTAAATATCGTTTGATGATCCCCATGTACCATGAAGATGAAGTCTGTCCGATTTGACGTAAGGACTGCTTGGACAAACACGGAGAACATGCGGTTCACTATAAGGAGTTGCCCGATTTCAATATTGGCATGACTGGGTTCCGGACGTTTTTTAGGACATTTTAAGACGGACTGCCAGGAAGGAGGTCCTTGTGAATTTCCTCTCAGACCCCGCAGAAGGGAGATCCACTATGCGTCCAGTAGATTTGCTTTCTTTGGGTCGGCCTAGGGAAACACACTTGTGTTGACCTAACAGGCATATCTCCCTTAGTTGTTTTGAGGGATAGTGGGTTTGTAGCAGAGCAAGCGGTGCTGAATGCAGACGCGAAGAAAGTTGAAAAGTATGATAAAGCATGTGAGGAGAACCAACATATTTTCGTACCCCTGAATTTTGATACATTTGGCTCCTTGTGCTAGAAGCTGTCTGTTTCCTGACCAGGGTCCAACGGATTAATAGCGTCTTGATGTAACCGTCATGGGCTAATAAAAACAAGTATTTATGACTTAAATACCTATAATAGTACGGGTAAGTAAGGTCGTCTCCAGAAGGAATGTGTGGTCTGTATAAGTTTGAAAATTAAATTAATTAACTACGAATCTTGATTTGGGATTTTGTATGATTAAAAACGACTAAATAATTAAAAGCGAAAAAGTTATCAGATTAAGAAAAAGTAACTTCCACCCGGGATCCAGGTTACAGTTTTTTCACAAAAACTCAATTAATTACTAAACACCACATAGACATGGCCTTGGGATTTCTGAATTGAATTAATAACTAAAGATAGTTTTTAATAATAACCGTACTATCTAGTTATCCGTTCACAAACACCAATTACCACCAATTACTAACCCGCTAACAATGCAAGAAATTGCCAATACATTTTACTAAAAGATAAATAATTCAAACATAAGCAAATGTTTCAGCAATTCAAACATAAGTGGTCAAGCTATAACAGTTCAAACATAAATAAACTGAGTCTAATGTAAAAGAAAACTAAAACCGTTCACCCTGGGAAAGTCACAAAGTGTTTAGCCACTCATGATTGTTGTGCGTGACTGTTGTTGTGCCTCCAAAGCTGCTGCTCTCCCCCAAAAGAATTACCTTTCAATCTTATGATGTGCCTCTGGATCCCCTTAGCAGTCGTCGATAAAACATCAAAAAATACCCCTACTCCTTTATTTTCCATGACATTATGTTTTTGCAGCCCATTTGTTTTTAACTTAAAGTTTTGGCTTAAACTCTTTTGGAATAAGTTTTTGACGCATCCGCCAGGGGCTTACTACGCCAAAATATGCCTACGGCCACACAAAAAAGTGTGACCATATGCCTTTCGCCACACCTTTTTTTTCAGCTCAAGTGTGACCATAGGTCGAGTCATCGTAGGTATCATACGGCCACATTCACATTTAGTGGCTGTAGCACTTAAAAAGTGTGGCTATAGGATACCAATATTTCTTTTTGAAATCAAGCATTCTGTCTATTAAATGTGACTAAAGAGTAGTAACGGCCACATAAAATTACTCTAAGTGTGGCCATTTTAGTTATATAGTCACTAAAAGTTTTGTTTTAGCCACACCAATTAAAAAAATATGTGGCAAAAATGATTGTTTTAATAAGTTTTCTATCTATTAATTGTGGCTAAAGGATAGGAATGGCAATATGAATTCACTGTAAGTGTGGCCGTTTCTATTATATAGTCACATGCATTTATTGTAAGTGTGGTTAAAAACTATTTATAGACACACGAAACAATTTTGTAATTATATGTGTGACTATATTCTAACTTTCGGTCACACATAATTTTTTTCCTATGACATTTGCTATTTTTCCGTCACATAAAAAAAGTGACAATGATGTGGCTATTGCCTAACTTTGGTGACACATAATCCATTTTGTCCATGGCATGTGGTATTGTTCCGTCACAAAAAAAAACAAAAAAAAAAAAAAAAAACAAATGGAGGATAGTGTGACTAATTATTATATAAAGCCACTTGAAATATTGTAATTTTATTTGTGACTATTATCCAACATTTGCTCACACGTGTTTCATTTTACCCATGTCAATTGCTATCATTCCATCACACAAAAATGTGAACATAGCCCTATTTTGGCATAAATTTACATAGATTGAATAGTTAATTTATATTTACATATAAAAAATCAAAGAATTTCATTGAATAAAGAAACAAGCTAGGTGTGATGCATGAATTTTTGTACTGTTGCAAGCTTCAACTCCAAGGCTAAAGTTCGAGCAAAACTCCATTTCGAAGTTCAAACTAAATCAGTTTACATCTGAGAAGCGTATGGGAATGCTTGAGAAGACCATTCAATGGTGTGTTTCGTGCATTTTGCAGTATGTTCTTCACCTTTTCTGTCATCTCTTTCAAGCAATGACCAATGAAAAGTAAATACATAAGTATTCAAATTAAATACTAAAAACATAAATCTCTAATCAAAGCCTATTTACAAAAGTTGCAAATGAAATGATTGTACACATAAACTATGAACTATTTCTAGGTTGTTTTCTTCAAGTTCATATACTCGATGCTTCTAAACATGAAAGAACAATATAAAAGAATCATTTCCATTTGGGTGAATGGCTCAAAAGCATAAAGAATTGCTATTGTGAGTCTGGCCATCATGCTACCTTTCTCTTCTACCATCATGGTGGAATTTGGATCTATGCGGCGTAAGATAACACTACTATGTATATTTAAACATTTCTCACCGGCTTGCTCACAAGACGAGATAGAATATTCAAAATAAAAACCGACCTGCAATATACATTGCCATTGTTAGATATGTTGTCACAATAGTAGAACAATAATCTTCGATCAAGAAACAATGCCTCAAGACTAAAAATACTTGTAATAGTTATTAAAAGATTCCATTACACCTGATTCTTTGGTAGTAATTTAATAACACAATCATTTTCTGAAAGCAAACTCAACACCCTCGTAATAGTACGTTTACAGATGAATATATCTTGAAAATAAAATGCTTAAATAGCATAACTTACCAGAGAGGGAAATGCACCAATTCTCTGGATCACTTCATGACCGCTGCTCATTGTGCCATGCCTTGCACGCCATTTGATCTTTCTTCCAAATTGTTTAGAATGCCTGCTCGTAGAACATCGCCTTCGGTAGTTCTTCGGATACGAACAATGCCTTCCGGAAAGGGTTTATTATTATTTTTTTTAATAATTTTGACTTTAAATTGGTTTATCACACACTAAAACTACAATAATTCAATTGTTAAATTAAAGCTTTTAATCATGTCTCAAGTTAAGCAATGACTTGCGATAAAGGCCATAATTTTAGAATTCGCTTCGGGACTCCTAGAGGATTGGGATCACATGTATTAATTGTGTATTTAATATGTTAATGTATGTTTAAGTAATGTTTAGGTTTATGTCATGTTTAAGTAATGTTTTAATTATGTTTAGGTTTATATAATGTTTTTAATTATGTTTGGAATATTTTGTTTTTGTTTGTATAATATTTGATTTTTAATTTCTATTTTATAATTTTAAAATACAAATTTTAAATTTAAATATAAACCCATAATACCTAACCCAATACCCAATTAAATATAAATATACATAATATTCAACCCAATAAAGTAAAACTGATTGTTTGGATTGTTCAAAAAAACGAAATTAACTAAAAAGACTTAAAGTAAACTGAGTTGTGAGCAATAATGAGAAAGGGTGATCTCTCCAAGATTCTGGCCAATCACTCTTGCCAAGTGTCGCACAATTTGTTAATTGAAATCACAGACATGATTTGTGGTTGAAAATATGATTTAGATTGTAAGTTGATTAATGACCGCATTTACAGCCGATAACGAGATCGATGTTGTTGATTTGGTTAATTATCACTTAACAATTTACAGATTATGTATAAAATTAGAACTAAACTTGTAATTTAACTAATGACCACCGATAATGAGACCGATATGGTTGATGAAATAAAAAAACAAGTAATTCAAACACTAAACAGTTCAAAGCGAATCATTCATACACAACCACAATTGAAAGTTATAACTAAATGATTACAAAATTCAATTCAATGTTTTCACAAAATCACACAAACCCTAGCTAACGTAACTAACCATTCACCCGGAGAGAACCACAAGATCATCACTTAGTTCGTCTCAACTATCCGTTATATGAAGAGAAATCTGCCTCTCTTAAGGGTTTTTACACGAAGCTGATGCGAGAGAGCTCAGAGGGATGGAAAGAGTTTATGCCTCAGTATCCTAGATCGTATCAGACAGACAAGATTCATCCTTTCACCTTAAAGCCTATCTGGGAGCACAAGATCAAGCCGCCAAAATGTGTTTCAAGGATTCCCATTATCCCAGTTGAACAAGACTTTTCTTCGAAGCTGTATTATTGGCATTATGATGCAGCAACCACTGAAGCGGTGATAGTCTTGAGCAACAGTCCAAATCCGTGCAGGAAGATAAGGATTTGGGATCCTATGTGGCTGATAAATTGCTCAGAGAAGGACGTAGAGACATTGTACCAACATCCGATCATGCACTTACCAGCCGAAGCCGATCAAGCCATGAAGTTTCAAAGGGTGATCCAGTTTTGCTATGCCAACAAAGTTCATGCAGGATGTGATTGGTCAAGAATCTCAAGGGTCAAGACAACGTCAAGCTAAAGTTGAAGACGGATGATGCTGTTTGTTATTTTGCTTAGTTGTATTTGTTTATGTTTATCAAGTCTGTAAAGTTGTTTGCTTTTGATATAAACGATGTCTTTTGTTTAAGTCTGTTCGTATACTAGCCTGGTCCAAGGGGGAGTCTGTTAGTACATGATGTCCCTAGGCTAGTATATCAGTTGTTTGGACGAGTTTCGGGGTGTTTGGAGACGTTTGTACGCGTTTTGGAGGGTCCGGGGAGCAGCATGCGATTAGCCTACAGTTTCACGCGATCAGGGCCTTGATCGCGTTACTGTTCACGCGACTGGGCTTGAGTTATAGGCGATCAGCACTGATCGCACCACATGGCCTTGCTGATCGCGTATAGGCTGCTGTTCGTACCCGGGAGGTATAAATAGGCCCAATCATTGCCCTAATCATTAGTTCTTGCCTCACACACTCTCCAAACACCCTCCCAAGGTCTGTAAGGTCTGATTTGATCTCTGTAAACACTCGTGCTCTGCTTTTAGTGATTAATCGATAATCTTTTGACCCGTGTGTGTGTTGTGATTACTCGTTTGTCTTAGTTTCATTGTCGTATCTGTTGTTAAAGCATATTAGAGGGATTCCGCACCTCTAGTATAAACCCCGTGATTGTTGGATTAAGCGTTATTCGATCCTACAAGTGGTATCAGAGCCGAGGCTCTTATCACGGGTGTTTTAATAACAAAAACGAGCAAAAACAGGTTGTTTTTGGTGTAAAAGTTCAGATTTTTAAGCAAAAACCTGTTCTTATTTTTGAAACTTTGAGTTTTTGTCAAAAACCCATATTTTTCAACATCTTGGTGTGTGTTTACGGTTAAAAACAAGTGTTTTTGATTAGGGTTTGCTCCAAAACTGTTTTGGTAACTTGTCTAATCATTTGGGATCAAAATACAATGTTTTAGATAAGATTTTGAGGCAAAATAGGTGATTTTTGAGCAAAAGTGCGGCAACAGATCAGATCAGGCGATTACGCAGTCCAAATCGCACAAAACTTTCATACGATTAGGGTTTTAGTAGCGATCAGCCCAAATCGTTACACTGTTCATGCGATTAGTCACATAATCGCTAGTCTCTAAACACGATTAGGCCTAATTGCTTTCTAGCGATTAGCCCTAATCGCTTGGCATACTCACGTCCACCTAAAACCCTAATCGCCTATAAAAAGTAGCGATTAGGTCAAATCGCTTTACTATTCACACGATTTGCCCCCTAATCGCGTATAAAACACACAATTATAAACCTAATCGCCTTTAAAGGTCTGGAACATAAAATTTGACTAAGTATCGGACTATTATCATACCTTAACATATGGCGAACCCGTGGGGACATCTGAGTCAACCGAGACCTCAGTATAATCAACAAATGAACAATCAATCTAATGTACCCACGAACCCTTGGCAGTATTCAGCAGAACGTAACGCGCAACGGATGCAGCAATCGCAAATGCAAGCGAATGTTGCCGGAATCAATCCGTGGGCGCTAGCTGCTCAACAGCAAATGGTGAACACGAATCCATGGGCACTCGCGGCTGCTGCAAACTCTCAGACAAATCATCTGTCTTCAGTACTCATGAGCGACTTAGA
Source organism: Ambrosia trifida (assembly GCA_028751855.1). Lineage (NCBI taxonomy): Eukaryota > Viridiplantae > Streptophyta > Magnoliopsida > Asterales > Asteraceae > Ambrosia > Ambrosia trifida. The sequence goes on along the minus strand of CM054124.1, from coordinate 30,100,387 downwards.
GACGGGTTGTTCTAACAGGGCACCGAAGCTGCAGTACATGTCCGACTACCACGGTTGGAAGGGCAGATTTCAGACTTATGTCGAGGGCATCGATGGTCTTGTATGGTCAGCTATCGAGACAGGATACAGTCGGCCTTTAGTTGAGAACTCCACTACTCCGATCTCTATTGAAGACATGAATGAAGATCAGAGAAAGAAATACAACTATGAGAAGAAGGCGATGGCAGCATTGAAGCAAGCTCTTCCAAAGGACATCCTTCATCAATTCGCTCAGTGCACAACATCTCAGATGCTTTGGTTAGCATTGGCTGAGCGAAATGAGGGTAATATGAAGACAAGAAAGGTCAAAATGGATCAGCTGAAGAAGGAGTTCGAGAACTTCAATGCTATAGGGAACGAATCTCTGAGGGATTTGACAGCTAGATACTACCATCTGATGTCAGAAATGTATCAGTACGGGGTCTTATATTCATCTGCGGACCTTGTAGAAAGATTTGCTGAGGCACTACCTCCTCACTGGCATCAATGGTTGGATATTCTGAAGTCAAACAATGCATATCAGACACTCTCCATCAACGAGTTCATCACCGAGTTGGAGAACAAGGAGATAGAAGAGATCAGGAGAGCGAACAAGTCGCTCATTCCACAGAATCCCAGCATCTATTATGGGAATCCTCTTCAGGACACCAGTGTGGGTGGGACCAAACCACAAACTGCTTTTGTGGTTAACCCGGACCCAGTCTATGCATTCGACAACTATGGTCCCCCAACTGATGTTCCTCCTCCTACATATCCTTTTGGACCAAACCCGTATCCTTTGAATTATAATGCTAACCAGTTTGGTGTTAACCCGTTTTCTCATCTTGCAGCACCAGCGCAGGCAACTGCAAACTTTAGTGGACCCTCTTCTGCAGGTTTTGGCGGGGCTCCAGCTACAAGTTATGGTGGATATGGAGGTGCTTCTAGCTCCAATCAAGGTGGCTATCAGACCAATACAGTCCCAGAGCAGCTGAACACTGCGGGTTTAGGAAAGGTGACTATAGAGCTAGCTCAAGAACACATGGCTCTATTGTCGACTTTGGTGAACTCCTATAGTGGACTGGTTGCTGGACAGATCGGGAATCCTCATCTTACTCAGGAGGATTACTCGCAGATTGATAAGGACGACATGGATCTGATCGACATTCAATGGCACTTCGCGAGCGTGGTGAGAAGGGCAAAGGATTACATGGAAAGGACGGGAAGGAGAGATGTCTTGATCAACAATAACACCAAGTTTGGGTTTGACAAAACAAAGGTCACATGCTACAACTGTGGCACAAAAGGGCATTTTGCAAGGGAATGTGACCGACCGAAGCAGCAAGGAAATCAGAATCCCTTCAACAACAATAGAGCCAATCAGAATCAGAGGCAGCAAGCTCAGGGTCAACCTAATACTGAGCGTGCCATTGTCCCAGTTAACAACCAGAATCAGAACCAGAGGCCGCCTGCAAACAACAATCAAGGTCAAGCCATGGTTATTCAAGCTGATGAAGGCTATAACTGGAACCATCTGATCCTCGGAGATGAAGCTCCTCAAGGTGGTGCAGCCTGTTTCGCTCAACAAGCATCTGAAGCACCAGCCGAAGTTGAAGAAACTTCGAGTCAGTCTGACATCATCACTTCTGAAACCGAGGTGTCTGACTGTGACTCGGAGTGCGATTCTGATAGTGGAGAAGATTTGGAGGAGTTGTTAGCTGAAGCAGATGCATTGATCAGTAAAAGGTCATTTCTTGTGGATGCTGACTGCACAGAGAAGAACTACGGCGAATTCTTTGGAGCTCAGAAGACAGCAGCTCACTATGCATTGATGGCCATCACTGAATCGTCGAACAAGGTAAGTTCCTCCTCTGATTCAAAGTTAGATTGTGTAGAGTGTAATCAGCTGAAATTCAGAATTAAAGAATTAACTGAAGAAAATCTGAATTTAAAAGCTGATGTTGGTCCGTTGCAAAGGTCAATTGACTCCTTGAGACAAAAAGAAAAAAATTTTCTAAGTACAATTTAAAATTATAAAAAGGATGTTTCTGAACTGTCCAAAACCTTAGCTAACAAACAGATTGCTATAAATAATTACATCAATGAGGTCGAAGACACTAAGAAACAGTTGGCCATTGTTAACTGTGACTATGAAAAGATCAGGAAAAAGCTTGAGAGTTATTTAAACTGCAAGTATGTCCTTGATCACATAGTTGAACACTCTGACAAGGAAGGTTTCTCCACCAGTCCCAAATACTCTCAGTGTCCACCTCCGGTGAGATTCGAAAATCACAATTTTGATGTCTTGCCGAAGGAGGAACTTGTGGACGTGGCAGCCGAGGCAGCAAAAGCTGCAGAGGCGGCCAAGGTTACTGAAGCAGCTAAACCTGCTGAAGTCACTAAGGTTGCTACTCCTGCTAAAGCTGTCAATTTGTGTGAGAAACCTGATGATATCAGTGTATATGACACTGACACTTCGGATGATGAGCTCGATGAACCTCCTAGGTATGCACCGGTTAAATCTATAGATGTTCCTCTTGCGAATCATATCATTACAACTGAAACCTTGAGTGAACTGCAACCGAAAGTGCAAACCGAGGATGGGAGGAGGATTAAGGTGTTCTATAAGTTAAAAGGGTCTGAAAAGGTGCATGCTGATGAGGAAGTACCTCTCAGATGTATCGCCCCTGGTCTTGTTGCCAAAATTTGGCAAGAATCTGTCATTACCATAGAAAAAGAAACCTGGAGTAAAAACAAGGGTAAGGGTAAGGGTAGAAAGGATCAGGGAACTCAGTCTAATGAAAATAATAAGAAAAATCAAAAGTCGAACACCGTTAATCCTCAAAATCAAGCTCAAAGGAACGGTCCGAAAAAGCATGTGACTGAGTTTATTAGATCGAGCGGCACTGAAAGAAATGACGATCCTCAAGTCGATCAGCAAAGAAGATGTCTTGAGGATCTAAAACATAAAAACTCATTTGCCGTTCCATCTAACAAAAGAAACAAAAAGGAGACCAAACCCGGATCTCCTAAGTTTGAAGAATATAGATCCTGTCACAAGTGCGGGGAACGTGGGCATTTAGTTGCTGCGTGCCCTGAATTGAGACGAGAAAGGATCAAAGTGGATGATCATCCGAGTTCTAGCAAATCCAAGCAACATGTTTCCCCTAAACTCTCAGAGAAACAAAAGGGAAAACAGGTCGTCTATGATAACCGCAACAAGATTGCTATGAACCAAAAGCCAGTTGATGGCAGGGGTCCACAGCTGAGGGGGAGCACTGTTCCTCCAAAGGTTGAAGCAGCGCCTAAGCCACCAGCAAAGGCTGCAGCTAAACCGCAGGGCAACCCCAAAGCCGTTCCACGTACAGTTAATTCTGAAGTGGATCCAAAATCTGTTCCTCCAAAGGAATCCAAGGCTGGACCTTCTAGCCCACAGGCAAAGAAGAAGCCCAAGCCAAAGAAACCTGAACAGATTTGGAGACCCAAGTCACCAACCAAAGAAGGAGAGTCATCTGCTGGAAAAGGCAGTGCGGTACCATCGGAAACAACTCCAACACCAAATGGGAAATGGGTTGACTTTCCGATGTTAGATGAAGTTGGTAGACCCAAGACCGTGAAGGCTTGGGTCCCCCTTAACCACTGAACTTTGAATGTTTGTGCAGGGAGTTCCACAGGGCCTTATCAGCAGCCTATGGATTGTTGATAGTGGAGCTTCAGGGCACATGACGGGCGATTTATCCCTGCTTTTTGACATAAAGAATATCAATGGGGGGTATGTTGCCTTTGCTGGTAATAAAGGGGGTTATATAACAAAGGAAGGAAGTATGAGCAACGGTATAGTAAGCTTTGAAAAGATAAGCTTTGTTAAACAGATAGACCACAACCTGCTGAGTGTTTCACAGATATGTGACAAGAAGTTCACTGTATTCTTTGATGACAACGCATGTTTCATTCTGAAGCCTGGATTCAAAATACCGAAAGAGTGGGTCATGATCTCAGCTCCCAGGGTCAACAACTTATACGTCCTGGATATGAGCCGAGCAATGACAGCGAAAGGTCAAGTCACTTGTTTTCTGTCAAAGGCGACAGAGAAGGAATCGATAATGTGGCACAGACGAATGGGGCACATCCACTTGAGGAAAATGAACCATTTGGTCCAGAACCAACTAGTGGAAGGTGTTTCTGTTAAGAATTTTCATTTAAACGATGTCTGTGTCTCATGTAAGAAAGGGAAGCAGAAAAGAAAGTCTCACAAGCCTAAGAAGACAAACTCAGTTAGTCTACCTCTCGAACGACTGCACATGGACCTGTTTGGCCCAGTCAATCGAAAGAGCAAGAACGGTGACTCATACTGCTTAGTGGTTACGGATGATTATTCTAGGTTTTCTTGGGTTGTGTGCATGAAGCACAAGAGTGAAACTTTTGATTACTTGAAAAATCTGTTTACTAAATTGGAAAATATATATCAGCTAAAGATCCGTAGGATCAGAAGCGATAACGGAACAGAGTTCAAGAATCACGCTATGGAGGCGTTATGTGCAGAAAAGGGTATTCATCATGAATTCACAGCGCCATACACTCCTCAGCAAAACGGGGTTGCAGAAAGAAAGAATCGGACTCTTATTGAGGCAGCCAGAACTATGCTCGCAGACTCGAACTTGCCTGTGATCTTCTGGAACGAGGCAGTTCACTGCGCGTGCTATACTCTGAATAGGGTTCTAACGGTAAAGAAGCTTGGAAAAACCTCTTACGAGCTTCTGAACCGAAGGAAACCGAACTTAGAGTTTCTGGAACCTTTCGGAGCTCCATGCACCATGATACATCCCGATGGGAAGTTTGGTGCAAAGGCAGAAGAAGGTTTCTTTGTTGGTTACAGCACTCCCAACAAAAGAGTGTACAACAAAAGAACCAACAACGTTGAGGATTGGCTTAATGTCGATGTTCAGCGTTATACTGCCAATGCACCTGGTGTTGGACCTGATTGGTTGTTCGACTATAAGGGTCTATTTGATTCCTTCAACGTGGAGAATTTGGTGGATGATGCTGTAGCGCAAATGTATTACGAATGTGAAAACGCAGCTAGCTCTCCGCTAATGCGTCCGATCGTGGTTAATGCACCTGCGCCTGCTCCATCTGATGCCTCTGCATCCACGGGTCCCCCCGATAAAACCGCAGCAGCAGAAGTTGAGGAAGTTTTTCAGGAAGCGTCAGCAGAGGTTCTCGAATCTTCATCTTCCGACGACGATTTTGCAGAGTCTCATGAAACTCTCACTGAGGAACAAGCTGGAAATGGTGAATCTACCACTACAGCTCCAGTTAATCTGACAGGAAACAATCAAGCTGGTCCTTCTTCTTCAGCAGCTCCAGGGATAGGTCTTCGGATTGATCTCTCCGGTTTTAATATGCAACCCGCTGCTCCCTCTAGTTCAAGCGCAGCTGAGACAAATATATCTCAAGGTTTGGAGAATCTTAATTTGCATTCGGATGATCCAGTGCCGGCACATCCGGAATCTCGGATTCACGACACTCATCCGATGCAAAATGTGATTGGTAATCCGACTAGCAGAGTCATGACGCGCAGTCAGCTCAGAAATGCTAGTTCAAGTGACAATACAGGTACTCTGGCGCTCTATTCGGAAATCAGAAAAGCAGGTCATCAGAACGATTGGTCCTTCGCCTTATACGTTTCTCAAACTGAACCAAGAACTGTGCAAGAGGCACTGAGGGAAGAACCATGGATTGAAGCAATGCAAGCCGAACTTCAGCAGTTCCAAAAGCTAGGAGTGTGGGACTTAGTTGACTTACCTCCAGGCTCGAAAAAGATTGGAACAAAGTGGGTCTACAAGTGTAAACGGGATGACCGCGGGGTGATTATAAGAAACAAGGCTCGATTAGTTGTCCTCGGCTTCCGTCAAATCGAAGGAATAGATTACAACGAAGTATACGCTCCAGTTGCGCGCCTTGAAGCTATCCGGATGTTCTTAGCTTACGCTTCGTACAAACGGTTTAAGGTGTATCAAATGGACGTGAAAAGTGCTTTTCTGTATGGTGTCGTGAAGGAAGAGGTGTATGTTGCTCAGCCACCGGGGTTTGAGGATCCGCTGCATCGCGAAAAAGTCTACAAATTGAACAAAGCGTTGTACGGACTCCATCAGGCACCGCGTGAATGGTACCAAATGCTTAGCAACTATCTGATATCCAACGGGTTCAAACGCGGACTCGTGGACTGCACCTTATTCACCAAGGAAAAGGGTGGTGATCGTCTTCTGGTACAGGTTTATGTTGATGATATTATTTTTGGGTCTACTAATGATGTCATGTGCAGGGAATTCGAAAAGCTTATGCAGGACAAATTTGAGATGAGCTCGATGGGGGAGATGCAATTCTTCCTCGGTCTACAAGTAGAACAACAAGAGTCGGGGATCTTCATCCACCAGACAAAATACGTTGCTGACATCTTGAGCCGGTTCCAGATGGAAGACTCTACTCCAGTAGGCACACCGATTCAGACCAATCACGGGATTGGGCCTGACGAGAAAGGACAAACCGTTGATCCTTTTCTCTATCGAGCTATGATAGGCTCACTCATGTACCTCACTGCATCAAGACCTGACATAATGTTCGCGACATGCTTACTATCAAGATACCAGTCAAGGCCGAAACAGTCACACCTGGTTGCTGTGAAGAGGATCTTACGTTATCTAAAGGGTTGTCCGACCAAAGGTCTTTGGTACCCTAATGACGATAAGTTTGACCTCATCGCATTTAGTGATGCTGACTATGGCGGATGCAAGACAGACTTAAAATCCACATCGGCTGGATGCCAGTTTTTGGGACCAAGACTAGTCTCGTGGCAGTGCAAGAAGCAAGCCTCAGTCGCCTTATCCACCTGCGAGTCGGAATATGTAGCAGCATCGAGCTGCTGCTCCCAGGTTCTTTGGATACAGCAACAAATGAGAGACTACGGTTTGAAATTTCTTAATACTCCCATTCACTGTGATAATGAGTCCGCTATAGCTCTTGCTAAAGACTCAGTTAACCATTCCAAGGCGAAACATATCTTGGTTAAGTATCATTTCATACGCGATTGCTATGAAAAGAAACTTATCGATATGGTAAAAATCCACACAGACTACCAACGTGCCGATTTATTCACCAAAGCTTTTGACGGTCCTCGTTTTGAGTACTTGTTAATCTTAAACGGCATTAAAGTTAAGCAGGATTAGATCCTCATCGGTAATCGTTTTTGTAAATATTTTTCTTTCAAAAATCAGAAAAATCCAAAAATATTGTCTTTTCGCAAATTTTTAGATTTTTAGGGGGAGAAAATTTCAGAAAAATACAAAAACATTCAGAAAATGCAAAAATTCAAAAAAAAAAAATAAGAAAATCCCAAAATCAAAAAAAAATTGAAAAATGCAAAATGAGTTTCTTTGGTGAAAATGGGAAGATGATATTAACCAATCAGTCGGACTGTCTGGACCCTTATCATCTTAAAAATATTGGAACTGATAGGTAGCCTCTACAATGATGTGTCGGTAGGCTCAAAATCGTTTCCAAGTTCGGCACGGTGATATAAACATAAATCATCTGAATCATGTGTGGATCAACGTGCGTTGGCATATGGTCTTGGTACCGAAATCTCGTTTGATAGCATGCCAAAATCCGAGGTTTCATGGTCTTTAAGAGGTTGGTTCATCCGGGGTGAACTGGACGTCTCTCAGAATAAATAGGAGTGGCACACGTGTCGTACGTTGGGGTAGCAGCCTGCGACTGAGACACCTCTATGTCATTTCCTGAAGAAAAAAAAAACAAAAAAAATAGAATAAATTCTGATCAGGAGACGTCCGGGAATCCTAAAAGAGCAAAAAGATTCATATATGCCAAAACCCTATTCTCAATGAGAATTCGCTCTAAGGTATCAAATCATATACCTAAAGCATCGTACCGTGAAAAATCAAATATACGGTATTTGACTTGTACCCTGGTTTGGATCTCACTGGTCTCTCTGTTGCAGCGTTTCTGCAGACCTGATCACCACTGAGTCCACTCCTTGTAAAATACGGATGACAACAGCTTACTCACCGGTTACGAGGAAGCTTTGTGCATGACTTGATACGGGAATGTGTCGCGTGGCGGGGAACACCTTGTATCTCAGCCTTAATATTACCTTAAACGTATCTAAAGTGCCTAGCGATAAAACTTGATTTTGAGTTTAGGTGGACAACAATATCGACAGTTGTTGTAGGATGCTTATTGGTAATTTAAGCGAAAACTGAAAATATAAGGGTTCTAGTAATGTCCGTACACTGATATGATTCCCTAACCGTTGAAACTCGCAAAAATATGCTAGTGTACAGTTAGTTGATCTCCCGTTTTATTTTATTTATGCTTAGTTTAGCGTAGTTAATCATTCTTGATTGCCGATGTTGGACTCCTAATCCATTGTAATCTTACTTCTTCAAAAATAAAACGCCGAAAAATAAAATGGACAACTAATTGGAAACTTGTGTTTTGCCGGGTCAAAACCGTATGTTTGTCAAGTACAAGGGTGGAAAATGGAATATTTTCAAGTATCTGAGTCATCATCTGAGTCGCGTGTCAAATCGGGTTGAAAAACGCATGTTTTGAACCTTAACGGGTCAAAAATGCAAGATTTGGTGCTGCAGGGGCAAATTGGTAATTTGTGGGAAAATTATACACAACTGGTGTCCTAATCGCGTGTAATAACAGGCGAGTACGGGTAATCGCCTTATCTTAATGAACGAGTAGACCCTACTCGTGTTTACATACAAGCGATTAGCCACCTATACACAAACCTTGCAAGGACGATTAGATAGTCTATTCGTGTGACATATAAGCGATTACAACCTAATCGCATGTTGGATCAAACGAGTATCCTCCTACTCGCCACTACAGTCACACGAGTAGGATCAGGTATATAAGGAACACTTAGAACTTTTTCAACATTATTTCAAAACTCTCTTGACTGTTCTTCGTTCCCTCTCAACCCGAACCCAAACAAACCTTTGCAAAATTTTCTTTTAATCATAGAAACTTGTTCTACACTATCAAGGTAATATATCCTCAAAATTTCAGATCATTTCACCTTGTTTTGATGGGTCTTTTATCGTGTTTTTGAACCGAAACCCTAGTCATTTTTCTTTTGATCGTTTGGCATTAGAATGGATTTGTAAATGGAATATCTTGGTAGGGGTTTCTTAATCGGCCCCCTTAGGATCTGTTGTGGCTAAAATTTCAACCAAAAACATAGCAGATCAGAAATTCCCAATTTCAAACCAAGAACCCTAATTTTTCTTAAACCGCTCGATTGACCCATGAACTGAACTTGTTAATGTAATACTTGTTAGGGGTTTTTGATTGACGGTTAGTGTAGGTTCCAATGCATCCAAGATTAGACCCAAAACGACCCATTACAAGATTTTGATAAAATTGGTATAGAAGATAAACTGTCACGCGATTAGCATGGCTAATCGTGTGAACAGTGACACGATTGGGGAGGTTTATCTGCTAATCGCCTGTTAAATCAAGCGATTGGACTCTAATCGTGCCCTAAAGCATGCGATTACATGGTGTAATCGCCTATAGGCTTCTGTTGACCAATTTTAGTCAAAGTTTGTATCCGTTTTTGTCCGTTTATCATATCCTGATCTGTTTGTGTCAATCTGTTGAATATTTGTCTTGCAGAATCATGCAATACGGTACTTCGGCCAAGCACAACTGTCTTGCCTTCCTCGGACCGGTAAAGAAGCAGGAGTGCAGGCGTTTTGAAGGCATCATCGAGTACTTGAAGCGCTCGAAGATACACTATGCCATATCTACAGACTATGCGGCCTACAAGAACATTCTCCAGGAATTCTATCAGAATGCGAGTGTCGATGTTAGCACAGTTCCAGCTACTATCAGAAGCACGGTGCAACGAAAGGAGGTTCTTATCACTGAAGACATGATTCACGAGATTCTTAGATTTGGTGATGATAAAGATGATCCAATCGTCTTCGACTCCATTTTGATACGAGGTGGATTCCTTCGGATGAAGTATACGGGTGATGTGCGTGCGCAGGAGATGCTACAAAAGGGTTGTCTTCCTCCTGAAATGAAGTATCTGACGCACGTGGTGCTAAAGTGTCTCGGACCTCGCAGAGGAACATTCGATGCTATCAAAGACATTTTGGCATCGGCGATTGTTGCATTGACGTTGAACAAACCGTTCAACTTCTCTGGGATGATTATGCATCACCTCAAGGAAGTGATTCTGCGAAAGCCGAAAGATCCCTTTATTGTTTATCCTCGCTTTCTGCAGATGATCCTTGACAATCAGATCCCGAACATGGTGAAACGGGTGGAAGAGCTGATTAACATAAGGAAGATTGATGAGGTTGAGATGAAGAGAATGTTGCAGTATACGAACAAGCCAAAGTCTGAATATCCTCCTAGTCGTAGACTGTTTGCCTTTCTGATGAGAAACGACTATGTGGCACCTCCAGGTAATAGATGGAGGCATGATGACAGTGATTCAGAGGACGATATTCTGATTCATAGACAGGTTTTCAAGGATGATGACAACATTGGGAGACCCACTGTAGCTTTGGGACCCAATGAACCGGGCAATATGGGTGATACTGGAGCTAGACAAGATGATGATATGCTTGATCCTGATTTGCTGAACATAGATGAACCATCAAGCTCAGGAAAAGGCAAAGCCAAGATTGATGAGGGCCCGGTTAATATTGAAGATGTTGATGAAGATGATGATGACTCAGAGCGTACTGAAGATGAATCACCTGATGTATTGACACTTGAGGAAGATAGAGCCCGCGCGGCTGCGGCAAGAGAGCTCGCAAAAGATCCCACTTTCACTCCTGTCAGTGATGATCTTGTTGCGGATATTGACGCTGAACTCAGCACGCCGCCTCCTCAGAAGAGACAAAAGACGAAAGCGACGAAAGTTAGCAGGGGTCAGAAGAGAATGTCTGATAAGGCAGCTGCGACTGAGAGGACGCCTAAGAAAATGAGGGGAAGGCGTATGAATCTCCCAGAATCTTTTGGACTACCTGTTTCTTCTTCTGTATCAGCAACAACAACAGCAGCAACAGAAACAACAACAGCAGCAACATCGACTGTCCCACTCTCTGTTAGTGCAGCTATGCCTGCGAGTGCGACAATGTCAATGCCTTCATCGGTAATCTTCACTGAGCCAGTCTCAGTTACCGTTGAAGCGACAGGTTCACAGTTGGCTGCTAATCCGATAGGCGACAGAATACGGATGATGAAAGAAGCAGCAAGAACGTCAGCTGCTAGGCCTTCGACCCAATCCTCATCCTCGACTCCAACAACCAACGAACAGCTTCAGCGCCAAATCAAAGAGCTTACTGCTTTAGTGGCCGCCCAAGCACGGGAAATGGCCGAAGTGAAGAGCAAAAACGCCAACATTGAAGAAAATGAAACGGCGATGTTGGAACTGATTGGAGACACTATCACAGCTAACACTGAGCTGAGAGCCACTGTCGACTCACTTACTTTATCTAATCAGCAAGTCTTGGAGTCGAACAGGCAGATTATGGAAACACAACAGCAGCTCATGGAATCACATCAGCAGCTAATTCAGTCTAATCGTGATCTCCAGCTCGCAAATGTGAACAACGAACGTCGAATCACCAAGTATAGGAACAAAACATAAGGCTAAGGTCTAGGTTGAATGCGCTGACTGGAACTCAACCTAGACTTACTGGTGGTTCAGAAGCTGGAGCTAGTACTGCTGGTGATGATGATGATGAGGATAGTGAAGAGGATGATGATGATGAAGAAGAGGATGATGAGTCTGATGACGATGATGACAACGATGGTAAGGGTGATGGTGGTGATCCCGGAGCCACAGGCGGTGGTGGATCTACAGGTGGGTCTGCGTCGGGACGAACAAAGAAAAGTCACGATCGCAGTGGCAAGGATCCCAAGGCAGGTTCTTCTGCTCAGGGGGAGCCAGCACCGATGATAAGCAAGATTCAAGAACTTCGCGATAAAGTAAGGAAGAAAGCGATAGTTCTTGTTGAAGATGTGGAGCCTTTGAACTGCTACTTTGCATATGATGACGAAGGCAACTTGCTTCCACCCCCTGCCATGCCTGAGTACGATCTGGAAGAAGGAGAGATTCCACCAGAGATGACATCGGAGGACATGACCAAAGTATATGGCTTTGCATCTGGAGAATCTTCCAATGCAAGCCAAAGCGTTCCTCCTGAGATGCATCCAGAATGCAACGAAGTGGATCTCGAAGAAGGAACCAGCGTGCCGACCCCTGAGTATGTTGTAAATGACTCGGGCGCTGGAATTCCTAATATTGATGAAGAGATGATACGTGAGGCTGAAGAAAAGTTGAAAGCCGACTCTACTGAAGTTCCTGATGCTGTTAAGATTCGACATGACAAGATCAGAGAGCGGTATCCCCAATGGTTTAAACCTGAAGAGAAGAAAAAGGCTGTTGAGCGAGCTTCCATCTTCAAGAAGCGTCTGTCGAAGATGTCTGGGAATGTGATCAGCTGGGCGTATGTGAGTCAGACCAGAATGCTAGGGGTTAAATGGCAAGAGGGCGTACTGTACTTTGAGGATTTCAAAGACACTCTGAGCCTGCCATTCTGGTACATTCGCGACTTAGTTCGTCTCAACTATCCGTTATATGAAGAGAAATCTGCCTCTCTTAAGGGTTTTTACACGAAGCTGAAGCGAGAGAGCTCAGAGGGATGGAAAGAGTTTATGCCTCAGTATCCTAGATCGTATCAGACAGACAAGATTCATCCTTTCACCTTAAAGCCTATCTGGGAGCACAAGATCAAGCCGCCAAAATGTGTTTCAAGGATTCCCATTATCCCAGTTGAACAAGACTTTTCTTCGAAGCTGTATTATTGGCATTATGATGCAGCAACCACTGAAGCGGTGATAGTCTTGAGCAACAGTCCAAATCCGTGCAGGAAGATAAGGATTTGGGATCCTATGTGGCTGATAAATTGCTCAGAGAAGGACGTAGAGACATTGTACCAACATCCGATCATGCACTTACCAGCCGAAGCCGATCAAGCCATGAAGTTTCAAAGGGTGATCCAGTTTTGCTATGCCAACAAAGTTCATGCAGGATGTGATTGGTCAAGAATCTCAAGGGTCAAGACAACGTCAAGCTAAAGTTGAAGACGGATGATGCTGTTTGTTATTTTGCTTAGTTGTATTTGTTTATGTTTATCAAGTCTGTAAAGTTGTTTGCTTTTGATATAAACGATGTCTTTTGTTTAAGTCTGTTCGTATACTAGCCTGGTCCAAGGGGGAGTCTGTTAGTACATGATGTCCCTAGGCTAGTATATCAGTTGTTTGGACGAGTTTCGGGGTGTTTGGAGACGTTTGTACGCGTTTTGGAGCAGCATGCGATTAGCCTACAGTTTCACGCGATCAGGGCCTTGATCGCGTTACTGTTCACGCGACTGGGCTTGAGTTATAGGCGATCAGCACTGATCGCACCACATGGCCTTGCTGATCGCGTATAGGCTGCTGTTCGTACCCGGGAGGTATAAATAGGCCCAATCATTGCCCTAATCATTAGTTCTTGCCTCACACACTCTCCAAACACCCTCCCAAGGTCTGTAAGGTCTGATTTGATCTCTGTAAACACTCGTGCTCTGTTTTTAGTGATTAATCGATAATCTTTTGACCCGTGTGTGTGTTGTGATTACTCGTTTGTCTTAGTTTCATTGTCGTATCTGTTGTTAAAGCATATTAGAGGGATTCCGCACCTCTAGTATAAACCCCGTGATTGTTGGATTAAGCGTTATTCGATCCTACAATCACAACATCGCGTAGTTATCTTATTCATAACATAGCAACATCCAAATCCCCTTAAAAACAACCAGTTGCGCGTATTAGCACTCCGTTTTTACCCATTCCATCAGCCACCTATATCAGCTCAGGAGCTTTCGGAGCTCAATGATTGTTATTTTTTGATATCTCAGGTACAACTTTCCAATCGTAAAGATAGTTGGACTTGGGAAGGACGGGTGAAATCGGGTTTCTCAGTGAAGGCGGTCAAGAAGGAGATCCTCGAAGGTAGAGGCGCCAGGAACTTTCAAATGATGTGGACAAACTGGGTTCCTCTAAAATGTATTATTCATGCTTGGAGGGCGGAAATGCATATACTTCCCACATGTATTGAGCTTGAGAAACGAAACATTTGTTTCGGTTCAACGAATTGTGTTTTTTTGCGAGGAAGAAAGTGACTGGTATCTCCACCTGTTTACCGCTTGCCGTTTTACTTCGGAGATATGGTGGAGAATTGCTTCCTGGTGTAAACTCCTGACTTTTTTGGCTTTTGATATCATGGATTTGTTGAACATTTAAAAAGGAGTAGCTGGTGGGTCATGTGGTAGGAAGATAGTGCAGGGTATTGTGGTTGTTACTGTTTGGTCCATTTGGTTAGCTCGCAACGATAAATTGTTCAACGGGAAGAATACTAAAGTTACAGAGATAGTTCACAAGATCAATTCTAGATCATTTTTTTGGCTTACACATAGGTTTGAATGTAATAGTCTACTATGGCAGGAATGGTGTAAAACCCTCTGTAATCATTGTGGTTGGTTTTTGGTAGAGGTCCTCGCTTTGAGGACCTTCTGTGTGTGTTAATGAAGTTGATCATTCAAAAAAAAACTATGGAGGTATAAATTAGTGGATTTGACATGAAACAAGACATCACTGATTAGATTAAGATGTATAAGATTATATCAGCATGAGGAAGATCTTTGATAGAAATGCCTATAGATGAGGTAGGCGAGGCTAGCTTGCCGACAAAAGGCGATTGTCTTTTGTTTGATGAGAACGAGAAGGGCAATTGACTGCAGGCCTATTCGGTGGGGGCAACTGGAGGAAGACAGCACGGGGCAAAGCAAAGGGCAGAGCTTCGAGTGACGGGCTGTCGAAGAGCAAAGAAAAAAGTCACTCGAAGCTCCTCTGTCGCGCCCTAGCCGAGCGGTCATCGCCTGCACAAGCAAGCAGATTAGCTCCATCATTCCATTATTGTGCCGGTAGGCCTGGACGAGCGAGGTAGGCTAGATTAGAGGGAGGGGGACTGCTAGCTCTTTGGCCATATAATAAACTCTTGACAATTACTTGAGTGAAATTACCGATTAAATTACAACCATTCATCAAAATTATATAACTAGAATTCTTTTCTCTAATTCATAACAGAAATTATCATTTCTGCACATGTGACACCTTCCTCGACTAAATTTTTATTGAACTTCATAGCTTCCAAGATCCTGTTTTTACTGTTCTGTCACACCATCTGTTGGTTTTCCGGTTGGTCGAGTCCTGTTTTTTTTTTTTTTTTTATAAAACATTCCTTTCTGAAAATTCTAATCATCAACTGTTTTCCCGACTAAGCCTCCAGTTAATGTAAGATATTTTGCAATGTGGTTTACGTCTAGTGTATCTGTCACCTTTTCGGCTTCTTTAGAATGTAAACAGACAGAAAGTTAACAATGTGAATTAGCACCTCAAGTTGTCAAATGAGTCTGCATGTGTTTAATGGGGTGCATAAATATTCAGTGAAACAGTCAATTTAAAGAGAATCATTTACATAAGTAGCAGAGATATTTTTTTAGAAATTACATTTAGGGGGTATTGGGTAAAAAAATCAAAAATGGAGATGTATAGAAGTGGATTGGCGGCATCTAAGAAAAGAATGTAGATGCCGCCAAATGGTTTAAAGACATTGAAGCCGCCAAATGGTTTAAAGACATTGATGCCGCCAAATGGTAGTGAGGCATCACTTCTTATATAATCACTCGGCCAGCTTCCCAACTCTCCATCCCATTTACACATGCATCTCAATCCCACATATCTCAATCCCATTTACAACACCACATATCTCAATTGTTCTGGAGGGTACGGTTTTTTATTGATATTGGGTCGATGTTACATTCACATGGAGTTTTAACTGTTTTCGGCGGGGATGAGTCATGCTTAACAGCATCGTCTACCGTTTCATCCCCCGCTTGGCATCGCTTTTCTGGGGTCCAAAAAAGCGGTGTCTTTGGATCGGTGTTACATCCACATTAAACTACACCTCTCAATGCAACATTGAGGGTTTAGTTTAAAATATTAGAGAGTTATGGATCGTTGGGCGGGTCTACTTTCCAGGCAAACCCACGCCATCCGGTGTTGATGAATCACATCACGTCATTAGCGACTTGTCCGGCAACGGATGATGCGATTCTTCACCGTACTACTTTCGTATGGCAGGCTGGTTTGAACATTGGGTACCTGTAGATTTGGTACACATATTCAACGGGTAGAACCATGTTCTCCTGGATCAAATTCAGATAAGTTTGAATCTGAATGCGGTCCTGAGTTCCCGCTGACTGGAAAAGACAAGCTTCTGGGTGCGAAACAGAAACTTAATGAACTATGCAATAAAAGCGGTGGTAGAATATTGGAATAGGTGATCTCGGAAAATATATTGTCTTGTAAATCCGTAGATTGTATAGTTTGAGTGACTAGTTTTGAAAAACAGTTGTTAAATAAATTTGTAATATTGGTTTTAAATAAATCTATCATATTTGTATTATTTGTTTGAGACATTCCAAAAATGGAAAGTCTGTGTGTTATTTGAAATAAATAAATCTATCCCTCCGAGCCGTTTTCGGGCCACCGGGATCAGGCCCCGGAGGCCCGAAAACCGCCCGGACTTCGTGCGACGCCCGTGTGTTACCCAAGGGCAACGCGTCCGTCAGTCCGGTTACCTGTCCGGCAGGCCCAGCTAGGCTGCAAAGAGGCCCAAAGAGGGCAGCCTGGCCCGTTTTCAACATAGTGTGGGTTTTGAGAAAAACACCTCCGAGCCGTTTTCTGGCCACCGGGATCAGGCCCCGGAGGCCCGAAAACCGCCCGGACTTCGTGCGACGCCCGTGTGTTACCCAAGGGCAACGCGTCCGTCAGTCCGGTTACCTGTCCGGCAGGCCCAGCTAGGCTGCAAAGAGGCCCAAAGAGGGCAGCCTGGCCCGTTTTCAACATAGTGTGGGTTTTGAGAAAAACACCTCCGAGCCGTTTTCTGGCCACCGGGATCAGGCCCCGGAGGCCCGAAAACCGCCCGGACTTCGTGCGACGCCCGTGTGTTACCCAAGGGCAACGCGTCCGTCAGTCCGGTTACCTGTCCGGCAGGCCCAGCTAGGCTGCAAAGAGGCCCAAAGAGGGCAGCCTGGCCCGTTTTCAACATAGTGTGGGTTTTGAGAAAAACACCTCCGAGCCGTTTTCTGGCCACCGGGATCAGGCCCCGGAGGCCCGAAAACCGCCCGGACTTCGTGCGACGCCCGTGTGTTACCCAAGGGCAACGCGTCCGTCAGTCCGGTTACCTGTCCGGCAGGCCCAGCCAGGCTGCACAGAGGCCCAAAGAGGGCAGCCTGGCCCGTTTTCAACATAGTGTGGGTTTATAAGGCAAAACAATAATTAATGTTCATATATTTATAAGGCAAAACAATAATTAATGTTCATATATTTATAAGGCAAAACAATAATTAATGTTATAAAAAATGTTACAACAGGTAATTATGAACAGACTTGAATTCGACAATGTTATTGGTTAAACCAGTACAGATCGTTCGAGGGTCCCTGATTCTGAAGACGTTGAGATTGCCTCCTGGGTGGTGGTTGGTTGGCGGGTGGGGCTCCTTCATTACCGTACTCGTTATCAGGAAAGAGGTTTAAATTCAGCGTGGTAGATGGTCCTGGCCGGCTTGAAGGTCCTTCATCACACGAATTATGCGGGGCATGGTACTGAAAATCACTAAAAAGGTCGTGATCAAACCGCGGCAACCCCTGTCCAGTAGGCGTCACGTAAGCCGGTGATGAAGGAAACCCCCAACTATCTCCGATGGGAATTCCGCCTGCACGAAAGTTAGCTAGCGGACCCATCTCCCCCGGTTGACTGCCACCGGACCCACCAACATGACCAGTTCCCTGCACGATTGATCCACCCAATCCAAATGGAGTTCCCATCTGGTCCAATCCACTGTCCATGAATTGCGGGACATATCCCCCGATCTGGTTCTGATTGTTGCTGGCCGCAACAGATGCACGAAACCCAGCGTCAGATTGACTTCCACCAGCTTGGTCTTCATTCTCCGGAACGTTTTCCGGCACCTGACGGGGAGCGCGTCGCCGGCGCACCCTTTGAGGCCGTGCAGGTGCCGACAAGTCAACGGCGTCCATGGTAAGATGCGTCGGATTTTGTAAGTGTCCGGCGTTTTGTGACATCATCATACTGTGAAACGCCGTGTTTTGTATGCGCTCAAGCTGCGTGGCGAATGCATGAGGATTATTAAAGGCCTCCTGTGATGACCGGTAAATATCACCCATGGCATCCCTCTGCAGCAAACAAAATTTTTAGTTAGAAACACCGAATTGCGAAAATAATTAATGTATGAATTAGGAACGTAAAAATGGTTTACCATCAACTGGATTCTAGCACCGTCGTCTTGGAAACCGCCAGCTGGGGACGGTGCTGCACCCGGATTTCCAATAAATGCAACGGTACGCCCCATATACCATTGCATATAACCGGGGTCGGTTGAAGCTGTCCTTATGAGTTCAGAGCGGACAACCGTGTTACGACGGTTGTTCCATGCATTGACGTAGGCTTCATGCCTATTCATCCAGTCCGCCCCGTTGTGTCCTTGCCGCCCCAAGGCATGCAGTGTTGCAAGCCGGGCCGTGGGTACGGCTAAGGTTATCTGGGGAGGTACGTACTGGACCATGCCGAATTGCCTCAAAACCCGTTGAGGGTAATGATGCTCAACCATCTCGAAGCTTATAAGGGGACAGCAACTCCTCCAGCTTTCCCTCCCGTTTGTGCACATTGCCGGTAGTCGGTCCAAAACCGAGTCGTAGGGGGTCCAGTTGAACTAAAAACAAACACTTAAGTCAGTAACAAAAGACAATAAATGCATGATTAATACATACAAAAAACTAAAAATAATTACTAACATACCATCTCCTCGTTCAACGATTGTAGCTGTGAACGGTATGCCTTGAGGCAGTGTTGGGCCACCTCCTCGAACTTTAACCGCCGGTCTCGCCACCTACAAAATTAACATGTTAAAAAACGTGTTCAGAAAAAAAAATACAAAGGGATGCCATGCAGGCAAGTATATACAAACTGGGATTTGCGATATATACCGAGCGGCTATCGGGCAAGTATAATTAAACCGGTTTGAGGGTGGTCGTGGCGCGAGACACCGGATCCTCTCCCATGCCCATACTTGAAGGAGCATCATGGGTCCGGTCATGGCTTTCCTATCAGGCTGGGTGGCATCACAAAGCCGTCTGTATAAACAAGCCAGAACCGCACTGCCCCAGCTATAAGATGCTGTACGGTTCAGGTCTCGTAAAAATCTCAAGTAAAAAACATTTATTCTATTATTATTATTATCAGTGAGTAAGGTGGAACCGATCAAAAAGAAAATGATTTGACGAGCACGAAAAATGCACTCTTCATCCGTAGCCTCTGCTTCAACAAATTCCTGCTTTAGTTTATCAAGAATAACAGTACCAAAAACGGACTTGCCGGACATTTGGGCCTGTGTAGGCGTAACACCTAAGAATCGTTGGCACAAGGCTATTGCGTCGGCAGTAGACAAATTATCATCTACCCCAGACACAACAGCTCCCTCAATAGGCAACCCCCACAAGACGTTAACATCTTGTAAGGTGACAGTAGCTTCACCAAATGGAAGGTGGAACGTGTGAGTTTCGGGCCTCCATCGTTCCACCAAAGCTGTTGTCAAGGAGTGGTCAACGTATCGGTAACCACAATCTATGAGGCCACCAAACCCTGCAGCATCGATAAGGTGACGAACCCGTCCTACAACAGGGTGGTCACGAAGTAACGTCCATATTCCTCTATCGCTGCGCTTCACCATCATGGGGCGATTGAAGTTTTCCTCATCTGTGAAAACGTGAAAGGCACGATGTTGATCACGAAGATACAACACATCGTCGTTTAGGGGACCAGGGTGTAAGTTCATGTTTTGATTCATGGTGGGAGGAATTTGGTGGGTATGATTTTTTATGAATTTCAAAGGTTTCAGATGGAGATTGTTGTGTTTCAGATGGAGATTGTTGTGTTGATGGTGTGTTCTTGGATGTGGGTGGTGCTTCTTCTTCACCTCAACCTCCATTTTATAACCTTCAAAGCCTGAATTCTTACACTCCCAAGAATACTATTTGCCTATCAAATCATCTGCAACTTACAAGACCATTGCATGCAATGCTAGAGACCTTGTGAGTGTGTTTATAGGCTGCATGCTTTGCAGGTGAAGACCAACTTTAATTTGGTGGTTTTAATGCATGAAAATGGATTGGCGGGATCATGACGGCAAAATTAAAGACTCCCCTAACTCAATTGGCGGTATCAATGACACATTCATATGGATTGGCGGCATCTAAGGTGATCCCTCTAACCCATTTGGCGGCATCTACACACACAGACAAAAGACAAGGTGATACCGCTAACTCAATTGGCGGCATCTACCTTAATTTATTTGATACCGCCAATCTATTAATATACATCTCCATTTTTGATTTTTTTACCCAATACCCCCTAAATGTAATTTCTAAAAAAATATCTCTACTACTTATGTAAATTATTCATTTAAAGAGTGTGACAAACAATGATTCTGTCTTTATACATTTTTGGACTATAACTTGAATCAGTTTGTCCTATTGTCTTAATTGATTATTCAAAATGGCAATAAGCAATTTATAAGTGCAAATTCAAATACTTTCTAATCAATTACATAAATATTTATTATGTGATTCTGATTTCTTGAAATTCAAAATAATCAATCACTTTAAAAATGATCGTATAAACACGCCTTAAGGATTGCAGCTAATAACTGTAATGTGTACTCACCATGTCCAGGTGGATGTTCGACGGCTTTTAACCCATCTTACGGGCTGGCTCCATTTTATTTCTAGCTACTCTTTATAGTCTTACAAGTTATCAAACAAAGACAGCACAAATTGACCCATGTTCATATAAATGGGTTGAATTAGCCAACTCTGGTCTGCACAAGTCACAAAGAAGCAACAATAGTGGCTATATATGTGGGGTCACAATGGAAATGAAAAGGGATTAATTATTAATGACCGCCCAACCCGTGTGATATAGAAGAACTAGATGTCATGTAACCTGAAAAAAAAACATACAGATTAATTCAAAAGTTAATGGTTTACCTATGCAATGAGCATACAAGATTGTAAAAAAAAAAACCCTCTTAACTTTGTGTTAGGCTTTGCTTCAAAGATGCAGGAAAACTCTTAGAAAAGCATTATCCTCTTCATATCAGTTAAGAAAGTCATGTTACCAATAAAACCAAACACATTTTCAAATACCAAATATAATTAAAGTTACTGTATAAGGCATAAAAAAATAAAACTTTTATATGCAGACTCATTTATAAAATCACCAATGTCTAGTAAAAAGGGATTGAGGTCCATTGTGTCTACAAGTTACTGGTCCTTCCACATGTACATAAGATGTTAACTAATAATAATCATTTAAAATACTAAACCACTATATATAAAACTAAAAGCAGATAACAAAACCCTAAATGATTGAAGTGCATCAGAATTTTATGACATAATACAAATTGGACAGAGACAATGAGACATTATCATAATTGAATACATTGACAACAGCTTGAATAAGAAGCATTGTAAACAAATTAACTAGGTCCTAATACAGATTTAATAGGAAGATTATCAAAACCCATTACATTGTAAACAAATAGAACACAGCGTTAGGAAAGTGTTAAAAAGAGTTTGTAAAGTAAAATGTATCAAGAGGCATATCTTTGCTATAAGATTTTGTGTTACTTTTTCTCAGTACTTTCGGTGTGACTTTTTGACTTTATAATAATTATCGATCCATTAGTTAGTTTCCTAGAAAATGTAAACAAACAATAGACTTTTTGACTTTATAATAATCATCGATCCATCTCTCAACTTCAATTCCCCTCTCACCTGACCTGATTTCACAACCTCGTAAATGGCTTCTACCTCATCATCCTCTTCAACATCTGCCTCAACAACCAATTACGAGTACGATGTCTTCCTTAGTTTCAGAGGGGAAGACACTCGTTACTCTTTTACGGACCATCTTTATGAGGCTTTACGTAAAGCGGGGATTAGGACTTTCAGGGATGACGACGAAATCCGTGAAGGTCAAGAACTGAAGCCAGAGATCGAGAGATCGATAAAAGAATCAAGGGCTTCAATAATTATATTTTCAGAAAACTTTGCCAATTCAAGATGGTGCCTTGATGAGCTCTGGTTGATCCTGGAGCAGAAGAGGAAGGTGGGTCATTTGGTGTTACCCGTGTTTTATAAAGTGGATCCTTCTGATGTAAGAAACCAGCGAGGAAGTTACAGTATAGAAGCAAAAGAGGAAGGTACAAAATGGACACAAGATAATGTGAAACGGTGGAAGGAAGCCCTAACAGAGGTTGCTAATTTGAAGGGGATGGTTGTTTCTGGGTATGCTTCATTCTCTCCCTTCTTAATTCTTCTTCAATAATCAATATGTCTGATTTTTGATTTAAAACAATGAGTGACAACTAGGGGCGCAAACGAGCCGAGCCAAGATTGAGCTGGCTCGGGCTCGAAAAACTTACGAGAGCTCGAGCTCGGCTCGTTTGGATATTTGTTTTCAAAGCTCAAGCTCGGCTCATTAAAATTTTTGGGTCTTGCTATTGAAACCCCCCAAAAAATTATTTGTACCCCTTCAATGCACTGAGCTTTGGGTAAAGCTCGGCGTATTGGGCCCACGGGTGACCTCGTTGTCACACCAATCACTACTTTATCAGACTTTAAGTCACATCACTGAAACATCGTACTTCAAAGCGTTGAGCTTTGGCCAAACCTCAGTGCTTTGAAGCCCAAAAGCTGACAGCAACACATGGGGCCTTGGGATTGCCTCCTAAGCGCTGAGCTTTGGGCAAAGTGCATTGAAGCCCTAAGCTCAGTGCTTTGCTGCCACGTTTAAGCCCACAAGCCACTGCATTTTGCCCTAAGCTCAACGCTTAGGGCCTTTTTTAAAAAAAAAAAATTGTTTTAATGTTTTTTTAATTGTTTTAATTAATTTTAATTCTTTTTTAAGTATTTTAACTTGTTTCCAATAAAAAAAATTGTTTGATGTGTTTCGGTTCGTTTATTGCTCGTTTGTCGTTTTGAGTAGAAACATCCGAGTATGAACAACTTTTATAAATTAGTGTACGTGATACATGAACTATATAATCATTACCGTTTTTTTTAATCAAAATACATATTTAGCATGTCTAATAGATATCCTGGGTATCCGGACTCTGTTTGACGTGTTTTGGTTCGTTTATTGCTCGTTTGTGGTTTTCATTAGACATATTCTGTTGACGAAGAACTTTCACAAATCATTGTACGTAATACATGAACTATACAATTGATACCATTTTTTTTTATCAAAATACATATTTAGCATGTATAATAGATATCCTGGGCGTCCGGACTCTATTTGATGCGTTTTGGTTCGTTTATTGCTCGCCCGGACTCTGTTTGACGCATTTTAATTAGTAAACTTTTTAATTATAAATAGGGGTAACTTTGCTAATTATAAATATATTTTTGAACAATCACATAACCATTTTTCATTCCCGTATCTTGTACCCAGTCGACTAACTCCTGGCGTGAAGAAAATGTCCGGTCAGTCTCATCAAACGAAACTATGATCGGGTAAGAGCCAGGAGTTAGTCGACTGGGTACAAGATACGGGAATGAAAAATGGTTATGTCATTGTTCAAAAATATATTTATAATTAGCAAAGTTACCCCTATTTATAATTAAAAAGTTTACTAATTAAAACGCGTCAAACAGAGTCCGGGCGAGCAATAAACGAACCAAAACGCGTCAAACAGAGTCCGGACGCCCAGGATATCTATTAGACATGCTAAATATGTATTTTGATAAAAAAAAATGGTATTGATTCTATAGTTCATGTTTTACGTACAATGATTTGTGAAAGTTGTTCGTCAACAGAATATGTCTAATGAAAACAAACCACAAACGAGCAATAAACGAATCAAAACGCGTCAAACAGAGTCCGGACGCCCAGGATATCTATTAGACATGCTAAATATGTATTTTGATAAAAAAAAATGGTATTGATTCTATAGTTCATGTTTTACGTACAATGATTTGTGAAAGTTGTTCGTCAACAGAATATGTCTAATGAAAACAAACCACAAACGAGCAATAAACGAACCAAAACGCGTCAAACAGAGTCCGGATACCCAGGATATCGATTAGACATGCTAAATATGTATTTTGATAAAAAAAAACGGTATTGATTGTATAGTTCATGTATCACATACACTAATTTATGAAAGTTGTTCATACTCGGATGTTTCTACTCAAAATGACAAACGAACAATAAACGAACCGAAACACATCAAACAAATTTTTTTTATTGGAAACAAGTTAAAATACTTAAAAAAGAATTAAAACAATTAAAAAAACATTAAAACAATTTTTTTTTTTAAAAAGGCCCTAAGCGCTGAGCTTAGGGCAAAATGCAGTGGCCCGTGGGCTTAAACGTGGCAGCAAAGCACTGAGCTTAGGGCTTCAAAGCACTGAGCTTTGCCCAAAGCTTAGCGCTTAGAAGGCAATCCCAAGGCCCCATGTACTGCTGTCAGCTTTTGTACTTCAAAGCACTGAGCTTTGGCCAAAGTTCAGCGCTTAACACCAATCCCAAGGCCCCCCACCTGATACCACCTGATGCTGTCAGCTTTTGGGTTCAAAGCACTGAGCTTTGCCCAAAGCTCAGCGCTTTAAAGGCGGCTGGGGGTTTAAATAGACAAGGTGGGGGTACCAATAGATAGGGCCAAATTTTTTTATGCTCGAGCTTGACTCGTTTACTGTCTATTAGTTAATATATTAAATAAAAATAAATATATAATAGGATCGAAGCTTGATAAATGAAGCTCGGCTCAGGCTCGATGAATAAACGAGCTGTGCTTTAAGCTCAAGTTCGGCTCGGGCTCGATAAGGCTCGGCTCGTTTCAAGATTTTTACCAAGTCGAGCTCGAGTAGCTCGCGAGCTGCTTGGCTCGTTTGCACCCCAGTGACAAGCAAAAGTGAATTTCTTGATCTGAATTTATTAATGTTTTATTGTCATGATCTCTGAATATATATTCAATTTCCCTGTTTTTTTGTTACAGGTATGAAACCACCATTATTCCAAATATTATTAAAAATATTTCCTCCGAACTAAGTTTGAGAATCTGCATAACTCCAACAGGTTTAACCGGTATAGAGACTCGGACTAAAAGCATTAATTCCTGGTTGAATAATGAGAAGCTTGATTCTCCGGTTCTAGCAATTTGCGGTATGGGAGGAGGCGGCAAGACAACACTCGCTGAATATATTTATAACTCAAACAAGCAAAACTTTGAAAGATGCAGTTGACTTAAAAATATTGAGAAGCATCCTGATGGTTTGCTTGGTGTTCAGAAGCAACTTCTCAGGGATATTTCAGGAAATAATATGGTAATATCAGATGAATATGATGGAGCTCTTAAGCTAATGAATGCCATACAAATCAATAAGGTGCTTATTGTTGTTGATGACATTGATGACAAAGACACACTAAGCACTTTATTTGGAACAAAGGCATTCCCTACACAAAGCAAGATCATTATAACCACAAGGATTCTAAACATAGATGGATGGTATGGCTCCATATCTTGTGGCTGTCGTGTTCACAAAGTTGAATTGTTGAATGAGATTGAATCGTTGGAGCTCTTAAGTTTTCATGCCTTTGGATCCAAATTTCCTATGGAAGGATTCGAGAAGCTTGCATTACAGTTAGCAAAATACTGTGGTGGAAATCCACTAGCTCTTAAGGTATTGGGTTCTTCACTAAGCGTAAGGGCTCAAGACCAATGCGAAAGAAATACCATGATAGAAATTTGGAGGAGTAGAATGAATTCACTGAATTCATCAAAAGGAGATCTTGACTGTAAAATCCAAGTTGTACTAAAAAGGAGCTATGAATCATTGGCATATCACCATCTCAGAGAGTTATTTCTCCATATTGCTTGTTTCTTTGTTTATGAATTCGCAGGTGATGTGGAAATGGTATTGGAGAATGAATATCATGCAAAATCTGGGATAATGACCCTCATTAACAGATGTCTTGTTACCGTGGAAAGAGGCAAACTTATGATGCATAAACTCCTTCTAGATATGGCAAGAAATATAGTTCGTGAAGAATCCAAAGATCCTGCCAAACGTAGTAGAGTATGGCAACGTGATGAATCTTATCGTTTGTTGAGTAAAGGAGATGTAAGATGCTTTTTGTCTGTAGCTTTAAGATCACTTCCATAACCTATCATTTCAAATAAGCATATTCTAATTTCATGTATTTCATCATAGGGTTCCGAGACAATTGAAGGTCTAATGCTCTACATGGCAGAGGCGAAGCAAGAGATGATATCAGAGGTAAGTAAAATAACTAAACTAATGCTTGGTATTTATCAAGAATTACATTGAATTTCTCTATATGATAATTGTTATACATTAATACTCGTAGAAAAACTTTGTTGGTCCTGATGACTTCTTCATCAATTTTGAGCAGTTCTAATTTCTTTTATGAACAGAGGTGACATTATTGATAACAAAACACGGATCAGCAAGATACTAGCCCAGACATACAACACACCAAAACACCAGAGAATTGTTTTAATTAAAATGGGAAATGTGGCAAGAAATAAATTAAAACCAGGATCTTAAATCTTTGGTTTGCAAACCCCACATTTAGTAAAATTATATCAGACTCTGTATGTAATTGCTTCAAAATTAGAGATAATTTGATTTAAAACCTCACTTAAATGAGTAACCTCCAACTTCAGGAATCATTCAATGATAGCTATAGAACTGAGATGGTTGTGGAATATTTTTTAGCACAATTGACATTTTTAAAATAGATACGAGGTATGCCATCTAATTTACATGTTAATTTTGCAGACTTTTAAAACAAGTTCCATTGTAAAAATGAAGAACCTAAAATTGCTCCAGCTGAAAGGTGTGAAACTCACTGGGTCATATGAGAATTTTCCAGATTTAATATGGTTGAGGTGGTATGAATGTAATCTGAAAACAGTACCCTCAGGCCTATTGATGAGCTCCTTGGTGGCTATAGAAATGAGAGAAGGAGACTTGGAAAAGTTTGAACCACCCATGGTATGTTAAGTGTTTATCAGTTGACCTTTTAGCTTCTCAGGTCAGGAAATCTTTATTTGAATGTACAATGATAAATTTTACTTGTAATTATTGGAACAGGGTCTTAATTCGCTCAAGGTTCTAGATCTCTCTTGGTGTTACAAACTTGTTAGCATCCGCAATCTACACCGACTCCCTAAACTTGACGCTTTGATTCTGCATCAGTGTACCAGTTTGACTTATGTTTGTAAAACCATAGGAGACCTTGAGAATCTTTCTAACTTAGATTTGTCAGGGTGCACTGAACTGTGGAAGGCTTTATCGAATCAGAAGTGTATAAATCAACTGGAAAGGCTAAAAGCTTTATGTATTTGTGGTGGAATTCCAGAACAGCCTTTGTTTGCCTTACCCCAATCATTATCTATATTCAGGTTAAGTTCAAGTCCATTTGAGATCCTTCCTAGTTACATTGACCTTAAGATGCTTCATACGCTTGTCTTGAGCGGTTGTCCAAACCTCAAGTCTCTATCATGTCTCCCAAGTACGCTAAAGAGGTTGAATGTAGATTGGTGTACATCACTGGAGAGAATAACATTTCAATCAGCTCGTTTCACACTGCAGGATATTAGTTATGAAGGTTGTTTCAGACTGTTTGAGATTGAAGGCCTTTTTAAGTTACAGTCCATAGGAAAACTTGAGGAAGCAGATCTGGAGCATATGCAATGGATTAAGTCGTACCAAAATCATAAGGTGGACCTGGTTGGTGATGTCATTACTAAAGGCAGGACTTTTAATATCCAGGTTCTCTCTCCTCTATCTCTCTTTATTATCCAGCCAGTAAATAGTTTAATATTTGACTAAGTAGCTGAATTTTATGTGTGCAATAGATGTTGTATGAATATGGTATAAGGAGCACCTATCTCCAAGGCATAGAGGATCAAAGCATGGCGACACATGAATATACCTCATCATCCGGATTCTTATCCTTTCGCGTGCCTTCACTTCAAAAAAATCAAAGGATCCAAGGATTAAATGTAACCGTCTTATACAGATTATCGAGTGGTGAGAATAGAGTTATTTGTCCTCCGGTCATCAAAATCAGTAACACATCAAAGGGTCTAACTTGGGTATACGTCCCTATGGTGTATGGCAAACCCAGCTTTGATAACGATGTTGTGTGGCTAAGCTATTGGCCATTGAGCGATATACTTGACACTGATGATGAAGTTCATGTGAATGTCTTTATGCTTAGAGGAACGATGGTAAGAGAGTGTGGTGTCAGCCTTGTGTATAGGGATGATGGTGAAGTAGAAAAAGACGAAAAATGTGATGAAAGGATGAAAGGGGAAGAGGTGATTGGAGGAGATCTGTCTTTATTCCAGGTCACCAAAGGAGCCTGCTATCTTTGCCGCATTGATTTATTCAAGTCACAGACCCCTTATTACTTGAAACAGTTCTTTGGTGATAATATTGAGTACACAACAGGTAACCTCTTAGCTAGTTGTTTGGATGTTTATAATTATATTTATAGTTGATATTAAGCTGCAAATAATGATACGCACTCATATCAACACATTCTCTTAGATTCACGAAGATGGAGAACATATATTTCAGCATCGTCACTGAATCCAGGGCTGAATGTTTATCAAAACCCCAATCGCCTAGTACGTATATACCTTTATTCTTCTTTTTGTTATCACCATAATTATGGCCAATTCTATTTATAAAAAGAGTTCTTTATTTCTGTTTCTTTTCGTAATTGTTATTTTTCTATCATAATTTATTGGTCCACTAATTTTTTGAACTTTGAGTTATTTATATAATTATTTTAGAGGGAGAATTGTTTTATACTGAGGTTGGATTTTGAATCAATAGGTCATAAGCGATTAATGACTATATATTAGTTGTCAGGCACATTATTATCTTCTTAGGTTAATTTTGTTGTTTGATCATATGTATACATTTCAGAAATTTGAAGTTGAGCTGGGAGTGAGCTTTAACAATGAGAGTGAAACTGACAAGATAGAGAAGGCGGTATCGGGTCTTGAGGGTGTTGAATCTGTCTCCATTCACAAAGAAATCGGAAGACTAATTGTTGTCGGACGTGTCGATGTTCAAGCAGTGGCAACATGCGTTAGAGAATTTGAGAAGTTGGTTCAGGTTTTAGCTTTTAGGCCCGTTTAAACTTTGTGTATATGAAATTATGTATCATGGCTTCAAGGCAACTCATCGGGGCACATTCAAATGGGTTTGAGAATCGAAACGTACGAACCGGCCCCAACTGAAAGCTATTTGAAACCCGTATACAACTTGTTTGGATTGTATTCCTCTTATTTGAAACCGGTTTGAACTTGAACTGAACTGGTAAAAACTGATCAAACCGGTTTTGACTTTTTGTTGGCCAAACCGGTTTAGGGTTCTTAGTTTTTCTCAGCGTCGGATTTGATACTAAGGAAAGAGGATTATCTTATGTATCGTTGCAGTTTTTCATTTGATAAACAACTTTTTTAATTGCAGCAATTAATCTGTGTATTTTATATAAACAGAGGAAGATTATAGTTTTTTTTATTTTACTAGGATCTAAGGTTCATAGAAGAATCAAAGTGGTAATGTCATGTTAATCCAAGCATGTTGATGTCAGGATATGAAAACTATATATAATGTGTTGATTGTGTATTTAGAAACAAAAGTGAGTAAAAAAAAGACTACTATGATGAACCTATATCACTCAACTTAAGATAGTTTTATAAACTAGATGCAACAACTGTGTTTCAAACTTTCAAAGCTAAACCGAAGTATCATGAGGGTGTATGGATGTAATTCATATTCTCATCCATATCATGATCATTATCATTATCATGGTTATGATTTCCATTATGAATATGATTAATTATCAATGCTTTACAGATTGGTTTAAGTAGAATACAACTTCAAACAAGCAATTATAACAAATAAAGGAAGAAGTATTCATCTGTTTGTTACCACATATACTAATTGTAAAGTTTTGACATGTTTCAATTTGTACAGAAATGTTTCAAGGCATTCAAAGTCTACAACTATTACAATGTTACATTTCAAGTCCATCTCTTTTCCCCTGTCTCATACCCCGATTCTTGAACCACATTCGATGGACACATGAATGCTTACAATATCACGTGCATCTTCAATAGTGTCGGATACTTAACCTTATTCAACTTCCGCTTTGACTGTTGCCATGACTACCATACTCCATTTTCACATCACCAACAGAAGCCGAACTAGGCCTGCCGTTCCCATGATCCACGTGACATGGGGGGACTGCAAAGGAAGTGCCACGGATTGAAGGAAAAGCTGATGGATTCCCTCATCGACTATATTAATAAAGCTAGTGGCATATTTGCAGTAAATCTTCGTGAAACCGGACTCGATCAGCTTCATTCATTTAGAAACTTTGGCTCCATCTCTAAGTTGACGAGTGCATTGTTTTCAATAGAGATAGTTTCCATGTTGAGTAAACAAGAGGACACATGGAACGATAACTTTACTCAAGCATCCTACTAAAGTCGCTCAAAAGTCTCTTTTTTTTTCTCTAAAATTACTCGACTTTAACTAGGTATTATAAACCTATGAAATTTTAAATGTTAAAAATATTATAAAAATAAATGAGACAAATGAAGTATAAAGTATATATCGATCTTGGTTAATATAGAAGAAAGTCCATAACGTAAATATACATATAATAAGCACTCTTGTGATTTTTTTAAAATCAAAGAATCAATCTGTGGTGTTTTGCTAGTTGTACTCTTTGCTTACATAATTGTACATAGACTTATAAAAGCAAACCCACCTCATAAAGCAGGTACACATAATAATAAACTGAGTACAACCTTAAAGCACGTGGACTATCAAAGTCAGTCAAGATAGGCCTACCAGACTTCCAATTTTACAAAAATAGTATTACCCCTTCCAATTTTCTAAACCAAAACCAACATACCTGATACCAGGACCAAATATAACGCTGTTGAAATCAAAGAAATTGAGATCCAGAGAGGAGAGGGAGTTGGCCAAATAATGCACACACTGTTGAAATAAAAGGAATTGAGATCTAGAAAGGAGAGAGAAAGTTGGGCCGATGATGTAAATTGGACTAGTGAATGTATTGGGCTTTGTTTTTCGTAGGAGAATAACATAAGGGTTGGTTGTGACATGAAAAAAAAAAAAAAAAAAAAAAAAAAAAAAAAAAAACACCCTCAAAATATAGGTTTATTGGATATGGATTTTAGTGTAAAACTATAAAGTTTTAATCTTGTGCTTTTGAAGGGGTATAAGTGTGTGATTGGTTGAACCACTAAAGGGTCTAGAGGGTGCAGCTCAGCACATTTAGCCAGCCCTATGGGTTTGCAGTTCTAGGGTTTGGTTTGAGGTTGGTGCAGAGGTGCACAAAATAACTGGCTATTAAACTGAAAGCTTAGCCGGTTAATAACGGATCAAGGACTGACTGATTAGCGGTCATTTTCAACCGTAGTTTAGTAAACAGGTAAGGATTTTTTTTTATTTTTTTATACATAACCAGTTATTTTTAATCGATGTACCGGTTAACTGTGAAAAACCAAAAAAATGAAAAAGACTAAAAATAACCATTTATTTTATCAATAATAACAGGTTATTAATCGAACCGGTTAAAGTGAATAGCCGAACCTAACATTAATTAAAGTTAGTGATATACCTTAAAATATACATATATAATTCCCCGATTAAACTCTCAAATTGCGTGTTTTCAACTTTAATTTCATAGACTTGGTACTTAGCCGCTTTCTATTGTTTTTACAGGTCTTAAACGGCATCCCAAAGACGAAGTTGAAGAAAACGGGCGAAAACTGGAGTTAACGGACATTTCCTGCGGATTTACTTTGACTCGGCAACAAGACAGTGCACTGCCAGTGCACGAGCTCGTGCAAGCTAGATTCTTGGTAACTCAGATCTGCACGACCGTGCAGACTGAGTGCAAGACCGTGCAGACTCATTTTGCTCCGAAGCGCTGCCAGTGCAACTTGATACCCGGTAACTAGGGCTGTACACGAGCTGAGTCGAGCCGAGCCAGGCCCAGCTCGAGCTCGAGCTCAAACTTAAACCGAGCCAGCTTGGCTCGGCTCGTTTTTCTGGTCGAGCTGAAAAGTCGAGCTTGAGCTCGGCTCGTAAATATTCGAGCCGAGCTCGAGCTGGCTCGAGCCAGCTCGTTATATATATATATATATACTTTACAAATATTTATTAAATAAAAAACAATAAAATTACACATAATCATGTATATTTTTTTTCTTTTTCTAAGTTATGGTTTATTTATTATGAAAAGATGGGGTAGATAGGTAGTATGAGCGGGATTTTCAAAATTTGAATTTTAGAATTAGTTTGGAGCCAAAATATATTAGTTTCATCTATATATTAATTACACATACACAAGCCTGAGTCGAGCCATATGTCAAGCCATCGAGTCGAGCCACGAGTCGAGCCATCGAGCCGAGCCACGAGCTGAACACCCTTGGCTCGAGCTCGGCTCGATTACAAAATGAGCCAGCTCGGCTCGGCTCGAAAACAAAACGAGCCTCTTCGAGCCGAGCTTTTTTCGAGCGAGCCTTGAGCCGCGAGCTTTTTGTACACCCCTACCGGTAACTTCTTGATTAGCACGGCCGTGCGAACAAAGTGCACAACCGTGCACCTTTATCAGGTCAATCAATCCACTTGACCCACTTGTATTACCCACATAGCCTGACATCATGATCAAAATAAAGTGCACGATGTGCAACCTTGTGCACGACCGTGCACATTTTGAAAAACTCTATAAAACATGGCAGACGTCTACTGATAAAGTATTGAGTATTTTTCGTGGGTTTTGGGCAATTTCTGGAGCTGAAGAACTGCGGTTGAAGGTAGATAACATGCTCGGGAGGTGATCGGAACCTATTATCATCATACAATCCATCACATTTAGTGTTTTATGGTTTGATCTTTAAACTTAAATCTTGTTCAAATCTGATTTTTTAGCTCATTTGAGATGTTTATGATAGATATGTAACCAACGGGTAAAAATAGTAGTATTTAGTAGTTAAAACAATCGTTTGTATGATAATCATGTTTTGTATGAATTTGGCGTTTTTCATGTTATAATCTTGATGATCATATTGCAAACATGTTTCGTTGTTGTTGGATTTATGGTTATGTTCGTATGACTTTGATGATTATTGTGTTGTGTTAGTCGGGTACATGTTGAAAAACCATTAGGTTAATCGCTCAGTAGTAAACTAGTTAACTTGTTAATATGTTTACACCATGAAACTGGAAACGGGTATTGGTTTTCATTAAAGTTAGGCGAATAATGATCAGGAATGCTTATCTGCCCGTAAAAGGGTTTAAATAGCTTAATGGTGTTGTTACTAATCATTGACACGGTTGATGATTTTTGTTAGTTATTTTGGTGAAAATGGCGATTTTAGTAGATTTATGTTCAAAGTTGTTAAAATGGAATAGTTTGTTATATGCTTTACTTTATGCTGGTCTCGGTGGTTGTATTGTGTATTCGGTATTACTTTCCTTGATTAGTGAGGTTAGAAAACTTTTAACAGATGAGTAACTTATCATTAGAAGATTTGCATGAGATTATATCAATAGCTCGCTATTGAACAGTTTTAGGTAGTTAACATGTGTTGATCGTGTTAGCTTTCCGAATAGTTGTCATGTTAGGATTCCCGAAAGGGATACTAATTGTTTGAAAATGGGAATGTGTATCTTGCGCCTTTATTTCATATGTTTATGTAGTTAACATGCTTATGTTGTTACTATAGTAAATTTATATATTTTGTATTTGGAGTCTTACATATGTTAATTTAGTATTTTAGATTAATTTATGTAAGTGCGTTATTTGTATGTCCCTAGCTAGTGATACGGCGTTGGCTAGGTTAATCGAGTTGTTTGTAGCTTGTAAATATGATTAAGGGCATTTTGTAGGAAATCATACGAGTATGAAGATTATACACCACTAGCTTGGCTTGTCATGTGGTTTACAGGGCGACTATGAAGATTATACACGAGTAGCTTTGCTAGTCGTGTGGTTTTCCAAGCGAGTATGAACCATACTCGTGTGTCGAATTGCTAGTCGCCCCATGGGCCTGGGTTAACTAACTGGGCCTATAAATAGGTGCACTCCTTACCCTAATCATAAGAGTTGTTCATTTGTTTATTTGAGAGTGAAAACTAGGTGTTTTAATGATCATACTGTATTTGTAGCAATCATAGTCTCCTAAAAAATCCCAATTTACTAGAGTTTGACTTTCATTAACCAAAGTTTGACTTTTGTTGACTTTCACTAGACTTTCGTAATGGCAAATTCTACCAAACCGTGGGCTTTCGCGTCTTCAATGAACACCCAACCAGTTCAACGACGACAACAATAGGGGAGTTCCGGATGTAATCCGTGGGCCCATCTGGAGAAGAAATCAACGTCAGATGCTAGTCAAAGTCAACCGAATCTAACCAAACAACTTAACGATGTTCAAAACAATTAAGAAACTGTTGTGGTTTCGGTTGCTCCCGCAATTCACTTTGTCCCAGCAAACACGGATGTTGCGAGTGTATTGATTATGCATACTAAGAAAGGTTTTGACCGGAAAACACAACCTATGGGAGGTGATAAAAGGAAAATAACGTGTTTTGCTCAACGAATAGAGACTGTAGAATTGGAAGAAGCGTTAGAGAATGCTTAAACCTCAGAAGAGAGTACAGATGCAGATAGTGAGTCATCATCATCAAGTGAACAAGACCCTGAACGAAGTTCTAAAGAAACCAATAGAACTGATGCAAATTGTTTAACTTCTAGAAGGAGTGAATTAGAAGACGATGATGTTGATGATCAAAATCAAGAAGTTGGAGTTCAAGTCATGCACTGAACTGACTCTATTGCAAATAGATCTTCCAGGTTCGTCTGTTCTAACTATTTCGAGCTCCAAGGTAAGATTGAAAGGCTGTCGGAAAACCAACAGACTCTTACATGCGATCTTGCTAATTGCGTAACCGCCAATGAAGTTTTGAGAGCAAATGAAATGGATTTTAAAAACTTAAATGAAATTTTAAAGAAAGAAAATTCTAAGCTTTCTAAAACTCCTGAGGAAATAAAGAAAGAATTAACGCAAGCAAGATCTGATTATGAAAAAGCCAAAAATAAGCTAGATGGTTTTAAATTGGCAAAGTTCGTGTTGGATAAAAATGATATTGATTGTGAGAACCAGCCTCTACAAAAGGAAAATCAAGGACTTGGTTACGATACACCTTTTGTAAATAGACAGAAGGTGAAATTGAAACCAAAGACTGTACCAGAGGTGAACCTTAAGGATTCTAATAAAGAATCCCAGGAAACTAAAAAGAAGCACTTTTAGTTTCGTGAAGGCACGGAAGGGCTATACATTTTGGTAGGATCTGGAAAATTGTTTTCTGATAAAGAGTTTCCCATTAAAAATGTTGATCAACCTGCGAAGCCGAATCGGTAGATGCATTGAGCTGATGTTTCCGGGTTCTTTAGACACGCCAACAAATGAGTAACTATGGTTTGCAATTTCTTAACACTCTCATTCTAGTTGAATATGAGACTGCTATAGTTAGCACCAAAGAGTTGGTGATTACCAAAGTCCACACTGACTACCAATGTGTCGAAATTTTTACCAAATTTGACTATCTTTAAATGGTAAATGGCATTTTGGGAAAATCTGAGTAAAACACATCGGAAAATTAGTTTTTGTAAATATTTTTCTTCAAAAAGAAATTTGAAAAATCTAAGAAGATTGTCTTTTCGTAACTTTTTAGATTTTTAGGGGAGAACATCATAAAAAAATTCAAAAACATCAGAAAAAATTCAAAGACATCAGAAAAATTTCAAAAACATCATAAAAACTCAAAAAAAAAAAAAAAAAACAAAACAAAAAAAAACAAAACAAAACAAAAACCGAGTTTTCATGTGGAGAAAATAGGAAAATGATATGAACTCATCAGTGGGCTATCTGAATCCTTTTAAAATTATAAAAAAATTGGAATCGATAAGAAGCCTCTACAATGATGTGTCAGTAGGCTCAAAATCATTTTCATATTCGGCACAACGACTGAAAATTGTGTGGATTAACGTCGCATTGGCATATGGTCTTAGTACCAAAATCTCGTTTGATAGAATGCCAAAATCCGAGGTTTCTGGTCTTTAAGAGGTTTGTACATCCGGGGTGAACTAGATGTCTCGCAGCCATGAGACACCTCTATGTAATGTCCAAGTAAAAGAAAAGTAAAAGAAAAAAAATAGAATAAGACTATCTCTAATGCTAAGGCAGCCCTTAGGCGCCCTTACCTGCCTAGTCAGCTTTCATGTCATATTTTTACAAATCCTTAAAATCCTTACAAATCCTTAATTTCACCTCCAACCATACAAACATCCTTACACATTTTCCGTATCATTACCAATTTTTCTTTAAAATAATTACTTAAATTATCAAATGTATCTTATGACAAATTATACAAACAAAAAGTCGTATGACAAATAACAAAAATACAAAAATATTACAATAAGTTTCAAGATGAAGCGATTGAACACTATTTTTATTAGTTTTTTATTTATGCGTCGTTACTATTGTTATTATAATATTTATGTGCCATGCTTCTTACCCACAACGGAGGAGCCGCCCCCACCAGGCAGGTGACCACGGGTCATAACGCACTCTTTGTACAACAAATCCACTTTGAAGTTGACTTATTCACTCGGCCAATCGTCGGAATGTGTACGAGATATCATAAGGGCCCAATATCTCAATAGCACCTTTATCTAAAGCTTCTAATGAAACTTCATATCCGAAACGCAGGAACGATCTGACTAGAAAGTCATTAAAAACTTGATCGAAGAACCAGCGTTTATTGAAGAAGCTATGAGTCGATTACAAAAAGTACTAGTTTGAAAGGCCCGTTGGAATTGATCCGCTACTGGATTTACATTATACGCAACAGAAGCACCTGAAGTACTAAACATAATAGGTATTAGTTTGGTAATGGTTGGAGCAGCAAACTCGGATTATATCAATGCATCAATATTATTAGACTGTAAGGAGTGGGGGCGGGAGAGAGGGCGGGAGGGGCTGGAACACCGCCGCCACAGGGGCGGGAAAGATGGCGTGGGGCTGGGGGCGGGGAGAGGTTCACCGGCGTGGGGGAGTTGGGGGGGGGACACGTGTCATGCGGGTATCCCTCTCACTGCACATTGGACCATTTTCTTTTTTCTTTTTTTTGTTTCACACGTTAACATCAAAAGCAATACAACAGCACAACCAAAGTCGCTTGTATCCCTCTCTCTGTACACCATCACCACCGCACCAACTCTTCTGGTAACATCATCACCACCACTCGTTTCCCCTTCTGATAACATCATCACCACCACCTCTTCGACGAACAGACACGTTTCAGTATTCTGCATTGGACTGTAGGTATTGTTGGTATTTTGTTTCCTATTCTCTGCCGGTGTACCGTTTAGTTTTCAAACGATCTGCTTTGATTGTGATTGCGTAGGCGATAGTAAAGGCTACAACGATGGTGGTGGTTACATCGAGGGTATAACATTTATGTAATTACTTTGAGTTTGAGGGTCTTTTCTAAATTTTGTATATTGTTTACCAAACTCTAGCCATCATCCCTTTCTTCTCTTCTAGGTTTTGATGCAGCCAACAATCAGCCTCTTTCTTCTCTTCTGGGTTTTCAAACACAGTTAGGAACCCAAGGTTTTATGTGCCGGTAACGCTATGCGTTGTTTATTACATCTCACCGATCTCAGTGATTCTTCTATTTTGATTTTTGAAACCCGACCTACTTTATCGGGCCCCTGTATGTTTGTGTAACAATTATCTGTGTTGGCACCATGTAACAGCGGCACACACTCAAACCTTAGCATCGTTGGTACCACCATGGCTGCACCAGGTTGGCCTATATAGTGATGAAAAATCTTGTAGGCGTAAAGTGCAATACTCGATAGCCTACGTTCATCTTACCTTCCGTATTATTTGGTGACGATATATGAGTTTTATTTATTAGAAGTTCGTAGATGAGGCTCTTTTTCGACTTGCGATAATACTTGGGATTTAGAATCTAGTATTTTGTATTGATTCTGATCTTGGGATTAATGTATATAAAGCTTAGGTTCGTTTAGGTTGTTTGTGAGGCCTATTTCCGCACTCACGCAACGCGTGACTAGTATAACCACTAGTTGGATTTAATAGCCCAAGAACCAAAATATTCACGCCCTTGCAGTCAGATTTTGTTTTAGGTACAAATGGAAATTAATGCGCCTGTGATTTTGGATGAGCTCCACGTCATTTCCGACATCACTTTTCAGGCGCAATAAAGGTGGTCTAAGAGATTTTATGTGTCAATGCTAGACGTGGAAAGCTCTCACCTGACAACAGTGGCGAACTTTGAATTTTTGGATGGCGGGGCCGAAAGTTACAAGGCCCAATTTTTTTTTCAAATCGGTGGGGCCGGACTTAAAAAATACAATTTTTTTTTACTAAAACCGGAGAAATTTACACTAATGAGGCAAAAAGCAGTGGGGGCCACTGGACACCCCTAGCCCACATTAAGCTTCTCCTATGCCTGACAAAATCTTGTTATGATTGTGGTGTGACATATCTACCATTAAAAACTACTCCCTCCGTCCCATTTTAAATGTCCCACTTCCAAAAACACACATTTTAAGAAATTTTTTGTTTGTATGTGGTAAAATGACAATAATATCCTCAAAAGTGGTGATTGTGTTTTGTCTTTTATGGGCAAAACTGGAAATTACATTTCCATTTTTGGAAAGGGACATTTAATTTGGGACAAACAAAAAAGGAAATGAGGACATTTAAAATGGGACGGAGGGAGTAATATTCCAAGTCCAGTTATTTGTAAATCACAATTAAAAACTCCGAAAAAAGACTTATTTGTTACCCAATACACTTTCATAGAAAGCAAAAGTCTCGAGGTTTTAACGTTTTCCACAATACAATGCAAGTCTTGAGGTCTACACTCTACAAATCGACAATAACTACAAAAACTAACCCACAAATCCACAATTACGTTTTTAATCTTGAAGTAACATTCATTGTATCAATTAATTCACCATGAAGCCAATCCTTAACACAAATCAGTGCCTCAACTATTTCCGCCATCAACGAACAACAATACTGGCACATCTCTTTCCTTCTCGTCTCAAACACAGATTCCTAAACCACACTGGACACTGGAACGGTTAAAATATCATGCACCATCTTTGATAGTGTCTTATACTTAACCTATTTTAATTTCCATCAAATTCCTGTAAGTATTGAAAAAGCTCTGAATTTGACTGTTGACATTTCGTCTCCATGATATATGCATCAAAATAAGTCAACCCCAGCCTATTGTGACGCCATACCATCCTCCAAGTTCACATCACCCACAAAACCTGACCCAGGCCCGCAGTTTGCGTCTTCCATGTATTCCAGAAAAAAACTGACGGATTACCTAATCGACTATATTATTAAAGCTAGAGGCCTCATCCCGTAAATCTTTGTGAAACTGAACTCGACTAGCTTCATCTTGAACGGTGGGCCCATCACAACCGCGATTCTAAAGAAAAAAACAACAATTCTGATACTTACCAATTTTCATGAATCTGTTTTGTGACACCGTTTATAACCAAATCCTTGCTTGTGTCTGCATCTGTCAGCTCGAGTTGAGACATTCTAAAATTCACCATGTCTGACTGTGGCTGAAGGTTATGAACAAACCATATAAGAGAAACTAAATTGGTGAGTCACCTCTAAGGCTATACGGCGTGGGAAGTTTCTCATGCAAGTTGAAACACCCTATAAAGGATTTCTAAAACCTCAATGCTTATTTACATTTCAGTCATCTTTGACACACTATAACAAGTTATAAAAATATGGACAGAAAGTATTCGGTGTCAACTTGATTTGTTTAGCCCATTTAGCCACCTCTGCTTAAAACCAACAAACATAAAGAAGGTGATAGCATTCATACGCATAAATAAATTCTCAAGGGGAACTTAAACTGTTGTGTTTCATGTAGGCAGTAAATGCGAGAAGGATCAGTAGATCACCCAGCATGTGTGTGTGATATAGAAGCAGTAGCTGTCAGGTATCCTTCCAAAAACATACAGTAGTGTCCTTAATTAAATTATGTTAAGTTACGCCCTTTATTTGTTAAGAATTTGGGGGTACACTCATGCAAGGGGCATACAAAGAATGCATTAAGAAACCTCAAGTTGGTGTTAGGCTAGCTTCAAAGATGCAGGACAACTTTTTCAAAAGCGGTATCCTCTTCCTATGAAACAAAAGAGCCATTTTACCCTTAAATAATACAAATAAAATAAAAATTTTAATAACTAAACTAATAATTGAACCATGTAAAATGTATAAATTTAACTTCTCAATTAACTATATGTAAACTAACATTAGCATTGTTCAATAAGAATATTTCTGATTCTGACTCACAAATTCAATGCCCAAATAGTATGAAAGAATTCTATCAAAAACCCAATGGCCCAAGAGAATATTTTCATTGTGAGCATAAGTTTTATGATGATTCCTATGTTGCATGAAAAATAAAGAATCACTAGGAATAACATCAATTCAAGAACTCTGGGACATAGTGATTCCTCTAATGTGTACTCACCATGTCTATGCAAATGCAATGTTCAATCCGGGTGTCAGCAAATTAATCTGTCTATTCCAAATAAAAGGAACAAGGTTAATAACTAATCCATGCTCATATTAGAACACATATAGAGCAAACTGGTAACTTTTTGTGCAACTTGCTGGAAATTTTATATAATCAGTTTATAAGATAACCCAAATTAAACCGTTTTCACACGTCACAATCAAGCAACATTTCCCCTGTATAGATTAAATGTGTACTCTATAAAGATTTATCCATTTATTATTGTGCTTTTCCAAACTTAATAAAAAGGATTGTTTTTTTTATCAAATTTTACCATTTTACTTCTCTCAGTTTTTTCACCGAACACCTCAAAGGACCTGGTCTTTTCTTTATATAAAATAAGAGGTTTTATTAAACAAACTGAACTGTGACACTTACCATAACATATAGACAATAAAATTTGCTCCTAATTGGTAAAATGAATAAGGATTTGACACAAGTTAAACATGACACTGGTTACTTGTTGCTTTTTGGAGGCACACCAATGTCTTGGGAGTCAAAAGAAACAATCTTTAGCCAAAACATAATATCAATTGATGGCGTCAGTGAAATTTAATTGGTGCTATGGTTAAACGAGAAAGAAAACGGTATAGAGAGGAAAAAGTGAAGTAGATTTTTAATCCCAGGCCACAACATAATATCAATCAATTTTGTGTCCCCATGTAAAAGACTTTTGGGTGTGAAAGTATGGCTTTTGTCATTGTTAATAAATACTCACCAGTCACCTACCAACTTATTAATACTACCTTCCAAGCAAATGTGAAGCAAAAATTAGGCAATTGCCTTTGGATACTTTCAGACGACTTGTTGACTTTTGAATGGCTTTATAGTCTCTTCTTCTATCCTTCTCAACTCAAAACCCTTTCATTTTGTTGTTCTCAATCCTCCTCACCTTATTTCAGAACTTGTGTTCAATGGCTTCTACTTCATCCTCTGCCCCAACAACCCATTACAAGTACGATGTTTTCCTTAGTTTCAGAGGTGAAGACACTCGTTACTCTTTTACAGACCATCTTTATGAGGCTTTACGTAAAGCGGGGATTAGGACTTTCAGGGATGACGACGAAATCCGTGAAGGTCAAGAACTGAAGCCAGAAATCGAGAGATCCATAAAAGAATCAAGGGCTTCTGTAATTGTATTTTCAGAGAACTTTGCAAATTCAAGCTGGTGCCTTGACGAGCTCTGGTTGATCCTGGAGCAGAGGAGGAAGTTCAATCACTTCGTTTTAGCCGTCTTTTATAAAGTGGATCCATCAGATGTAAGAAACCAGCGAGGAAGTTACAGTATAGAAGAAAAAGAGGAAGGTACAAAATGGACACAAGATAATGTGAAACGGTGGAAGGCAGCCCTAACAGAGGTTGCTAATTTGAAGGGAATGGTTGTTTCTGGGTATGCTTCATTCTCTCTCTTGTTAATTCTTCAATATATGTTTGATTTTTGATTTAAAACAATGAGTGACAACTAGGGGCGCAAACGAGCCGAGCCAAGATTGAGCTGGCTCGGGCTCGAAAAACTTACGAGAGCTCGAGCTCGGCTCGTTTGGATATTTGTTTTCAAAGCTCAAGCTCGGCTCATTAAAATTTTTGGGTCTTGCTATTCAAACCCCCCAAAAAATTATTTGTACCCCTACAATGCACTGAGCTTTGGGCAAAGCTCGGCGTATTGGGCCCACGGGTGACCTTGTTGTCACACCAATCACTACTTTATCAGACTTTAAGTCACATTACTGAAACATCGTACTTCAAAGCGTTGAGATTTGGCCAAAGCTCAGTGCTTTGAAGCCCAAAAGCTGACAGCAGCACATGGGGCCTTGGGATTTCCTCCTAAGCGCTGAGCTTTGGGCAAAGTGCATTGAAGCCCTAAGCTCAGTGCTTTGCTGCCACGTTTAAGCCCACGGGCCACTGCATTTTGCCCTAAGCTCAACGCTTAGGGCCTTTTTTTTAAAAAAAAAAATTGTTTTAATGTTTTTTTTAATTGTTTTAATTAATTTTAATTCTTTTTTAAGTATTTTAACTTGTTTCCAATAAAAAAAATTGTTTGATGTGTTTCGGTTCGTTTATTGCTCGTTTGTCGTTTTGAGTAGAAACATCCGAGTATGAACAACTTTTATAAATTAGTGTACGTGATACATGAACTATATAATCAATACCGTTTTCTTTTTATCAAAATACATATTTAGCATGTCTAATCGATATCCTGGGTATCCGGACTCTGTTTGACGCGTTTTGGTTCGTTTATTGCTCGTTTGTGGTTTTCATTAGACATATTCTGTTGACGAAGAACTTTCACAAATCATTGTACGTAATACATGAACTATACAATCAATACCATTTTTTTTTTATCAAAATACATATTTAGCATGTATAATAGATATCCTGGGCGTCCGGACTCTGTTTGATGCGTTTTGGTTCGTTTATTGCTCACCCGGACTCTGACGCATTTTAATTAGTAAAC
The DNA here is from genome assembly GCA_028751855.1 of Ambrosia trifida. Lineage (NCBI taxonomy): Eukaryota > Viridiplantae > Streptophyta > Magnoliopsida > Asterales > Asteraceae > Ambrosia > Ambrosia trifida. Next base: position 30,056,865 of record CM054124.1, on the reverse strand, counting down.
TTTTTAATTATAAATAGGGGTAACTTTGCTAATTATAAATATATTTTTGAACAATGACATAACCATTTTTCATTCCCGTATCTTGTACCCAGTCGACTAACTCCCGGCGTGAAGAAAATGTCTGGTCAGTCTCATCAAACGAAACTATGATCGGGTAAGAGCCAGGAGTTAGTCGACTGGGTACAAGATATGGGAATGAAAAATAGTTATGTCATTGTTCAAAAATATATTTATAATTAGCAAAGTTACCCCTATTTATAATTAAAAAGTTTACTAATTAAAACGCGTCAAACAGAGTCCGGACGAGCAATAAACGAACCAAAACGCGTCAAACAGAGTCCGGACGCCCAGGATATCTATTAGACATGCTAAATATGTATTTTGATAAAAAAAAATGGTATTGATTCTATAGTTCATGTTTTACGTACAATGATTTGTGAAAGTTGTTCGTCAACAGAATATGTCTAATGAAAACAAACCACAAACGAGCAATAAACGAACCAAAACGCGTCAAACAGAGTCCGGATACCCAGGATATCGATTAGACAAGCTAAATATGTATTTTGATAAAAAAAACGGTATTGATTGTATAGTTCATGTATCACATACACTAATTTATGAAAGTTGTTCATACTCGGATGTTTCTACTCAAAACGACAAACGAACAATAAACGAACCGAAACACATCAAACAGATTTTTTTTTTATTGGAAACAAGTTAAAATACTTAAAAAAGAATTAAAACAATTAAAAAACATTAAAACACTTTTTTTTTAAAAAAAGGCCCTAAGCGCTGAGCTTAGGGCAAAATGCAGTGACCCGTGGGCTTAAATGTGGCAGCAAAGCACTGAGCTTAGGGCTTCAAAGCACTGAGCTTAGGGCTTCAAAGCACTGAGCTTTTCCCAAAGCTCAGCGCTTAGGAGGCAATCCCAAGGCCCCATGTACTGCTGTCAGCTTTTGTACTTCAAAGCACTGAGCTTTGGCCAAAGCTCAACGCTTAACACCAATCCCAAGGCCCCCACCTGATACCACCTGATGCTGTCAGCTTTTGGGTTCAAAGCACTGAGCTTTGCCCAAAGCTCAGCGCTTTAAAGGCGGCTGGGGGGGTTTAAATAGACAAGGTGGGGGTACCAATAGATAGGGCCAAATTTTTTTATGCTCGAGCTTGACTCGTTTACTGTCTATTAGTTAATATATTAAATAAAAATAAATATATAATAGGATCGAAGCTCGATAAATGAAGCTCGGCTCAGGCTCGATGAATAAACGAGTTGTGCTTTAAGCTCAAGTTCGGCTCGGGCTCGATAAGGCTCGGCTCGTTTCAAGCTTTTTACCAAGTCGAGCTCGAGTAGCTCGCGAGCTGCTTGGCTCGTTTGCACCCAGTGACAAGCAAAAGTGAATTTCTTGATCTGAATTTATTAATGTTTTATTGTCATGATCTCTGAATATATATTCAATTTCCCTGTTTTTTTGTTACAGGTATGAAACCACCATTATTCCAAATATTATTAAAAATATTTCCTCCGAACTAAGTTTGAGAATCTGCATAACTCCAACAGGTTTAACCGGTATAGAGACTCGAACTAAAAGCATTAATTCCTGGTTGAATAATGAGAAGCTTGATTCTCCGGTTCTAGCAATTTGCGGTATGGGAGGAGGCGGCAAGACAACACTCGCCGAATATATTTATAACTCAAACAAGCAAAACTTTGAAAGATGCAGTTTACTTAAAAATATTGAGAAGCATCCTGATGGTTTGCTTGGTGTTCAGAAGCAACTTCTCAAGGATATTTCAGGAAATAATATGGTAATATCAGATGAATATGATGGAGCTCTTAAGCTAATGAATGCCATACAAATCAATAAGGTGCTTATTGTTGTTGATGACATTGATGACAAAGACACACTAAGCACTTTATTTGGAACAAAGGCATTCCCTACACAAAGCAAGATCATTATAACCACAAGGATTCTAAACATAGATGGATGGTATGGCTCCATATCTTGTGGCTGTCGTGTTCACAAAGTTGAATTGTTGAATGAGATTGAATCATTGGAGCTCTTAAGTTTTCATGCCTTTGGATCTAAATTTCCTATGGAAGGTTTCGAGAAGCTTGCATTACAGTTAGCAAAATACTGTGAAGGAAATCCTCTAGCTCTTAAGGTATTGGGTTCTTCACTAAGCGTAAGGGCTCAAGACCAATGGGAAAGAAATAACATGATACAAATTTGGAGGAGTAGAATGAATTCACTGAATACATCAAAAGGGGATCTTGATTGTAAAATCCAAGTTGTACTAAAAAGGAGCTATGAATCATTGGCATATCACCATCTCAGGGAGTTGTTTCTCCATATTGCTTGTTTCTTTGTTTATGAATACGCAGGTTATGTGGAAAAGGTATTGGAGAATGAATATCAAGCAAAATTTGGGATAATGACCCTCATTAACAGATGCCTCGTTACCGTGGAAAGAGGCAGACTTGTGATGCATAAACTCCTTCTAGATATGGCAAGAAATATAGTTTGTGAAGAATCCAAAGACCCTGCCAAACGTAGTAGAGTGTGGCAATGTGATGAATCTTATCATTTGTTGAGTAAAGGAGATGTAAGATGCTTTTTGTCTGTTTCTTTAAGATCACTTCCATAACCTATCATTTCAAATAAGCATATTCTAATTTTATGTATTTCATCATAGGGTTCCGAGACAATTGAAGGTCTAATGCTCAACATGGCAAAGGCGAAGCAAGGGATGACATCAGAGGTAAGTAAAATAACTAAACTAATGTTTGGTATTTAGCAAGAGTTACATTAAAACTGGTAGAAAAACTTTGTGGGTCCTGATGTCTTCTTCACCTCTTTTGAGCCGTTGTTTTAATTTATTTTTTGAACGGCGGGAATATTATTGATAACAAAATACCGACCAGCAAGAATCTAGCCTGGATATACAACACACCAAAACCCCAGGGAATTGTTTTAATTAAATTGGGAACAGTGGCAAGAAGTAAACTAAAACCAAGATCTCTTAAATCTTTGGTTTGCAAACCCCACTTTTAATTAAATCATATCAGACTCTGTAGGTAATTGTGTCAAATTTAGTGATAAGTTGATTTATAACCTCACCTAAATCAGTAACCTCCAACTTCAGGAATCTTTCAATGATACTATAAAACCAAGATGGTTGTGGAATATTATTTAGCACAATTGACATTTTAACATAGATACGAGGTATGTTATCTAATTTACATGTTAATTTTGCAGACTTTTAAAACAAGTTCCCTTGTAAAAATGAAGAACCTAAAATTGCTCCAGCTCCAAGGTGTGAAACTCACTGGGTCATATGCGAATTTTCCAGATTTGATATGGTTGAGGTGGCATGATTGTAATCTGAAAACAGTACCCTCAGGCCTATTGATGAGCTCCTTGGTGGCTATAGAAATGAGACTCAGAGACCTGGAAAAGTTTGAACCACCCATGGTATGTTAAGTGTTTATCCGTTGACCTTTTAGCTTCTCAGTTTTAGGCAATCTTCATTTGAATGTACAATGATAAATTCAAATTATTATTTTTGGAGCAGGTTCTTAATTCACTCAAGCATCTAGATCTTTCTTATTCTTACAAACTTGACAGCATCTGCAATCTACACCGACTCCCTAAACTTGAGAATTTGTTTCTTCGTTATTGTACCAGTTTGACTCATGTTTGTAAAACCATAGGAGACCTTGAGAATCTTTCTTTCTTAGCATTGTCAGGGTGCACTGAACTGTGGAAGGCTTTATCGAATCAGAAGTGTGTAAATCAACTTGAAAGGCTAAAAGCTTTATGTATTTGTGGTGGAATTCCAAAACAGCCTTTGTTTACCTTACCCCAATCATTATCTATATTCTATTTAGATTCAAATCCATTTGAGATCCTTCCTAGTTACATTGACCATAAGATGCTTCAGACTCTTAACTTGAGTTGTTGTCCAAACCTCAAGTCTCTATCATGTCTCCCAAGTACGCTAAAGAGGTTGAATGTAGATTGGTGTACATCACTGGAGAGAATAACATTTCAATCAGCTCGTTTCACACTGCAGGAGTTTAATTATGAAGGTTGTTTCAGACTGTTTGAGATTGAAGGCCTTTTTAAGTTACAGCCCATAGGAAAACTTGAGGAAGCAGATCTGGAGCATATGCAATGGATTAAGTCGTACCAAAATCATAAGGTGGACCTGGTTGGTGATGTCATTACTAAAGGCAGGACTTTTAATATCCAGGTTTTCTCTCCTCTATCTCTCTTTATTATCCAGCCAGCAAATAGTTTAATATTTGACTAAGTAGCTGAATTTTGTGTGTGCAATATAGATGTTGTATGAATATGGTATAAGAAGCACCTATCTCCAAGGCATAGAGGATCAAAGCATGGCTACACATGAATATACCTCATCATCCGGATTCTTATCATTTCGCGTGCCTTCGCCTCAAAAAAATCAAAGGATCCAAGGATTGAATGTAACCATCATATACGGATCATCGGGTGGTGAGAACAGATTTATTTGGCCTCCGTTTACCAAAATCAGTAACATAACAAAGGGTCTAACTTGGGTATACGCCCCTGTGGTGTATGGCAAACCCAGCTTTGATAACGATGTTGTGTGGCTAAGCTATTGGCCATTAGGAGATATACTTGACACTGATGATGAAGTTCATGTGAATGTCTTTATGCATAGAGAAACGATGATGGAAAGAGAGTGTGGTGTGAGCCTTGTGTATAGGGATGATGGTGAAGTAGAAAAAGACGAAAAGTGTGATGAAAGGATGAAAGGCGAAGAGGTGATTGGAGGAGATCTATCTTTGTTCCAGGTCACCAAAGGAGCCTACTATCTTTGCCGCATTGATTTCTTCGAGTCACAGACCCCTAATGCCTTGAAACACTTCTTTGGTGATAATATTGAGTATACAACAGGTAACCTCCTAGCTAGTTGTTTGGATGTTTATATGTATAGTTGATATTAAGCTGCAAATAATGATACGCACTCATATCAACACATTCTCTTAGATTCACGAAGATGGAGAACATATATTGAGGCATCATCACTGAATGCAGAGCTGAATGTTTATCAAAACCCCAATCGCCTAGTACGTATATACCTTTATTCTTCTTTTTGTTATCACCATAATTGTGGCCAATTCTATTTATAAAAAGAGTTCTTTATTTCTGTTTCTTTTCGTAATTGTTATTTTTCTATCATAATTTATTGGTCCACTAATTTTTTGAACATTGAGTTATTTATATAACTATTTTAGAGAGAATGTTTTTATACTGAGGTTGGATTTTGAATCAATAGGTCATAAGCGATTAATGACTATATATTAGTTGTCAGGCACATGATTATCTTCTTAGGTTAATTTTATTGTTTGATCATATGTACATTTCAGAAATATGAAATTTTGCTGGGAGTGAGCTTTAACAATGAGAGTGAAACTGACAACATAGAGAAGGCGGTTTCGAGTCTTGAGGGAGTTGAATCTGTCTCCATTCGCAAAGAAATCGGAAGACTAATTGTTGTCGGACGTGTCAATGTTCAAGCAGTGGCAACATGCGTTAGAGAATATGAGAATTTGGTTCAGGTCTTAGCTTATAAGCTCGTTTGAACTTTGTGTATATGTAATTATGTATCATGGGTTCAAGGCACAACTCATAGGGACACATTCAAACCAATTTGAGAATCAGAACTGACCCCAACTGAAAGCTTTTTGAAACCCGTATACAACTTGTTTGGAACCAGTACAACTACCGGTTTGTATTCCTCTCATTTGAAACCGGTTTGAACTTGAACTGGTAAAAATCGACCAAACCAGTTTTGACTTTTTGTTGGCCAAACCGGTTTAGGGTTCTTAGTTTTTCCCAGCGTCGGATTTGATACTAAGGAAAGACGATTATATTATGTATCGTTGCAGTTTTTCATTTGATAAACAAGTTCTTTAATTGCAGCAATTAATCTGTGTATTTTATTATATGAATAGAGGAAGATTATAGTTTTTGTATTTTACTGGGATCTAAGGTTCATAGAAGAATCAAAGTGGTAATGTTGTATTAATCCAAACATGTTGATGTCAGGTTATGAAAACTATAATGTGTTGATTGTTTAATTAGAAACAAAAGTGGGTAAAAAAAAAAACTACTGTTATGAACCTGTATCACTCAAATTAAGATAGTTTTATAAACTAGATGCAACAATTGTGTTTCCAACTTTCAAAGCTAAACCGAAGTATTATGTGGGTGTATGGATGTGATTCTTATTCAATCTCAGCCATATCATGATCATTATCATTATCATGGTTATGATTACCATTATGAATATGATTAATCAACAATGATTTACAGATTGGTTTAACTAGAATACAATTTCAAACAAGCAATTATAACAAATAAAGGAAGAAGTATTCATCTATTTGTTACCACATATACTCATTGTAAAGTTTTGACATGTTTCAAATTGTACAGAAATGTTTCAAGGCATTCAAAGTCTACAACTATTACAATGTTACATTTCAAGTCCATCTCTTTTCCCCTGTCTCATACCCCGATTCTTGAACCACATTCGATGGACACATGAATGCTTACAATATCACGTGCATCTTCGATAGTGTCAGATACTTAACCTTATTCAACTTCCGCTTTGACTGTTGCCATGACCAGTGGCGAAGCTTGACCCGAAGGTTCGGGGGGTCGGAAGTCACCGGGGGTTCGGAAGTCACTGGTTTCGGGGGGTCGAAAACCAGTTTCGGGGGGTCGAAGCCCTATATTTTCAAAATTTTCTATACGGATACTATATAATCGGAACTTCTGCGCGAAAATCCGGGGGGACGGCCGCCCCTCCCCGCCCCTACAAACCTTCGCCACTGGCCATGACTACGATACTCCATTTTCACATCGCCAACAGAAGCCGAACTAGGCCTGCCGTTCCCATGATCCACGTGACATGGGGGGACTGCAAAGGAAGTGCCACGGATTGAAGGAAAAGCTGATGGATTCCCTCATCGACTATATATATTAATAAAGCTAGTGGCATATTTGCAGTAAATCTTCGTGAAACTGGACTCGATCAGCTTCATTCATTTAGAAACTTTGGCTCCATCTCTAAGTTGACGAGTGCATTGTTTTCGGTAGGGATAGTTTCCATGTTGAGTAAACAAGAGGACACATGGAAAGATAACTTTACTCAAGCATCCTACTAAAGTCGCTCAAAAGTCTCTTTTTTTCTCTAAAATTACTCGACTTTAACTAGGTGTTATAAACCTATCAAATTTTAAATGTTAAAAATACTATAAAAATAAATGAGACAAATGAAGTATCAAGTATATATCGATCTTGGTTAATATAGAAGAAAGTCCATAACGTAAATATACATATAATCAGCACTCTTGTGATTTTTTTAAAATCAAAGAATCAATCTGTGGTGTTTTGTTAGTTGTACTCTTTGCTTACATAATTGTACATAGACTTATTAAAGCAAACCCACCTCATAAAGCAGGTACACATAATAATAAACTGAGTACAACCTTAAAGCACGTGGACTATCAAAGTCAGTCAAGATAGGCCTACCAGACTTCCAATTTTACAAAAATAGTATTTTACCACTTCCAATTTTCTAAACCAAAACCAACATACCTGATACCAGGGCCAAATATAACGCTGTTGAAATCAAAGAAATTGAGATCCAGAGAGGAGAGGGAGTTGGGCCAAATAATGCATACACTGTTGAAATCAAAGGTATTGAGATCCAGAAAGGAGAGAGAAAATTGGGCCGATAATGTAAATTGGACTAGTGAATATATTGGGCTTTGTTTTTTTGTAGGAAAATAACATAGGGTTGGTTGTGACTTGCAAAAAGAAATCAAAATATAGGTTTATTGGATATGGATTTTGGTGTAAAACTATGAAAGTTTTAATCTTGTGTTTTTGAAGGGGTGTAAGTGTGTGTTTGGTTGGACTACTAAAGGGTCTAGAGGGTACAGCTCAGCCCATTTAGCCAACCCTATGGGTTTGCAGTTCTAGGGTCCGGTTTGAGGTTCGAGCAGAGGTGCACAAAATAACTGGTTATTTTGAAAGCTTAGCCGGTTAATAATGGATCAAGGAGTGACTGATTAGTGATTATTTTTAACCGTAGTTTAGTAAACAGGTAGGGATTTTTTTGTTTTTTTTATACATAACCAGCTATTTCAGTCGATGTACCGGTTAACTGTGAAAAAACCAAAAAATAAAAAAGACTAAAAATAACCATTTATTTTATCAATAATAACAGGTTATTAATCGAACCGGTTAAAGTGAATAGCCGAACCTAACATTAATTAAAGTTAGTGATATACCTTAAAATATACATATATAATTCCCCAATTAAACTCTTAAATTGCGCGTTTTCGACGTTAATTTCATAGACTTGGTACTTAACCGCTTTCTATTGTTTTTGCAGGTCTTAAACGGCATACCAAAGACGAAGTTGAAGAAAGCGGGTGAAAACTAGAGTTAACGGACATTTCCTGCGGATTTACTTGACTCCGCAACAAGGCAGTGCACTGCCTGTGCACGAGCTCGTGCAAGCTAGATTCTTGGTAACTCAGATCTGCACGACCGTGCAAACTGAGTGCAAGACCGTGCAGACTCATTTTGCTCCGAAGCGCTGCCAGTGCAACTTTATACCCGGTAACTTCTTGATTAGCACGGTCGTGCGAACAAAGTGCACAACCGTGCACCTTTATCAGGTCAATCAATCCACTTGACCCACTTGTATTACCCACATAGCCTGACATCATGATCAAAATAAAGTGCACGACGTGCAACCTTGTGCACGACCGTGCACATTTTGAAAAACTCTATAAAACATGGCAGACGTCTACTGATAAAGTATTGAGTATTTTTCGTGGTTTTTGGGCAATTTCTGGAGCTGAAGAACTGCCGTTGAAGGTAGATAACATGCTCGGGAGGTGATCGGAACCTATTATCATCATACAATCCATCACATTTAGTGTTTTATGGTTTGATCTTTAAACTTAAATCTTGTTCAAATCCGATTTTTTAGCTCATTTGAGATGTTTATGATAGATATGTAACCAACGGGTAAAAATAGTAGTATTTAGTAGTTAAAACAATCGTTTGTATGATAATCATGTTTTGTATGAATTTGGCGTTTTTCATGTTATAATCTTGATGATCATATTGCAAACATGTTTCGTTGTTGTTGGATTTATGGTTATGTTCGTATGACTTTGATGATTATTGTGTTGTGTTAGTCGGGTACATGTTGAAAAACCATTAGGTTAATCGCTCAGTAGTAAACTAGTTAACTTGTTAATATGTTTACACCATGAAACTGGAAACGGGTATTGGTTTTCATTAAAGTCAGGCGAATAATGATCAGGAATGCTTATCTGCCCGTAAAAGGGTTTAAATAGTTTAATGGTGTTGTGTGATAACGATGTTGTGTGGCTAAGCTATTGGCCATTGGGCGATATCCTTGACACTAGTGATGAAGTTCATGTGAATGTCTATATGCATAGAGGAACGATGATGGTAAGAGAGTGTGGTGTGAGCCTTGTGTATAGGGATGATGGTGAAGTAGAAAAGACGAAAAGCGTGATGAAAGGATGAAAGGCGAAGAGGTGATTGGAGGAGATCTATCTTTGTTCCAGGTCACCAAAGGAGCCTACTATCTTTGCTGCATTGATTTCTTCGAGTCACAGACCCCTTATTTCTTGAAACAGTTATTTGGTGATAATATTGAGTATACAACAGGTAACCTCCTTGCTTGTTGTTTGGATGTTTATATATATTGTCACACCCTCAAATTCCACGTGCGGGGTTTTACCGCGAGGCGCATGACAAACCAGGATCTAAGTCAACGGTCACAATAAACGACACTATATGATACGTAAAATGAAATAAACAACCATCAAGTTTCCATAAATCCATTCGCTGCGGAAGCGTAACTTTTATTACAACCCAAAATGTAAAAGTACGTAAGTCTGAAAAAGATATGACAATGCATATGAAACCTAGACGCCGTGTGACTCCGTGCGCCTATGATAAGCTGCTACCTCAACGACCTGAGACAAACATGCTAAAAACGTCAGCAAATAATGCCGGTGAGTTCACAGGTTTTATAATAAATGTTTTAAAGTAATAAAAGCCATCATGTTATCACTATATCAGAAGTAATAGCGTTAGCTAGACGCATGAGTTATACTACTACGACCGGAAACCATTACAGACAACGAGATATGATTTTGCCCGAAATGATTTAGCGTACGACCGAGACAATATGCACCCGTCCGGCTCCCAGCCGACGGGTGGGGTCTGTCAATCCCAATAGATCTATCCACATTTCCCCCGTTATGCTATCCAGCATATTCATGGTTTCCCCGGGACTTTACGTATCGTATAGTATGTAAATGAATCAACCACTAGCATAACATGATAATTTATGTATTAAGTATAAGCATGTGTCTCCCCCAAAATGTAAAGCGTAAGGCGGGGCCGTGAAACTCACCTGATGCTGCTCTTCGCACTACGACAAGTAAACCTGCTCAATAGACGGCCCCTAATACCGGTGACCTATCATGACGAGCATATAAGGTGTTAGACTAACAACCCGTAGGTTGATTAGTCCCTAGTAGTCCAGACCATAACTGTGTACATATGAAATGATGTTTCAACGTTTAACCGACCATACCAGGCAAGGCCCGACATCCCATTGGTGACCCGACATCTCATGTGTTAGACAATACAAGACATCATGCCACATATGCAGTTAAACACTTAATACACGTAATAGATCACCTAGTCTAGCATAATGTCCAATTAACGCGTAAATAGGTCCGAACACGTATTACTAAGTCATTGGGTGTATCCCGGGGTTCCTATCATGTTTCTAGGCGTCAAATCATGTTCCGGGATGTTAAAATGTACATACAGCAGCATTACACGCGATTAGGAAGCAAAGTAGCATTTAGGAAAGTCAACATGTGATTAGGGATGGTCAACAGGCGATTACAAGGGCTAATCGCCCCTTAGGATAGGAGATTAGGGCTATTCGTGTGTATTATGGGCGATTATGGTCATAAGGTATGCAATTCAGGGCTTAACTAGTGATTAGGATCACAATCGCATGAAATGGAGGCGATTATGACTCCAATCGCCTATATATACGCGATTAGGCTTCCCATTCAGGCGATTAGGCCCCTAATCGCCTATAACATGGGCGATTAGGATGCCCAATCGCCTATAGTGCAGCTGATGTGGTTTTTCGCGCGTTTAACCCTCCAAATCAGATCCGAAACGTGTAAAAACACCCAATAATCATCCTAACACATTAACAAACATATTTCAAGCAAAACCCCTAAGTTTTCATCATTATAACAGTTCCGAATGCGAGCGTTTTCCTAAAATGGCAACTTAGCATGTAAACATCACATCAACATGCAAGAACTTGCCCTAAATAGCAAATATCCAGATTAAATCACATAACCACGTTGTCCGATAGCATCCTACTGTTCTAGCATCATCCTATAACAAACCCTAACATCACACAATCAACAACATACCTCATATCATCCTTAATCATCCAAAATCCTTCAAATGGGTCAAGACATCAAGTATCAACAATACACAACCAAAACCATTCAAACTCCTAGGACATCATCATACTAACTTGTAACAGCAATAAACATCATAATAACACAAGAACAACCATGATTCAATCCTAAAAATCCTATCTTTAAACACATATAACACATATAACACATGTAATGGTGTGGGTTTGTTTAAAAACGGTTTTAAATGGATTTTCAAAGATAAAAACATTTATAAGTCAGGTCTGGACGTTTAGGGAGTAAAACATAATCATTTAAAGGTTTGGGTTTGAAGAACACACCTTGTATTCAAGAGGTGATGATGGAATAAGCTTGAAAATGGTTGTTTTGATGCAAAAACGAGTTCCAGAGGGTGTTTGTGCGTTGGGTTATGTTATGGGACGGCTAGGGTTGCACAAATGATGTTTTGGAGGTCAAGGGTGGTATTTATAGGCGTTTCTAGTCGTTTGGGGCAAATCAGGCGAGTATGCAGGTCTATACACGAGTAGGACTGCTAATCGCATGAACTTTCATGCGAGTAGCCTCCTACTCGCTTAAAGCTCCCCTCCAATCGCCCCATTATTGGCGATTAGGCTATTCCCCATAAGCCTAATCGCCTGTAACCTCTATGTTCGTGTGTTTTGCGCGTTAAACCCCGTTTTAACATATGTTAACACATATTCACATACCGGCAAGCCACATAATGATTGTAAACATATAATGCATGATAAATAACACGTTCCCCGCCCGATCACCAATTCCCGAGACTCGAGACTTGCGTGGGTGCGTTAAACCCGGCGATTCCACGAATCACCGATTCTTGTACACATGGTTATGGACCGACACCCAATGGTTTCTCGAACCATTGTAACGACTCCCGATGATTCCCGAATCATCAGTACGACTTAATTGACCCTAGTTAAGTATGATATTAAGTAGTTATTTAAAATGTTTTCGTTGAGATAGACTCGTATGCATGTAAAGTACGAAACGCATGTATGTAAGGTATAAAAGTATTGACCTGAATATGCCGGGTGTCACATATATAGTTGATATTAAGCTGCAAATAATGATACACACTCATATCAACACATTCTCTTAGATTCACGAAGATGGAGAGCATATTTTGAGGCATCATCACTGGATCCAGAGCTGAATGTTTATCAAAACCCCAATCGCATAGTACGTATATACCTTTATTCTTCTTTTCATAAAAAGAGTTCTTTATTTCCGTTTCTTTTTATAATTGTTATTTTTCTATCATAATTTATTGGTCCACTGATTTTTTGAACTTTGAGTTATTTATATAATTATTTTAGAGAGAGAATGTTTTTATACAGAGGTTGGATTTTGAATCAAAAGGTCATAAGTGATTAATGACTATATATTAGTTGTTAGGCACATTATTATCTTCTTAGGTTAATTTTGTTGTTTGATCATATGTACATTTCAGAAATATGAAATTGAGCTGGGAGTGAGCTTTAACAATGAGAGTGAAACTGACAAGATAGAGAAGGCGGTATCGAGTCTTGAGGGAGTTGAATCTGTCTCCATTCGCAAAGAAATCCGAAGACTAATTGTTGTCGGAGGTGTCGATGTTCAAGCATTGGCAACATGCATTAGAGAATATGAGAAGTTGGTTCAGGTCTTAGCTTATATTCCCGTTTAAACTTTGTGTATATGTAATTATGTATCATGGCTTCAAGGTAACTCATCGGGGCACATTCAAATGGGTTTGAGAATCGAAACGTACGAACCGACCCCAACTGAAAGCTATTTGAATCCTGTATACCACTTGTTTGGAACTGGTACAACTACTGGTTTCATTCCTCTCGTTTGAAACCAGTTTGAACTTGAACTGAACTGGTAAAAACTGACCATAACCGGTTTTGACTTTTGTTGACAGAACCGGTTTAGGGTTCCAAACTATTTGCAGCATTAAACCTGTGTATTTTGTATAAACAGAAGAAGATTATAGTTTTTGTGTTTTACTAGGATCTAAGGTTCATAAAAGTGGTAATGTTGTATTAATCCCAGCATGTTGATGTCAGGATATGAAAACTATATATAATGAGTTGATTGTTTATTTAGAAACAAAAGTGAGTAAAAAAAAGACTACTATGATGAACCTATATCACTCAACTTAAGATAGTTTTATAAACTAGATGCAACAACTGTGTTTCAAACTTTCAAAGCTAAACCGAAGTATTATGAGGGTGTATGGATGTAATTCATATTCTCATCCATATCATGATCATTATCATTATCATGGTTATGATTACCAATATGAATATGATTAATCATCAATGATTTATAGATTGGTTTAAGTAGAATGCAATTTCAAACAAGCAATTATAACAAATAAAGGAAGAAGTATTCATCTATTTGTTACCACATATACTCATTGTAAAGTTTTGACATGTTGCATTTTTAACTTACAAAATAAAAGGAGAACTCAAACCATCTTCACCATAGCATATGTTGCATCAATCGATTCACCACGGAGCCAATCCTTAGCACAAATCAATGCCTCAACCGTTACCACCCTCAACAAACAACGATAATGGTCCATCTCTTTTCCCCTGTCTTATGCCCGGATTCATTAACCACACTCGATCGACAAAGGAATGGTTACAATATCACGCGCCATCTTTGATACTTAACCTTATTCAACTTCCGCTTTGACTTTGACTGTTGCCACGACTACCCTCCTCCATTTTCACATCGCCAACAGAAGCCGAACCAGGCCTGCTGTTCGCGTGTTCCACATGACAAGGGGCGAGCGGCGAAGGAAGTGCCACGGATTCAAGGAAAAGCTGATGGATTCCCTCATCGACTTTGACCGTTGCCATGTGTAGGATCGACTAACGTGTCACCCGACAATCACGAGCTTGATATTTAGAGTGCGGAATCCTCAAAATATGTTCTAATAACAGAAACAAAGATGAAACAATGATAAACGAGTAATCACAACACACACACGGGTCAAAAGATTATAGATTAATCACTAAAACAGAGCTCGAGTGTTTACAGAGATCAAATCAGACCTTACAGACCATGGGAGGGTGTTTGGAGAGTGTGTGAGGCAAGAACTAATGATTAGGGCAATGATTGGCACTATTTAAACCTCCCATACTCGTACAGACCCCTTTAGGTGAGTAGGAAGCTATCACACATGAACTACTAGCGAGTAGGGCCTATCACACTAGTATGTTCAGGCGAGTAGAGCCTATCACACATGTAACTATAGGCGAATAGGCCCTATCACACATGTAACTGATGTGGTATAGGCCGTAAATGCCTATAGCCACTCCGTACTCGCTTGAAGTGTCCCAAACGCCCCGAAACGCGTATCAACATCTCCAAACACCCCGTGACACGTCCAATCAACATATATACTAGCCTAGGGACATCATGCACTTACACCATGACTACCATCCTCCATTTTCACGGATTCTAGGTACATATTCATATCTCAATGTTTTCCTATACAAAATGTTTTTACCACTATTGCCATAGAATACGCGAAATAACTTCGGGTTATATGTGTTGGCGCATTAGAAAACTGTTTTTCTACATATGTACTTAATTTTCTAAAAAAAAAGCCATGTAACTTCACTCAATAGTAACCTCTTAATTAAGCATCATACTAAAGTCGCTCAAAAGTCTTTTTTTTTTCTAAAATTATTCGACTTTAACTCGGTGTTATAAACCTATGAAATTTTAAACGTTAAAAATACTGTTGAAATATATGCGTGTCCAAATTATTTGTCAAACATATAATTCGAATAATGTTTGCTTATGCTTGTTTTGTGTTTTTCACATATTGGGCTGAACTATTGTTGCTATTGGGCTGCTGGTTGCTGATTGGCTATTGTTGTTGTTGGACTATTGGTTGCTGATTGGGCTTAAGAATCTGATATGCTGATTGGGCTTAAGAATTATGTTACTGATGGGCTTAGCACATTTGCAGACTTGGTCTGGCCTGGCCTGATCTTGTGTATTTAAATTCTTCTCTCATACATTTTGGGTTTGATCGATCGATCATTCCATAAATTGCGTTCTAGTTTTGTCTCATCGTTGAAACATTGTGGTATAGATCGATGTGGGTAGTAGGTGAGCAGATCCTTGTGTTAGTGATTTGTGTAGGTTGAGAGAG
This sequence comes from Ambrosia trifida, assembly GCA_028751855.1. Lineage (NCBI taxonomy): Eukaryota > Viridiplantae > Streptophyta > Magnoliopsida > Asterales > Asteraceae > Ambrosia > Ambrosia trifida. The sequence continues at coordinate 30,041,098 of CM054124.1, read as the reverse complement.
TTCTGTGTATTTTTTGTTTGTTGATTGTCACTTCTTTTGTTCAGATTAATAAATTAGTTGTTATGTTCTTGTTTATCATTTTTTTTTTTTTTTTTTGACAAATACTATAAAATTAAATGAGGAAAATATAGTATCAAGCATGTATAGATCTTGATTAATATAGACTACTGACCAAATACATATAATTAGTCCTTAAGATAACTCTTTGTGATTTTTTTTAAAATCTAACGAATAGATTTGTGGTGCTTTGCTAGTTGTACTCTTAGCTTACAAAATAATACACATGTGGAGTGTGGACTATCAAAGTGTCAACAGAATTTTACCACTCAGTTGGGCCTGAGACCCAGTTTCACAAAAATAGCCCTTAAAATTTTCTAAACCTAAACCAGCATACCTGATACCCACCCAAGGCTAAATCATATTATATGACAACACTATCAAGTGAATCAGATTCGAATAAGTAATTAAATTACACGTCGATTTCATAATTGTAACAATTAGAAGCATGAACATTCGAATGGTGTTAAACCCAACGAAATTGAGATCAAGAGAGGAGAGAGAAATTTGGGCCGTTGATGTAAATTTGGTTTGTCTTAGTGGGAGAATAAGACAAGGGTTGGTTGTGAGTTGTGACTAGTAAAAAGAAACCAAATTATAGGATTATTGTATATGGATTATGAGATCCATTGATAATAAATTTGGTGTTTGAGAGGTGTATGGTTGTGTGTTTGGCTGGACCAGTAAAGAGTCTAGAGGGTGCAGCCCAACCCATTTAGCCAGCCATAAGGGTTTGCAGTTCTAAGGTCTGGTTTGAGGTTCGTGCAGAGCAAAACCGGTTAATAACCGATCAAGGAGTAACAATTAGGGGTTATTTTTAACCGTAGTTTAGTAAGCATGTAGGGATTTTTTTTATATTAATAACCAATCATTTTTAATTGATGTACGGTTAACTATGAAAAAGACCAAAAAAATAAAAAAGACGGAAAATAACCACTTATTTTGTAAAAAAATAACATGATATTAATGAACCGGTTAAAGTGAATAGCCGAACCTAAGATTAATTATAGTTAGTAAATGGGTAGGGAATTATTTTTTTTATAAATAACTAGTTATTTTTATAATTTAGGTTTTTTTTTATAATTGTTATAAAATGTTTGTCATTTAATACATGTCTGTATTACGTTATAGTTAAAGCAAAATTAACATTAACTATAATTAACATATTTCATATATGTAGCATATTGAATTCCTCAAAATAAAATTGAAATATTGCCTTCTTTTGACATACTAAATTTTCTTAAAGAGTAAAGTGCTTGGATATCCTCGTGACTGGCCTCCTCCTTATTCTGGTGACGAAATCTAGAAGGTGATGACGATGGTGGTTGTGGTCGAAGGTGATGACGATGGTTAAGGGTAGGGATGAGCTCGGGACGGTATCGGTACCAAGCGATACCGATCCCGAAAATACCGATCCAAAAATCCCAAAAACCCAATACCGATACTGATACCGAAAACATATGGTACGGTACGGTATCGGTTCGGTATCGGTACGGTACCGGTATGGTATCAGTATTTTACCTTAAAATACCAATACCATACCGATCCCGTACCGATATCGAAAATACCGAAACCGAAAACCTCTAAATGTGAATACCGATACCGATACCGAACACCCTCAGTTCGGTATGGGATCGGTATCGGTTCGGTATTCGGTACAAAATGCTCATCCCTAGTTAAGGGTAACAGTAAAGTTGACATCGAGGGTGTTGTTAAATAACAAGGGTGATGATGGTGGTTCTGACGAAGGGCTATGGTGGATGTTGAAGTTGATGGTGGTTCAGGTGGGGAACAATAACGCTGATGGTTTATATGGAGGTTTTTGGTTACAGGAAGAGTTGGGTGAAGATTGTGATGGTGAGTTGGTGAGTGGTTGTTTTGCTGAAGATAAAGGGTTTGTTGGCCTCACATTTTATAGTCATAATTATATTTTAAAAATGTGTAAGTATGTAATTACATGAACTTCACTGAAAAACTTAGTTCAAGTTAGGGATCGGCTACATTATAAAATCAAACATCAAGAACCATCATTGCAATTTTAGAAAGCCAAGGACCAAATCTTCAATTCGTACAAGCCACAGGACCATCCAAGCACTTTACACTTTTCTTAACTTTTAAAATTGTTCATATAAAACAATGACTAAATATTTTTAAAGGACTCAGCACATATCTTTTCAATGGAACATGAATCATCTCAAACAATACTTTGAAAAATTTAAGGATTGATGAAGATGATCTCCAATCGGGGTTACTGATAATATTTTAATCGGGGTTATTGAATGCTTGCAAGCCCATGCCCAAGATTTCCTGACTGTTATATATCCTGATCGAAAGTTTGGGATAAAGCATGTCTGCGATTGAATAAAGGGTCATTCTTAAATATCGTTTGATGATCCCATGTACCATCAAGATGACGTTTGTCCGATTTGACATAAAGCCTGCTTGGACAAATACGAGGAACATGCGGTTCACTATAAGGAGTTGCCCGGTTTCAATATCGGCATAACTGGGTTCGGGACATTTTTTGGGACATTTTAAGACAGGCTGGAATCTCATCCAGGAAGGAGGTCCTTGTAAATTTCCTCTCGGACCCCACAAAAGGGAGATCCACCATGCGTCTAGTAGCTCTGATTTCCACCATGCGTCCAGTAGATCTGATTTTCTTTGGGTCGGCTGGGGGAGGAACACGCTTGTGTTGAGCTAACAGGCATATCTCCCCTAGTTGGTTTGAGGGATAGTGCGTTTGTAGCAGGGCAAGCGGTGCTAGGCAGAGGAGAAGAAAGTTGAAAAGTATGATAAAGCCTGTGAGGAGAACCAACATATTTTCGTACCCCTGACTTTTGTTACATTTGGCTCCTTGGTGCTAGAAGCTACCTGTTTCGCAACCAGGGTCCAACGGGTTAATAGCGTCTCGGCTCCGAGGGTGAAAGGTTCCGTTTTCAGTAAATTATGATTCGCCATACAGAGAGGGATAGTGACGCAGTTTGTTGCCCGCCCACGAGCTATCTTAATGTAATTTTCATGGTCTAAATATGTAATGTTCATAGGATAAAGTTGGATCATGATTTTATTAAAAAGAATTAATATATATATATAAAGATCTAAACATAAAATCTATAAATATATTTAACTCACTGCTTTTGCAACTCTGAAAACTTAAATTTTAAATTGTTTGGAACATTGTTGGGTAAAAACTAAAAAGTTTTACATACTCTATTCAACTACCAACACATTTACTAAAAATTAGACCTAACAATTTCAACTCATCTAGTTGAGTTTGGGTTGTTTTGGGTTTAAAATTTGATCTTGCGGGTTAAAATGGGTTTAGTATAATTTTCAAGGGGTTAGGATGGGTAATTTTAATTGTAGGAAATAAGTAAGTGGGTCAGGATGATATGTCAAAAAAAAAAAAAAAAAATGGGTCAGGATGGGTATTTTTAAATAATCATATACAAATCTGAATTAAAACTCACCCAACACCAAAAGCGTTGATGCCTCATAAAATTCAATGTTACTAAAAAAATTATATCTTTTGCATTTGTTGATAACCCAGTCGGTTTGAAACAGTTCGGGCCGTTAACGGACGGTCATGTCGAAACAACACGGGTCGTTAACGAGACCGATGTCATCGAAACGGTCCGAGTCGTTGGCAGGATTAATCGAGTCCAAACGGTCTCGGTTGTTGACCGGCCCATTCGGGTCGAAATGATCTGGTCATTGACAGGCCTGGTCGGGTCGAAACGGTCCGGGCCGCTACCGGTCCCGTCGAGTCGAAACGGTCCGATCGCTACGGGCCCGGCCAATTTGAAACGGTCCGGGTTAGGTTGAAACGGTCTGGGTCGTTACCGGGCCCGGTCGGGTCGAAACCGGGTCGTTACTCGGCCCGGTCGGGTCGAAACGGTCCAGGCCGCTACCGGTCCTGTCGGGTCGAAACGGTCCGGTCGCTACCGGGCCCGACCAGTTCGAAACGGTCCGGGTCAGGTTGAAACGGTCTGGGTCGTTACCGGCCCGGTCGGGTCGAAACGGTCCGGTTCGCTACCGGGCCCGGCCGGGTCGAAACAATCCTGGTCGATACCGGGCCCGGTCGGGTTGAAACAATCCGGGTCGCTACGGGACGGGTTAGGTTGAAACGGTCTGGGTCGTTACCGGGCCCAGTTGGATCGTAACGGTCCGGGTTGTTACCGGGCTCGGTCGGGTCGAAACGGTCCGGGTCGCTACCGGTCTCGTCGGGTCGAAACGTACCAGGTCGTTACCGGGCCCTGCCGGGTCGCTATGGGACGGGTCAGGTTGACACGGCCATCCATACCCAAACCCATCTTGACCCAACCCATCCTAACCTATTTTTTTAATCTACCATCTTGACCCAAAACCATCTTAACCCAAACTAATCCTGACCCAACAACCAACCCAACTCAACCTACCCATTTTGCCACCTATACTAAAAATCATGACATTATTGTAGTTGGTACCTTTCTATTGTTCCAGGTAAAATCAAAATATATTCACCTTCATGTTCAAAACATCAAAAAACAAGTTTCCTTACAACATGGACACTTCTAACAGCATGTCAGCATCTTATGTTAAACCAACAGCATGTGTCCCATGATTTTCCACAAGAATCTTCAATAAAGATAGTTAAGCAAATATTCAAGGTTTAATATACAGTAAACAGACACGAATCATCCATTATGAAATCAATCCATCGATGTGAACGTGTTTCAAAGTCGTAAACGCGGTCCAAAAAACAAGAAAAAGTCGGTTTTTACAACTTTTTAGGAGCCCGTAAGTCTGTTATCTGGCCTACACATTTGGGTTGTAGCCTTATGCATCCAAACATGAGTGTCTAAGAGTTGAGGTCTAAAAGAGATGGAACAAAGGATGCGTCTAAACATGAGATGCCATACCGTCTAAGCCATGAGAGTTGCTGATGGAATAATGCGCCTAGGTATGATCCCAAATGTTAGCGGCTACACGTCAGGGATATGGTGTGGGGTTTAGACGTTTCAGTCTGAACAATAGATGCTTAAGTGGAGGGGACTAGGATCAAGAGACGCGGCTACAAGCATTTTTTTTCCGACGTGTCCTTATTTAATTGGTTCAGAAAGAGTCTATGCAATAGACTCTTTGTCCATGTGTTATCATTTATATCTCTTGATTTGTGTGAAGTTCCTAACAGTTAGACTCCATGAATGTTCATTCTTGCTTTAGTGGATGGTCAAGCGTGTTCATTTTCATGATTTTCTCTTATGTTTAACCCCTCGATATTCCATTTATCTAGTTATATGTTTCTTCGCTTTGTTTTTTATATTTAAGAAGTGAACTATTCGCTAGTAAATAAGTTTAAATGGTTAAGTTATGACAATTTTTGTAACTGCTTCAATTAAAAATGGACCAATTGTAGGTTTTTTACTATATTACGCGTTAACAAAGGTTTAGTTAAAAACAAAACGCGTTTTCATCATGTGATTGAAAAGCTACAAACGTTTTTAAATGATTACCGACATATTCTTTTGGAAATATATATTTTTAATCATTTGTCCGACTCCACCATGGTTATTCTATCCTCTCATGCTCATTTTTTTAGGATTAATTTACAAGTAGTGGGTATGTTTTTTAAGTGAGAAAGTAGACTTAATTTTGGTCTTCAACACACTTTTTGCTAAGAAGGCATCAACCACCTACTTTTTTAATTGCACTTATCATTGTAATAGCCTATTTGGTAAATATGCTTTAACAATGTATTTTCATAAAAACATCAATTCTCGTGACTTTCGGCCTCTCACTAACTAAAAGTGTAAGCTCCGCCACTGCAGACGCAGACTCTACCACCATTGCACATACGTACTATTAAATATGAAGAAACAGAAACATCTAAAAAGATATCTATGTATTTTCTTTTTCCTACTTTGATGTTTTTTATTTTAGTGAAAGTTTAGTTGCAAGGATTGCTGCAGTGATTTAGTGTTTTTTGGTTAATGGAAGTAAAAATAAGGTGACTCTTTAGGATTGATGAAATAAACAACTAATGACCTTTTAGGGTAGCATGTACCTTAACAAGATGTTTTGAACTCGGGCGCGACTCGTAAATGTTGGAGGCGGCGATGCCTATGCACCTTTAATGCGCCTGGCACCTTTGATAACTATGGATAGTTGTGTAATTAAACCAAACAACGTGTGATCTAATAATGTAATTTTCCTCAAAATTTGTATAACTTATTGGGAAAAACCTAGTAATTGTCTTTGAGAAGATTTTGTGACTTTATATATATATATATATATATATATATATATATATATATATATATATATATATATATATATAGGGAATGGTTATAGAGAAAACCCTCCTTATTTGGTAAACTCTGGAAACTCTGACTTCCCAATATTTTTTTTTTTTTTTTGAAAAAAATAGGGCAAGTAATATACATGATTTTAAGCATTTTGGGCCAAAAAAATTAAAAAAGCGCCGAGTACTTTTTTTTAAAAAAATAAAATAAAATTTTGACTAACACATGTTAAGCGCTAATAACAGGTGTTAACAATGTGTTAACTATATGTAAACAGTAGACGTTTTTTATTTTTTTAAAAAAAACCGTTCGGCGCTTTTTCGATTTTTTTGGCCCGAAATGCTTAAAAAAATGTATATTACATACCCTATTTTTTTCAAAAAAAAAAAAAATGTTGGGAAGTCAGAGTTTCTAGAGTTTACCAAATAAGGAGGGTTTCCTCCATATACTTTACCTATATATATATATATATATATATATATATTTAGGGTTAGGATCAAATACAGTAAAAGAAAAATAAGAAGTCGTAGGAAGGGTATCAAACGGACTCCGATTGAACTCATTCAAGCGTCATTGGAACCGTTTTATCGAACCCTACAACGTGAATTTTTAGGTCTTCGTTTTTTTTTTGAGGTTTTAGCTTGTGGTTTTTAGAATATGCGTTATATCATTGTGTCTTTCATGTACCATTGTGTCTTTTTCTTATTTTCATCATTGTGTCATTTTTTCAATTCATTGTATCTTTTTTCTTCAGCATTGTGTTATATTTTTTTGGCACTGTATTATATTTTGTGGCTCATTGTGTCATATTTCATGATCTATTGTGTTTTTTGTATCCTTCTCACCCTTCTCATTTTATTACCTTGTGTAGAATAACTTGACCATATATATATATATATATATATATATATATATATATATATATAAAGGTAAATTTCATTCACACAAAACAACCACAAGCGATTCTCAAATCAAGGACCCCCGGGCAAAACGACATTACATCAAGTTCAGTGGGTTACGAATCCAAACATTCCAATCAATACCTTTCAATCTAGATGTATAACGAATCCAAAAGAACGACAATGATTTAATAGTTTCCACCACTTCGATAGCTCTTCGAGACTTGCCATTGAAAATTCTAGCGTTACGTTCATTCCATATAGCCCACATCTTAGTTAAGATGATACCTCTTAATATGTATTTCTCTAGCTTCGTCTTTTTTGAGTATCCGCCAACTTTACGAGATCCTTAACATCAAAAGCAAAAAAGGAGTTCAATCGACACCAATTTCCCACCCTAGCCCAAATCTCCGATATTTGTGACTTTATATTGATGCTTCATAATTAATATCATATAATTAAGTTAAATATTAATATTCAAAACCCCCTTGAAATTTCTTTGAATTTGATAATTATTAATGTTTTATTTTAAATCCTGATCATAATAATTTTACCCAAATACATGAACTTTTTTTTTTTGAAAGGCCCAAATACATGAACTTAATTCGGTTTAAACACACATATAAAGAAAATGATTATTTGGAAACATGCTAATAATTCCAAATGCGTATGAAAACAAAGAAATGTGTAAACTACTTTCGGTAGGGAGAGGTTGCTTTTTTAGGTGTTTGAGATTGCTTCGCAACATTCAAAGATACAAAATTCTAAAGTAGGCACATATCAAGTTCACATTGAAAATTCTCCTAAAAATATAGAACTAAAATCAAGAGTGATTATTTTATCTATAAAACCATTCTTAGTGGGGCATGAAAAGGGGCCTTAAATCATATTTAGCGCCAAACACCATTAAGGGGCCTTAAATTTAAAAAATGGTTGGGGGCCTTAAAGATTTAACACTCAATGAAGGAAATAAAAAACCAATCAGATTTGTCCACCTCACTCTCCCCAATGTCTCTCTCCTGTTATTATTTTTTTAAATTTAAAAAATAAAATAAAATAATAATGGGGAACTTAAATTTAAAGCCCCTCACTATACCCAATTTCATTTTAAGACCCAATGCAGACTCATGTTCCATGTGGACCAATAATTAAAGGGGGCCTCAATTTTAAAGCCCCGACTACACATGGTCTAAGTATATTTGTTTATACTTTTCCTATAGATAAACTTTAATTTTGTACCCTCTTCATACAAAATTGTACTTGGATTCAGGGGCATATTTAGGCAAATCTGGTGGGTTTTTGAGAATCCACTCGGTTTTGAAATTATAATGTTAATATATATAAAAACTAGAAATGAACCCATAAAAAAAATTTACGTAGCCGATTATAAATGATATAAACTATAAAGTGCTCCACTGGTTGAAATCCTCCACTTTATACCAAAGGTAACCGATTCGATTCTCGTTGGTGAGTTTTTTTTTCATTTTTTTTCTTTTCAAAACCTATTGTTTGAATACATTACTAACAGAAGAATCAATCAAAATAAATCACCATAAAGAATTTCTCCTTAATTCCCTCTTATTTATTTCTGTACATTTTGTATTCATTGTGTTTGTTTGACTCTCCATAATTTTTTGCCTTGTAATTAGCTTGTATCCTCTATTTAAATGATATACAATCTCTCTAGTAAAACTAAGAGAGAATTCCTTGGCTATCATGGTATCAGCCTAACCATCCTGGCCTACCCTCTGCTTCTTTTTTTCGACCCCTTTTCCCTTCTTTTTCTGCTTCCTGCTATCCTTCTTTCCTACGTATCAACCATGACCATCACCTCATCCTCCTCTTCCGCTCCTACATCCGGAAGTAAGCTTCCTATGGCTACAATCATGTATATGATAGCCCTTAAACTCTCCTCCTCTAACTACCTTTATTGGCACAACCAAATGCTTCCCTTACTCGCAAACCAATAACTTATCGGTTATGTCGATGGTTCTATTCCTCCTCCACCGAAAACAATCCTTGTTGAATCCAAAGAACAACCCAATCCTGATTATTCGGCTTGGTTTCTCAATGATCAACAAGCCATCCTCATACTTAACGCTTCTCTTACAGTAGAGGCGATGGCCAAAATTGTGACAACCGTCACCCTCATATTTTATCAAGTTGTCATTTGTAGTCCTTATACCTTCGAGTTGTTACCTGATAATTCAATTATCCCAACTTTTATCTTATCTAACAATGTTATCATATTCTTATCGATAATTAATGTACGAATACACTTTATTTTATATATCTTATAACATTTGAATTCATTTATACAGTGAAATTTATGTGAATGTCGTTCTAAATACTCATTGATAGTTTTTTTTTTCTTGACTTAAAACTTTATAAGTGAGTAACATCTAAACTTTTTATGTAAACATTTAAAGTTAATAAGTTTCAAAAATTTAAATGTTTTACTAAGCTTTACAAGGAAAATTATAAAGTTTTAACATAAGATACAACCAACATAAACCTTAAGGACTAATTCTGTCAATTTCTGAAACTTTTAACAAGATTCTGCTGCCTCTCGTTTTTCCGGTCGCTGAGTTGCCGCCGGCGACCATATTCTGGCGAGCCAAATTTTGATTAATTTGAACATCTTCGATCAGTTACCACAGAAAACCTTACGTTATAACGTCTTACAATCAATAATTTTCGATTTAAATTCATATCCGTCGCATTCAAGACCAAGCATCCAAATGGGTTACGATTCAGGCTTGCATCTATAAAATTGAACTTATACTCGATGTCTCAAACAAATCCATCCAAATCGTTTCCAAGTGCTGTGAATCGCCACTTTTAGTTGCAGACGTGATAATGACGTTTTCTCTTCAAATCGAGTTGTAAGTCCGATTTATGTTATGCCGTTTTGTCTTTCCCATCTTCCTTGTTAAAAGCCCCATGTTTCCAAAGCTCTATCATTTCAGTTTTTGATTATTGGATTTGGGATTAGGGTTAGGGTTCTTGGCTAGTATTTGGGGAAGATGATGTTTTGGTAATATTGTTTATATAATTAGATTTCTAATTCTAATCATCAAAACCATTTATGGTGTAGTGGTCAAATGGTTTCTTTGTGTATGGATGGCCCCAGGTTCGATCCCCATACCAGGTGGATCTGGGCTTTTCATTTTGGATTTCTTTTCATTTTTTTCTAATAAATAATTTAAACATATATAATGTACACAAAACTTGAAATATTCATAATAAATCAAATTTTTACCTAAAAATTATGAAAATTTAGGAGTAGCATCTTGACACCATATAGAAAATTACCACACTTTTATTTTCTGAAAAAAGTCTTATTTTTATATTTTTATTGATTTAATTTTTTAATCATATTTAATTGATTAAAAATTCATTTTTTTATGATTTTAATCTCAAACTTTTTGGAAAATTATTTCTAATCATCATCACTAAAATAAAAATTATTGGTTCAGAAAACATCTATTTTTACTGATTTTCCTATTTTTAATCACTTAAACATGATTTAATCACATTAAATCAGTTTTAAATATAAATAAGTTTATAAAAATTATGGGAAAATTATTTTCATTAATCTACATCAAAAAGCATCCATTTTCTATAAAAATAGCATTTTTGGGTCATGTCTTGTATTATTAGCATTATTTATGTTTAATTAGACATAATTAAACATTTTTTTATTTACACTATTTAAACATCTATTTTATAAATACTTGTCTTATAAAATAGAGATGTTTTATGTTTGAAAATCTTAATTACCATTTGTTGGATCATTGTGAAACTCATATTTATTTAGTTATACATTTATGATTATTGTATTTATTTTAATTTAGTTAAAGTAATTAACTAAATTATTTTGCCTTAATTATTTCCACAATATATTTTACGCAAATATTCAATTAGTAATAACTATATTACCTACACCACATTTATAAACTTTGACATATCATTTTTGATATACAACTTCTACATTAATTTGATTTATCATAAAAAAAACTCCAATTCCCCAAATCGACTTAGCAATTCCTAATGCCTCAGACGCTAGATACTTTAGACTCTTAGACATTTCCTTATTAGTATCCTATTACGTTATAGGTTGAATTCCTCATAATTCCCATTACTTAGCTCACGACCGCTTAAGTTGGATTTTGATCGCTTTCGCAAACTGTGAGTATATCTTTTCCCTTTTTTACTGTTTTACTATTTTGGGGTGACTCATGTACCTATTACCAAGTTTCTGTTTCCATTTACTAAAATAGCATTTCTTATGTGTGTTTGCTTGTGTCATTTCGTGTATCTATGACTTGTCAAATCATTAACCGTTGCGGCCTAGCATTTCAATGAATAGATCTATGGTATATACACTTGTGACTCTATTGAGAGTCCTTGTCATTGCTATGTATTGCATTACTACTAGCGCATACTATATATTTCCTTTCCTTTCACAGGGTTGATTTGACCCGGATACTACTATTACATTTTGTAAAATAACACATGAATTGCTAAATTTTCCTTACTATATGTATCAAACGGGTATGCTCACCAATGCATTTTTGTATTGACCAAATTATTTTCGTACATGTTTCAGGTTCTTATGAGATCACTTCTAAGCTTTTGGAACTTAGGCTTAGATTGATATTTACTGTATTTTAGTTTAGATTGCTAGTTTAATTGTTGTATTTCTTTCAATGTAATAAACTATTCCATTTAATGTATCAAAATTTGCATTTCTAGTCCATGAGCTATTGAACAATCGTAACTACGTGACACCTCGATGTTTCCGACATCGGTTGGGGTGTTACAGACATACTTGGTCTTTCAACCGCTCGCCAAATCTGGGCAGCCCTCGAAGCAGCGTATAACAACATCTCTTTGGAAAGAATGTACTTGCTTCGTGACACTCTTCGTCAACTAACCAAATGGTCTTCCACCATTGTCGAATATGGGCGAAAGTTCAAATCCATTTGTGATCAACTTTCGGCCATCGGACATCCCGTAAATAATACGGATAAGACCCATTGGTTCTTATGTGGTCTTGGCTCCACATTTGAGAGTTTGTCCACCGCTATTCGCACTACTCATTCATCCTTTCCTTTCTGTGATTTATTGACGAAAGCGGAAAGTCAAGAACAATTTCTTGCTTCTCTTCATCCTCCTTCTACACCCACTGTTGCTTTTGTCGCCCATAACAATCATCCACGACCACATGGCTCCTCCACTACTCGGACTAAATCTGGTCCTGGGTCGTCTGCTCGCGACTCTTCTTCTTCGGCCCCTTCCAAAGGTACTCGAAGACCTCCCCATTGCCAATTGTGCCGTACTAATGGACATTATGCAAACAATTGTCCGAAACTCTCTACTTTCGTTGCCTCAGCTTCTGGAAATGAAGACATTGCTCGAGCATTTCATGCTGTTCATTTAAATGATGTCTTAGTCGTTCCATCCTTAACCCGCAATCTTCTTTCCATTAGCAAACTTACAAATGATTTTCCCATCGATGTTCTATTTTCTAATTCCTTTTTTGTGATTCAGGACCGGAAAACAAGACAACCATTTGTTCAAGGTCGATGTGAAAATGGTCTTTATTTGCTTCGGGACAAGTCATTTGCTTTTGTTGCATCTATTTCCTCTAATAAAGCCTCATTTGAATTGTGGCATAATCGTTTGGGTCATGTTGCTTTCGATACTATATCTATTATGAAACGCCTTGGTCATTTATCTTTTACATCTATTTTGCCTAAACCTAATATTTGTTCACCATATCAACTTGCTAAAGCTAAAAAATTACCATTTGCTAATAATGACAAACGTGCCTCTAATCCCCTAGATCTTATTCACTGTGATTTATGGGGACCCTCGCCCATAACTAGCAAAAATGGTTACAAATATTATGTTATATTTGTGGATGACTACTCTCGTTTCTCATGTATCCGCTTAAAACTAAAACCGACTTTTATACGGTCCTTCAAAGTTTTTTGCGCCTTGTCCAAACTCAACTTTCCCGCAAAGTAAAAGTTTTTCAAAGTGATGGCGGTACGGAATTTGTCAACAAAATTTCTTGCAATATTTTTGACCAAAATGGCACTTTTCATTGCCTCTCTTGTCCATACACCACTCCTCAAAATGGTCGCGCGGAAAGAAAGCACCGGCACATTGTTGAAACCGGTCTAGCCATGCTTTTTCATGCTAGCGTTTCCATTACTCATTGGGATGACGCCTTTTGCACCGCCACTTACATCATCAATCGCTTGCCCACAAAAGTCCTAGATAACAAATCTTCATTTGAGATGTTGTTTTCTATCATTCCAACCTACACCAACTTTTGTGTTTTCGGGTGTTGTGTTTACCCATACCTACGTGATTATGCCCGCACAAACTAGCACCACGAAGCATTCCTTGTATTTTATTGGGCTACTGTTCGCAATACAAAGGTTATAAATGCTTTGATCCCGTGACATCACGTATGTATATCTCAAGGCATGCTCGATTTGATGAGACCTTCTTTCCCTACGTCGGCACCTCATCCACAACTAATATTGCAAATTTATTATTTTCCAGTTTTGATGAACATGTTTCCTTTCCTTCAACAACACCTCCAAACTCTCCACCAACCACTTCTCATAAAAACCCTTTGACCACTCCCCATTGTTCTTTGTGCAAACCTACTGTTACACAAAGTCCAAATTCCTTAAATTCCTCACATTCTTCATCCATTCCTTCTTACCCCACCCACTAAATTCCATCAACCCCACCTCCTCCTTTCCATCCAATCCTACCACCTTAGAACCATCATCCAACCAAACACCCTCCTCACCTAATATACCCTTCACCGAAACTCCCACCTCAACACCCGAACCATCCCCTCCATCCAATTCTTCTTACAACGCTGACCCTCTATCCCCACCACCACCACCCATAAACTTACATCCCATGGTTACACGCTCCAAAGTCGGAACGTTTAAGCCAAATCCCAAGCATACATCTTATCTTTCCACCATCATGAACTCACCTCTTCATATCACTCTGCTCACTCATACCGTTCCAAAGGGCTTTAAGAGTGCTTCCAAGCATGCGCATTGGATGGATGCCATGCATCTTCTACCAATGTTGTTGGCTCTAAATGGGTATTCCGCACAAAATACCACTCCGATGGTTCTCTTGATCGCCATAAAGCCCGACTCGTTGCTCAAGGCTTCACTCAAATACCGGGTATCGATTTCAATCACACCTTTAGCCCGGTCGTTAAAGCCTCAACCATTCGCATAGTCCTCTCCTTGGCTATTATCAACGGATAGACACTTCGTCAACTTGACGATAACAATGCATTTTTAAACGGACATCTTTTAGAAACCGTTTACATGGAGCAACCTCCCGAGTTTATCAATCCGCAATTTCTGACTCATGTTTGTAAACTAAATAAGGCTCTTTACGGTCTTAAACAAGCTCCGCGAGCTTGGTTCCAAAGACTTAGTTCCTTCCTTATCTCCTTCGGTTTCACTTGCAGTCGAGCGGATCCATCCCTTTTTATTTTTTCCCAAGGCGAATCCATAATGCACCTCCTTGTTTACGTGGACGACCTTATTCTCACGCGAAACAAGTCCGCTGTCATCACCAACTTCACTCAACATTTACATAAGGAATTCACCATTAAAGATCTTGGCTCCTTAAATTACTTTCTTGGCCTGGAAGTAGTGCACGATACAAACGGTCTTTTTCTTACCCAAACCAAGTATGCCAACGATATTCTTGATCGAGCTGGTCTCACCAATGCTAAATCCACTGCCACCCCATTATCCACATCCGACTCATTCACCACAGATGGCACTCCATTTGCCGTGATTACTCTGTTGGTTATGAAAGTTTTTAGCTACTTATTTAAGTTTTATTTTTATAAAGCTAGAATCTTTGATATAGAACACCTTTGATATAGAAAGCCCGGGTGATGAATGATGACTTTGTAATAGGGCTTAGCTTTTGTAACTTTTAATTAGTTTTTTTTAATTATTTATTAACATGAATGTAAAAAATTTGATTGTGAAATTAAAATTTTTGGGTAAAACTTATGTGTACGAACACATTAGCCTTATGTTTCTGTGATTAATTATGTGACGGTGTGGAATTTTTTAAACTTTAATCTTGAATGATTGCTTGAGTTAAAGATACAATTAATGAAGAATACGTCAAGGACTAAGAGGGTGTTTGGGGTTGAGTTTTGAAATGAATTTTTAGATTATTGAGTATTGAAAACGTAAATAATCAGTTTTTAGTGTTTGTGGTTGAGTTTTGAAATAGATTTTTAGGCTATCAAAACGCAATAATCTAAAAGCAGTCACACCCCTAATGCAGCAAAACGCATAATTAGTTTTGAAAAGGCAATCCCAAACACCCTCTAAATGTCAGGTCCAAACTTGTAAGCAAAGTTTAAAGTAGGAATGGAAGGTGTGTATTTCTATGTCCATACATTTGAAGGGTATGTTTGGTAATAAGCTTTTAGGAGCTTCAAACTTTAAAAAAAAAAAAAAAAAAAAACTCATACTAAATAAAAAGCATTGTTTGGTTGAAGAACTTGAAGATTTTATGTTGGGAGAAAAACTTCTGTATTGAAACGCTACTAATACTAGTGTTTAAGAAAAAACCTCATACTACAAGCTTTTAATAAGTAAATGACACAAATATCCATTCTATCATAAAGTATAAAAAAAATGCATACAAGCTTTTAGTTAATGCTCATTTTGGTCATTTTATACATTTTATTAAAATCTCCAGCTACTTTGCCAAACATCAAAATATATATAAAGCTACAACTACCCGATTTCAGCTACCAGCTTTTGGCCAAAAACTAATTTTGCCAAACATAGCCTAAATGATTTGTTTTCCTTTCTCGACTCTCCTCCATGCCAGTTCCTCAACCGCCACTGTTCGCCCCTGCCTCCTCTCTTCTCTATTTCGACCACGGCCCCTGCCTCCACCTCTCTACCTTAGGTTAATGATGAACTTAATGTCGTGTATTTTATAAATTGTGTTAATTATTAATTGAGTTTGCTTTTTATGCATTTTAATGTATTGAAGTTGTTTTATTTTGTTGTATTGAAAGGAGTTATTATAAGAAGTTTCGGTCGAGAATGTAATGCAACGTTTTCAAAAGATGAAAACTTGTAGAAAACTGTGGTAGGTATGTTTTATTTTTTATTTTTAAAGACAATCATATTTATATCATTGTTAAAATAGAGAAAGAATACGGTATATAGAGAAAGAAGTGAAGTAGGTTTTTAATCCCAAAAGGAGTACAACCCCTAAAGCTAGGAGTGCAACACTCTTGTGTACACCTTACTTGTTACTTCTTAAGCATGATGTACAGTGTCACAACGCAAAAACAACTTGTAATTAACATATAAATTTTAGAAGTAATTAACATATATATAACTTTTAGAAGAAGAAAAAAAAAACTATTATGTCTATCATGCAAAGAGAATGTGTTAAATAAAAACCACATACATCTAAAAAAACACATATAATGATTTTAAACATTCTAATCAGGGGTACAATCTTACATCAATTTTGTGTCCCCACCTAAAATACTTTGGGTGTGATTTTAAACATTAATAATACTCACCCACCCACTCACTTATTGGTACTAGCTTCCAAGAAAATGTGAAACAAAAATTAGGTAATTGCCATTGGATAATTTAAGAAGACTTATAGACTTTTTAATGACTTTATATTCTCTTCTTTCATCCTTCTCAACTTGATACCCTTCCATTCTGTTGTTCTCAATCCTCCTCACTTGATTTCAGAACTAGTGTTCAATGGCTTCTACATCATCCTCTGCCCCAACGTCCCATTACGAGTACGATGTCTTCCTTAGTTTCAGAGGTGAAGACACTCGTTACTCTTTTACGGACCATCTTTATGACGCTTTACGTAAAGCGGGGATTAGGACTTTCAGGGATGACGACGAAATCCGTGAAGGTCAAGAACTGAAGCCAGAAATCGAGAGATCCATAAAAGAATCAAGGGCTTCAGTAATTGTATTTTCAGAAAACTTTGCCAATTCAAGATGGTGCCTTGATGAGCTCTGGTTGATCCTGGAGCAGAAGAGGAAGGTGGGTCATTTCGTGTTACCAGTGTTTTATAAAGTCGATCCATCTGATGTAAGGAACCAGCGAGGAAGTTACAGTATAGAAGCAAACGAAGGTACAAAATGGACAGAGGATAATGTGAAGCGGTGGAAAGCAGCCCTAAGAGAGGTGGCTGATTTGAAGGGGATGGTTCTTTCAGGGTATGCTAACTTCAATCTCTCTGTTTATATTTATATATCTCTTTGTGTATTTTGACCATATGTATTGGGATTTTTAGTAGTGTCTTGCTCTGAATCTCTTTATTTTTGGATAATCTTGATGTGTCGGGTCGGGTCGGACTAGTCGCGGGTCAAATAGTGAGCTGGTTATTTAGTACTTTATTTAGTTAATGAATTAAGTATTAAGTATGTTTGATTTTTGTGTAGTAGCTGTTGTGATCTTGGGTCTAAAACCAACATTTATTTCTTCTTTTATTCCAGGTATGAAAAGGATTTTATTGCAAATATTGTTCACAAAATTTACCAACAACTGGGTTTGGAATGCCTCAGTCCTCCGGCTGATCTAACTGGGATAGAGGCTCGAGCTGAAGTGATCAATTCCTGGTTGAGATATGAGCAGCCTGATTTTCCAGTTCTAGCAATTTGCGGTATGGGGGGAGGTGGCAAGACGACACTCGCCAAACACATTTATTACTCAAACAAGCACAACTTTGACAGCTGCAGTTTACTTGAAAACATCGAGAATCAACCTGATCGGTTGCTTGATGTGCAGAGACAACTTCTCAAGGATATTTCGGGAAATAATAATATCATGATATCGAATGTTGATGAGGGAGCTTTTCAGCTTGAGAAGGCCATACGAATGAATAAGGTGCTTATTGTTGTTGATGACATTGATGACAAAGACACATTAAGCACTTTATTTGGAACAAAGGCGTTGCATACACAAAGCAAGATCATTATAACGACAAGGATTCAAAACATAGATGAATGGTACGGGTCCATATCTTGTGGGTGTCATGTTCACGATATTGAATTGTTGAATGAGATTGAATCGTTGGAGCTCTTAAGTTTTCATGCCTTTGGATCCAAATTTCCTATGGAAGGTTTCAAGAAGCTTGCATTACAGTTAGCAAAATACTGTGAAGGAAATCCGCTAGCTCTTAAGGTGTTGGGTTCTTCACTAAGCGTAAGGGCTCAAGACCAATGGGAAAGAAATAACATGATAGAAATTTGGAGGAGTAGAATGAATTCACTGAATTCATCAAAAGGGGATCTTGATTGTAAAATCCAAGCTGTACTAAAAAGGAGCTATGAATCATTGGCATATCACCATCTCAGAGAGTTGTTTCTCCATATTGCTTGTTTCTTTGTTTATGAATACGAAGGTTATGTGGAAATGGTATTGGAAAATGATTATCAAGCAGAATTTGGGATAAAGACCCTCATTAACAGATGTCTCGTTACCGTGGAAAGAGGTAGTGGCAAACTTGTGATGCATAAACTCCTTCAAGATATGGCAAGAAATATAGTTCGTGAAGAATCCAAAGATCCTGCCAAACGTAGTAGAGTATGGCAAAGTGATGAATCTTATCATTTGTTGAGTAAAGGAGATGTAAGATGCTTTTTGTCTGTAGCTTTAAGATCACTTCCATAACTTATCATTTCAAATAAGTATATTCTAATTTCATGTATTTCGTCATAGGGTTCCGAGACAATTGAAGGTCTAAAGCTCAACATAGCACAAGGGATGAAATTAGCGGTAAGTAAAATAACTAAACTAATGTGTGGTATTTAGCATGAATTACATTAATTTCTCTATGTGATAATTCTTATACATTAATACTGGTAGAAAAACTTTTTGGGTTCTGATGTCTTCTTCATCAATTTCGAGCCGTTATTGATAACAAAACACATATCAGCAGGATACTAGCCTGGGCATACAATACACCAAAACACTAGAGAATTGTTTTAATTAAACCGGGAAATGTGGCAAGAAGTAAATTAAACCCAGGATCTTAAATCTTTGGTTTGTAAATCCCACGTTTAGTAAAATCATATCAGACTCTGTATGTAATTGTTTCAAATTTAGAGACAAGTTGATTTAAAACCTCACTTAAATGAGTAACCTCCAACTTCAGGAATCTTTGGTTTTTAACATAGATACGAGGTATGTTATCTTATTTACATGTAAATTTTGCAGACTTTTAAAACAAGTTCCTTTGTAAAAATGAAGAACCTAAAATTGCTCCAGCTCCAAGGTGTAAAACTCACCGGGTCATATGAGAATTTTCCAGATTTAATATGGTTGAGGTGGTTGAAATGTAATCTGAAAACAGTACCCTCAGGCCTATTGATGAGCTCCTTGGTGGCTATAGAAATGGGAGAAGGAGACTTGGAAAAGTTTGAACCACCCATGGTATGTTAAGTGTTTATCAGTTGACCTTTTAGCTTCTCAGTTTTAGGCAATCCTCATTTGAATATACAATGATAAATTCAAATTATTATTTTTGGAGCAGGTTCTTAATTCACTCAAGCTTCTAGATCTTTCTTTTTCTTACAAACTTGACAGCATCTGCAATCTACACCGACTCCCTAAACTTGAGAAGTTGTTTCTGCAACAGTGTACCAGTTTGACTCATGTTTGTAAAACCATAGGAGACCTTGAGAATCTTTCTTGCTTAGCATTGACAGGGTGCACTGGACTATGGAAGGCTTTATCGAATCAGAAGTGTGTAAATCAACTGGAAAGGCTAAAAGCTTTATGTATTTGTGGTGGAATTCCAGAACAGCCTTTGTTTTCCTTACCCCAATCATTATCTATATTAAATTTATATTCAAGTCCATTTGAGATCCTTCCTAGTTACATTGACCTTAAGATGCTTCAGACGCTTTTCTTGAGTTGTTGTCCAAACCTCAAGTCTCTATCATGTCTCCCAAGTACGCTAAAGAGGTTGTATGTAGATTGGTGTACATCACTGGAGAGAATAACATTTCAATCAGCTCGTTTCACACTGCAGGACTTTAGTTATGAAGGTTGTTTCAAACTGTTTGAGATTGAAGGCCTTTTTAAGTTACAGTCCATAGGAAAACTTGAGGAAGCAGATCTGGAGCATATGCAATGGATTAAGTCGTACCAAAATCATAAGGTGGACCTGGTTGGTGATGCCATTACTAAAGGCAGGACTTTTAATATCCAGGTTCTGTCTCCTCTATCTCTCTTTATTATCCAGCCAGTAAATAGTTTAATATTTGACTAAGTAGCTGAATTTTGTGTGTGCAATAGATGTTGTATGAATATGGTATAAGGAGCACCTATCTCCAAGGCATAGAGGATCAAAGCATGGCGACACATGAATATACCTCATCATCCGGATTCTTATCATTTCGCGTGCCTTCGCTTCAAAAAAATCAAAGGATCCAAGGATTAAATGTAACCGTCTTATACAGATTATCGAGTGGTGAGAATAGAGTTATTTGTCCTCCGGTCATCAAAATCAGTAATAGATCAAAGGGTCTAACTTGGGTATACGTCCCTGTGGTGTATGGCAAACCCAGCTTTGATAACGATGTTGTGTGGCTAAGCTATTGGCCATTGGGCGATATCCTTGACACTTGTGATGAAGTTCATGTGAATGTCTTTTTGGATAGAGGAACGATGATAAGAGAGTGTGGTGTGAGCCTTGTGTATAGGGATGATGGCGAAGTAGAAAACGACAAAAAGTGTGATGAAAGGATGAAAGGCGAAGAGGTGATTGGAGGAGATCTATCTTTGTTCCAGGTCACCAAAGGAGCCTACTATCTTTGCCGCATTGATATCTTCAAGTCACAGACCCCTTATTTCTTGAAACACTTCTTTGGTGATAATATTGAGTATACAACAGGTAACTTCCTAGCTAGTTGTTTGGATGTTTATATGTATAGTTGATATTAAGCTGCAAATAATGATACGCACTCATATCAACACATTCTCTTAGATTCACGAAGATGGAGAACATATACTGAGGCATCATCACTGAATCCAGAGCTGGATCTTTATCAAAACCCCAATCGCCTAGTACGTATATACCTTTATTCTTCTTTTTGTTATCACCATAATTATGGCCAATTCTATTTATAAAAAGAGTTCTTTATTTCTGTTTTTTTTCGTAATTGTTATTTTTCTATCATAATTTATTGGTCCACTAATTTTTTGAACTTTGAGTTATTTATATAATTATTTTAGAGGGAGAATGTTTTTATACTGAGGTTGGATTTTGAATCAATAGGTCATAAGCGATTAAGGACTATATATTACTTGTCAGGCACATTATTATCTTCTTAAGTTAATTTTGTTGTTTGATCATATGTACATTTCAGAAATATGAAATTTTGCTGGGAGTTAGCTTTAACAATGAGAGTGAAACTGACAAGATAGAGAAGGCGGTTTCGAGTCTTGAGGGTGTTGAATCTGTCTCCATTCGAAAAGAAATCGGAAGACTAATTGTTGTCGGACGTGTCGATGGTCAAGCAGTGGCAACATGCGTTAGAGAATATGAGAAGTTGGTTCAGGTCTTAGCTTATAAGCTCGTTTAAACTTTGTGTATATGTAATTATGTATCATGGCTTCAAGGCAACTCATCGGGGCACATTCAAATGGGTTTGAGAATCGAAACGTACGAACCGACCCCAACTGAAAGCTATTTGAAACCCGTATACAACTTGTTTGGAACCGGTACAACTACCGGTTTGTATTCCTCTCATTTGAAACCAGTTTGAACCTGAACCGAACCGATAAACCAGTTTTGACTTTTATTAATCCAAACATGTTGATGTCAGGATATGAAAACTATAGTTTCAAAGCCGAACAGGGTATCTAAGCCCCATGATACTTGTTTCAAAGCCGAACAGAAGAATTATGAGGGTGTATCGATGTGATTCGTATTCTCATCCATATCATGATCATTACTATTATCATGGTTATGTTATGATTATCATTATGAACTATGATTAATCATAAATGCTTTACAGCTTGGTTTAAGTAGAATACAATTTAAAATACGCAATTGTAACAAATAAAGGAAGAAATATTCATCTATGCAGTGGCGGAACCAGAACTTTTTCACCAGAGGGTCAATATAATTTTTTTCTATATTTTCTAGTGTGATAAAAAAGTATTTTTATTCTACATATTATTCTAGATATTAGGTTTTTACTAGATCATTTTTTGCAAGTAACGTTTTTGTATGATAAAAATTGATTTTGTGTATATAGAAAGAAAATTTCAAAAAACTAAATTAACTCACTATATGTTTTTAGAAAACAAAATTGTTATGATGATTGATTATGGTGATGACTGATGAAATAATAATAATAATAATAATAATAATAATAATAATAATAATAATAATAATAATAATAATAAGTGAAAATAATCAAAGGATCTAATAACATATAACATAATGAAAATACTTCCTATATAATCGAAACTTATAAATAAAGCTATATAGTCAAGTGTAGCATTAATCTATACTCATAAAAGAAAGATGAAAAAGAAGTTGAAAATAAGAGTAATCCTCAGAATAGGTTTTTCTTTTTTTTTTTTTCCTTTTCTTTTTAGAATGAGCTATAGTACATATTGATATATTTTAGTATTAAAAAACAGCTATCGATAAACTAAAAGTTACATTTTTTAATGAGTTAATAGCCATTTTCGTCCCTGAGGTTTGGGCTAGTTTGCCACTCCAGTACAAAAGTTTTTTTTTTTGCAATTCCTTCCCCGAGGTTTGGATTTTATTGCCAAATTCGTCCTTTTCACCAACCCAGTTAAAAAAACTCGTTAAGTCCAGGGGTATTTTTGTCTTTTTACCTATAATTATAATTTTAATAAAAAATGTTACCCCACCCCCACCCCCACCCCCACCCCTATATCTCTCTGTCTCTTTCTCTTTCTTTCATTCACTCTCTCTCTCTCTTTCACTCTCTCTCTCTCTCTATATCTCTTTCACTCTCTCTCTCTCTATATATCTCTCTTTCACCCGATCAACCAACTGTGTAGGGGATTGGGATGGTTTGGGCTGAAAATGGTTGAGGGTGGCGTCGGGGGAGGAAGGTGGTGGGCTGGAGAGGTTATGTGGGTGGTGGTGTGGTGGGCAGAGGCAGGGCGGCGGTGGTTTTGGTTTTTGCAGGTGGTTGTGGAGGCGATGGTTGCAGGGGACGGCGAGAGAACAGTGGGGTTGTGGAGGCGATGGTTGCAGGGGGACGGCGAGAGAACAGTGGGGTTGTGGAGGCGATGGTTGCAGGGGACGGTGGTTGCAGGTGAATGAAGAAGACGGTGGTTGCAGGTGGTTAAAAAATAGACAGATCTGGAGGTGCTAAACGGACAGATCTGGAAGAAGATGGTGAGCGGCAGAATTGGTACCTTCATTTTGTTTTCCAACTTTCAATCCCATCATCGGACCATCATCGGACCACCGCGTGGGCTTCTTTTCCGGTAACGCCGCTACAGAACCAGGTCCGAACATGAGGATTCTTTCTTCCGATTTGAAAAATGTTGCCGATGATAGGCCATGGGTATGGACCTGGTGGAAGAAGTGGAGGGTGTTTGCGATTAATAATGATTCGGTAAATGATGAAAATTAGTAGTGGCCATGGAACTAAAACAATGAAAACATCTCTTGTTGTAATTGTTTCTAGATTCATTATGTGATCAACAGAAATGAATCAAGGATGATGATTGATATCTGTGCAACGATGAGATTAAAAATGGTACTGGAAAGTGTGTGTATATATTATTATTATTATTATTATTATTATTATTATTATTATTATTATTATTATTATTATTATTATTATTATTATTATTATTATTATTATTGTTGTTGTTGTTGTTGTTAGTTGCAGAGAGAGACAATGAAAGAGAAAGAGAGAGAGAGAGTGAAAGAGAGATAATATAGGGGGTGGGGATAGGTTGGGGTGGGGTGGGTGGGGTAGGGATGGGGTGGGGTAAGATTTTAATTAAAATTTTAAATTTTAAGTAAAAAGACAAAAATACCCCTGGACTTAACGAGTTTTTTTAACTGGGTTAGTGAAAAGGACGAATTTGGCAATAAAATCCAAACCTCAGGGAAGGAATTGCAAAAAAAAAACTTTTGTACTGGAGTGGCAAACAGGCCCAAACCTCAGGGACGAAAATGGCTATTAACTCTTTTTTAATACTTCATCAAAGTCTCCCATTTCATCTTCTATCTTGAGCTCTTTTATTTTTCCATACAGTTTACAAACTTAAAATAGGACTATGGCAGCCATCAACATTAAAAACTTGTTTTTAGTCCCCCACTTCACAGGATATAAGTTAAGAGGGTCCAACTACAAAAGTTTCCCTTTTTAATAACTTCACCGGAGAAAGAAAACGGTATGCCAGAGGTCGGCCGGAGGGTCAACGGACCCTCCTGACCCTCCCCTAATTCCGCCACTGCATCTATGTACTGTTACCACATACCCATTGTGAAGTTTTAACATGTTTCAAGGCATTCAAAGTCTACAACAACTACTATTACTAGCAACACAATGTCACATTTTTAACCTACAATATAAAAACACAAATCTAATTCTATTACCATTAGATGAGAAACTCCATCTTCACCATAGCATATGTTGCATCTAGGGGTGGCAAAACGGGTAAGTTGGGTTGGGTTGGTTGATGGGTCAGGATGGGTTTGGGTTAGGATAGGTTTGGGTTAAGATGGGTAAATTGAAAAAATAGGTTAGGATGGGTTAGGTCAGGATGGGTTTGGGTCTAGATGGTTTGATTAGGATATGTTCACATCAAAATAGATTAAATTTTTTTAAAAAAAATTAAAATAACAATAAAAAGTTAAAAATTTAAAAAGTAAATAAAAGGATAAAAACAAATTAAAAAAAAATAAAATTTTAAGGGATCCGAAATATTTCATTTTAAACCGGACCGATTCGACCCTATCGGGTTGGTTAACAACCCGGACCATTACGACCCGGACTGTTTCGACCTGACCGGTCCCATTAGCGACCAGGACCGTTTCGACCCGGCTGGGCCCGTTAGCGACCGGACTGTTTCGACCCGACCGGGCCGGTAACGACCAAGACCGTTTCAACCTGACACGTCCCGTAGCGACCCGGACCGTTTCGACCCGACCGGGCCCAGTAACAACACAGACCGTTTCAACCTGACCCGTCCCGTAGCGACCCGGACTGTTTCAACCCGGTCGAGCCCGGTAGCGACCCGGACCGTTTCGACCCGACCGGGCCCGGTAACAACACAGACCGTTTCAACCTGACCCGTCCCGTAGCGACTCGGACTGTTTCGACCCGGTCGGGCCCGGACCGTTTCGACCCGACCGGGCCCGGTAACGAGCCAGACCGTTTCGACTCGGCCGGGCCCGGTAACGACCTGGACCGTTTCAACCTGACCCGTCTCGTAGCGACTCGGACCGTTTCGACCCGGCCGGGCCCGCTAGCGACCCGGACCGTTTCGACCCGACCGTGCCCGGTAACGAACCAGACCGTTTCAACCTGACCCGTCCCGTGGCGACCCGGACTGTTTTGACACGGCCGGGCCTGTAGCGATCCGGACCGTTTCCACCCGACCTGGCCCGGTAACGACCCAGATCGTTTCAACCTGACCCGTCCCGTAGCGACTCGGACCGTTTCGACCTGGCCGGGCCCGGTAGCGACCCGAACGGTTTCAACCCGACTGGGCCCGGTAACGACCCAGACCGTTTCAACCTGACCCGTCCCGTAGCGACCCGGACTGTTTCTACCCGGCCGGGCCCGTTAGCGACCCGGACCGTTTCGAACCGACCGGGCCCGGTAACGACCCAGACCGTTTCAACCTGACCCGTCTCGTAGCGACCCGTACTGTTTCGACCCGACCCGGCCCGTTAGCGACTCGGACTGTTTCGACCTGATTGATCCCGTTAGCAACACGGACCGTTTCGACCCGACCGGGCCGTCAACGACCGGACCATTTCGACCCGAACGGGCCGGTCAACAACCCAGACCGTTTGCACTCGATCAAACCCGCTAACGACTCGAACCGTTTCGATGAGATCGGTCTCGTTAACGACCCGTGTTGTTTCGACATTGTCGTCCGTTAACGACCCGAACGGTTTCGAACCGACTGGGGTGATCAACAAATGCAAAAGATATAATTTTTTTGTTTTTATTGACATTGATTTCTATGAGGCATCAACTTGGGTGAGTTTTAATTTAGATTTGTATATGGTTATTTAAAAATACCCATCCTGACCTATTTGTTTTTTTTGACATACCCATCCTGACCCACTTACTTATTTCCTAAAATTAAAATTACCCATCCTAACCCCCTTGAAAATTATACTAAACCCATTTTAACCTACAAGGTCAAATTTTAAACCCAAAACAACCCAAACTCAAATAGATGGGTTGAAATTGCCAGGTCTAGTTGCATCCATCGCATCACCACAAAGCCAATCCTTAGCACAAATCAATGCCTCAACCGCCCTCAACAAACAACGGTACCGGTCCATCTCTTTTCCCCTGTCGATTCTTGAACCACACACGATCGACACAGGAATGGTTACGCGCCATCTAGGATAGTGTCGGATAGTTAACCTTATTCAACTTCCGCTCTTAGACTGTTTCCATGACTAACATCCTCCACTTTCACATTGCCAACAGAAGCCGAACCAGGCCTGCCGTTTGCGTGTTCCACGTGACAAGGGGGAGCAGCGATGGAAGCGCCATATCATCGACTAATATATATTAATAAAGCTGGTGGCATCTTCCCCGTAAATCTTTGTGAAACTGGACTCGATCAGCTTCATTCATATAGAAACTTTGGCTCCATCTCTAAGTTGACGAGTGCATTGTTTTCGGTAGGGATAGTTACCATGTTGAGTAAACAAGAGGACACCTAGAAGATTCAAAACTATAACTTCAAATGCATTTCTAAGTCTAAATATTAAAACTTTATCATGAAACAAACTTTATGTTCGTATCAACAACTCTTCAGATATAAATAAATAAAAAATCATGATATCAATCAATTTGTAGGTATATTCACATATCTCAATGTTTCCATATACAAAATGTTTTTACTTTTTACCACTATTGCCATAAAATACGTGAATAACTTCGGGTTATATGTCTTGGAATATTAGAAAACTGTTTTTTACATGTGTACT
This sequence comes from Ambrosia trifida, assembly GCA_028751855.1. Taxonomy (NCBI): domain Eukaryota; kingdom Viridiplantae; phylum Streptophyta; class Magnoliopsida; order Asterales; family Asteraceae; genus Ambrosia; species Ambrosia trifida. Next base: position 30,013,572 of record CM054124.1, on the reverse strand, counting down.
TTATTTGCTAAGAAAAGAGCCATGTTTATACATTTAACTTTACTCAATAGTAACCTATTTAATCAAGCATCCTACTAAAGTCGTTAAAAAGTCTTTTTTTTCTCTCTAAAATTACTCGACTTTAAGTAGGTGTTATAAACCTATGAAATTTTAAATGTTAAAGTTACTGTTGAAATGTATGCGTATCCAATTTATATCTCAAACATATAATTCCTATAAATGTTCTCTTATTGCTTGCGTTGTGTTTTTCACATATTGGGCAGAGGTACTGTTGCTATTGGGCTATTGGTTGTCGATAGACTATTGTTGATGTTGGGCTGTTGGTTGCTGGTTTGGCTTAAGAATCTAATATGCTGATTGGGCTTAAGAAATATGTTACGGATGGCTTAGCACCTTTGTAGATTCGGCCTGGCTTGATCTCGTATATATAAGTTCTTGTCAGATTTAATTTCGGTGTGATCGATCATTCCATAATTAGGGTGCTCTCTCTCTTCATTGTTCCGTTCGTCGTCTCCACAGATATAGTGTTCTAGTCTCGTCTCATTTGAAACATTGTGGTATAGATCGATGTGGGTAGTAGGTGATCGAGCAGATCATTGTGTTAGTGATTTGTGTAGGTTGAGAGAGTTCTGTGTATTTCTTGTTTATTGTTGTCACTTCTTTTGTTCAGATTAATAAATTAGTTTTTATGTTCTTAATTATCATTTTCTTATAAATACTATAAAATCAAATGAGCCAAATGAAGTACCAAGTATATATGGATCTTGGTTGACATAGACTACTGACTAAATACATATAATCAGCCATTAAGATAACTCTTTGGGAATTTTTTAGGCTCTGTCTATTTGGACACACAAGAAATCTATTTAGACACTCTCGTTATGCCTCGTATAGAGCTATACGAGGCATATAGAGGACAAAAAGTTGCACACTGACTTCAAGACATTGACATTCTATAACCTCGTACCAATACGCCTCATATAGATCTATACGAGGCATATAGGGTTTGCTTTTTTAATTTTTCAAACTCAGGGTTTGGTCGACTATGTGGGTATGATATTCCAAATATTGGGCTATACGAGGGCAATATGCGGAGGGTTTTTTTTTTTACGAGAGCAATACGATGAGTTCTTACAATATTATTGTTTCTAAATAATCAAAAACACCAAAACATGAATCCTCACTCGTGTAATCTCACCAACCCTTGTTTTTTGTTTAAGCTTTTTGTTTAAACTTTGTAAAACTTGAATAAACAATTAGATTTGTTTTTTAAATAGTTTTGATTTATAACAATTGTACACACCGTACTTACGTTTCGAAGTTGAACTGACTCGTCTCAATACGTCAATAATAGACTGAATATTACATATACTTTTCGAAGTTGAAATGACCCGTCTCAATAGGTCAATAATAGTTTGAATATTACATATACTTTTCGAAGTTGAACTGACTCATCTCAATACGTCAATAATAGTGAATATATTACATATACTTTCCGAAGTTGAACTGACTCGTCTCAATACGTCAATAATAGACTGAATATTACATATACTTTTCGAAGTTGAACTACCTCGTCTCAATACGTCAATAATACACTGAATATTAGATGTACTTTTCGAAGTTGAACTGACTCGTCTCAATATGTCAATAATAGTCTGAATATATTACATATACTTTTCGAAGTTGAACTGACTTGTCTCAATACGTCAATAATAGTTTGAATATTACATATACTTTTCAAAGTTGAACTGACTCGTCTCAATACGTCAATAATAGTCTGAATATTACATATACTTTTCGAAGTTGAACGGACTTGTCTCAATACATCAATAATAGTCTGAATATATTACATATACTTTTCGAAGTTGAACTGACTCATCTCATTACGTCGATCAATAATAGACTGAATATTACATATACTTTTCGAAGTAGAACTAACTCGTCTCATTGTGTCAATAATAACTGAATATTACATATAGTTTTCGAAGTTGAAATGACTCGTCTCAATACATCAAAAATAGTCTGAATATATTACATATACTTTTCAAAGTTGAACTGACTCGTCTCAATACGTCAATAATAGTCTGAATATTACATATACTTTTCGAAGTTGAACTGACTCGTCTCAATACGTCATTAACAGACTGAATGTTATATATACTTTTCGAAGTTGAACTGACTCGTCTCAATACGTCAATAGCAGACTGAATATTATATATACTTTTCGAAGTTGAACTGACTCGTCTCAATACTACTTATATTAAACAGTTGGATTTGTTTTTTAAATATTTTTTTAAATAGTTTTGATTTTAAACATATGTATATACAACACAAATAAACATCACAAACATAAATAACTAAAGCTAATTGTAACTGAATAACTGATCAAGAACTATTAACAACAGTAAATAAACATCATGAACATAAATATGTGAAGCTGAATATATGCATACAACCAACCAGTTCATACAAAAGAAGTCATAATAGAAGCATAGAAAATAAAAAACTATTGATGATCTGCATCATCTGCCCCACGTGGCGCTGTTGGTGGTCGTGGCGCTGGTGGATCTCTAGCCGATAATCCTGCTGCCTGTCTCCTATCTGCCTCTGAGTTAGCCAACCACCTCATCCCGTCAAGAATAGCGTTCAGACCACGACGCAGCTCGTCCGAATCGCGACACAGATCCCGAATACTTCGCTCCATACGGCGCATCCTCTCTACAACTTCACGAGGGGCACCCCGTAAACGTGAGCTGGGTATTGAGGCGGCTCTGGAGGCCCAAGGTCATTCAAGTTTCTTGATTGAATATGCCTCGTATTGCCCTGTATGAGGCATATTCATTCATCATTCAACATCAAACCCAGGTCAAAAGCCCCAAATCAGCCCCAAATTCAAAATCTAACCTAGATCTAATCTAATCAATCAAGTAATCTAACCTAGATCTAACCTAATATGTGTGAAAAAATAAAGAAAACATACCTTAATGCCCTGTAGATCCACCACCGAGTGTGTTTGAGTGTGTGTGCTTGATCCTCTGTGTGTTTAAGTGTGTGTGTTTGTGTGCTTCGTATGGCAGGTATGACGTATTGGGGTTGATATGGGTCTTGATATGACTTGAATAGACCAATACGATGCATGTTATATGTCTCATATTGGGCTATACGAGGCATACAAAGGTTTTGTTTTTTTAATTAATTAAAAATACTAATTTAACCTTAAAAATTATAAAAAAATAGTTTTATGCACAGAAACAACCACAAGCGGTCCTCAAATCAAGAACCCCCGGGCAAAACGACATTACATGAAGTTCAGTGGGTATTTACACCAAACATTCTAATCAATACCTTTCAATCTAGATCTATAACGAATCCAAAAGAACGACAACGATTTAATAGTTTCCACCACTTCGATAGCTCTCCGAGACTTGCCATTGAAAATTCTAGCGTTCCGTTCATTCCATATTGCCCATATCGTAGTAAAGATGATACCTCTTAATATGTATTTCTCTTGCTTCGTCTTTGTTTGAGTATCCGCCAACTTTATGAGATCCTTAACATCAAAAGCAAAAAAAAGAAGAGTAATGGACACCAATTTCCCACCCTAGCCCAAATTTTGGATATTTGTGACTTTATATTGATGCTTTATAATTAATATCATATAATTAAGTTAAATATTAATATGCAAAACACCCCTGAAATTTCTTTGAATTTGATCATTATTAATGTTTTAGTTTAAATCCAAATCGTCATAAGTTTTACCGAAATACACGAACTTAATTCGGTTTAAACAAACATATAAAGAAAATGATTATTTGCAAACATGCTAAAAATTCCAAATGTGTATGAAAACAAAGAAATGTGTAAACTAACTTTCGGTAGGGATAGGTTGCTTTTTTAGGTGTATGAGATTGCTTCACACCATTCAAAGATACAAAATTCTAAAGTAGGCACATATCAAGTTGTAGGATCGACGAACGTGTCACCCGAAAATCACGAGGGTTATATTCAAGGTGCGGAATCCCTTGAATATGTCTTAATAACAGAAACTAACTTGAAACAATGATAAACGATCAATTACAACACACAAACGGGTCAAAAGATTAACGTTTATATCATTAAAACAGAGCACGAGTGTTACAATGATCAAACCAACTAATCTCATACCTGGGCAGGGTGTTTGGAGAGTGTGTGTGGCAAAAACTCATGATTAGGGCAATGATTGGGTCTATTTATACCTCCTGTACTCGTACAGGTCAGTATAGGCGATTAGGATGCTATAAGACATGTTGCTATAGGCGATTAGGCCCTAATCGCCTATAACAACTAGCGAGTGGTCCCTAATCGCGTGAACAGTACACATGATTAGGAGGCTATCCACCATGTACAACATGTGATTAGGAGGCTATCCACCACGTACAACATGTGATTAGGAGACTATCCACCATGTACAACATGTGATTAGGAGGCTATCCACCATGTACAACATGTGATTAGGAGGCTATCCACCATGTACAACATGTGATTACAAGGCTATCCACCATGAAAGAAGTCCTAATCGCCTGAAGGTCCCAAAACTCCCCAAAATGCTTATAAACACTCCAAACACCCCGAAACGCGTCCAAATAACATATATACTAGCCTAGGGACATCATGTACTAACAGACTCCCCGTTGGACCAGGCTAGTATACGATTACGAGCCATAAACCACTCGATTAACCTAGCCAACGACCTATAGAGACCTATCACTAGCTAGGGACATACAGATAATGCACTTATAGACTCCCCCTTGGACCTAGCTAGTGATTTACAGACTCAACCAATCATCTAGCTGGGGACACACAAGAAGTGCATTTACAGACTCCTCGTTGGACCTAGCTGGTGATATATGGTCTTCGAGTCTTCAAGTCTTCATGTTCAACATTCTTCAACTTAGGGTGACACCGCAATGTATGACCTCTGAAGACATGAACATATCAACTGATTTGAGCTTTAGTCGTGGCTTCATAAGATCTCTTCTTGGTCGTCGATTTGCTTCGATAACTTGGGAGGAAACAAGGAATCTCCGATTTTAATGATTGACAATTCTTTGACTTGGGCGAAGATCAATATCATCTTCACTTTCACTTCTTGATTCTCATCTTCTTCAGATTCGATTGCCTGAGCTCTACCACGATCTGGTTTCTCTGAAGATGAAATATCGGGTTCTTGCTGTTTAGGATGATTTTGTTGTTCAGGTTCGTGTGACACCCGACATATTTTACTTGACATATTTAAACTTATAAGTCTACCTTAGCGGGAAACAGTTTAATTACGTACTTAACTGGGTTAGTTGAGTCGGGGTTTTCTTACGTATTGTCCAGAGTTCAATGATCTGAAGGATCATTGGTGTCTTTTACATATATACGCGTCTTGAGTCCCGTTATTGGTGAATTACATAAACTAGATTAAGTGTTATGTGTAGATTGATTCTTATGTGGTGGATTATATGCAAATACGTGTTTATATGATGTTTAGATGATTGTCCATGCTTAAATATGTGAAACATAGATTAGGGTTACATGTGCATGTGTTAGGGTGCGTTAAAATGTGCTAAACACGACAAACTGGAAATCTGGAAAATGACACCTTTCTGGTTCGACCGTTCGAAGGGTCGAACCTGGCCCTCAGTCTGATAAGGGTCTCCTTCGACCAGATAAAACTACCTTCGACCCACATGAAGGGTCGAACCTGGCTAACTATTTTAAAAATGTTACATTCGACCACCCAAGCTCCACGTTCGCCCACATGAAGGGGTCGAACCTGGACATAGTATAAATACCATCCTTAGTCATTTTTCATCATTTCACAAACCCTAAACGCCTCTAAACACTCTCTTTCGACTATTATCATTGGGGAAGGAGTTTTTGAGCTTATTTTTCATAATCCAACCCTCTAAATCATTACAAGTGAAGATCTAAGGTGTGTTCTTCATTCTAAATCCTTTTTAAACAATTTTGATTTGTTTTCATTTAAACCCCAAGAGTCCAGATCTGATATCAACATGTTTTATGGATAAAAACCTTCCTAATATCTTTCTAAATAAAACCTATTCATAAACAATGAGTTTTTATACAAATTAAACATGTGTTAATGTGGTATTATGCATTGTTTGATGATTACTTGCTGTATAGATGATATGACAACGATCTAGGACTGTTATTGATGACGAGTTATGATTGAAACATGTTACAATTGATTGTTGATGGTGTTTTGTCATTTTGGGGAATTTTGGGTTAGATCTAGGGCTTGTTCTTGATGATAATGATAAGGATATGATAGGGGGTTTCTTGTTCATGATGATCTGAGTGTGTTAAGTTGATTATTGATTAATTTCAGAAAGTTTCCTAATTGGGTAAGGATTGCATGCATTTTGATGTGACACCTCCAAAATTTACTATTTTGGGAAACTTGTAAAACGATTAGATTTTGGGGTAAAATCGGTAGGGTTTCGTAGGGATATGTTAATGATAGTTGACTGCTGTAACTCATGATGTTTCATGATGTTTTCGGATGTTTTTGATGCGTTTTTGGGGAAACTAACTAACAGGGTCGAACCTGGAGTACCTTCGACCAGTCGAATGGTCGAAGGAGGATCTCCAGGGTCGAACCTAGATTCTGAATGGTCGAACGTATTCTAAATGGTCGAAAGAGGGAGAAAAGGGGCGAAGGTGGAAGTAGAAAGCCACATTCGACCGTGTAAAGCCACGTTCGACCCTACGTTAACTAAAATGAGATTTTTGATACAAACTAAGTGTTTTATGCTTGAAACTTGTGTGTAATCTATGTGTACTTGATTAGCTTGTGTAATGGGTCACCAACGGGATGTCGGGTCAGTCTCGTGTGTCGGTTAAACTGTCAAACACGTTTTCAAACTTACTTAATCATGATCTGGACAATCGGGGACTAATTAGCCTTGGGGTTATTAGTCACAACTCTTATACAACCTTTATTGATAGATCGCCGGTATTTGGGATCATCAAGACTTGTCTTAATTCTTATTTTGGGAACGCAAACTAAGGTGAGTGTCACAGCCCCATTCTTTACTGTTTTTGGAACATTCTGGGGGAGAGACATGCGGTAAAACTTTCTAAACTTTTAAACCAACATATTACATGATACCTCATGGATACTTAGTGACCTTTACTTTCATCATTAAAGTCCTCTCATGTCTTAGTGAACCATCAATATGTGGGTACATAGCGGGGAAGGTGTGAATAGATCTATTGGGCTTGACTAGCCCCACTCGGGCCGACTAGAGGTCGGTGGCGGGGGCATATTTGTCCTATATCTTACGGCATCGGGTGATGAACCGGTGACGGGTTTGAGGCCTTCTTATCTTGTCAGAAGTGGTTCACGACACTATAGTATCATGTAACGATGTCTAACTAGCATCAGGTATAGATGTAAGGGTTGATGGGTTTGGTTTACTTATGATAAACATTTGCAAACTATATCTCTGTGACTCACCGGCACTTTATGTGTTGTCTAACTTCGCATGTTTTCTCAGGTCGCTAAGGTAGCAGGGAGTCTTAGGCGCATTGGAGTCGCACCGCGTCTAGTCTTGCATACATAAGCAAACCGGGTTGTGTTTGCATTCATATTTTGACATTGGTTTTGTAAACATTAAATTTTGCTTCCGCTGTCGTTTTCTACTTTACTTATAAACTGTGTGGTTGGTATTTCTACGTAACTTTTATTGCATATAGATGTCGTTTATTGTGACCGTTGTCTTGGATCCTGGTATGTCATGCGCCTCGCGGTAAAACCCCGCAAGTGGAATTTGAGGGTGTGACAGTTCGGGCCTTGTTCAGCATCAAGCCTAGTCGTTTGAATCATTATATGCACAGTCGTTGTGTTTGATCCTGCAGGAAAAATTAATAAAAACTGCACACAAACTACAACTTGTATTAGATACGACAAATAATCCGGACTCAATCAAATTCTTGAAGTTTATCATTTGATGAACTTTCAAGATTTGTCCATTTTGACCACCAATTTGAGAAACGAATCATTCTCCCCCTGAACATTTGATCTTTTCAAATTTCACCCTGAACTCTCATGATTGACACTTTGTGACCCTGAAAGTGATATTTGACCCTTGAATTTTGTAAACTTTAGATTTTATTTGTGTTTCGGCTTCGGATCTGAGATTCCAATTAAAGAATTTAGTATTCCAACATTGGTTAATTGAAAATAAAATCTTTTTTGAGTTTTTTTTAATAAATGCTGAAAATTAAAAAAAACGAGATGCAGTAAGTAAATATATACAAGCATTTAATTTTTTTTTATTTTCCGATAAGATGATCATATCAATTTTTGAGAAATCTATTCACACCGTTGTTCTTTCAATTTTAAACTTTATAGACTGTGAGACTTGGCAATTGCTGATATTGTTGTCCACATAAGCTTACATGCAAACCGTTGTGCAATGCTTTAAAATGATACTGATTAGGTGTATTAATAACTAACTTGCCTATGGTTCCCACACACACGACATATTCCCGTATTAAGGAATTTGCACAAAGCTTCATCGTAACGCGTGATTATGCCGTAGTTATCCGTATGTTACAAGGTACGAGGCACAGAGGTGGCAGGTCAGCAAATCAATGCTACAAAGCAACATGTGCACTCAACCAGGGTGAGGCTTATATCAATCATGATTTTCATCATATATATGATACGATGCATTAGATAATCTTTGATCATCGTCATACATTATAAGTTCCTCATTCGGTAACTTGGGATTTGGCATTGTCAGTTCTTTTAAGATACCCTGACTGAATCTAGGTCCGTAAATCAATACGACAGAAGATCAGTCAGGCTACCCCAGATAACTATCAACATAACGACCCGAAACATCTGATTTTGGCAACCCTATCAAACGAAATTACGGTACCAAGACCATATGTCGATGAGGTGTTCATCCACATAGCAAGTAGTTCGTTATGTTTGTATCACTAAGGCACGCATTACTAGGTTCATGAAGCCTATCAACACATCACTCAAAGTCATCACATGTCATTTTTTTTATCTTTACAATTCTTTAGAATGTGATAGATTCCCACTGATGTACTATCATCTCCTCTTTTTCTCCAAGAAAAATCATTTTGTTTTTTTTTTGGAAATTTCTCACCCTAAAATTCAAAAAGTTTAAAGAAATTGAAATCTTTTTGGATTTTCTAGATAGAAAAACGGTTAAACAAAAACTGATTTGCCGATGTGGTTTACTCAGTTTTTCCTAAATGCCTTTTACCTTTCAAAGATAATCAAATTTAGATTTGTCAAATGATTTGGTAAAATTGTTGGCAATTTGGTAGTCAGTGTGGACTATAGTAATCACTGGATCCTTAGTGATTTCTATGGAAGTTACATTATCAATAAGAAACTAGAGGTGATAAGAAAACGCAAACTGTAGTCACACATGTGTGTTGATAGATCCATTGAAGAACCTGGAAATGATAGCTCGATGCAGCTACCTGATTCGGCTTCGCAGGTTGCAGGAAACACATGTGACGACCTCCCAAGAACTGATATCCACCCGTTGCGTATCCAACTTCAATATTGTAACCACCATTGATAAACTCACTAAAGTCAACGAGATCCAGCTTATCGCCATTAGGGAACCATAGACCTTTGGTCGGTAACCCTTTAGATAATGAAGGAACCGTTCTGCAGCAATCACCCAGTCCACTCTTATTCATTACTGACATCCGTTGTTAAGTCGAAACTCTGGGTCTTGAATTATTCTCATCGAGCATTTTCTCTTCTTTCTTCTTCTTCGATAACAAATCCCCTCATTGATTGTCTAAGGTTACATATCCTCCAAAGATATCCTGATCAATTTACTAGAGCGATATGACACCTATTTTATGCTAAGATGCCCCACTGTCAACAATCAAATGACTGCTGATAGTTCCTCCTGGAACAACCTGCACACTTGTTCAAAGATTAGTTCTGGAGGGGAACCCAGGCCTTGACCATCTCTGGTCGGCCTAGGTCATCAATCATAGGTAGCTCCATCCATCTACCATGAGGGGTAGGTGTCTTCTTATCAACAGCAGTTGATGTAGATGGTGCTAATGAAGCAGAAAAACTCACAGATGGTGCTTCAGCTGCTTTTGGCTTCCAAATCTAGTCATGCTTAGACTTTACAGGTCTTTGGTTGACAGATTTGGGTGGTCCCTAATACTTCACCTTTGGGTTAGCCGGAGGCTTTGCCCTTTGGTTAGTCTTTGGACCTGCTTTTGGGCCTCCCTTGGGTTTTTCAACCTTGGGTTGGGCCTTTGAGCTTGATGTTTGGTCAGCTTTAGGCTTTGCACCATCAACAACAACCTTTTGTTTCTTTTTCACATTCTTTTGGTGTCACCTGAACTTGTTGTTCAGGTGACTTGTATCTTTGGTTGTTGTATTTAGGGGGCTTAAGTGCTTTCCCTTTTAATTTTCTCAGATAGGGACAATTAGCAATCAAGTGTCCAACCTCGTTACATTCATAGCATGACCTCCATTCTTCATAGTACTGAGGTTCATTTTGTGACTGTCTCGAACTAACCTGAGAAAATCTAGGGCTACAGCTCCCTTGTGAGCTTCTAAATCGAGAGGTACTCGGATATGAATCATAATCAGATGATCTTGCTGAAAAATTTCTTTGATGATTTTGAAGAGAATGTCTCATCTGATCAGTACCTTTCGATTTGATGGGATTAAGTTCATTGATCTTGGGACCCTTTTGATTTTTCCCAGACCGATTCTTTTGATTCACATGTATGGTGGGTTTGTGTTCAACATGTTTCTTCTGATCAACGAGTTTTCTGATCTGAGCTTCAGTAACTGGTACTTCCTCAAAAATATGTTTAATCAAGGATTGATCCACATTCTTAATGGGAAACTCTTTATCAGAAAACAATTTGTCAGATCCCACCAAAATGTACAGCCCTGCCGTGCCTTCAGCAAACTGAAAGTGCTTCTTTTCCGGTTCAGGTTCACATAAAATGTGATTTTTAATAGAGCTATGTGAACCTGATTGAGCCTTCTCAGTTTCCTGGGATTCTGTATTAGAATCCTCAAGGTCTGCCTCCGGTAAGGCCTTTGGTTTCAATTTCACTTTCCATCTATTTACAGAACGTTTATTGTAACCAAGTCCTTGATTTTCTTTTTGCCGAGACTGGTTTTTAAGATCTATATCATTTCTACTTAGCACAAACTTTGCAAACTGAAAACCATCTAGCTTATGTTGGGCTATTTCATAATCAGATTTTGTTTGCGCTAATTCTTTCTTTATATCCTCAAGAGTTTTAGAAAGCTCAGAATTTTCTTTCATTAAAATTTCATTTAAGTTTTTAAACTCCATTTCATTTGCTCTCAAAACTTCATTGATGGTTATGCAATTAGCAAGGTCACAAATAAGGGTCTGTTGGTTTTCAGACAGCCTTTCAATCGTACTTTGGAGTTCGGCACAGTTAGAACAGATAAACCTGGAAGATCCTTGAGCAATAGGGTCAGTTCCGTGCTTGATTTGAACTCCAACTTCTGGATTTTCATCATCAGCATCTTCCTCTTCTGATTCACTCCTTTCAGAAGTTGAACAATTTGCATCAGTTCTGTTGATTTCTTCAGAACTTCGTTCAGGATCTTGTTCACTGGATGATGATTCACTATCTGCATCTGTACTCTCTTCTGAGATTTGAGCACTCGTTAACACTTCTCCCGATTCCACAGTCTCTACTCGTTGAGCAAAACACGCAATTTCCCCACTATCACCTCCCATGAATTGTGTCTTCTGGTCAAAGCCTTTCTCAGCATGCACAGTAAGTACACTCGCAGCATCCGTGTTTGCTGAGACAGAGTGAATTGTAGGAGTAACCGAAACTACACCCGTTTCTTGATTGTTATGAACATTGTTAAGTTGTCTGGTTTGATTCGGTTGACTTTGACTAGCATCTGACATTGATTTCCTCTCGAGATGGTCCCTATTCGAACTACCAGTCTCTAAGTCATTTAAGAGAACGGATGACAGATGATTCGTCTGTTTATTTGCAGCAGCTGCGAGAGCCCACGGATTCGTATTCATTGCCTGCTGTTGAGCCGCTAGCGCCCACGAATTAGTTCCGGTAACATTCGCTTGAATTTGCGCTTGTTGCATCCGTTGCGCGTTGCGCTCGGCTGAGAATTGCCAAGGGTTCATGGGTACGTTTGTTTGATTGTTCATTTGTTGATTATATTGTTGCCTTGGTTGATTCAGATGTCCCCACGGGTTCGCCATATGTTTATGTTCGTTAAAAGTCCGATACTTAGTCAAATTTTCAGTTTCAGATGGTTATTGGCGATTGGGAATTGTAATTGTGTGTTTATTGGCGATTAGATATTTGTATAGGCAATTACAGGTGTAATCACTAGTATTACACGCGATTAGAGTGTAATTGCTAGTGAACAGTTGAGCGATTACAAGTTTATAGGCAATTGGGAGTCTTCAGGTGATTAGAATGCTATAAGACATGTAACTATAGGCAATTAGCTTCTAATCGTTTATAAGAACAGAGAATATAGGCGATTACAAGTGTAATTGTGTATACAGAATTCCTAATCGCCTATATATAGGCGATTGGAATGCTATAAGACATGTAACTATAGGCAATTAGCTTCTAATCACCTATAGCAGTCTTCCAATCGCTAGTACTGATCTGTAACTTCACTTTTGCTCAAAAACTACCATTTTTGCCTCAAAATCTTATCCAAAACGATGTGTTTAATCCCAAAAGATTAGAAAAGTTTCCAAAACAATTTAGAACAAAACCTAATCAAAAACACATGTTTGCATCCATAAAAACACACTAAGAATTTGAAAATATGGGTTTTTGTGAAAAACTCAAAGTTTCAAAGTTCAAAACAGGTTTTTTTATTAAAAATCACAACTTTCACACAAAAACCTACCTGTTTTCACTCGTTTTTGTTATTAAAACGCTCGTGATAAGAGCCTCGGCTCTGATACCACTTGTAGGATAGACGAACGTGTCACCCGACAATCACGAGGGTTATATTCAAGGTGCAGAATCCCTTGAATATGTCTTAATAACAGAAACTAACTTGAAACAATGATAAACGAGCAATTACAACACACAAACGGGTCAAAAGATTAACGTTTATTTCATTAAAACAGAGCACGATTGTTACAATGATCAAACCAAGCAATCTCAGACCTGGGGAGGGTGTTTGGAGAGTGTGTGTGGCAAAAACTCATGATTAGGGCAATGATTGGGCCTATTTATACCTCCCGTACTCGTACAGGTCAGTATAGGCGATTAGGATGCTATAAGACATGTTGCTATAGGCGATTAGGCCCTAATCGCCTATAACAACTAGCGAGTGGTCCCTAATCGCGTGAACAGTACACGTGATTAGGAGGCTATCCACCACGTACAACATGTGATTAGGAGGCTATCCACCACGTACAACATGTGATTAGGAGGCTATCCACCACGTACAACATGTGATTACAAGGCTATCCACATATATACTAGCCTAGGGACATCATGTACTAACAGACCCCCCCCCCCCCCTTGGACCAGGCTAGTATACGATTACGAGCCATAAACCACTCGATTAAACTAGCCAATGACCTATAGAGACATATCACTAGCTAGGGACATACAGATAATGCACTTACACAAGTTCATATTGAAAATTCTCCTAAAAATATAGAACGAAAATCAAGAGTGATTATTTTATTTAAAAGTATATTTTTTTATACTATCTTTCCTATTAATAAACTTTAATTTTATTTTGATAATTATGAAATACAAATGTTTATTTCGTTTGTCGATTTTATTTTTTACCCTCTGCATACAAAGCTGTACTTGGACTCAAGGCCAGATTTAGGCTAATATGGTGGATTTTTGAGAACCCACTCGATTTCGAAATTATAATGTTAATATATATAAAAAACTAGAATTGAACCGATAAGAAAAAAAATTAAGAAACCATTATAAATGATGTAAAGTGCTCCACTTTTCGTTTACATTCTCGGCCACACATTCTTTTGTTTCTACTCATTTCTTGTACTTTCGTTTATTTCAGCTATAATACATACTTTAATTTACTACTTTCCTTTCTTTTTGTATTGTAATCATAACTAAAGTCGTTTTGATTTATTAACAAAACGAGCTCTCGTAATAGACTCCAAATTTGTTTAAAGGCCCTGTGTTCAACACAATTCTCAGCCATAAATTCTTTTGTTTCTACTCCTTTCTTGTACTTTCGTTTATTTCAGTTATAATACCTAGTGTAATTGATTCCTTTTCTTTCTTTTTGCATTTTAATAATAACTAAAGTTGTTTATATTTATTTTAGAGGTGAACAGTCGCTGCATGTTTACAATAAGCGGCCAACTTCTCTCCATTATTTAAGCGTGGATGTTTCTAGTGGTCTATAGTGTGGAAGAGACTTGTCAAAGTCTTCGTCAACCATGCGGTTGCCAATGATTACCCCACCCCACCCCACCTGTTGCTAGCTGCAGGTTTCCAAGAACATGTCATGTGAACTCTGAAGCAACTATATGATCTTGCCCCCTAAAATTAAAATTATATTTTCTTTACTCTTCCAAAAATTCTAATGAAATAGATAAACTAACTCCAACACTTGTAGCCTAGTTGGTTGAGGGTCTTAAGTTTCTTATGGGAGGCTTGGGTTCAATTCTCACTAGCTACATTTGGAGGACATTGGTGGAGGGGAAATGAGGGATGACCCGGCCATTGGCTTGGGTTCGAGTCCTGATCCCGACCGGTTTTACCGATTATTTCACTGTCGTGCCTTCAGGCGGCAGGGCCGGCTCAACCCTTTAGGGGGCCTAAAGCGAATTATCAATTTGGGGCCTTTTTTCCGAAAGCATAAAATATTTTTTTTAGTTCTTGTATAGTCCGTGTTACGATACGTTGTATCTAACGAGCCAAATCAAATCATAATTAAATGGAGGGTATTTGTAATTGTCACTTTCTTATGATCTGTTCCTCTACTTCCTGGAATTACACAGCCCAATTCAGGGTTTCAAAATAAAAAATAGTGACCCTATAGATTTGGGGGCCCAAAGCCCTAGCCTCATTTCATTTGGGCTTCAGCCGGCCCTGTCAGGCGGGTGAGTGGTCGGGTTTTCCCGGGAATTGGTGGCCCGGGTACTCTTGAGTACTTGATTCGCCAAAAGGGTGTCCGAGAGTGCTCGGAATTGATTCGTTGGCTGTTCAAAAAAAAAAGAATGCCATGAAATTTTTGATGGTAGCCGGCCCTAATTAAGTTATTAGGTCCCCTTAGTTAACTTGTTGATTAAGTTGTTAACCCTAATCTTGTTCTATATATACCCATGATGTAATTATATTATGTTAGCACCTAATAAAAGATAAACCCTAGTTACAACCCGTAGACGTAGGTAACCTTGACCGAACAACGTTATATTCTCGTGTTCTTTATTTTCTGCTTGTGTGTGTGTTTCGCTTCTGCTTGAATCTACTCTTGTCGATACCTAAGAGTAAGAGATGCAACTTTTAACTTCTAGACAACAACTAACACTAGCACCACTCTATAATGATAGTTACAATTCTAAAGCACAAACTTAATGCCCCAATACTTTTAAAAGAATTTTTCACAAAAAAAGTGTTTAGTCATAAATAAAACTTCTTACTACAACACCGAACATTACATCAAAATAGCGGGCAGATTATATAATTTATTTCCAGTTAGGCTCTTCAAATTTTGAGTCGCACGGGTGCTAGAAAGTAAGAAAGATCATTGAAAGCATATGTTTCCACAATAAAACAAATAAAAAAGGATAACGATATTATGATATCTATCTATATATATAAAAGAAAACGTATATGCTGACGTGACGTGCAATGGAGGGCTCAACCTTCCCTTGAGAATGCCACGTGGCTTCATAATGGAGAGTTTTTGGTGTTTTTGAATTGTTTCTTTTTTTAATTAAATTGAGTTATTTTAGGAAAAAGAATTTAAAAATAAATTTAAAATTTTATCTCTCATATTTCCTCCCATAATTTTTAAACGTTTATATCTTTTATATACGAGATTTTTTAAAGAAAAAAATTACACCAAATTAACGAGCGTTTTATTATCTTTCCAACGAGTACCATAGTGTTATATAAAAAACGGAGAACAAATCGACTATTTTTTGTGGGGTTTCGTTAATACAGGAAAAAAAACACACAAAATGTTCATGTTATCACGTAAAATTAGATTTTGTGGGGAATATGAGTTATTACTGATTAGAATACTATGAACATGCAATGATTGAGAAATTTTGTGGTTAGTTAACTTGAGCCATTTGCAATAGGTTATCACGTAAAATTAGATTTTTCAACCCCGGAACCCTCCCGGGGCAATCAGCTAGTTTCATTAATATCCACAAACAGGTTTAAAAATGTTAATTTGTATTCTACACATTATGGTTGTTACGGTTATTGATTTTATTATGGCATAAATAAGTGTGTAATAGTAAAGTAAAATGTATGAAGGGGCATATCTTGGCTATATATAAGATTGTGTGTCCCAGCTACACTTTTTCTCAATACTTTCGGTGTGAAAGTGAAAGCATGACTTTTTGACTTTGTAATGCAATGGCTTTATTTATATTCATCGATCCATCTCTCAACTTCAATCCATCTCTCAACTTCAATTCAATCTTGAGCGTGAGAAAGAGCCTTTTTCAGTTTAATTAATTCCCCTCTCATCATCCTGACCTGATTTCACAACCTCTTAAATGGCTTCTACCTCATCATCCTCTTCAACATCTGCCCTAACAACCCATTACAAGTACGATGTCTTCCTTAGTTTCAGAGGTGAAGACACTCGTTACTCTTTTACGGACCATCTTTATGAGGCTTTACGTAAAGCGGGGATTAGGACTTTCAGGGATGACGACGAAATCCGTGAAGGTCAAGAACTGAAGCCAGAAATCGAGAGATCGATAAAAGAATCAAGGGCTTCTGTAATTGTATTTTCAGAGAACTTTGCCAATTCAAGATGGTGCCTTGATGAGCTCTGGTTGATCCTGGAGCAGAAGAGAAAGGTGGGTCATTTCGTGTTACCCGTGTTTTATAAAGTGGATCCTTCAGATGTAAGAAACCAGCGAGGAAGTTACAGTATAGAAGCAAAAGAGGAAGGTACAAAATGGACAGAGGATAATGTGAAGCGGTGGAAAGCAGCCCTAAGAGAGGTGGCTGATTTGAAGGGGATGGTTCTTTCAGGGTATGCTAACTTCAATCTCTCTGTTTATATTTATATATCTCTTTGCGTATATTGACCATATGTATTGGGATTTTTAGTAGTGTCTTGCTCTGAATCTCTTTATTTTTGGATAATCTTGATGTGTCGGGTCGGGTCGGACTAGTCGCGGGTCAAATAGTCAGCTGGTTATTTAGTATTTTATTTAGTTAATTAATTAAGTATTAAGTATGTTTGAATAAGTCCATGTAAATTTGGTCATGTAAGTTTACGTTGGGAGTTGTTTGTTGAGGCTTTTGATATTGTTTTGTTGGCTATTTAGTCTAGTCTTCCTTTTTATTAGCAGTTTTATAGGAAAGTTGGTGCAACACTTGGCTAGTATTGGTGAATAAAGTAACTTGTTTTTGTTGTTTTATCTTTCTGCAGTAGCATACATCACTTTTACAAAGCATACATACTTTTCATTTGTTTATATTCTTGTACGAGAGTTAGATTTTTGTGTAGTAGTTGTTGTGATCTTGGGTCTAAAACCAACATTTATTTCTTCTTTTATTCCAGGTATGAAAAGGACTTTATTGCAAATATTGTTCACAAAATTTACCAACAACTAGGTTTGGAATGCCTCAGTCCTCCGGCTGATCTAACTGGGATAGGCGCTCGAGCTGAAGTGATCAATTCCTGGTTGAGATATGAGCAGCCTGATTTTCCAGTTCTAGCAATTTGCGGTATGGGGGGAGGTGGCAAGACGACGCTCGCCAAACATGTTTATTACTCAAACAAGCACAACTTTGACAGCTGCAGTTTACTTGAAAACATCGAGAATCAACCTGATCGGTTGCTTGATGTGCAGAGGCAACTTCTCAAGGATATTTCGGGAAATAATAATATCATGATATCGAATGTTGATGAGGGAGCTTTTCAGCTTGAGAAGGCCATACGAATGAATAAGGTGCTTATTGTTGTTGATGACATTGATGAAAAAGAGACACTAAGCAAGTTATTTGGAACAAAGGCGTTGCATACAGAAAGCAAGATCATTATAACGGCAAGGATTCAAAACATAGATGGATGGTACGGGTCCATATCTGGTGGGTGTCATGTTCACGGAGTTGAATTGTTGAATGAGATTGAATCCTTGGAGCTTCTATGTTTTCATGCCTTTGGATCTAAATTTCCTATGGAAGGTTTCGAGAAGCTTGCATTACAGTTAGCAAAATACTGTGAAGGAAATCCTCTAGCTCTTAAGGTATTGGGTTCTTCACTAAGCGTAAGGGCTCAAGACCAATGGGAAAGAAATAACATGATACAAATTTGGAGGAGTAGAATGAATTCACTGAATTCATCAAAAGGGGATCTTGATTGTAAAATCCAAGTTGTACTAAAAAGGAGCTATGAATCATTGGCCTATCACCATCTCAGAGAGTTATTTCTCCATATTGCTTGTTTCTTTGTTTATGATTACGCATGGTATGTGGAAATGGTATTGGAGAATGAATATCAAGCAAAATCTGGGATAATGACCCTCATTAACAGATGCCTCGTTACCGTGGAAAGAGACAGACTTGTGATGCATAAACTCCTTCTAGATATGGCAAGAAATATAGTTCGTGAAGAATCCAAAGATCCTGCCAAACGTAGTAGAGTATGGCAACGTGATGAATCTTATCGTTTGTTGAGTAAAGGAGATGTAAGATGCTTTTTGTCTGTAGCTTTAAGATCACTTCCATAACCTATCATTTCAAATAAGCATATTCTAATTTCATGTATTTCATCATAGGGTTCCGAGACAATTGAAGGTCTAATGCTCCACAAGGCAAAGGCGAAGCAAGGGATGACATCAGAGGTAAGTAAAATAACTAAACTAATGCTTGGTATTTAGCAAGAATTACATTGATTTTCTCTATATGATAATTGTTATACATTAATACTCGTAGAAAAACTTTGTTGGTCCTGATGACTTCTTCATCAATTTTGAGCAGTTCTAATTTCTTTTATGAACAGAGGTGACATTATTGATAACAAAACACGGATCAGCAAGATACTAGCCCAGACATACAACACACCAAAACACCAGAGAATTGTTTTAATTAAATTGGGAAATGTGGCAAGAAATAAATTAAAACCAGGATCTTAAATCTTTGGTTTTCAAACCCCACATTTAGTAAAATTATATCAGAATCTGTATGTAATTGTTTCAAATTTAGAGACAAGTTGATTTAAAACCTCACTTAAATGAGTAACCTCCAACTTCAGGAATCTTTCAATGATAGCTATAGAACCGAGATGGTTGTGGAATATTATTTAGGACAATTGACATTTTAACATAGATATGAGGTATGTTATCTAATTTACATGTTAATTTTGCAGACTTTTAAAACAAGTTCCATTGTAAAAATGAAGAACCTAAAATTGCTCCAGCTCAAAGGTGTGAAACTCACTGGGTCATATGCGAATTTTCCAGATTTGATATGGTTGAGGTGGCATGATTGTAATATGAAGACAGTACCCTCAGGCCTATTGATGAGCTCCTTGGTGGCTATAGATATGAGATACGGAGACTGGGAAAAGTTTGAACCACCCATGGTATGTTAAGTGTTTATCAGTTGACCTTTTAGCTTCTCAGTTTTAGGCAATCTTCATTTGAATGTACAATGATAAATTCAAATTATTATTTTTGGAGCAGGTTCTTAATTCACTCAAGCATCTAGATCTTGCTTATTCTTACAAACTTGATAGCATCTGCAATCTACACCGACTCCCTAAACTTGAGAATTTGTTTCTTGGTTATTGTACCAGTTTGACTCATGTTTGTAAAACCATAGGAGACCTTGAGAATCTTTCTAAGTTAGAGTTGTCAGGGTGCACTGGACTGTGGAAGGCTTTATCGAATCAGAAGTGTATAAATCAACTGGAACGGCTAAAAGCTTTATGTATTTGTGGTGGAATTCCAGAACAGCCTTTGTTTGCCTTACCACAATCATTATCTATATTCTATTTAGATTCAAGTCCATTTGAGATCCTTCCTAGTTACATTGACCTTAAGATGCTTCATACGCTTGTCTTGAGAGGTTGTCCAAACCTCAAGTCTCTATCATGTCTCCCAAGTACGCTAAAGAGGTTGTATGTAGATTGGTGTACATCACTGGAGAGAATAACATTTCAATCGGCTCGTTTCACACTGCAGGAGGTTAGTTATGAAGGTTGTTTCAAACTGTTTGAGATTGAAGGCCTTTTTAAGTTACAGTCCATAGGAAAACTTGAGGAAGCAGATCTGGTGCATATGCCATGGATTAAGTCATACCAAAATCATAAGGTGGACCTGGTTGGTGATGTCATTACTAAAGGCAGGACTTTTAATATCCAGGTTCTCTCTCCTCTATCTCTCTTTATTATCCAGCCAGCAAATAGTTTAATATTTGACTAAGTAGCTGAATTTTGTGTGTGCAATAGATGTTGTATGAATATGGTATAAGGAGCACCTATCTCCAAGGCATAAAAGATCAAAGCATGGCTACACATGAATATACCTCATCATCCGGATTCTTATCATTTCGCGTGCCTTCGCCTCAAAAAAATCAAAGAATCCAAGGATTGAATGTAACCATCATATACAGATCATCGGGTGGTGAGAACAAAGTTATTTGTCCTCCGTTCACCAAAATCAGTAACAGAACAAAGGGTCTAACTTGGGTATACGCCCCTGTGGTGTATGGCAAACCCAGCTTTGATAACGATGTTGTGTGGCTAAGCTATTGGCCATTGGGAGATATACTTGACACTGATGATGAAGTTCATGTGAATGTCTTTATGCATAGAGAAACGATGATGTTAAGAGAGTATGGTGTGAGCCTTGTGTATAGGGATGATGGTGAAGTAGAAAAAGACGAAAAGTGTGATGAAAGGATGAAAGGCAAAGAGGTGATTGGAGGAGATCTGTCTTTGTTCCAGGTCACCAAAGGAGCCTACTATCTTTGCCGCATTGATTTCTTCAAGTCACATACCCGTTATTTCTTGAAACAGTTATTTGGTGATAATATTGAGTATACAACAGGTAACTTCCTAGCTAGTTGTTTGGATGTTTATATGTATAGTTGATATTAAGCTGCAAATAATGATACACACATTCTCTTAGATTCACGAAGATGGAGAACATATTTTGAGGCTTCATCACTGAATCCAGAGCTGGATGTTTATCAAAACTCCAATCGCATTGTACGTATATACCTTTATTCTTCTTTTTTTTTTAATCAGCATAATTATGGCCAATTCTTTTCATAAAAAGAGTTCTTTATTTCTGTTTCTTTTTCGTAATTGTTATTTTTCTATCATAATTTATTGGTCCACTAATTTTTTGAACTTTGAGTTATTTATATAATTATTTTAGAGAGAGAATGTTTTTATATTGAGGTTGGATTTTGAATCAATAGGTCATAAGCGATTAATGGCTATATATTAGTTGTCAGGCACATTATTATCTTCTTAGGTTAATTTTGTTGTTTGATCAC
This sequence comes from Ambrosia trifida, assembly GCA_028751855.1. Lineage (NCBI taxonomy): Eukaryota > Viridiplantae > Streptophyta > Magnoliopsida > Asterales > Asteraceae > Ambrosia > Ambrosia trifida. Next base: position 29,991,807 of record CM054124.1, on the reverse strand, counting down.
ATGTATACATTTCAGAAATTTGAAGTTGAGCTGGGAGTGAGCTTTAACAATGAGAGTGAAACTGACAAGATAGAGAAGGCGGTATCGGGTCTTGAGGGTGTTGAATCTGTCTCCATTCACAAAGAAATCGGAAGACTAATTGTTGTCGGACGTGTCGATGTTCAAGCAGTGGCAACATGCGTTAGAGAATATGAGAAGTTGGTTCAGGTCTTAGCTTATAAGTTCGTTTAAACTTTGTGTATATGTAATTATGTATCATGGCTTCAAGGCAACTCATCGGGGCACATTCAAATGGGTTTGAGAATCGAAACGTACGAACCGACCCAACTGAAAGCTATTTGAAACCCGCTTACAACTTGTTTGGAACCGGTACAACTACTGGTTTGCATTCATCTAGTTTGAAACCGGTTTGAACTTGAACTGGTAAAAACCGAACATAACTGGTTTTGACTTTTGTTGACCAAACCAGTTTAGGGTTCCAAACTATTTGTGTACCTCTAACTCCCATTATGTTATTTGTATAAACATACTTTTGCTTAATATTATCTATACTCTTTAGATATTAGGAAATTTGATTTTTAATCGATTGACAAGTGTGTCATTCTATGACTATGAAAGTGCATAATTTGTAGAAATTTCTTAGCACATGTTGCATCAATCAATTCACCCTGTCTCATACTCGGATTCTTGAACCACACTCGATCGACACAGGAATGGTTACAGTATCACGCGCCATCTTCGATAGTGTCGAATACTTAACCTTCATATAGAAACACTGGCTCCATCTCTACGTTGACGAGTGCATTGTTTTCGGTAGGGATAGTTTCCATGTTGCGTAAACAAGAGGACACCAAGGAAGATCAAAACTATGACTTCAAATGCATTTCTCATTATCAAGAAACAAAATTTAATTTCGTATCAACAACTCTTCTGATATAATAAAGAGAAAATCATGATATCAAACAATTTGTAGGTATATTCACAGTGTTTCCATATACAAAATGCTTTTACCATAGAATACTTGAAATATTAGAAAACTCTTTTTTTTTTACATGTGTACTTTATTTTCTAAAAGAAGAGCCATGTTTATACATTTACAGAAATGATAACTTTAATCAATAGTAACTTACTTAATCAAGCATCCTACTAAAATCGCTCAAAAGTCTTTTTGTTTTCTCAAAAATTACTCAACTACAACTAGGTGTTATAAGCCTATGAAATTTTAAACGTTAAAAATACTGTTGAAATATATGCGTGTCCAATTTATTTGTCAAACGTATAATTATAATTCAAATAAATGTTTACTTATGCTTGTGTTGTGTTTTTCATATATTGGGCTGATATATTGTTGCTATTTGGCTACTGGTTGGCTATTGTTACTGCTGGACTGCTGGTTGCTAATTGGGCTTAAGAAATATGTTACTCATGGGCTTAGCACCTTAGCATACTCGGCCTGGCCTGATCTTGTGTATATAAGTTCTTATCACATATATTTTGGGTGTGACGATGTGAGTAGTAGGTGAGCAGATCCTTGTGTTAGTGATTTGTATAGGTTGAGACTTGAGAGAGTTTTGTGTATTTCTTTTTTGTTGTCACTTCTTTTGTTCAAATTAATAAATTTGTTGTTATGTTCTTGATTATCATTTTTTGACAAATACTATAAAATTAAATGAGGCAAATGAAGTATCAAGTATATATGTATCTTGGTTAATATAGACTACTGTACATATAGTCAGCCGTTAACTCTGTGGTTTTCTTAAAATCTAAGGAATAGATTTGTAGTGCCTTGCTAGTTGTACTTTTTGCTTACAAAATAATACACATGTGGACTATCAAAGTGTCAATAGAATTTTATCAACTCACTTGGGCCTAAGGCCTAAGACCCAATTTCACAAAAATTGCCCTTTACAATTTTCTAAACAAAAATCAGCATACCTGATACTAGGGCTAAATCATATTATATAACAACACTATCAAGTTAAACCCAAGGAAATTGAGATCAATTAAGAGAGGAGAGAGAAACTTGGGCCTTTGATGTAAATTGGGTTTCTTTTAGTGGGAGAATAAGATAAGGGTCAATTGTGACTTGTAAAAAGAAATCGAACCAGTTTACTGAAAATAGGATTATTGGGTTTCTTTTACTGAAAATAACCACTTATTTTGTAAAAAATAACAGGATATTAATCGAACCGGTTAAAGTGAATAGTCGAACCTAACATTAATTATAGTTAGTAAATGGGTAGGGATATTTTTTTTATAAATAACTAGTTATTTTTATAATTTAGGTTTTTTTTTATAATTGTTATAAAATGGTTGTCATTTAATAGATGTCAGTATTACGTTATAATTACAGCAAAATTAACATTAACTATAGTTAACATTTTTCATATATGTAGCATATTGAAGTCCTCAAAATAATTGAAATATTGCCTTCTTTTGACATACTAAATTTTTTAAAGAGTAAAGTGCTCGGATGGCCCCCGCGACCGACATGTTATTTATTCTGGTGACGAAACCTAGAAGGTGATGACGATGGTGGTTGTGGTTGTGGTCGAAGGTGATGATGACGGTTAAGGGTAACAGTAAAGTTGACATCGGCAGTGTTGTTAAATAACAGGGGTGATGACGAAGGGCTATGGTGGATGTTGAAGTTGATGGTGATTTAGGTGGTGAACAATAATGACGACAGTTTATGGAGGTTTCTGGTTACAGGAAGAGTTGGGTGAAGATTGTGATGGTGAGTTGGTGAATGGTTGTTTTGCTAAAGATAAAGGGTTTGTTGGCCTCCCATTTTTATAGTTATAATTATATTTTAAAGCGATGTGTAAATATATAATTACATGAACTTCACTAAAAAACTTAACCTCTATTCAAGTTAGGGATCGGCTACGTTATAAAATCAAACATCAACCACCATATATCATTGCAATTTTAGAAAACCGAGGACCAAATCTTCAATTCATACAAGCCATAGGACCATCCAAGCACTTTACACTTTTCTTAACTTTTAAAACTGTTCATATAAAACAAATGACTAAATGTTTTTGAAGGACTCGCCACATATCTTCTCCATGGAACATGAATCATCTGAAACAATACTTTGACAAATTTAAGGATTGATGAAGATGGTCTCCAATTGGGTTTACGGATAATATTTCAATCGGGGTTATTAAATGCTTGCAAGGCCCTCATGCCCAAGATTTCCTGACTGTTATATATCCCGATCAAAAGTTTAGGCCAAAGCATGTCTGCGGTTGAATAAAGGGTCATTCTTAAATATCGTTTGATGATGTACCATGAAGATGAAGTCTGTCCGATTTGACGTAAGGTCTGCTTGGACAAATACGGGAAATATGCGGTTCATTGTAAGGAGTTGCCCGGTTTCAATATCAGCATGACTAGGTTCGGGACGTTTTTTGGGACATTTTAAGACGAGCTGGAATCTCAGCCAGGAAGGAGGTCCTTGTGAATTTCCTCTCGGATCCTGCTGAAGGGAGATCCACCATGCGTCTAGCAGATCTGCTTTTCTTTGGGTGGGCCGGGGGAGACACGCTTGTGTTGAGCTTAAAGGCATATCTCCCCTAGTTGGTTTGAGGGATAGTGGGTTTGTAGTAGGGCAAGCGGTGTTGAAGGCAGAGGCGAAGAAAGTTGAAAAGTATGCTAAAGCCTGTTGGAGAGCCAACACGTTTTTGTACCCCTGACTTTTGATACATTTGGCTCCTTGGTGCTAGAAGCTACCTGTTTCCTGACAAAGGTCCAACGGATTAATATTGTCTCGACTCCGAGGGGAAATGTTCCGTTTTCAGTAAATTAGGGTTTGCCATACAAAAAGAGAGGTAATGACGCAGCTTTTGCCCGCATGTTAGCTATCTTAATGTAATTTTCACAGTCTAGAAATGTAACGTTCAAAGGATAAAGATGGATCATGATTTTAATAAAAAGAATTAAACAAATATATATATATATATATATATATATATATATATATAAAGATCTAACATAAAATCTATAAAAATATTTAACTCAGTGCTTTTGCAACTCCGAAAACTTAAATTTTAAATTGTTTGGAACATTGTTGGGTAAAAACTAAAAAGTTTTACATACTCTATTCAACTACTAACATATTTACTAAAAATCATGACATTAGTGTAGTTGGTACCTTTCTATTGTTCCAAGTAAAAACAAAATATATTCAACTTTATGTTAAAACATCAAAAACAACATGGACACTTCAAACAGCATGTCAGCACCTTATTTAGACAATTTTTCAAGAACAAGCTTATACTAATAAAATCTTTTCTTCTATGTCAAATTTTCGATACATTTTTCATTTATATGTATGCGTATACGTATGTGTGTGCAAAAGTCCTCGAGGGACATTACAATGAGGCAATATGTCGAGTTGATCCTACGCATCATCCTGGATACACTATTGATGAATAAGTAGATTTTTTATCATGGCATATTTTTTTGAAAGACTTAGTTCAGTGGAAATTCTTGTGCAACTCTAACCTAGTGGTCACAAGTTCGAATCCCTACCCACATACTGGTGTCCTCCTTGCCTAAGCTCAAACCGGGAATTTTTTTGTGGTGTGCATGGATTGAACCTGTGACCTAACACCAGGATGAGAACCCTTAAGGAAAAACTCACCTTATCTCAAACCAGTTGGGCTGGATATCATTGCCTTTTATCATAGCATATGATATGATGGTTCATGAGAAAGGGTAATATTATTACACCACCTAACATATTTGAATGAGACAATAACAGATAGCTACGATAGTTGAAATAGACTGAATCATAGTAAGTTGCGTTACATAGTATTCATTTACTGAATTAAGTTAGCTAGGTGATTAATTTCTTTTAAATGTCAAATGACTCAGATCAAATACAACCATTATTTGTGACCATTAAAACATTAATGTTATCTCGTACGTTAGAGAGGTAGACATAGACATTACTAAGGTACCATTCTTTAGTTGGACCATTTTGCCCTCTATTCACACCTTAAATTACCTTTTTGCCATGTGTTTACACTAATATTACTAAGCAACGATTATTTAGGTGGACCATTTTGCCCTTGTCACACCTTAAATTACCTTTTTGCCAGGCATTCAGACACTGTTCCACTGACTGTTGTTGCTTAATATATATACTAATATGTTGCTGATACTTACGGTACTCTAGGAAATGAAAAATTAGCTACTAAAAATGTTAAGAGGGATTGATGTAACAACGTCCAAAACCTACCTTAAAGACCAGAACTCAATATCACTAGCTTACACAACAGAGAACACAAAGACCGTGTTGTTGGTAATTATAATGTCATTAAGTTTATGGTTAAACGCCATTTATTTGGGAGTAAAATGAAATGTGCATAAACATTGATACCTGTTACAATATTCACATAACGTTAAATATTCATGGGATTGGGGTTACAGGTAAAGATGGGTGGGTCAGAAAGATGAAAAACGATTATGGGGTTTCGCTTATGGCTTTACAAGAAACTAGAATGTGTAATGTGGGGATAAACGATATGAAAAGGTTTTGGGGAAACAGTGACATGGAGATGATGTCGGTTGATTCTCGGGGTCGTTCAGGTGGCTTGGCTACAGTTTGGGATCCTAAGGTTTTCTCTGTGTGTAAAAATGAAGTTCATCAACATTATGTATTGGTTACGGGCTTTATAAAAGAAATGGAAAAAAGGGTGAATATTCTAAATGTATACGCTCCTCAGAAATTTCGTGAAAAGAAGGCGCTTTGGGGTCTTTTGCTTAATATTATGATAAATACGGAAGGTATGTGGGTTCTGTTGGGGGATTTCAATGCAGTGAGATATCAAGATGAAAGGAGGAATTCAGTATTTAATCAAGTTGTGGCTAAAGACTTCAACGATTTCATTGAGGAAGCTGGTTTAAAGGAATTTTGTATGAGAGGTTTTCGATTTACTTTTGTAGCTGGTACAGGTTCAGCTTTGAAAATGAGCAAAATTGATCGGTATTTAGTGTGCACTGAATTTTTTCATAAGTGGCCAGAGGCTTGTCTACGGGCTCTGCCAAGATATCTTTCAAATCACTCCCATTTGATGTTATCACTCAACAATAAAAATTATGGCCCCCGTCCGTTTCGTTGGTTCAACTCTTGGGTCGATAGGGAGGGTTGCTCTGAATTGGTCAGTGATACTCTTAACAACCTGAAGCTTACAGGCCATCCAGATGTTATTTTATCTACTAAACTCAAGAAAATACAGTCGGTTCTTATTAATTGGAAGGTGAGGTTGGATTCAAAAGAGAAAGAAGAAATGACGAGTCTTAAAGAAGACCTAGCGGCTCTTGAGAAGAGGGGTGAAAATAGGGACCTTTCTAAAGAAGAACAATGGGTTTGGACTGAATGTCATACCCGTATTCGTGAATTAGAAGCTGCGTATAATAAAGATTTGAGGCAAAAATCCCGAATTCGTTGGTCGTCTCTTGGTGATGAGAACACAGCTTTTTTTCATGGGGTTATAAATGGTAGGAAGGCTATTAATTCTATTCCGGGTCTTATGGTGGATGGAAATTGGGTGTCTAAACCAAACTGGGTGAAAAGGGAAGTTTTAAAATTTTTCAAGTCTCATTTTTCAGAAAAAAAATTATACACAGACCTGTTCTAAGACCCGGGAATTTTAAAAAATTAAAGACAGACATGGGTGAAAACCTTATCGCTCCTTTTTCTATAGAGGAGATCAAAAGCTGTTTTTGATTGTGGGATAGATAAAGCGCCAAGACCGGACGGGTTCAATTTTCATTTTGTGCGCCATTTTTGGGATGCTTTAGAAGGTGATTTTTTCCAAATATTATTTTCTTTTCATAATTCGGGTGAGATTTGTAGAGGTTGTGGTTCATCTTTCAACTTTAATTCCTAAAATCAAAAACCCCACGGATTTAAAGGACTATAGACCCATCACTGATCTGGTAGGTTTAATAAGTAAAGTGATATCAAAGGTGCTAGCTAATCGCCTTAAACATGTTATTGGGTTGGTTATTTCGGAAGATCAAACTGGTTTTTTTGAAAGGAAGGAATATCTTGAACGGGCCTTTAATGGTTAATGAAGTTTTATCTTGACTTAAAAAAGAAAGGTGAAAATGCTTTTTTGATAAAGATCGATTTTGAAAAAGCATATGATAATGTTAATTGGGGGGTTTTTGATCTCGATCCTTCAACAAATGGGTTTTTCTGGTAAATGGTGTATGTGGATTGAAGGAATTCTAAAGTCAGCAAGATCCTTTGTGATTGTTAACGGGTCGCCGACTTTTTAGTTTCAGTCTGAGAAGGGGTTGAGGCAAGGAGACCCGTTATCTCCATTTTTATTTCTTGTTGTTATGGAAGCTTTATCTTCCCTTTTCTACAAAGGCGCTGATGAAAAGGAGTTCGCAGGTTTAAAATTGGGTAATGAAGGGCCACTAATTTCACATTTGTTCTATGCGGATGACGCCCTCATTATGGGGGAATGGGATTGATGGGCCGGTCATTACGGTTCATACAAAACCTAATTAACCTAGGTAGATAGGATAAGTAGGGTATCAATCCAAGGAGCGTGTGGTTAGTGGATATTGTTTAGTTGATTAAACGTGTTACTTATGAAGATTGCTAGAGAACTTGCAAAGTTTGTACTTGATTCATTTAAGAATTTGATTGAAAGGGTTTTGTTATTATATTAAAAACTTGAATTGAAATGAATGAAAAATAATGTAGTTTGTAAACAATTTAATTAAAAGGATCACACATAGGTTTCAACAACTGAAGTCTAAGGTTTCACAAATGGGTTAAACAAATGTAGTGCAATTGGTGTTAACGGGGTGATTGTTCAATAGGCTTAGGTGTCAAGTTTCATCAACATCAGAGATGGACTAATCTACACTTCATTACCTAGAACATACAACCCTATGTTTGTATTAGCGCAAGAAAACATGTTCATGACACTAAAAATTGGCACAAGATCAATTAACTAAAATGAATTCAAGATAAGATAAATCGCAATTTAATGGAATGATTCAAACACACAATCACACAATTAAAAGTTTAAAGTAATACCCAAATGTTTAAACCCTAAAACCTCAATTGTTTATTTCCTAGGCATGATACAAAGAGATTAGCCACTCATGGCCATGGAGCTTGCTTCTTCAAAAGTTGGGTCTTGAATCTTCATAGTCTTGAATAATAGGATGATTTGGTGTTCTTGAATTGAAGGAATGATTAGGTTTTGATAATATGGATTGGTAATGATAAAGATACCCAATTATGAGCCTTCAAGATGTTTAAAAGCAAAAAAAAAAAAACGAAACTCCCGTTTTGATACGCATTAAAAACAATAAAACCAAGTTTGACTGCAGGTGCTGTAGGCTACGGGACATTTGGCGTCGCCTACGCGAGTTCCGTTGTCTACGCCAAAAGTGGCGTAGGCAACGCCAGGTCTTCTTTGGCTACGAGATTTTGCTCTGTCCTATGGCATTTTGGTCCCCTTCTCCTACGCGAGTGTCGTAGGCTATGCCAAAAGTGCTGTAAGCGACACCAGCTTGTCCCGGACACCTGTATCAGCTTTTCTTGTTCGGTTTATCACCCCTTGTGCTTTCGAGATGTTCCAAAAGCTCCAAATTTGCACTCTTTTTGTGTTAATACCTGAAAATCATAAGACACATCAAAGTAGTGCTATTCCATAATCATTTATGCATTAATCAATCAATTTAGCTTTGTTAATTCTTGAGTTTTTACCAACCCATCACATCCCCACACTTGAGCTTTGCTTGTCCTCAAGCAAATTTGTTTATTGCAAACCAACTAAGTAAATCAAAAGATCCCACCTTTCTTGTCGATTCTCAAATGCGGTCCCTAGGCATACCCTAACTCACAAGACTTACGCCTCTTAGTATATTTACATCCCAATGGTTTCCATGTTGCTCAATTTTGTAAAAAAAAAAAAAAAAAAAAGATGCCAAACCAAATCCGACAAATATCAAAGTTCACATTCTTGCGCACCCCTCACAATGGTTCTCTGTGCTCGGTTTAATCAAGACTAGTCATGATGCACTAGTATTTTATATTAATCACTCAAAATTGATTATAATGCATATTAGTATAGGCTTGCAACTAAATCGCCTTTTACCAAAAGGTCTTTAAGGGGTTGTAATGGGGCTAGGTGAAGGGTATGGAATGGGATATTTGAAGTGACTATGGTGATGAAAATTCGACTTTTATTATAACGACTAAATAACTACTCAACTATAAGGCAATGTTGCACCTTTTTATTCAACCACTAACTCAAGCATATTTTTGTGCTTTTCTAAGAGAATTTTCATTTGTTTGAAGCGTATTTGTTCTCATGCTTTTCAGATTTTTTTTAATTCACATTGCAAACTATTTACAATACAAAGCAAAATCCTAAAACCGAATTTTCATCACTTGGGTTTAAAATTGAAAAGGCTAAATGGGTTAAATGGGTTCACATGGGTAATCAATTGAAAAGTTAAAGGCTCAAAGTTGTTTAACTAGGGGAGATTGTTTTTGGGTCAAGGATATCAAATTGGTGTAAAAATAAAAAGGGCAAACCTAATGCCTTAATCATTCTTGTGTCACAATTGGTCTAAGGTGGCAAGCGTATTGAAAGTTGCAAGTTCTACCTCATGCAATTATAATGGCACACTCAATTCAAAAGAACACAATATAGACGATTTACAAACATGTGTTGACTATCACCAGACGTTACAAATAACCACTATGAATGAAACCAATTATTGAATTTCCATAAAGGTAAACAACTGCGATATTGCTACAAAGGTGAACTAATGCCAAACTAAACTTGCAGAAAACTTGCAACTAATCTTGCTAATACATACAAATCAACTTTCATTGTAACATGGAGATAATCTTGCCTACCACTGTTGAATAAACAGAGACATATTTGTTTTTTATACCCCCACCAGTCTTCAAGAAATAGTCTTGCAAAAAACCGTCACTCTTGAACCGTTGCTAATGATACAAATAATATTTTTCTTTGACTGTAAGAATCTTCCAAAGATCAGCTTTCAAAGATCAACATACTCAAGGTGCTTCCTCATATACTCTGCTTGCTAATGGAACATACAAAAACTTTCACGGTTATGCTTCAACTACAAACCTTGAAAACAAACTCAAGAAATAACAAATTCAACAAACATACCTGTTGACAAGTACAACAGCGGGAACCAAAAACACAGCAGTAAACGGAGACGTTTTTCTCAAAAGACAAGCATAGTGACGTAAAAGCATAATCGCAATCAATGTCTTGCCTTACCCCATCTGGAAAAACACTATAGTGTTCTCCTTGATTGCTTGACCTAACGCCTCTATCTGGTAATGGTAAAATATTCACAAAAATACTACATCAAGCATGACTCAAATTAATCAAACACATAAGTTACATAGACAAAAACTTCGACGCATTAAACAAATGCATAAATGTCTTAAAAAAACAAAGACATACCTATCTTGAGTTTGATGCTGCCATTGTTGAACCATTGGTAATGGTACAACTAATATTTTTCTTTGATTGTAAGAAAATTCCTAAAATCAACACCTTTTTCAACCTAAATACTCTGGTTGCTAATGGAACAGACTAAAGATTGACGGTTACTGGATTGCATAGAGATAAATTTTATTATTATTGTTATGATCAATTAGAATTTGGTTACCTAATACTTGAATACTTCGATCTGAACGTGAGTGTGAGAGAAGCATTTGTTATGATTTAAGAATTTAAGAGAAAGCAGTAAATTATTTGAGAGAGAGAGAGAGAGAGAGAGATGATACCTTTATATAGTTGTGTAATGGGGTTTTGAGTTTGAAATTTGAATTTGGAGCTCAAATTTGAAGCAACAGTTATAAGAACCTCTGTTAAAGCAAGTGACAATATTTAATTAATTTATGAAGCACTGTTCAACCAAGTGGCATTATTTAATTATAACTTTAAGCTAACTAGTGACATCACATTTATCATCAGCAAGGCATTGTTGGCATATCTCTATGGCTGACACATCAGCTTTTCTAAGCATTTCTTATGTCACTCACGACTCTCATATTATAGTAAGTATAGATTAATAGATATATAAAGTAAAAGGGGTGGGACACATGGCACAAAATGAGGCCATCCCTCCCCTTAATTTCCCTCCAATTATTAAATTATTTTTTTCTCTTTCATGTGCATGCATATGCATTTTTCCACACGAATTTTTAACTTTAACAACTTTTTATACGACATTTTTTTTGAAAAAAAATACACCAAATTAACAAGCGTTTTATTATTTTACAACGAGGGCCATAGTTCTATACAAAAAAAAGAAAAAAAAAACCCGACTTTTTTACGTGGTGATTAATGAAATATATACTTAAATTATATATGAGTAAAGAAAAAAGTCTTAAGACATTAAAAGTTACTATCTTACAATCTTTTTAATCGAAAGCAGTTAGATCATGTTTATTTATATTTAATATAGATCTTCACTACTTATCTATTAATTGTTTATTTAGTGAAAATTGAACAGGTTTGTCAACCATTAACATAAGCTCACTTTACACATTAGAATCACCTACCATCATCATCATCATGACATATCATTTGATACTAATTTGTCTTTTTTTTTTTTTGGGATCACATCGCAACTTTAGAATGTATTGAAAAAGTGACAGTTGTACATAAACGTGTGTTGATCGTTTATAAAAAAATAATAAAACAAAAATTAAAAAAACCGCATATTCCTTTAATAATATACGCATTTTGTCACTTCATATTAGATTATTCTATTTCAAGACGCTCCCGAGGATAAACTAGTACCCAAATATAGGTTTCGATAATTATAAAATTTTGAATGCATATGTATATCAATTATGAGAAAGTTTGTTGTATAAAGAGTGTTAGCGTAAAAAGTGTTAGAATGATTTTGGGCTTTTGATAAAAAAATAAATCAATGGATGAGATTAAAATAGGAAATGTATACGTTGAGTTTTCAAAAGAGAAAGGGAATGGCAAATTAGGTATAACCTACAATTGTTGAGTTCCACCACTATTTTTTAAACGTCCATAACTTTTTCATACGACATTATTTAAAAAAACACACTATAAAAACAAGCATTTTATCCTCTTTCATTTACATACCATATTGCTATACTTTAAAAAAAATACAAAATTTTGTTAGGTTGATATTACTTGCTTCTAAATGTAAAAACTTGATATTACTTACTTGCGTTTAAATATTCATAAGCTATTGTGTTTGAATTTAACAATAGCTTTTTGTTTTTTAGTTTGTTTCTTTGTGAGGCGGAAAGCCACGAGGTTGGAAATCAATTTAAATCAATTTGAGAATAGTAATAATTTTGTTTTTTTTATGTTTGTCTATTTTTGTGAGGTGAATAATAACTGGATGTTGACATTATTTCATGGTTTTGCTAATATCTTCTTTCACCTCATGTGATGGTGGGATATTGCTGTTGTTAGATTCCCACAAACTAGTTACTTGAAAATTATTAATTTATAAAGAAAGAGAATCCTTATTACCTACTTTATATGAACAATCTGTAAACCTGCTTATATGTATGTAAAACTTGATATTACCTGCTTGCGTTTAAACAATAATAAACAATAATAACTTGCGTCTAAATGTAAAACCTTGGTATTACTTACTTGCGTTTAAATATTCATAAGCAGTAACAACTTGCGTCTGAATGTAACAAACTTGATATTAATTACTTGCGTTTAAAGATTAATAAACAACAATATACTTGCGTCTAAATATTATACAGTTTTAAACAATTGTATTAAACACGCAAGTTATAACATATTAACACGCAAGTTATATAATATGTTCATTTTAATCTTTGAGTTGTTAAACGATGATATCTACTTATTTATTTTCATTTATTATTTGCTTAAATCAAATGAAATAACACTTTCTGTATTTCACCTGCTTATTTAGATAATAAACTTCATTTGTTTACGTAATAAACATTGAGAACTATTAGTATTCAGATGTGTTTACGTTCTGCAACAAGGTTGTTTAACCTGATGAGATTTATTGTTTCTGCATCTTCATTGATTCACAAGAAACTACCCATCTGAACTTCTTTTTATTACTTTCATTTCCTTTTGACAAATTACAATGACAATAGTTCTCAGTTAATGTACAGAACAAGCTAGTCATGAACAATGGAAAAAGAGAAGAACAGAGCACGATCAAGCTATCAACCCAGCGATTTTTTTTTTTAAAAAAAGTATAGCAATAGGGTATGTAAATAAAAGAGGATAAAAAACTTGTTTTTATGGTGTAATTTTTTTAAAAAAATAATGTCGTATGAAAAGGTTATTGGCGTTTTGAAAATGGGGGAGAAAATTGAAAAAAGTCAACAATTAAGTTGATGGACAATAATACCCTTTTTAGCTAGGGACATGTGTCAACCACTTATTTTTTCTTACGTTTCTCACCATAATCTACTTTTCACGCTAGCCTTACCCATCAATTATTAATTAAAAATTACAATAATATTAATAATAATAATAAAGAAATGGTTGGTAAAAACTAATAAAGGGAGCCCAGCTGGGGAGAGGTGGGAGGGTTTACCTCTTCGGAGGGTTCCCGCCCGGGCTTGATCTTGAGTTTGAATCCTGTACACCACAAAAAAAAATCCATGTAACGGTTTGAGATAACTTCAAAGTGGACACCGGTGCGTGGGTAATGATTCGAACTCAGGTTAAGGGGTTGTCTGTCGATTGGTTTCACCGCTGAAGTACACATTCCAAAAAAAAAAAAAAAAAAAAAAAAAAAAAAAAAAAAACAACTAATAAAGGTGGGGTATCATGAGTTTCATTTATTCTTCTCGGGATTGGTGGTAAAAAGACTTCATTCTCCTATAAATACTCACCTTTTCTCCTTCAGTCTGCAACTACCTCCCCTTTTCTCTGCACACATTGTGTGTTTCAAGAACCCTAATTAGGGTTTATGTCAGAAAGACAGAAGATTTCAAGATCTGCAAAACAGCCATACAAATGGTACTCTCTCTATCCTTCCACGGCTTTCTTGAACTGCATGTGTTTGATCTTTCAGATCCGTGTTTTTATATTTAATCTTTGCGGTTCAATAAAGCTATGGGAAGATAGAGACAGAATCAAAGCAAGAAGAAGCAAAAAAAAAGATACATTATTTACTGATTTTTTTTTAATTATCTCATTTAATTTATTGTTTCTTAAATTCAGTTTCATTTTCTTGATTTAAGGTTTAGTTTGAATCTAGATTATGCATCAAGCAACCATAACGTTTTTATTTGACTTGATTTATAAATCACAATTTAATATCTTTTTCTTGTGAATTTGTGAATTATTTTCTTGATGTTATAAATTTCAAATCATTTATTTTTTGAAACTGTAGGTAAAATAATAATGACATTATTGATAGGTTTCTTTCGTGTTTATAATTTCTATCCTTCTCTATTTATATATATATATATATATATATATATATATATATATATATATATATATATATAGGGTAGGGTTCAATTGAGAACCAACCCTTAGTTAGGAACCTTAGGAACTAATCTTAGTCATTGATCTCTAATGGCATGATTGTAATTAAATGCAACTTCATTTAATTAATTAAATTAAATTAAGGGTAATTTTGTATTTTTCATCACCCACCAAAATAGGAAGTTAATTAATTAATTAATTAGATTAGGATCTTTAATTAAATATATATATTTAGTTTTTTTTATTCTTTTTACATACGTTTTTTTTTAAATTTGTTTTCTAATTTAAGTTAGTTTCTTAATTCTTTATTAAATACGTTTTTTGTGTATGCGTATATACACTTGTGCTTGCATGGTCTTCACATATTCAGTGTTTCTACTATTAGTAAATATACAATAAAACTAGTGTATATTAAACTAGTGTATATTAGTATATATAGATGTACAATAAGGATATACATTAATGTATATTGATGTTTTAATATACTGATAGAAAATATATAATATTATTAGTGTATGTTAATAAACATAGATGTACAAATAGGTTATACATTAATGTATACTAATGTAGTAATGTCTACTGTTAGTAAATATAAATTAACGTCGACGTATGTTAGTATACATAGATGTATATATATATAATATACATTGGTTAACAGACAATGTATCTGTACGCTTCAAAAAAAAATTATTGTATCTGTAAGTTTCAGCAAATATACACTAGTGTATAACAACCTAATAAACTAAGATGAAATCTAATTGTATCTGTGTGCTTCAACGAATAACACTAAGTAATACACCAGTGTATAATTACAATTTTGTACGTGAAAAAAGATGAACTGTATAATCCAAGACAAGTATTTCGCAAAATATACACTAGTGTATAATTCGAAGTGTACTTCGAAAACTGAATCTGGGCAATCCAAAAACTGCTATTTCGCAAAAAATACACTAGTGTATATTATACGTTGGTATATAGCTGTCGTAAGTTGAAGTGTACATTGGTGTATATCAATTTTTTTTTGTTCATTCATCATCAACACATATATACAATGGTGTACATTAGTTATACATTGATGTATATCAGTTTTTTTCTTTCATTCAACATCATCAACACAGATATACATTGGTGTATATTCGTTTTTTCATTCATCATCACCAACAAAAATATACATTGGTGTATATCAGTTTTTTTTATCATCATCATTGACACAGATATACAATGTATATTCGTTTTTCCATTTATCATCATCATCGTTGACACAGATATACATTGATGTATATCAGTTTTTTTCTTTCATTTAACACAGATATACATTTGTACATTAAACCAATGAGGTTGTACAAAAACTATATACACCATTGTACAGTACCATAATACAAATGACGTGTGAAAAAAAAAATGCTTTTCATTCCACTCAATTAGAACGTACAAACAGATATATGTAATGTATAAACATTTGCTTCAAAATAAACATTTGATAATTGTATCGATCCTTTAACCAACTCATATACAACAGTGTATTAAGGATTAATACTTCGTCATCCTAACTTTACGTACAGCAAAACTGCCATAATACAAATCACCAAAAAATATGAAATCGAACAAAAACCAATTACAAAAACAAAAAAAATACATAAATACCTTGATTCTCAACACTATTTAGCAAAAAAGGTTGCGATTGTGTTTCATGATCTTCGATATCGTGAGAAAGTGATTGAATGTTTTCATGAATATGATCATTATCCATCACGTAAAATATCTTAAAACGATGGAAGCCTAAATCGAACGTGATTTTTTTGAACGTGAATCTTTGAAGAAATGAAAAGATAATCGATATTGAAGAAAAAGTGATTAAGATGTTGAGAAATTTTAGGAATGAATTGGAGAATTATGCGCAGGAAGTTTTAGTAACTTCCATTAATAAAACTTTTATTTTAAATTAAAATATAATAGATAACTGTTTAATTACATCCCTACCCCTTAGATCAAGATTAAAGATGAAGGGCTAGGATTGGTTCCTAAGTTCCTAACTAGTCCCTTGGTTCCTATTTGATCTTTTTCCTATATATATATATATATATATATATATATATATATATATATATATATATAGGGGAAAGTTAATTTGAGAACACCTATATTTCGTGCGAACCGTGAGAACGACATTTAAAACCATTCAAATTCAAAATTTCTTTTTACACTTGTTTTTATTACTAAAATACAATCTCAAAAACACAATTTACGCGTAAAAATTCAAACGTATACGCAAATAATTTGTTTTTACACATGTGTAAATTTACTGTTTATACATATGTAAACTGTTTCATTTACACATGTGTAAAAAGTTAATTTGAAAGTGTTTTTGCAAGAAAAGATGAATTATTTGGCAAGAAAATTTATTTACTAATGTTGTATTTTGATTATAATGAGGTTTGTATTAAAAAAAATTGATTTTGATTGATTTTTTTACTTGTTCTCACGGTTCTCACAATATTTAGCGTTCTCAAGATAACCCTCCCCTATATATATATATATATATATATATATATATATATATATATATATATATAATGTGTGTCAGTGTGTGTATAATTTTCTTGGATATATACATATATTGTCTACACTTTCTCTAGGGATCGATCTGTTTCTTCCACATTAGTTGTTGGTTCTTGGATGTATATACCCAATTTTTACGATGTTATTAATTTATTGTTTTTGTTGTCTAAATTTGATGTGTATATCTGTCATGGTGGAAATTAATAATTGAGAACTAAATGTTATTTAATATTGAAATTATTTTGCCTTTTAATTAGTTATTTATATTCCTTTGAAAAGAAAAACCACATATTTAAATTTCAATGAATATTGTAGGGTACCAATCTATATTGTATGTTCATGGACCACATGAACATAATGCAAGTCTGCCTTTCTCATATGGAACGCCTCCCCCTCACCACAATTTTAAAGACATTCATGTGAATTAGGTAAAACATGTCGAAGAGCATTTTAGTGTACTAATTCACGATTTTCTTACCGTATTAATATGTAGGGGTTGGCTAAATGCACTCCTCTTTTTTACTAATTGCACTCTCTTCTAAAAAAACAGTTTAAAAGTTATCAAATTCTATCCTTCTACTTTAAAAACAAAATCATTTTAACAACTCATCTTCTTCGTGTAATCAACCATTTTTAAGTTACTCACCGATGAACATCATCTTCATCACATAATTGAAACATCACCGTCCCATGAATCTCGTCATCATCTCGGTGGTACAAAACCCCATCTCAAATATTGTTAGTTTTAATCTTTATGATTTAATTACTATAGTTTGAGACAAACTTAGATCAGGATAGAAGAGGAAATTTTATAAAAAAAAATATAAGGTTTAATTATGTTTATTTAAAAACTTTAAAGAGGAGTGTAATTAGTAAAAATAATATAAAAGGGTGTATTTAGCAACACCCATGTAACCAAAGCAATTATGTGTTCGAATGTCTGAATTCTAAAATAATTTGGTCAACCTATAATTGAGAACTAAATGGTATTTAATAATGTAATAATGATGAAGTTATTTAGCTTTCTTTAAATATTTTCTAGCAAAGAAAGTTTCTTTTGGGCTATTGATTTTTTTTTTGAACGATCAACTAAAGTATTGCCGGGTATTCTGTACGCGGCCCCCAATGGTTGAAAGGGGTTCCAGACGGCCTCTAGTCCGTACGGACAGAGCCCTTCGGCCCACCTGTCTCCTGTTCCAGGGAAAACCCGGCCCACAAACCCGCCTGAAGGCACGACGGTAGTGAACCGATAAAACCTGGAGGGATCAAGAGTCGAACCCATGACCATAAGGGTCAAGGGTCTCTCCATCACTTCCCAACCACCTACCCCACCACAAGGGTGGGGGTATCCATCACATGCCTCCCGTGGGAATCGAACCCGACTCCCCCAAAGAGAGAACCGGCCTTTTTACCACTAGGCCACATGATCAGATGATGTAAAGTCTGATTTTAATTTTTAATTTTAGATGATGTAAAGTCTGAGTTTAGTGTTAGTACATGTATGTTAGATGTCTTTAGCTTAGTATATGTGTTTATTTAACGTTTTGTATGTATTTGGATGTGTTTAGAATGATAAAGGGCATTTTTGTAACAGTACACGCGACTAGGTCTTGATGGCATGACTAGCATTTCTAGTCATGTGGGAATCAAGACAACTAGCAAGCTAGTCGCCCCACCTAGGCGTGTGCTAGAACCCTAGTCGCCCGAGGGCCCTGGACGACTAGGAGCAGGTATAAATACTTGCAATGATTGCCCTAATCATTTCAGCTGTCATTTCACACATTCCAAAGTCAGAGGTCATAGGTTTTCAAGTTTGGTGATTGTATTGTACAATCGTGCTCTGTTATTAATACGATTACAACCTTTAAACCATCTTATGTGTGCTTTTGATAGCTCGTTCTCGTGTTTGTTGGCATTTTTTGTTATCCAAACGTCGTCTAGAGGATTCTGCACTCTAGACGAACCAGGTCGTAATAGGACGGTTATCCGAAAACGATCATACAAGTGGTATCAGAGCATAGGCTCTTATCACGAGTGTTTGATAACATAACGGATTCAAAACATGGTGTTTTTAGATTGAAAATCAGTGTTTTGGAATAAAAACCTGTTTTGAAAGTTTGAAACTTTATGTTTTGTGAAAAACCAACATTTTTCAAAATCTAAGGTTGTTTTAATGGATAAAAACATGTGTTTTTTTATTAGGGTTTGCTCCAAAAGTGTTTTTACAACTTTCCTAATCATTTGGGTATCAAACACATGTGTTTTTGATAGATTTTGAATAAAAAAAATGATGATTTTCGTGCAATACAAGCCAGCAGACTTGCAAGTAGCGATTAGGATTGTCTGAAGCGACTAGGTTTCCCCAATCGTTACTAATATCATACGACTAGATTCCTAATCATGCTACAGTACACACGACTAGGAAGCTAGTCACCTGTTGAACCTTAGTCGTCCCAAAAACCCGTAGTCGTGTCACCGTTCACACGACTAGGATTCCAATCGCCTATTTTCAGTCGTCTGTAACCATTTTGCACTTAAAGTTTGTCTAAGTATCGGACCAATATTAGATTGTATAACATGGCTAACCCATGGGGACACCAAAATCAACCGAGACAACAGTATGACAAACCCATGAACACGCAAATGAATGTACCAACTAATCCATGGGCATTCTCGGCTGAACGAAACGCGCAACGGATGCAACAACAGCAACAACAAGCTAATGTTGCCGGAACAAATCCGTGGACGCATGCAGCTTAACATTATGCCCAGCAGCAACGTATAATGAACGGGAATCCTTGGGCACTCGCAGCCGCTGTAACTCAATAACCACAACATTTGTCTTCAGTGCTCCTAAGTGATCTAGAAACCGGTAGTTCAACAGGGCTCCAAAGTTGCAATTCATGTCTGATTAACACTCTTGGAAGGGGTGGTTCAAGACACATGTTGAGGGTATAAATGGATTAGTTTGGGCATCGATCGAGAATGGGAATACAAGACCAATGATAGGGAACTCTAACATTCCAGTTGCCTTAGACGATATGACAGATGATCAGAGAAGAAAGTACAACTATGAGAAGAAGGCAATGGCTGCTTTAACACAAGCACTTCCCAAAGACATTCTACATCAGTTTGCACAATGTACAACCTCTCAAATTCTTAGGCTTGTGTTGGCAGAAAGGAATGAGGGTAACGAGAAGACTCGGAAGATCAAGATGGATCAACTTAGGAAAGAGTTCGAGAATTTTGCTGCAATTGGAAATGAACCACTACGGGATCTGAATCCACGATATTATCACTTGATGTCGGAGATGTATCAGTACGGGGTTGTTTATACATCAGCTGAACTAGTTGAATGTTTTGCGGATGCACTTCCTCCTCCTCACTGGCATCAGTGGTTTAACATCTAGAAGTCCAACAATCACTATCAGACCATCTCCATTAAGACTTTGTGACCGAGCTCGAGAACAAAGAAATTGATGAGATAAGAACGACAAACAAGGCGTTTATTCCTTAGAATCCTAGCATCTACTACGGGACAGCTCCTCAAGATATCAGTGTTGTAGTATCTAAACCACATACAACTTTTGTCCTTAACCAAGATCCTGTATTTGCTTTCAACAACTATGGTCCCCCTCCAGATGTTGCTTTCAAAAACCATCCGTTTAATCATCCGATATTAGACTAGTTAACTTGTTAATAAGTTTACACCATGAAACTATAACCGGGTATTGGTTTGGTTAAAGTCAATCGAATAATGATTAAAAATGCTTATCGGCACGTAAAAGGGTTTTAAAAGCTTAATGGTGTTGTTACTAATCTTTGACACAGTTAATGATCTTTGCTAGTTATTTTGGTGAAAATAGCGATCTTAGTAGATCTCTGTTCAAAGTTGGTAAAATGGAATAGGTTGTGAAATGATCTACTTTATGCTAGTCTAGGTGGTTGTATTGTGTATTCGGTATTGCTTTCCTTGATTAGTGAGGTTAGAAAACTCTTAACAGATGACTAACTTATCTTTAGAAGATTTGCATGAGATCATATCATCTGCTCGCTAATAAACAACTTGAGGTGGTTAACGTGTATATTCGTGTTAGCTTTCTGTATAGTTGTCATGTTAGGATTCCAGAAAGGGATACTAATTGTCAGAAAATGGGAATGTTGATCACACGCCTTCATATCATATGATATATAGATGACATGCTACGATTGGTATATTATAGTTATATTTTGTATGTGGAGTCTTACATATGTTAATTTACTATTTTAGAATTAATCTAGCTAAACAAACTTCCACTTATCTTTTACAGGTAAATCGGGGATAGAGTTTTAGTACAATCGCTCCGCGCACGTCCATGGATCGATATCTGGTTCTTATATGTACTTACTACATATATGACAGGGTACACTTGCCTTTTGTGTGTGTTTTATGTTAAGGTCTAAACCATTTTTATAAATATTAAAGCAAAACGTGTGTAAAATCACCGCTAAATTATGCATACTCACAGACAAATCAGTGGGGAAGCTGGCAGAGTAGGGGAACGGGCGGAGGGAGAATGTGTCTTCCACAGCTCAGTAGGGGGAACAATTGTTCCCTCCTTAGCAACATCTTTCGCCGCTTTCTCTCCTTTAGAGCCAGCGCTCCCCCCACCATCCCCACCGCTCTTCAGCACACCAAGACTAACTGCAAGAAAATATAAAGAAAAACATAATATTAGTCAAGAGAAAGATGAAGAAAACTGGAAAATAAAGTTTAAACTATACTTAATAAGCATTTCGTCCTCAACATCGGCAATGATGTTATCCAATCTCATCTTCTTGGCCAACGGGGAGGACAGGCCTTTGGCCGGGGACTTCTCATTTGATTTGCGCTTGGAGCGCGAGCCCGGCATGTTGTCTTCAAACCCTCATGTGACACCCGGCATGTTCAGGTTACCATTTTCACATATACATAAGTCTACCTTAGCGAAAAATGTTTATTTAAACATATTTAACTAGTTCAGTCGAGTCAGATTACATTCTGTATTGTCCAGGGTTCAATGATTCAGAGGATCATTGGGTTAATCACACACACACAAGTCATGGGTCCCGTGGTTGGTGAATTACATGAATTAGATTAGGTAACAAACATGAATTGATCTGTATATGGTATAGAATATGCAAATACGTGTTTAAATGATGCTTAGATGATTATCCATGGTTTTTAATGATTAACATATGTTAGGATTGCATGTTAATGTGTTAGGATGTGTTAAAATGCAATAAAACGAGAAAACTGGAAAAACTGGAAAGACCCAGTCTTGATTCGACCTGAAGGGGGCTCAAACTAGACATTCAGAAACTTAACAACTTCATTCGACCACCCATGGTCTCCTTCGACCTAGGTACAGGGTCGAACCAAGCATTAGTATAAATACCATACTTTGTCATTTTTCATCATTTCACAAACCCTAAACGCCCCTAAACACTCTCTATCAACTTTAATCACTGAGGAAGGAGTTTTTGCTCTTGTTCTTCATAATCTAACCTACAAACATCTCCTAAACAAAGATCTAAGGTGTGTTCTTCATTCAAAACCCTTTTTAATCATTTTTTTATTCATTTTCATTAAGCCCCAAAGGTCCAGATCTGTTTTAATATGGTTTTTACAATTTAAAACCTTCCTAACATCTTTCTAAATAAAACCTAATCATTAAACATGAGTTTCCATACAAGTTAACATGTGTTATGATGTGTCAATGATATTCTTATGTGTGTTATGTGTTGTATGATGACTATGTGCTGCATAGATATTATAGAAAGGTTCTAGGGCTGCTATGGATGATAGGTTTTAGATATTTTAGGTTATCAATTGTTGGATGATGATATTTTGCTTGTTTTGGGGATTTTGATAGATTTAGGGATTGGATTCATGATGTTATTATGGATAATATAGTTAGGGGATTTGCTACACATGATAATCTGAACATGATGAGTTGATTATTGAATGATTTCAGAAAGTTTCCTAATTGGGTAAAGTTTTCATGCATGATGTGACGTTTCCATAATTTTGCCATTCTGGGTAAGTAATAAAACAGATTGATTTTGGAATAAAATTGGTAGGGTTTTGTAGGGATATGTTATTCATACTTGACTGCAGTGTTTCGTGATGATTCGTGATGTTTTCGGATAGTTTTGATGTGACTTGATGCGTTTTAGGAAGATTGGGACTGCAGGGGTCGAACCTGGCACTCCTTCGACCAGTGTGGGGTTGAAGGTAGGTGCTCAGGGGTCGAACCTGGATCCCAGTAGGTCGAAGGTGGCTCTGTTATGTCGAACGAATTTGATTTAGGTCGAATTAACACATATTAAGGTCGAATGAACATGTATTAAGGTCGAATGAACTTGTATTAGGTCGAATGAACTTGTGTATAGGTCGAATGAGTGACATAGGGGTCGAACCAAGGTCATTTGGGTCTAACCTGGACCTGTTTTATGCTGATTCGACCTTACAACTCCATATGTGCGATTTTTTATGCAAACTAAGTGTTATATGCTTGAAAATTATGTGTTAATCCTATGTACTTGATTAATTGATGTAATGGGTCACCAACGGGATGTCAAGTCAGTCTGGTACGTCCGGTTAACAATCAAACACATTTCTAAACACACGTAGTCAAGATCTGGACAATCGTGGACTAGTTAACCTTCGGGTTAGTAGTCAATACACTTATTCAAACTCATTGATAGGTCGCCATTAGTCGGGACTATCACACACGTGTCGGGTTTCTATTTATCGGAAGACGCATCCTAAGGTGAGTTTCACGGCCCCACTCTTTACTGTTTTACATTTTCGGGGGAGAAAACATGATGTATTCTTTAAACGTATGTCAACTATGTTTTCATAAAAGGTGTGTCAACTATGTTTTGGTATTCATGTATTCATTATGTTTTGGAGTATTCATTGAGTTACTATGCGATGTTTTGAAAGTCCCGGGGAGAACCATGAATGTGCGGGGACGAACAACGGGGGAAATGTGGATATATCTATTTGGGCTAGGCCGGCCTCACTAGTCCAATTGGAGGTTGGATGGGTGCATGTTGTCTCTTAGGTATTCATTATTTAGTATTCATTCGGGCAGTATTCATGTATTCACAGTATTTGAGCTCAGTAATGGTTTTCCAATCGTAGTAGTGACAGGTATTTATATGGTATGCATGCATGTGGCCTGGTTTGGCCACAGGTATTCATTGAAACTTTTGGAGTCGGTCTTCATGAAAAATCTGTGAACTCACCGGCATTATTTGCTGACGTTTTTAGCATGTTGGTCTCAGGTTGCTAAGGTAGTAGCTGTCGATAGGCGCACGGAGTCTAACGGCGTCTAGGATTCATAAGCATGTTGCTAAACATTTCAGACTTCAAATTTGACTTATGGGTTGTAATAACATTTTGCTTCTGTTGTGTTGAAATGATTTGAAACTTAATGGGTAGTTTACATTGTTTTTATTTCATATAGTTGTCGTTTATTTTGACCGTTGACTTGGATCCTGGTGTGTCACGCGCCTCGCGGTAAACCCCACACATGGAAATTTGAGGGTGTGAAAGATTGGTGTTGGTGGTGAAAATCCTCGAGATGATTTTACCTTACATCCCCGGTGTAGCATCCTCAGGATGCTAAAGGGATCAACTAACTTCAGGATGTAACAATATTTCAACATGTGTGCATCCTGATAATGGACTAACGAATTACCTTTTATATATGTGATTGCAGGTACAACTAAGTAATAATATGGATACATAAGTACTTTCCAACGTCTATAATATAACACTCAGTCAAAGGAGTCAAAGATTGATGAGTATGTATAGCTCTCAAGTGATCATGTCTGGTATCACTATTACCATCTCCGTACCAAACCCGTAAAACACTTATAATCAGCTAGATTCTCATCCTAAGTATTTGCTTGTTTATAATCTTTCTGGATGTGTCGATTTTTGGTTTTTGATGTTGAGATTGATTTTTTCAATTATCATTCATAAAATATGTGATACGTACATTTACTTGTTCTTAATAATATTCTTATAGACAAGGCCATATCTGCTCAAGTCACACATTAAAAGACGTTTATCGCTAGTCAGGTTGCATGGTACGGAATGGAGCCCGTAGGGTCTTTATTTTGCCTCATCAGTGCCATGTCACTAACACATCAAAAGCGAGCTTCATTCATCCCTTCCAATAACACCCAAAAAATAGAATAAAGCCCTCTCAATCATTACTTAATCATTTATTTAATTTTTTTTAGTTTAATTTAATTTTTAAAAATTTTAGTTTAGTTTTTTTTAACTTATAAACATTATCAATAAAAAAACATAGTTAAAACATCTTTTAACTCATTAATTAAAATTTTTAAATCCA
Organism: Ambrosia trifida; assembly: GCA_028751855.1. Classification (NCBI taxonomy): domain Eukaryota; kingdom Viridiplantae; phylum Streptophyta; class Magnoliopsida; order Asterales; family Asteraceae; genus Ambrosia; species Ambrosia trifida. The sequence goes on along the minus strand of CM054124.1, from coordinate 29,966,327 downwards.
TAGTTAGCCCACTTTTAACCCATTTATAAATTTTTAAACCCATTTAAAAGCCCTAAATCATTTCCTTCGTCCTCATCTTTCTTCCTCCTAAACCCTGAAAACTAGCAGATTTGAAAAAAAAAAAAAGTAGCAACACAGCAGTGGACCCCACCCTTTTCTTCTCTGTGAGCCTTCGCCATTGCACTTGCGAGCCTTCAATGGCATCAGAGAAATGGTGGTGGTGGTGGGAAGGGGGAGCTATTGAACCAAAACTCGTATACGTGACAAGGGGCACCACCCTGCAACATGTAGCCTTAAGGCTAGACCATCTCACAAAACGCCTAGTTTTATCATGTTAAAGATGGTTTTCTTAATAAAGTCCATTATTTAATTAGTGTTTACATCACATCACGTAGTAACATTTTATTTAAATACATAAATAATAATAATAATAATAATAATAATAATAATTAGTGTTTAAGATATGTCGAGTTAGATTATGCTCTCTACAAGAGCCTTGCTGGCATCCGTTGAATCACAAAGACCAATCCACTAATTTGTTAAAACCCTCGACCTCTAAGGGAATGACACCTTTCGTTCACCCTTTAATACCCAATAAACTTGTCTTAATAATGCAAGTTAATAAAACAAATTTATATTTTTAGAAAAAATAATAAGTTTATCTTAAAAGGATATCAATGTATCATTGCTTACCTGTAAAAATATATCTTGCACCATTGAAGAAAGCTAAGCAAGATTTTAATTTCAGTATTCGTAAATAACTTCATCTATGAAAAAAAATAAAATAAAAAAATAAACAAAAAAGCCTTTTTCATTGGAACAAATATAACACGAACAATCAACAAAAAAATTATGTTCAATAACCATTTTAAAGAAGTCTTTTATAAATTACTTGATTTCATCTTCATATCCCTCAAAACTTTTAAATAAGGCTATAGATTCGTCTCAAACGTACTTGCCACAACTAATCATAAAAATTTGCATTAGATAGATGTATCATCACCCTATGTATATGAACGTGTAGTCGTGTAAAGAATGATTACACATTTATATAGGTGTATAGAAAGTGATATTCAAGCATGTAGAAGGTATGTACACGAAGATGTAGGGAGTGTTATGCAAACATACAAAAGAGCGCATAGAGAGGGTATCCAACATATAGGGTATGTTTGGCAAAACTAGCTGGAGGCTGGTAGCTGAAAGTTTTTTAAATATATTTTGGTGTTTGGCAGAGTAGCTGGAGCTTTTAATAAAATGTATAAAATGACCAAAATGAACATAATTAAAAGATTGTAAGGAAGGTTTTTATTTTGTTTTTAAAATAGAATGGGTATTTGTGTCATTTACTAATTAAAAGCTTGTAGCTAGTAGAGTTTTTTCTTAAAAGCTAGTAGTAGTAGCTTTTCACTATAGAGTTTTTTCTCCTAACCTAAAAGCTTCCAGCTCTTCAACCAAACAAGGTTTTTTTATTGATCAAGATCTTTTTCTTAAAAGCTTGAAGCTTCTAAAAGTTTCTTGCCAAATATACCCATAGAGGGGAGATGATAAAGGGGAGAAAAAACTTTGGGATTACTCAATGACAACAAATGACGGACAAAAAAAATATAATAAATATATAAAGCAACGGAGCCATCATAGCATTTTTAAATTGTCCGAAAGAAAGAGTGGTAAGCTGATCAATTACCGATCGGGTCTGATCAATCATGTTTTTTTTTCTTTTGAAAGGTAAGGGTCAATTTTATTATAATTTATCAGCAATGTAAAAAAGAAAAAATTAGTTAAAAGCAACTAGTGTTTTTTCCATCAAAATTAACATCTTTCTCTAGTTCAGGGATTTAAAGAATATTAATTCATTATATTTTATAAAATAAAAATAAGAAAAAACATAACACTACGACCATCCCATCACATGCACCATGTGAGCACTCTCTGCTTTCTTTTAACGAAATAATAAGCATGGGTATTTTGGTCCCCTTTTTGTTACACATACAAACAAGATAAACAACAACAGTTAACGATTCGGACATAAATTTTTAATTTAACAATTATTCTGAGTATTGTATCAACCAAATATTATCATATCGTATACTTCTTTGTTCGTCGTCTTCCACGTTCTTTAAAACTGGATATTCTGTTGCCCATTCCCGCGTAAACCATATGAATGTTGTAAGTTATTAAAATACATCCGGGTGGAAACGCCCAGGCATGGAGCTGCCTTGTTGAGCCTGCTTCAGATGCATGGTCAGAGAATAATTGTTGACCTGGAAAAGAATGGACACATTATCTGATTAAAGTTCGGATAAACAGATTTTGCAACTAATAATCCTATCATATACAACGCGAAATATTTTAGAGGTAGGAAAATGGGTTGGTCAAGGGAGTTTTGTAACGGGTCAAAAACAGTTATCTTTCCACTGCCGGGTTGACCTGAAACATTTTTTGCGACACATTTTTTACTACACAATAACATAGACTAGAAGTAGAAAAATAGGCTGGTCAGGCGGGTTTGGTAACTGGTGAAAACTGTATATAAAAAAAGAAAGTATTGTGTTAAATATGGTACCTGTAATTATATTATTTCAATAACAATTTATTTCTTTAATTAAAATTAAAATGGATGTCTGACCTCAAGAGTTCTCAACTGCTCCTGGTATTGAGATACCATCTGCTTGAGGTTATGCAACTCTTGGCCCCTATCCTCAAATTCTTTTTGACGCTCATGTTGAATCGCAACTGCGCGTTTCAACAGGGAGTTTTCCTGAATTAGAGCTTGGAGTTGTTCTTTCATCATCATATTTTCCTGCCAGTAAGAAAACAAGTAGAAAATAAGGGAATAAAAAACTACCCAAAAAGGTATAAACAAGGTTTAAAAGTTCGGAAACGTGCCTCGAGGCGTTTTCCTTTCACCTCACGAGGCGTACGCCTCGAGGCGAACCGAGGCGTAAGCGCGAGGCGGAATGAAAATATATATATAAATGTTGTATATCTTATTAGAAAATGAAATACTAACTAATTTCAGCATCAAATTCATCAAAAACATCAAAAAGACACGTTAAAAGGGCATGACATGCTTGAAATTGAAATAAAAAGTCTAAAACATCAAAAATAAACTTAAAAAACCCCTGAGGCGCACCTGAGGCGCAGTTTTTATTACTGCTTCAGCCCTGTGAGGCGCATCTACAAAATAGCACCCTGAGGCGCAGCCTCAGACTCGTTTTCCTTCCGATTCGCCTTGAGGCGCACGCCTCAGCCGTTTTTTTAAACCATGGGTATAAATTGTATTGAATATTTGAATCACAACATCAACTATTGGTGCATTTGAATTTTTCTTGTTTTGCAAACTATTTAACTAAGGGTAATAACTTAATGCGATGATAAATCACATATTAACATTATCGACATCCGCTTCCGGCATGAATGGTTTGAATTTTATCTTGGCTACGTCCGTGGCAAACACCAGTGGCGGAGCTAGTGTCCCCGACACCATTCAATGTTGCGTATTATATGTATCGTGTAAGAGAGAATACAAGTGACACCATTATTTTTTTACGAGCGACACCATTGTTTATTTCTAAACGTTTTACATAATCAACAAATTTATAGTTTAAAAGTTTTAGCCAAATTACTTGACTTCAAATTGGTAAAATTTAAATCATTAAAATGCACATGTTATTCTACCTTTTTTTAACCTGATAACTATTATAAGCCCATATCTAATTAGTTAATCCAATTCCTCAAAACTAAATTATACAAAAAAATAAAGTTGTGTGAATCCCTCCGTCTTGAATCCCAAGCGGAATTTCTACAGTCAGCCAAGTCACGTACTAGAGACCGACTGTGAATTCACTGATTTTAGAACTAGACGAGGGTCCTTCACATTCAATTTTGTACATAAATTGGTTGTCATTCTTTGAAATTAGCATTAGTTATATTGGTTGCAATGACAAGTGTTGAGAGATGTTTTTCTTCTTTGAAGCATGTGAAGACGGATTTGTGTAATTTAATAGGTGATGATTATTTGACTGATACTTGCATTTGTTATATTGAAAAGAGTTTTTGTTTTTTTTGTTTTTTTTCGAAAGTTGCAATGGAGGACGTTATGAATCGTTTTCAAAACATGAAAACACGTAGAGGGCAACTATAAAATGTATTTTTTTATATATATATTTCAAGTGATTTTGTATTTGTAGTTTGTATTTTCAGTGACGTCGTACTTTCATTATGATTTGGATTTTTATTATGTAATTCGACCCGAACTGCTCCAAAAATTGACTCTTGGTATTATAAACCCGGGTATCGAAAAAAATGACACCATAAGAAAAAAAAATCCTAGCTCCGCGACCGGCAAACACAATACTCACTAAAAACTAAGTTTACTGAAATTAATCAGTTACTCATTGTATTTATTGAATGAAATTAAACTTACAAAAGATATAAATAAAAATTAAGTTTATAAGTTGGATTCTTATGAATAACTTTAACCAACGTTTTAAAACGTATACTAAAATATATATTGGTCTCTTTTATTATTATTACCGAAGAGCGTATTGGCTTATTGTGCTTTGCGAAAACTAAAAAGCCATCAACTTTTCAAGGAGTGGAAAGTGTGTTTTAAGAAAGCAGAGTAAAACAGGATTTTTTGAAATGCATAAATTGTTCTCAAATCTCAATAAGCTCTCACCTAAACGCCCCCTAATTCAGAAGTTCCTATAACCGAAGCATACTATATAATTTTTCAGTGAATATTTTGTTTGCAGTGTATTTAACTATTAAATAAATAAATGAGATTTGAGAAATGCCAAAAGTGGATGACACTAGAGGTGTGCATCTTATTTTAGTTAAAAATTATTACATTTGTAGTTGTCGTTTCCAAATAAATTACCTTGCACTTGCACATTATCATTAGCACGTTAGTTGATGCAGGGATAAAAAGAACATTATTAATGAAGAGTGAGGGAATAGTGTTTCTTTTTACGGATACTTTTACCAAGGTAGATGATGAACTATTCACTTTTAAGTATTTTGTAGATGTTCTTATTTTTTGTGGAGTTTAAGGTGTTACTCTAGCTTTATTTGTGCTTTTTGACATTTATTCGGGTTGGTACAGCTGTATCAAGAGAATTTCCAAATTCAAACGTTATTATTAATAACTTATTAAATTAGTTTTGGATCAACAACCCTATGAACAACTCGCACACCTATATGTGTGGAATCACTATGTTTTAGTTTCGTTTTGCTCCTCTGTCAACCTAATTTATGCCTCGCAAAAGAGTGTTGGAGTATGTGAAGTTTATGCCAATGGATATGACTTACATCTTCTAATGAAGTGCTGCTTTTAAAAAGGTCTATTTTATATGTACACACATAAAAAAAATATATACAGTGAGAAATAGCACCTGCTTAAGGCCATGGGCCTCTGTAGTGACACGCTCATGTATAGATTTCTCCAACATCTCAAGTGCTCTTGAAGCACGGGTTCGAGCATCATCAATGTTGGAGGCACTCAACATTTCTTTCACAAAAAGATCCACCCAATCTGCACCATCTACAGGTTTTTGATGCTGTGAATTTTCAAACGGCCCAGCCTCACCATTTGCCACCCCATTAGCTGCAACATCTATACTCACAGCAGCGTAACAGTTAAATATTGTTCAATTACAGTAATCACATAGTAGATGTTCAATATGAAAACTGTTGATAAAAAAGTGTTCAATAAATATAGTTTGAGAGGTTAACGAGAAATATAGTAAATGTTCATAAGTACCGTCATTTATGCAATCATTGCAATGTTGTGTAACATGTGTACAGAATTCTCAAGTTACCTAACACACTTTGGGTTTGAATTTGATACTCTGATGCCTCTCCAACAGCAGGTCCGGCATTCTCATTAGAAACCAAGCGTAACTCAGTAAGACTTTTAATGGTAGTTTCTATGTCATCACCACATTGATTGAGGGTTCTTTCAATAACCTAATATATATAAATTCAACTGTTAGCATCTGATAAGATTATAGAACCTTCAAAAAATCCTCAGCAAATTCATGGTTTCACATGCAGAAATTTACAAATTGAACTTCTCAATGTATACTTACAGCAAAGGCTACTCAAGGAAAAACCTTATACAAAACGTGAACTATAATATAAGTTTTCAGAATTATAAGACAATAACCTTAATAAAATCAATCTAAAAATGCATCACTATTCAATTATTAATATATAACTCTTCACTTTACAAGACTACCAAAACACATTGGAGCCGACGCTATGTGGTTAGAGACCTACGTTTTAAAAAGCGCGCCTTGAGCGCGATTAAGCGCGAAGCGCACTGAGGCGCCAGGCTCTGCGCCTTATGTAACCCTAGGCGCACCTTGTACAAGAAGCGCAAGAAAAGCGCGATTTTTTGCCAAAAAAAGCCCCTGAGGCGCGCGCTTTTCGTACGGGAGGTGTTTTTATGTTTAAAATTGTTATATATGTAGCTAAAAGGGTTGTTAAATCATGTATAAACGTTATTTGTATCTATATTTTGGGTAAACGATGCTAAAAACCTATAGCATATATAAAAAAATTATATAATCGTCTTGCGCTTCGCGTACGAAAATCCCACCGCTTTTGCGCTTTGCGCTTCGGTTTTGGACCTCGTCGCTTTAGTGCGCTTCGCGCTTTTTAAAACCAAGGTTAGAGACTAACAAAACACTTGGGGACGATACTAAACATGCAAATATGCTCATATTTACACTTTGAATCCCAATTTTACTCAAGGAGAAACTTTAATGCCAAACAAATCATCACTGTAATATATAACACCTAAACATTGAGTCCATTTGTACAAGAACTATAAATTAAGTTTTCAGAATCAAAGGACAAGAACGTTAATTAAACTAATCTAACATTGCATCACTACTCAATTATTAGCACATAACTCTTCACTTTATAAGGTCACCAGAATACATCAAAGCCGAAAATAAGTGGTTAAAGAGTAAAAACAAACATATTGGTTAATAGAAGCACGGAAGGACGATACTGGACAAGCAAATATGCTCAAATTTACAATTTGAACTCCATTTTTACTCAGAAAAACCTTAATCTCAAACTATTCATCACTTTAAGAAACAAACGCCTCAACCTTTAATGTACCAGTTTATCCTTATCAGGACACAGTGCAATAAGCCGTCGAATACTTACAACCGAGACGATGACGACAAAACCTTAATGTCAAACAAATAATCACTCTAATAACAAAATGCTTAAACATTTATTTCATTTTGTACAAAACATGAACTATAAACTAAGTTGTTAAAAGTATAAGACTATAGCCTTCATTAATCCAAAGCTGCATCACTATTCAATTATAAGCATATAACTCTTCAATTTATACAGTTACCAAAAATACATTGGAGCCAACAATATGTGGTTAAAGACAAGTATACTACGGTTCACAAAAGCACAAAAGAACAATACCAGACAAGCAAACAAATTTCAAAAAAGGGTTGAGGCACGTGCTAAGAAAACAAGTTTGAGGAGGCATCTCATGGGGTTAATTTTGTACACAAGCAGTCGATATCAGTGGGATATCGGCAGGATATCAGTTATCGGACCTTGGCTGATATTTGGTGGCAAATATCGGTACCAATATCATCGGTGATATTTACCGATATCCCGCTGATTTTTTGATTCTCAAATATCAGTCATAGCATCGTATTTCCAGATTTTGTTTTTTTTTTTTTTTTGGAGGCCAAATTATACTAAAAGCCCATAAAAATCATTTTTTTAAAAATAAGCCCATAATCATTAAGAGCCCAACTGCCCAAAACCACTTCCAGAACCCTAAACCGAATAGTCGAACACTTCTAGGCTGCGAATTGGAGTCTTGATTTTTTATATTACTGTTAGTAATTTAGTACTATATATGATTATGTTTTAGGATATGTGTGCATAAATATATATGTGTGTATATATTTTAAATTATGCATGATATTAAAATACCGATATCTCATCGATATCCCACCGCGATAACCGCTTAGTTTTGTACGTACGCCTCTAAGGGACGAGCCGGTAAGAACAGCCGGCGCCTCATGGGGTTTTGATATGCATTTTTTATGTTTTATGCTTTCTGCATCAGATTCAAACATTTTGTGCCTTTTCTATGTTTTGATGAATTCGACGATAAAATTAATTAGTATTTTATTTTCTATAACATATATAACTTTTATATGTATTTTTTAATTCCACCAAAGGCTTACACTTACACCTTGTTAAGCTAAGCGAAAACGCCTCGAGACTCGCTTCCGTTCTTTTAAACTTTGCAAACAAATATGCTCAAATTAACAATTTAAACTCCAATTTTACTCAACGAGAAACCCTAACACCAAACAAATAATCACTCTTAAACATATATTAATTAAATAAACTAAAAATTACAAGTTAATTAAACGAAAATCTAAAACTACTAAAAACAATAACAAACTAACCAATTTATCCATATGAGGAAACAACACAACAAGCCGATCAACTGCCAACAACCGAGCCGATGAAGAAGAAGAAAAGCAACGAAGCCTTTTATTACTAGCAGTATGAGGCGATGATGATGATGATGATGATGATGATGATGAAGAAGAAGTAATGTTATGATCTTCAAATATTAATGATCTTTTACCACACACTACCGCAGACATGTTGTGTCTTCACCTCTCTTTCTTTCCTTCTTCTCTATCTTCACCTATTTCCTCCTCCTTTTATACCTCTCATACAGCGATTATTATTATTATTATTATTATTATTATTATTATTATTGTTAGGGTTTCTTTACTGGATCTGTATTGAAGATTGATGATCAGTTACTGAGAACATAAAAAGGGTTTGGGTTTGGTTTGATTGACTTTGGTTTGGAGTTGTGTTGTGATCTTGTTTGTGTTAAGGGGTAGGTTAAAGTGACTGACGGTTAGGTAAGGTATCGATGACCAGGATTTAAATCGTGCCACGTGTACGGTGCAAAGAGTTTTGATCGTTGATTGGATAAAGTGATATAAGCTGTGAGATAGTCACGTGCACTTAAGCGACTTTCGTCTATTCTAGTTTTTTCCTGTTTGGTGACCCAATAACCGCCGACTAAAGGTCCAGTAAACAACATTAAAGAAAATGACATTTGGCTAGTCAAATTATAAAGAAATTTTATTTATTTAAAACTATTTTGACCGAGAACAATACGTAGAAATTTTTTTTATTGGAAGCGTATGAAATTACACTAAGAGAAGTGTCATTTACTCCCTTATAATAATTTTGGAAGAGAAAATCCTATAATTTTTTATGGTGTTGAAAGTGGTTGTGAGTAAAAAAATGAGGAATCTACGGTTTATCGGTATAATTGGGGTTATTTGAGAATCTTTTGGAGAAAACAGGAAACTATACTTATTTTTTAATATTCGTTGAAAGTGGTTGTGATTAGGGGAGAGAGAAACTATAATGATTTTTAATGTAATATGTGATTGTAATTGGTTGTGAGTGAATGGGGATTAGGGATGGCAATCAAACCCGAATCCGGTGGGTAAACCCGAAACCCGACATATTTGGGACGGGTTTGGGGTCGGGTAATCGGGTATGGGTCCGGGTATGGGATTAGTTTTTATTTTTTTCGCGGGTTTGGGACGGGTTTGGGATTTGATGATATACCCGTTTACCCGACCAGATAAGCCGATAACGTATACCCATTTACCCGATTAGATACCCAATATAATTTCTAATATATCTTTTTAAATATGTATGCATAATATATCTAATTGTCCATCTATATTGTCATCTTGTGCTAAAAATTATAAAAAAATTAGTATATACTATTTGTTATCTATGTCTTTGAGTGTTTTTATATGATTTAATTATTTTATATTTATACATTGTAATCATTTGGATATATATTTAATAATGTTAAATGTAATTGGTTAATAGTTACCTAATAGATATCCATCGGGTTTTTGGTCGAATATACTCAATGGATAAGTTTTAAAAATTAATGGGTTTACCCAAAACCCGCGGGTATACCCGATACCCGATGGGTAATTACCCGACATAAACCCGACGGGTTTTGGGTCGGGTTTAGGACAAGTATACCTAACCGGGTATGGGGTTGGGATTACCTAAACCCGTCCCAAACCCGACCCATTGCCATCCCTAATGGGGATGGGGAAGCTACCGTGAATGCTCTAATGAGTAAAAAAATGGAGAGAACCGGCCCCAAATATCCTTTGCGCTTGCCTGTATTTGAATTTTTATAACGTTAATCGGCGTGAATGTCGGATGTGACGGTGATGTGTGTTAAGACTTAAGAGACCGATTCGAGATGGTCATCTCCCAAGAATATATTAGATTTAAGAAAAGAAAATAGACTTAGACATATATATTTTTTGCATGCTTTTCTTATTCCTACTACAAGATATAAATACTAAGGAAAATAGATGCATGAAAGGAAAGCTAAGAACATGGGAATCAATTATGGAGTCAACTATTGACCGCATAATATATTCATTCTTGAGTGACTTTTACTTAGCAATGTGTGAGTGTTTTTTTTTTTTTTTTTTTTTGACTAATCATTTCATAAATCTTGCTAGAGTTCTTTTCTCTTGGATGGGTCGGGTATGTCCAGGTTCTTCTTGGCCAGTAGTTGTCTAGAACGTATCAATACTCTCGCCCTAAAAAACCTTCCTTGTCCTCAAGGAGGGTATGAAATACCACATGGGTCGCCATTTGACTCTTCCAAAAGAGTTCGGTGTAGTGACAACCAACCGCGACGACGGTCGCCATGACGGCCGCCAATCGAATCTCCTAACGGCATTGGATGTGGTCTCTATGGTGCGCCATTGTGGCCGCCACTCGCGTTTCCCAAGTACACCTTCACATGTGGCCTCTAGCGATGATCCTTTGAGGCCGGTTAATGGATAATGAATCCCATCAAAACTATAACTTGGATTTTCATAAGCATTGTGTGCACCTTTTTCATATGAACCAAATGCATTAAAAATTGCCTTCTGATATGGTAAGGTGTTCACATTGGTTAGACCATTTATGCCAATAACACAATTTTCAACACTATTTGAATTTCCCTTAGTAGAGCCAACAATCAAAGGTGGTTTGACAATAGCCAGAGATGGTTCATTATCAATCTTGGACAAAATTGGTTGGTTGAGTACACGTCGTGTTGGACGAAATTGGTTGGTTGGTTGAGTTGGTAGCGGTGAGTATGTTGGTGTCGGTTCTGGTGTCGTTATTTCTGGTGGTGTATAGGGCGATGGCGGTGTGGGGTTTTGATGTTGTGGCGGTTTCAACGATGTTTGTGGCGATGAAAAACTGTTGTTGTTGGTTTTGGTGAGAGCAGCAGGGATGAGTTTGGTTTGCTCGGTTTGAGCGGCGATGAGCAAATCTAATTTTGAAGATTGCTCTTTTGAGATGGCGGTAAGGGTTTCGGTCAAGGCTGCAATGGATTATTCTAATGTGGGGATTTTGCGATGGCGAGGCATGGTGAAGGGTAATGAAAGCACCAATGTTAAGAGACCGATTCGAGATGGTCAATCTCCCAAGATTATATTAGATTCAAGAAAATAAAATAGACATGGACATATATTTTTTTGCATGTTTTTCTTATTTCTACTACAAGATATAAATACTAAAGAAAATAGATACATGAAAGGAAAGCTAAGAACATGGGAGTCAACTATTGACCGCATAATATATTCATTCTTGAGTGACTTTGACTTAGCAATATGTGAGGTTTTTTTTTTTTTTTTTTTTTTTTTGACTAATCATTTCATAAATCTTGCTAGAGTTATTTTCTCTTGAATGAGTCGGGTATGTCCAAGTGTTTCTTTTCTCTCAATGAAAGCACCAATGTTAAGAGACCGATTCGAGATGGTCAATCTCCAAAGAATATATTAGATTCAAGAAAAGAAAATAGACATAGACATATATTTTTTTGCATGTTTTTCTTATTTCTATTACAAGATATAAATACTAAAAGAAAATAGATGCATGAAATGAAAGCTAAGAACATGGGAGTTAACTATTGACCGCATAATATATTCATTCTTGAGTGACTTTGACTTAGCAATATGTGAGTTTTTTTTTTTTATTTGATTGCTAGAGTTCTTTTCTCTTGGATGAGTCGGGTATGTCCAGGTGCTTCTTTTCTCTCAATGAAATCACCAATGTTAAGAGACCGATTCGAGATGGTCAATCTCCCAAGAATATATTAGATTCAAGAAAAAAAATAGACTTAGACATATATTTTTTTGCATGCTTTTCTTATTCCTACTACAAGATATAAATACTAAAGAAAATAGATGCATGAAAGGAAAGCTAAGAACATGGGAGTCAATTATGCAAATGAGAATTTAACAAAGAAAAATGAGACCCATGCAATTCATCCACTAAGACCAAAATTTCATGAGAAATCATGACCAGGTCACTAACGGATGCTTGGCTATCAAATCTCATTCTCAGTGACTTTAAAGCATGTGTTAAACACCCTAAACATTAAATGGCAAAAGGAATAAATGGGTTTCTATTATAAGTCATAACTAATTGATATTAGTGGAGCTTAGGTAAAATATCTATTACATTTCCTACCTACCAAAGTATTAAAGAAATCAATTCATATATATACTTAATGAGATTTCTTCTAAGTATGTCCTTAAAATTTCTTATGAAATCTGGACGAATAAGGGAAATCAAGTATAAAATATATGAAATATTCTCGTTCACGCGCATCGCTAAAATTTATTATTTTGAAGTACTAAGAGACCTAAAAGATTAGTGGGAGCATTAGATGTCCTAATTATGACTTGCAAAAGTTACAGAGGTGGGGGGAACGACATTTTGATCTATCCTCAAATTACACCTCTTGCACTGGACAACGCTCTATCACAACTTGTCTCCTTAGCATTTACCGTACTCTTAACAAAGTTTTGTGGATGCCTAAATATGGGCAAACTTAGATTTCTTACTAAAGTAATCCTCATCAAGAGAAATGACAATAAACATCATTAGGTTGTTTTCTCTATTAAAATCTGTAGATCTCCCAAATGTTAGACCTTAAGCATGCTGAATGCATTAAGATTTCTAAGGTAAGTGGGACCAGTAAAAGTCCTTATTATGACTTTTCGGAAGTACAAGATGCGGGGGAGAGACTCATTAAAATTCGAGACTCATTAAGTTTAACTCCGAATTTAGCTTTGATTATTCCTCTTGTACACCTTACTGCACCAAATCTTACACACTTAGAAACTAATATTGCTCCTTATATACCTGAAAATAAAAACACTTAAGTAAAGTTAAGTTTGTATCATAATAAACCCAATGTTCAACTCAGGAGGTCATCTGAGTCTAAAAGCTCACTAACTTTGATGATTATGTAACCTGCTTGACTAACTCAAAATGGATGTTTGGAAAGTTTACCGATCTTACCTCCTCTAATTAAATCATTAGCATCAATCAATCTTTAAATGGAATAAAGCTATTATTAGCAAAACTTGATTCCATAATTTAGAATAACGTTTGGGATTTGGTAGAATTACCTAAAGGTATTCATAATTAAAATAGATCCGAATGGAAACGTTATAAATAAGATTAATTGTAAAAGATTATACTTAAGAGGAATTAAATTATCAAAGAACCTCCTTATATATGGACAAAAGATTTCTTTGAGGATCATTACCGTCCTAGCAGCTCATAATAACTGAGAGCCACATTAGATGGACATTAAAACAACTTTCCATAACAACGACCTACATGTTCATTAAACAACCTGAAAGTTCTAAACTGAAGGTTAAGAACACTCAGTCTATAAGTCAATAATATCCATGTATGGGTTTATGCAAGCATAAAATTAATGTGTTGGAATCATAATGAAATTCTCTTCAATTAAGAACTAAGTGGATTAAGAACCTACTTCAAGATGAGTGGAAACAACTAATGAAAGCTTGTCCTTACATAGATGACGTTTCTATTGACAAGTGTATGTTACCTAAGTCAAAGCATTCTTCATGCATAATTTTGACATGATGAATATCTGGGATCCTCTTACGTGATAGGAATCAAAATATACCGAGATAAACCCAATGGGATATTAGTTTCATCCCATAAGTTTTACTCTAAGCAGGTCATTAAGTATGTAACATACAACATTGCTCTCTTTTAGAGGATAATAGGATAAATGAGATTATTACCTTATGCTTTATTAGTTAGAAGACTTATATAAATTTAAGTTTATTCTTGTTTATGATATTGTTTGTATTGCTTTACGCTAGACTTGTCTAGATTGTTGAAAAGCATCTAATGAAACATTACAATATCTTTAGGAAACAAGAGACTATAATCTAAAAAAGAAGTGAGAACTTAAAGTGATTGGCTAACCTTATGATATAAAATGCCAATTTCGGGGTATATCATAACGTTAATAGACATAACTGTCTTATAAAGGAGTCATAAGGAACTGTTAACAACAACCTAAGTTATCATGACATAATGTGTTGCTGATCACAATAGAATGGTCATTAAATGTTGTTGGTAAATTTATCAGTTGACTCATAATTTTAACTCCTCTTAAATACTATGTTGAAGACTTACTATGATAAAGTCAGTTACCCTAATTTCTCGAACAGTAACAGTTTGAGAGGAGCTGCATTAGAGTTTGATTCAAAATTATTGTTCGCTTATTTTAAGAACAAGTAGAGGAAATTATAATTTTGTATCGAATTCATTCATGATATGCTTATGGATCCAATAACTGAAGGTCTATTACCCATAAGTCTCACTAACGGCCAAATAAGAGAATAGGGTTTTACTAGTGACTATGTACAACTGCATATCGTACTATGAATGACTCATGACTGATGACTAATGATTAATGATTAATTTTCCTCATTATGATTTGTTTGTCTATTAGTATATATGTTAAGCTAGCATAATGACATAAAGACAATAATGTAACAAATCAACAACTAGCGCATAACGTAAATTGATCCTAAAGTTAACTTTTAAATTTGGATTGTAGAATGATTAATGGGGGTCCTAAGTCGAATATAGACTTAACGACTGTATTTCTATACTACAGTTTGGCTTTTAAACTAAAATGAGTATTAATCTCTGCAGACTTACGTAATATTCATAATAAATGATTACTCGGCTAAGTGAAAGAATGTTTGAATAAATATGCGTAACATATGTATATTTATCGATAGCCATTATAATCATTTATATAATGATGATCAATTATTAATATTATCCCAAACCCAATAACAGATGTCT
Source organism: Ambrosia trifida (assembly GCA_028751855.1). Classification (NCBI taxonomy): domain Eukaryota; kingdom Viridiplantae; phylum Streptophyta; class Magnoliopsida; order Asterales; family Asteraceae; genus Ambrosia; species Ambrosia trifida. The sequence goes on along the minus strand of CM054124.1, from coordinate 29,951,039 downwards.
TTGATGGACAGACTTATCATTAGATAGACCTTATTAGAGTGTCCCCTGGGTATATATAAATATAGAGAGCTTATTATGAGATTAGGGTTGACACAATCATAACACCATAACCACTAATGTAGCCATCCCCAATACTCCCATCTCTCTCAATGTGTTCATAACTTAAGAACACATAAACCAGCATAATTGCATACTCTAAAGGGAACCCGAACACACTGACAATCATGTCGACCTCAATTCTCTCAGCATCAGTATCAGGTCTCACGAATCTATCAAGTATTATTATTATTATTATTATTATTATTATGTTTTCCATTACATACAGTCAAAACTCAAAACTGATCAACAATATATTCATGTGTTGTTAACTAGGCTTGATCCTCTGCAACGCGCGGGGTCACCAACTAATTTTACATATGTTTACTACAAGTTCTTTATATATAACACGTATATCGACTTTTTCTTATTTATATGATATCAGATTCCCATATAATAAAATCTTTACACACATATATTACATATACACAAACATGTACAATTCTAGTGTAGTTTACATATTAGTTAAACCAACTCTAAGAAGTAAGAACCTATATCTGAAAATATAAACCAAAAATCCAAACCTAAAACTCCAAAACAAGCATGTACATCAAAATCCACACTGTTAATGTATCCAGATAATAGGCAACTGCATGAACCGGTACATTCTATAATAAAATGTCGATAAAACATCTCCAATGGTTTTATCAGTTGGTTTATATCATGTATGTGGCTGACGCGGCGGCCAATGTGGAGAAGAGAAGCAGGAAAGGCATCGGTGTTCATGGAGAGAAATTTGAGTAGTCTATCTAGGCAATGCCAATCTGAAGGCGAGAGGGGGCGTCTATGAACCATCGTTGATGAAGATGCTCAAAATATACCAGTGGTGCTTGATAATTCCATAGGTATTACATGTTGTAATGTTATAGGACATTAAAAGGGTTTCTATTGCGAAAAAGTAATAGCTGAGGGGTTTACGTATATTTACCTTCTAGACATGATTGAAACTTTAAGATATAACTAGTCTAGACCACATAACAATTCATGACTTGAATGACTGCATAATATGTTTTCTACTTTATAAGAATAAATTCATCAAAAGTTTAGAGTTATATGCTTGCTACAACTTTTTAAAATAAAGATTTATACAAGGATTCAACTTATTTTTACTTAAATCAAACAGGAATTTATGATTACGATCGACCAATATTCCTTCTGATCGCACCATGTATAAAGACATTGAAATCTGAAATAGATAAGTCTAAAATGTCCTATAAATGCGTATGTAGCTAGATTTTAGAATTTTTTTTTTGCAAAAATGGGTAGTTTGCTTACTGTTAGAGTGTTTATAGGAAGAGGGTGTGATAAAAAGCAAAAATTGGTAAGTCACCATCTCATTTGGCGACATTGAAAAAGATTTTTGAATGTTGCCATCTCACTTGACGACATTGATTCAAGATTTTTTAATGTTGCCATCTCATTTGGCGACTTTAATTAAAAAAATTTATAATTTTGAAAGTTGCCAACTCAATTGGCGACTTTGATTAAAAAGTTTTATAATTTTGAAAGTTGTTAACTCAATTGGCGACTTTGATTAAAAATTTTGGAAGTCTTACACTCGATTGGCGATTATAATTTTCTAGTAAATGAATTCAAGATAAAATTCATTGTATGTAGCTAACCAAGTTAGCGATTTTCATTTAATGTTGCTAACCAAGTTAGCGACTTTAATTAATTACAATAAAATTTCATTCAAAGTTGCCAAATGAGATGTCAACATTCAAAATTTCATTCAAAGTCGCCAAATGAGATGGCAACATTCAAAAGTTCATTCAAAGTCACCAAATGAGATGGCAACATTCAAAAATCTTGAATCAATGTCGCCAAATGAGATGACAACATTCAAAAATCTTTTTCAATGTCGCCAAATGAGATGGTAACTTACCCATTTTTGCTTTTTATCACACCCTCTACCTATAAACACTCTAACACTAAGCAAACTACCCATTTTTGGAAAAAAAATCTAGATTTTAAGATGTGATGTACTCTTGTACCCTCCATGCAAGAATCAAGCAATGTAGATCATGAAAAAAGCAAGCGTTCAGAAAGTGATATTGGCGCGGCTCAATCTGAGATCGTATTTTACAACTTGGTAAATCCGTCTTCGGATTGAACCTCACCAACATCGCTTTCATGTTTGCTTCCTAACATTCATCATTATAAATTGTATTTCCATTGTTAGATTATTCATACTATGGCAATATAAATGGTGAACACTAAAAATAAAATGTATAGTGTAGAATAAAAGAAAAGATATGAAGCATCATCATTTGTAGGGGAACAAATCTTAAAGGCAACCTTTTGTGTAGTATAAAATGTGTTTATTAATACGCTTGTATATGTTAGGTGGATTAAAGGCAACCTTTTGTGTAGTAAAAAAATGGAGTTGTGGGATCTTCAAGTTAATCATAACTTCTAAAAACAAATATAAAACTAAATAATTAAAATAAGATATAGGGAAATCATGTTTTTGCAAGTGTGTTTTTTTATCAAGCATGCGGAAAAACGTTTTAGAATGGTGCTACAAACATGAAAACACGAAGATTAGCACATAAGAAGTTCATAAAAATTGTATTTTCCACATGGTATTTAAACCAAGATTATAACGAAATCTATTATATATGTTGATACTTTTAGAGAAAAAGTAGGCATGAAAAGGGTTTGACACAAAAAATATAAAAAAAATAAAGAAGAAATGTATAGGAGTTCAACAAAACTAAACATATGTAAATTAATCTTTTGCTTAACACACACACACACATATATATGTATATGCTCGTTCAAAAGAATATGTATTTGTGTGTGTAGATATAGAGTGACTGTATAACTATATAGATTGAAATGATCATGCATGGTGTCAACGTATATGAAGGATATGTATGAGAACACTTAACTGTAAAGCTAGCTCTGATGTGATGAAAGCTTAGAGAGAGAAAGAGAGAGACACGAAGGGATTGCAAGAGAAGAATGGGGAGATGTTGAGGTTTAAGAAGAGGTTTGTCTTGGGATGAGAGAGTGAAGGTGGTGACTGAAATGATTTCATGAGGGAGCAAAACTTGCTTTAGGTTTTCTCATGCCTTAGTTTCCACTCATATAATCTCTCTCCCATCTCTCTCCCTCTTATCTCTCTCTCTCTCTCTCTCTCTCTCTCTCTCTCTCTCTCATATACACATCTCTCTCTTGCGCATGCCACCTTGAAAATATTCTCTACCATTAAAAGCCCATTTCATATTTAAAGAGAAAAGTTAACGAAATGTCATGCTTTGTACTTAAAATAATGTTTAATGTATGATAGTTATATTGGCTTATTTGTAACCTGTTAAGCATGCAATATTTCAAAGAAATGATGAGTGATACTTGTACAGATACTTAAAATATACACAAGTTTTTCAGTTAAAACTTTTTTTTAATATCATTAAAAAGTACACGATCTTCTACCACTTGAGGAAAAAAAAACCCTAAACGTTTGGTTAAATCTAGAAATTTAACATTAATTTACTCGATTTGTATATATAAAATATAAAATGCGTTGAAAGAATCTATAAAGATTATTCTAAATGTCCTAAAAGGTAGAAACATCTCTATTGTTCATGTTATATACAAATTAAATATAAAAATGACCGAGGAAGATAGGTTCATATGTGGCTTAATTAATTAATTATCGTTTACGGGTATAATGTGTTTATTGATCAATCTTATTATAACAACGCTTGTATATATTAGCGTTCATTATACACTATCAACAACATATTTCAAGTAATTTAGATTGAAACTTTTGGGCCTAAAAAGCAAAGTGATACTACATGATCACTTAGTTTGTTGTTGAAAATATAACATCTATCTTAATTCAAGCGTATTATTATCTATTGGGTTTTTAGTCTTATTTCAGGTTGATGGAGATTTGGGCTCATTATTGGGCTCTCATTATTGGGCGCTTGATTATTGGGCTCCTGCTGTTTTTGGTTGTCTGACTGGCCCATGCTCGAGTGTGTTTCTTTTGGATGGTTCAGATCATTTCATTTTATGATCAACGGCTCTCATATGTGATCACACGGATCGTGTCAGCTGGAGTATAAATAGATTGTGTTTCACTCTCAGATTATTCAGTCGTCTCATTTTCTCTTTGTTGTCTTTTAGGGTTTCTCTCTGGAATCTTTACATCTGTATTCATTCGTCTGTCTCATTTGTCTTTTGTAAGTTTGTATTATTGATCATTGTATTGTACTTCTTATTTGAGTCTCAGTGATTTGCTGAGATTCTGGGTTTGGATTGGGTATTTTAGGGTTGGTTTAATAATAGATTTTGTCACCTGTTTTGTCGCTATCTCTGTTGTTCTTGTGTTGTGATTGTGTGATTGATCGTCGAGTGTTGAGAGGCTTTATTTTTAACATTTGTCTCATCAATAACCTTTTAAAAAACCCAATGGAACACAATTTGGTTAAGCGAAAAATATTACATCGTACGTGTATAATCCTGCCTAGCTATCATCTTAATTCACATCTTTAGGTGTGTAGAGATTGACCTTATCTTACAACTGCTTGACTTGATCTAGGGAGGGTCAATTTTTTCTTCTTTCTACATATCATACGTTGAGAAAGATAATGGCAAGACGTGTTATGTACTAACCTTCAAAAAAAAAAAAAAAAAAAAAAGACGTGTTATGTACTATAACAATATGTAGGCTTCATTGATTTGATTTATTCAAACAAAATTATTTTTATATATTATCATTGGGTCAAACTTGATTGTTCTAAAATCGCATAATTCTTGTATGGAATTGATTATCGATTTAGCTTCATATAATGCTAAGTTCTTTATTATTCGATGATGATGTTGTTGTCAGTGTTTGCTTTGTCCACCTACTAGTATTAATAGAACTAAGGCCCGTGTCACCAAATATATTAAAATATGTGAGTTTTTATGTAATAATATATCTACGGGTTTGAATAATATATCGTTAGCACATATTCAAGAATGGAATATTAAGTCATGTATTATCTACAAGAAACATGAGGGCATTGATCACGCTCAAATACAGTAGATCACGGGCCCGCTTCATCGCGTGCCACCGAAGAAGATGAAAAGAGGTGCCCTCCATTTCTGTTCGGAAAATGGCTCCATCAACACTCCTATACATCGAGAACAAATCTCTGTTTTGAAAACTCAAAAGATCGGTTTAGCTGTTTTCACTTTTAGTTTCTGAGTTAATTGCCAATTTAGTCATTGAGGTTTGTCAAAAATTTTCACTTTCATTCAAATCTTTTTTTTTGGTCAATTTAATCCCTATGGTTTCATTTTTTTGTCATTTTAGTCCCTGAGGTTTGTCAAAAATTGTCACTTTCATCTGAATCTTGTTAGTACACAGGGACTAAAATGACAAAAAATGAAACCACAGGGACTAAATTGAAAAAAAAATTTAGATGAAATTGACAATTTTTGATAAACCTCAGGGACTAAATTGACATTTAACTTTTTAGTTTCTTCTCAAAGTTTTTCAATTGAACAAGGTTTTTTATAAATATTCTTTTTATTCGTTTAATTACTCATTTATAATCAAACACGTACGTAGGCTCTTTTCATTTTCTTTATCGATTCAGTAAAAATACGTTTAAATTAGATCACTCTAGTCTCTACCTCTAATCATAATATTGATATGTAAACCAAAAAAGCATAATGGTGATATTTGCACCTATATTTTTACACATATAGCATAGCATTAATAGTTTATATATCATACTTTTATAGTTGAATTTACCATTTTGCAATGAAAACATAACAGTTTGAAACAGTTGGTTAAAAATAGAGATAGTACGAGAAAAGAAGATTGAGATAGAGAGAGTGTGTTGGGAACAGGAGTGCAGAATGTCAGGTGAGAGGGTCTACACGCACACTCTCAACCGGAGACACCGGCGCCAATGGAGGCCACCCTTGTGCTCTTTTAACCAGACACCCCTCTCGGTCCTCCCCAACTCCCCACTCATTCCTTTTTTTTTTTTCTTTTTTTAAGTTTTGACTATTACTAAAAATTCGTTTTATTATGTCAACACTAACATTTTATTTAAGAACTAACAATAGTATAATAATTTATTATTCAAATGTTAATATATTTGTATAACTAATGAGACACCTAGTGGTTAAGTGGTGTGCTTAATTGAGAGTTCAAAACAAAATATATTAATTTATTAACTGAAAATATATGCAGTTGCTTTTTTAAACTGTATATATGCAAGTGCTATGGTTACTAAATTTAAGTTTGTGGAAGGAATAATAGTTTTGGTCACTAAATTAAAGACAATCCAAAGGAAAAAAATGTATTTATTTTCTTCAAATATATGCAGGTGCTTTTTTTTTTCTTTTCAAAAAAAAATTACCGTATATGAGTGCATGCGATACTCAAATATAGTTAACTTTTGTGTGATAATAATCCTCTTTAGCTAAGTGTGGTATATTACTAAAAGATGTCGTCCATTCTAAATCTGTAATATTATTCTCTTAAATCTTTGTGATGAGCTCAAGAATGATGGTCTAGTTTGGTACAACGTAGCCTGGTTCAAAATATGAAATTCCTTTATATATCGTTAAATTTAACATGGACACACGACATGCCCCCAATATACCCCATTACTAGAAAATTATTATGTTAAATATCATTAAATACTGCCTGTTTATTGTATTTTGGCTCCATTTCTCCTGGCCTAACTCCTAAGTCCATTAATTGATATACTATAGATTGTACGTTGTTTTTATAATCAGTATAAGTTTAAAGTTGTATCAGAACTAACGTTTGTGCTTCAATTTGAAGAGTGTCCAAACTAAATAATCATAACAATTCTCAAAGAATAATTTTTTTTAACAACGAACGCACTCCCTTAAAATCTATTCTTAAGATCCACCTATTGCTATTTTGTGAAATTTGAACATGCATCACTTTGATTGAAGTAAACACTTAATGTCACTAGATCAAAATGCATCTACAATTTTTTAGATCAACTATACATTTACAGTTCAAAAAAACAAAAAACATAATATATAGGGGAGAGTTATCTTGAAAACACTAAATATCATGAGAACTGTGAGAACAAACAAAAAAATCAATCAAAAGCATTTTTTTTAATACAAACCAAATTATAATTAAAATACAATATTAAAAAAAATAAAATTTCTTTATAAATAATTCATCTTTTCATGCAAAAACACTTTAAAATTAACTTTTACATATGTGTAAATGAAATAGTTTACAAATGTATAAACAGTAGATTTACAAACGTGTAAAAACAATTTATTTTCGTATATGTTTGAGTTTTTACTCGTAAATTGTGTTTTTGAGATTGTATTTAATAATGAATATAAGTGTAATTTTTTTTTGAATTTGATTAGTTTTAGATAGCATTCTCATGGTTCGTACGAAATATATGTGGTAAAGCGTCTTTTTATCCGTCATATATATTAAGGGTTTAAATCACTTAAGGTGTAGGCATAAAAGTATATAAAAGTTAGTTAAGTTACGGTTCAAAAATAAATAAATATAACATTTTAACTCTACATAAATAAATAAGTATAGACAACGTCATACATAAATAAATATCCATAGACTTCGGAAACACACCAAATGTGGTCTGTCTTTATTTGTATATCTCTTAAATAATAAGACTTTTAATATGAATACAAACGATGAATTTGTTTTCGGACTTGAAGTGCGTATCTTTAAAAATGCATGTAAGACATATGCTCGTATCATATCACGTAAATCATATCATCACACGGGTGTCATACATTTGTCATTTAAATAAAACATATTGTAGTCAATTTTGAGATAGTACCATTAAATAGTAAGTTCACAAGAAACCATCCTTTTATTCAGGAGTCATGTATCAACAACTTTGCAATCAGTCGCCATCACGTCCTTTGTTGTCCACCGATGTGAAGTCACCCTTTCCTTGGTCAACTCTCATCAAACACCACTAATAGTGGTTAATTAGGGCCAATGTTTCAGTACCTGATTAACGGAGTCGTAAATACTATAAACATAAATAGGGTAAATACGAAGAGTTTAATCAATTTCCAGTTCGACCTCAAATCACTATCGATACAACTCTCGGTACCTAGCATGTCCGACTAGCCACACTCAAAACTGTTATGATACCATGAACCGGCCCGCTCAGCCATCGGGTTCTCGGTCTGGTTTTCAAAACACTGAGTATGTCATTTCCTCACTATAAAGTATTTCAAATAATGAGTGTGTGAGCATGGTTGGGTTTCATTATGAGAGAAAATCGTATATGTAATAATGTTTTGGCTTCGAGATGTTTGTTATTGATCGGTTCGATCAATTCCTTCAGTTATTAGAAAAGATGGTTTAGTTACCTATTAATTTTGTTCGTGCATGTTCCTTGGATTATTTACAAGTGGTATTCAAGCTCTTATTTTTGCAACTTTTTTTAATTCAAGTTCATTCTATCAAGTTTTACCTAGTTTTACCTAAATAGAGAAACAAACAAATCCAATTTACTAAGGAGAACTTATGGCCAAATTATATATAAAAAAATATAAGTTATAATATGATCTGAATTTTATATACAAGTATGAACCTCGCGTGTTGTTGTTGCGGTAACAATTCACAATATGGTACTCAATTATATTGTTTTACCCATCTTAGACTGAGATTAAAATTAAATAATGCAGTTTTGTTGATTATTGTACACCAAACCTAGAGTTAGAAATGTTGATTAAAATTATTTTTATTTACAACCACATAAAACCTAACAATTATGAATAGAAATATTGATTAGCCCACAAATTTTAATTTAAAGCAAACATCATAAAAGGCTAAAGTTTAAAATGTAGAAATAGTTATAGTCATACTTTGTCTCGAACAGACCGGGTGAGTGAACTTGATATATAATGTAAAACGAAAGGAGTTGAACAGTTAGAAGTCGACCTAAATATATTTTAGTGTAAAATTAATTAAAAGAAAAAGAAGTCATATACTATGAGCATTTTTAACAAGTGTTTACAACTTTTTAAGTTGTTTAAGCTCATATTATACATGATAAACTTTTTACTAATTAATGTTAAATTATAAATGGGGAATTATGAATAAAATGTACAAGTTAGTTTTACAAATACGGGTAGTATTAGAAGAATTTTTATGACATTTTGAGTGTAAAGCAAGAAACTTTTCATATGTCATCTTAAAAAGTATATAAAATTACAATCCTAGCCATCTTTGGTTCTTTATAATGTAGTATAGATATAGATATAGATATAGATATAGATATAGATATAGATATAGATATAGATATAGATATAGATATAGATACTTGAACCATATAAGTTTGACAATAAAAAATCATAACTTAATCACCGTTTACTCAAATAATTACATATTTTCGATTATTTTAGTTATGAACTGATTATTCAGCTTTATACTCTCTTCACATTGAGGTTGAGTTAATGGCCAAAATCGTCCCTGAGGTTTGGACAGTTTTGCTACATCAGTCTAAAATCAAAACTTTTTTCATCTGGTTCCTTCAGTTTTATATTTTGTTGCTAAATTCATCCCTGACACTAACCCTATTTAAATTATCTCGTTAAGTTGAGGGGTATTTATGTCTTTTTGCTAACCCATTTATTTTTTAATATTTTTTTACCGAGTGAGACACACCTCCCCACCAGCATCAAACCATTAATCATATACTAACCACTCTCAGTTTATAGATCTTCAATCATAACCCAAACCCTAACCCTATATGATAATCACCACCACCACCACCACCACCTGTAACAACAATGGAACAATTCCATTCAAAGAAATCATCATCATCAGCAGCAGTAGACAAATGATCGAGTTAATAAAAACAATCAAAACCCAAACCCTTACTAACCACTTTCTGTTCATAGATCTTCAATCAAAACCAAACCCTAACCCAAGGATGCATCCAATTCGACTTCCGTTTCAAAGGATCGAGTTAATAAAAACAATCAAACCACTCAAAATGTCCAGAAAACAAGTTCGATTACTGGAAAAGCTAGTTTGGATCTGGAACAGGTTCAGGATCGGGTTGAATAGGATTAAAACAAGTTCGATTACTGGAAAAGGTTCAGGATCGGGTTGAATAGGATTAAAACAAGTTTGATTACTGGAACAGGTTCAGGATCGGGTTGAATAGGATTAAAACAAGTTCGATTACTAGAACAGGTTCAGGATTGGGTTGAATATGATTAAAACAAGTTCGATTACTAGAACAGGTTCGGGATCGGGTTGAATAGGGTTAAAACAACTTTGGGATCTGGAAAACCGTTCAAAATATTCAGAAAACAAGTTCGATTACTGGAAAACCTAGTTTGAGTTAATAGGATTAAAACGAGATTCGGACCGTTGCCACATGAGAGTTTTTTTTAAGTTTGATGTTGGTAGTGGTAGTGATAATAAGAGTAAAGGTGGGAATAAGTTGTCTTCACTTGGTGCTAGTAATCTGTCGAAATCAAAAAATGGTGATGGGTGGTGATGGTAGTGGTTGTTGTGGCGGTGGTTGTGTTAGGTGGTGGGTGGGGGTGTTAGCTGGTTATGGTAGTGGTTGATGTGTTAGAGATACAGAAATTTAGAGAGTGCAGGGGAGAAGAAGGTGGAGAGGTCTAGAGGTAGAAGAAGGTGGGGAGGTGGGTCCCACTTGTTAAAAAAATATTAAAAATAGATGGGTAGGCAAAAAGACATAAATACCCCTCAACTTAACGAGATAATTTAACTGGGGTTAGTGTCAGGGACGAATTTAGCAACAAAATGTAAAACTGAAGGACCTAGATGTAAAAGGTTTCGATTTTGGGCTGATGTAATAAAACTGGCTAAACCTCAGGGACGATTTTGGCCATTAACTCCATTGAGGTTTCTTTCATTTTATTATGTTTCTTACTTTTAACTTTTGCTTATGTTTAATATATTTTTTTTTTGAGAAAGAGTAAGAGATATTCTTAACATATAGATAACAAAACAAGTTACGTTTAGATGGTGGGTAGCGAATAAAAGCTGCATTTTATTATTTATGAATGTATTGTTTTTAGAACTAGTATTGTTTTTAGAACTATTAACGTTGCACCAAGTCGATATTTGATTCATTATGATCGGTGGATAATGTAATATAACCATTAGATAACCTAACCTTATATCGGCAACTTTCCAACTGCTAAATCCATCGTGATACTTTTTGACTAAAGTGTGAAACTTGACGTTGATTCTAATGTTTCACTTTGCAAAAGAGGGTCAAAAGTTTGTTTACTTTCATGCTATGATTCTTGTATTCATCATTAAAAAGCAGGGAAGATGGGTCTAAACATATGCAAATACTCACCAAAAAGCGATATTTGAAAATACCATATTTGTAGGTACAAGAATTCAAAACCAGACCAGGTAGATTTAATATCGGTGTGGCATCTATCCGTAGGGATGACAATGAAGCTGAAACAGATAGAAATACCTGAAATAAAAAATATGTGGGACGTGTATGGGGTCGAGTAATCTGGTATAGAAATGAGTAGCGGATTATTTTAGTCATTTTTTTACGGGTGTGAGATTTGATGATAAACTTATTTACCCTACCTTAGCTTTTGCTATTGGTGGGATTAACTGAGTATGATGATGATGATGATGATGATGATTTCTACCAATCTTGTACTGCCACATCACTTCACTAATTCTCTTCACTGAAACTGTTTTTTGAAGCCAGCACTCCACTGATTGTTTACCCAACAACAACAACGACGACGACGACTATTTACCCAACAACAACTGTTTACCCAACAACAACAATTGTTAATAAATAAAAATAGAATAATTAATTAAAACGTGAAACTAAATATAAAACAAATTCATTAAAAACATCTATAAATAATAAAATATGAATTTTTAATTCTTGTTTTTCTTTTTCTTCTACACTCCATGTTCTTTCTTTTCATTCCTTATTTTATCTTTTCTGTTCTTTTCTTTCTTTCTTTCCTTTTTCTAATCCAACTATCTCACGGAATAACAAGGATGAAGAGAAAAGTTTGATAATATATAGTTGATATATATTATTACTATGAGAGGGGGGGGGGGGAGAGGGAGGGAGAGAGAGAGAAATCACAGTTACCAGCACGGTAACTAGAATTAGAATTTGGTTCACGAGACCACTACCAGCATAGGTGACGACGATGTTACCGTGCTGATAGTGAGGTACCCGTGACCAAATCGGTAGGCGCCCCGTCCCCCCTAAGAACCAAACACATTTCATTATAAGAAATAACTATGCATTCTGTTGAAAAGAATTGGTCAAATCCGTTTGAACTTTTAAGTCTTTAGACATCTTACAAGAACCAATAACCCCTTTCTACTCTACTAGTCTACTATATGTTTAACCTTTTTAATCTATACTATATTATAAAGCATGAGGGAATGATGACCATAAAATTTAAGTAAATACAAGTATTTATGTTTATGGTACAATAGTAAATGAGGTTAGTTTAGGGCAAAGTTGTCTTTTCTACACTCTTTAAATTACTATAACATTTGTGACAATTTAAGGGTGAGTTTTAAAACTTAGATAAGAAGTTGAAAAGTTGAATTTATGCCTCTTTAAATTACTATAACATTTGTGAGTTGTGACAATGTTAGAGTGAGTTCCAAAACCGAAAAGATGAGTTGAAAAGTTGAATTTGTGTTATTTTAGAAATCAAGGGACACTGGGATGCTTCATTTTTCAAGCAGATGGAGATATTAATATCAGTCATAAATCGATTTAATAGATGCAACCATAAAGAGATTGAAAAACCTCACCTATTTGTGTACAAATGGAAAAATGACTAGCTTCTTTATTCACCATATATCTTTAGATGTCACAAGAATCCCAGCAGATCAAAGGTAGGTTTTTTAGTTTTTGCTTCTAATTTGTATGTTGTTTGATATTTGTTTGTTTTGAATGAAAGAAACACGAAGACCTTATGGAGAATCCATCAATGATCAATGGAATGATCAATGACAGTGGTGGCTTTCATTTTCTTATGTGTATTTACTTTTTTATATTTTTGCTTTTATGCATTGTCTTTAGAGGGTTTGCAATTTTCCAATTAGGTTAGTATAAATGGTTTGAGGTGTTTCTTTTTATTTGAACAAAAGAATATGGTACAAGCTATGCATAAGCCATCAATGGAGGTGTCAACCCGACCAATGATGATCAATAACAGTGAAGGTTTTCACACTCATGTGCGTGTTTTATTTTATGCATTGTTAAATTAAATAATCTTAAATATTAAAACCCACAAAAATGGTCTTGATCATGTATAAGAATTGTCTCGATTTTTTGTATGTCCTTCGATTTAGGATATTTCAATCGTACCAAATAGTTTGGTTTACTTTTAATATTCGAAAATGTTTAAGCTATATACTTCTTACATTGCAGTGCGGTTTTTATTTATTTAAGTTGTACTGTTTATATTAATGGATTATGTTTAATAATATAATAATTGGAGTACCTTAATTTTTTAAGTTTAACTATATCCACTTTAGCTTTTTTTATGATTTTTTATCTAGATTCGGTCAATTAATCAGTGAAACCAAACAAAATTTTATGTTGTTTGCTTTGATAAACTAAGTTTGACATACGGTTTAAATTTAATACCATTATAACAAAATCTTTAAACACACTTTAAAGGCACAGAACTACAAAGATCCATGTTGAATTTGGAACTTTAAAGATGACACATATGTGTTTGAGTTTTCAAATTTAGGGTGGACTATATTTTGGATTGATGTTTCTTTTATACACATATATTTTCAATTTTCATATCTCAAAATCAATTAATAAAGTTTTTTCATGCAACAAGTTAAACTTAAAATTCAAAGTGTGTCATGAATTAAGACACAATTAAAAAAAAACACTACTTTATACTTTGGCTTATATTGCTTCAGTTAATATAGAAACTAAATGACTTGAGCAAGAGTAACATCATAGATAACCATAACTTTGCAAACGGTTTGCAAGCATGTCATTTAATCTGTTATCCTCCATTTCTATCACTTCAACAAACAATACCAAAATTATGCAAGCATCATGTTGTCTCAAAGAGAAGCCAAAACTCTAGCAAGGCTTGGAATAAGACATCGCCCACAAAATTTTCACTGGTTCATGAGGTTAGAGGATGTTATGATAATTTTCATCTCAAGTTAAAATTTTGGTTATTAGTCGACAACTGATTGGACCCAATGTTCATAACCGATTTACCAAGCTAAAATAACTGAAACCTATCTGTTTTTGAAATACCTTAATTGAAAGTTATGATAATGGCTCAAAACCAAATTGAGCCAAATAACAACTTGTGCATGCCCTGAAAATCACAAACCGAAGTTTTGTGGTCACCACAGCAATACGCGGGCAACCCACTAGTATCACTAAATATATGATACTTCTAATTCTTAATTATATAGTTTATTTTTTATATGGGTTAGATCATCATATATATATATATATATATTGAAAAAAAGTAGGATATCATAAGAAGTGTATCAAACGGACTCTGATTAAACTCATTCAAACGGCATTGTAATCGTCTCATCAAACCTTATTATCTTAGTTTTTTGGGTTTTCGCTCTTTTGGATTTTTAGCTTGTAGTATTTAGAATTTGTGTTATATAATTGTTTTTTTATGTGGCATTGTGTCTTTTGTTTATTGTTGTCGTTTTTGCGATTCATTGTGTCTTTTTTTCTAGGCATTGGGTTATATTTCTTGACATTGTATTATATTTTGCGACTCATTGTGTTTTTTTTTATCATTGTCACTCTTCTTATTTATTTTACACTGTGTATGATAACTTGAACATATTATATGAACACTATAATCGTTTATAAATAATATATATATTTTGTTTCTCAAATCTAAATAAGGTAAACTCAACTCTGCATCTCATTTTTAAAATTAGTATTAAATTAAGTTTAACTTGACCTCAATTTAAGATCAATGGTAGAACCTGAAATAGGGGTTGAAAGTCACGTATCCCTTCAAAGAACCTGAAATGGGGGTTGAAAGTCACATATCCCTTCAAACAGAGGGGGTAGACTCAAAATGTAAAATATTTTCAGGTGAAAACACGTTAATTTACACTACTATAAAGAAAAAAAAAGGAGGTGGTGTACCCCTAGCTATAACCATAGTTGTCAAAGCGCCTAGACGCACTCAAGGCGCATAGGCCGAGCCCGGAGCCTAGGCGCAAGGCGCATAAAAAACGACGGTTTTTTATAATTAAGCGCATAGTATAAAATACATTTTTTAGGGATTCTAGAGATGTTTTAGGTTTGTTTAGGGCTACTTTAGGATGTTTTAGGGTTGTTTAGGACTTGTTCATGACTCATTTATGATGTTTTAGAGGTTTATGCAACTTTTAGCCTGAATTTGGTCGGAAATCAGCCCTGATAGTGCGCCTCAGTGCCTAGGCGCGCGCCTCACAAGGCGCAGCGCACTTGATGCGCCTTGAGCCTAGGCGCTCGCGCTTTTGACAACTATGGCTATAACTAAGCTCCACCCTTGTTTAAGATGTTGACAAGCTAATTACAATTACAAGTAATTCACGAACAATTCTTTGTTTAGGATACAAAATTAATTTTAGCATACTCCTTCAGTCCTTTGTTATATTACGTATCCTCGTTACAAATCAATATACACCTACTTTCTTTCTCTTTTTCAAGTGAGTAATTCAATATATCTAACATAGGGGCAAATAGACAATCATCCACGGTCTCTATTCTTTAACTTTATTGCAATTCCCACCCTCGTGTTCAAAGGGTTGAGACAAAGAGACACCCATTATTATTAGTATTATTATAAGAGCTCATTGGGGCCATATCTATAGCCTTTTCATAGGGGGTATGTTGGCTTTCTTTCACAACCTAACCGAACATACTTTCTTTATACTTTCATGGACCATCATTTATATTGTTTTATGCATCTATCTTTTGTGATATATAATACACACACTATTACCTTATAAACATCAAGACATTGTTTCATTTCAAATTTATTTGTTTATTTGGATTACATCTTCTTTTCTTTTTTCTAAAACTTAAACGAAAAGCGAAATCAACAATTTTATGACGACTATCCTTTTCATTTCCACTCGTCACTCGTTGTCTAAGAACATAATCGAAAGAAAAATGAAGGTGAAGAAATAACATCATGATCATATAAACTGAAGTATCTAATGGAATTATAAGACTTTAGCTATCAATTCAAATATTTTTAAAAGAATATCGAGATTACGTTTTTAGTGGGTCATAGGGAATGCAAAAGTATATATTTTCCCACTTTTTTGATTGCATGTTGGCATAAAATTAGGATCAAAATTGAAGGGCTTGTGATGTGGGGAATGGTAGGCATCGGGATTAGGATACATATCTTGTTTTGCATATTGATATTTTTTATCTTAAAATCAAATATAGTTTTAACGAAAACTATTAAATAATTTTTAACGAATCAATTGCTTTTATAGAATTATAGCAAATAGTAATACTTCAATATTTAAATCATACTAAAAAAAACTAAGATTCAGGAAACTAAATTTTGAACTGAAATTGAATTGGTTTTTTTTGTTATAAGTAAAATTCAACTCGAATTCGAATTCAGTTCTACAAATCTCATTTTGAGGAAACCAGCTAAGCACCGTGAAAATTACCTGCTTGATGAAAACCCTTGTGTTTGTGTTTTTGGCTCTTGGTTGGTATCTCTTAGGCTATGCGTTAAATATTCCCTGATTCGTTATTACTAGCTCAATGTCACATCATCCTTCCTCCAATCCCTTACCTTCTTCCCTAAATCTATGTTATACTCTTTCCTGAGCCCCACCCCATTTTCTATACTTTTTAATATCATAAATATCACCCCCTGGAAGCCATGATTCATGGCGAAGGGGGAAATGGCATGGTGATCCTCACTCCCTCGGCTCGCCACCTCCAGTGGCGAATCTTGGCCCGAAACTTCGGGGGATCGGAAGTCACTAGTTTTTGGGGGTTGAAAACCAGTTTCGGGTGGTCGAAACCTTTTATACCAAAAAATTTCTATACGAATACTATATAATCGAAACTTCTAAGCGAAAATTTTGGAGGGTCGGCCGCCCTTCCTGCCCCTTAAAAGGATCGCCCCTGGCCACCTCATCTTTCTGGGTGCTCTCCCAAGAGTTATAGTCATCTTTCTCACCCATTCCATTATTAAAATCAATACTGAGATTCATTTGTTTCCCAATTATATAACGTTACTTTATGCTCATCAATGTTTTAAAAACCGGTTCATACCGGCCGGTTGAACCGGTTATACCGCTTACCGGTGTCCTGGCCGGCGCGAATCAGTCCGGTAGTTTGGGAAAACGGTACAGGATTTGAACCGCCGGTAAATTCCGGTATACCGGTTTATACCGCTATACCGGTACCGGTACAAGGTTAAATTTTGAAACTTTATCGGCCCATAATGATGATATAGATATTATTTATCTTACGTAAATTTAGTATATTTTAATTATTGGTAACTAAACTTCTTATTAAACAACGTAGAAAATGGAAATTTTCATACTTTTGTTGATACAGATAGTGATGATAATGAATTTTATCTTTTAAGCGATCAAGAGCTTGATGCTTTCATGATTCAACACTCTAATGACATAAACCAACAATACCCTTTTTATATGAAAACAACTTTGTTGAAAATTGAGTAATTATGGATCTTTTTTGTATTAAGGATTCACTTTTAAATTATTTTTTATTATGAAATCATGTACTATTATATTAATTTTGCGTTATAGTTGTATTTATAAAATTATAGGGTTAACTAATCAATCCGGTTAAACCACCCGATATAACCCGGTTCAACCGGTTAAACCATTTATAAATCTAATCCGGTTTAGTTAAAAAACCGGTTTTTAAAATGCTCATTAATCTTGAAGTTTATTCAAATTTGGTGCTTTTATTTTTAAATAAAACAATAATAATAATATCATGTATGCATTTAACACAACTACAATTAAAATATGAACTAGTCTAAGTCCATACTCCATAACGTAGGAATTTGGTAGTTAGTAGCAGGCCCATTACACAATGTTAGAACATCTATCAACATGACGAGGATCCAAAATGCCAAGATAACCGGCCCAAATTTGGCATGTTTGCCTTAGTGTTAGCCGTTATTCATGCATGTCAACCTGTCATTGCTTGATTTCACTCTTTGCCACACCACTGGACATTAGATAACATGGTACGAAGTTTAACAGAAACAATCACATTTTAAGGTTTAACTAGTAACCAATAATTAGACCCGCGCATATTGCGGCGTGAGAACATTGCAAACATCGAATGGATTGGTCTAAACATTATATGATGTGTTAGCTATAGAAATCTAGCGAAAGCGATTTTCTATTTGGTTTATTTATTTGTTTGAGCCCTGCAGCCAGAGGGCTGCTCGGTTGTAGTCACCGACTCTCAAAGCGGCTAGGTGGTTTTGATACAAGAAGTGTAGAGAGAATATGAAAGATATATGTTTTCTTATTAATGTTTGCTTTGGTACCTTCTAAAGGAGAAAACAATCTCCTATAAATACATGAAGGAAATACATAAAATGAGAAAGTAGCTAGTCTTTAGAGCACAAGTCAAGGTGCTAGTCTTTGAGGCACAAATCTTGGAGGCACAAGTCTTGGTCAATGATGTTGGTCTTGGTCAATGGAATAAGGAGGAGAAATTATCTCCAATACTTCCCCTCAAGTCGGAGCGTGAAGATCACGAACGCCCAACTTGCCAAATAATATTTCTTTCTTTTCAAACACTCCCCTTCAAGTTGGAGTGTTTTCTTTTCTTGACGGATTCAAAGATTTTGAACCCGATTTTTTGCGAGTTCAAATGACCCGACTTGTCTTCTTGCGAGTTCAAATGACCCGACCTGTCTTCTTGCGAGTTCAAATGACCCGACTTTTCTTTTCTTGCGGGTTCAAAGATGGAAACCCGACTTTTTCTTGCGAGTTCAAAGATTTGAACCCGATTTTTCTTCTCGCGAGTTCAAAGAACCCGACTTGTCTTCTTGCGAGTTAAGAAAACCCGGCTTTTCTTTATTGCGAGTTTAAAAAAACTTGACTTTTCTTTTCTTGCGGGTTCAAAGATTAGAACCCGACTTTTTCTTCTTGCGGGTTCAAAGAACCCGACTTTTCTTTTTCTTGCGAGTTCAAAGAACTCGACTTTTCTTTTCTTGCGGTTTTTTAAATTTTTTAAAAAAAACCCGACTTTTCTTTTTCTTGCGAGTTCAATGAACTCGACTTTTCCTTTCTTGCGGTTTTTAAAATAAAACCCGACTTTTCTCGCGGGCTCATAGATTTGAACCCAACTTCTCCTTTTTTTTTGTAGGATACTTGCTCTTCGATCTCCTCCTACATCTTGTAGGATCGACTAACGTGTCACCCGACAATCACGAGGGCTATATTCAAGGTGCGGAATCCCTTGAATATGTCTCAATAACAGAAACGAAGGTGAAACAATGAAAAACGAGTAATTACAACACACAAATGGGTCAAAAGATTCACGTTTATATCATTAAACAGAGCTCGAGTGTTACAATGAACAAACCTAGCAATCTCAGACCTGGGGAGGGTGTTTGGAGAGTGTGTGTGGCAAGAACTAATGATTAGGGCAATGATTGGGACTATTTATACCTCCCATACTCGTACAGACCCCTTTAGGCGAGTAGGAGGCTATCACACATTAACAACTAGCGAGTAGGGCCGTACTCGCTAGTAGCTTCATGCGAGTAGGGCTATACCACATCAAGACTGATGTGGTATAGGCTGTAAATGCCTAAAGCTAATGTGGTATAGGCCGTAAATGCCTAAAGCCACACCGTACTCGCCTGAAGTGTTCCAAACGTCCTGAAACGCGTATAAACATCTCCAAACACCCCGTAACATGTCCAAACAACATATATACTAGCCTAGGGACATCATGCACTTACATTAATGAAGTTTTCCTTTCAAAAAAAAAAAAGTAATGGGGCATAAGTAATTTAATTTTTGAGTTGGGTATATATGTAATTAATGATTTTATAGGGGAGATATGTAATTATCCATTAATTTTATTATTAAATTTCATGATCTCATTACGTGTGCATATGTAATTTGTGTATAATAGAACCGCGAGCCTCTCAAAAAATTTTGAACGGCTAACAAAACACCAATTTTATTAAAACACCAAATGTTATTCGAGAAATTAAATCGTTTATGTTACATCACCTGTTTCTTTATAATCCGTATTTTACCAAATTTTTTTATTTGCATCGTATTTATGTTATTATAGCCATTTTCGTGTTATATATATTTTTTTTTGAACATTACATTCAAAACGCAATTTATTCAATACCAACACCCAAAGTTACACCCGAGCACATTAAGCCAGCGGCTACCTGGGCCATATTACACAATCTTATTACATTTTATTTTCAAAACACATAAATCCCTCGTCGACCCCTATACTTATCAGCCGGCCTTCAACCGTTGTCAAAGTGAGAAAACGACCACCATGCCGACCTATCCAAATCGTTTATCCGTGTCCTTTTAACCATCCACCAATAAGGTTCTAGCTTTATTTCTTCCATAACTATAGGCGTAATCGTGTTCGAGTTATTGAAAACCTTTTTGTTGCGATGAATTCATAAGTTCCAGATGACCATTAACACAATCGCATAAACCGCTTCCTTTTTCATTTTTGATCTGAACTTCTTCCCTCTTATATCGTCTAAAACCTGTGATAGACCGTTAAACGAGGTCAGCCCATCAATCTTTAACTATTCGCCTACATTCCAACAAAGTGCCCTTGCCCATACGCACTCAAAGAAAATATGTTTGCACTGTTTCGTGTTATAATTATCCTATATTTATCAACACGTACATACAAAAATAATCAATGCAAAATTGTGCCGTAATATTGTTGGTGTCTTGTAATCCTACAAGCACCAAAATGACCACTAACATTCGAAATATATTCAAAAAATTATTTAACATGTTGTTCTTGAGATCCCAGTTAATTCACCAATCGGTCTATCGCAACATGGACTACGTTTCTTTAAATTGATCTTCTTACACCGTCTTGTCTCAATCTTGTTACAGTTTGTAAATAAAAATACTAGCCTGATAACATGCAATAAGATTAAATAAAAATACAAGACTTTAAAAAAATAAAATAATATTACAACACCAAAAATACAAGACTTTACACACAATCTTCCTCTAATATTTCCTAGAAAATGTCTATCCAAAAGAACTGTTTGATAATATTAACATTGTGATGAAATGAATGTGAAGCTTCAGTTCATCAACCTGGTAATTCCATTCATCAAAAAATAAAGAGAAATCAAATGGGTCGACTTGCATTTCATAGAAAATTAACGTATATGTGAAAGAGACTACAATGATAAAATTGTAAATACAGACCACCACAACACCGTGGAGGAGTTGAAGTGTGGGAATGCTTGCTATAACACTCCAAATATACATTTTTTTTTATGTTTTATGCAGTATAAATTTAATATAAATATAGATATAAATAATTATATTGATAGTGTATGGCTATAGAATAATCTTGCATGCATAAATTAATTCCGAACACCACACCACTACCACACGCGTCTAAATAGTCATCAAGCTATGGTGCAATTTCATAGACTCATTCCATGAAAAAGCATAGAATGGTTGTGGAAGAGAAGGGTAATTACCAATTTATTATTATTATTATTATTATTATTATTATTATTATTATTATTATTATTATTATTTTTTGAGAAATTACTATATATATATATACGTCTCTTCCTTCATAAACACACCACACACAAAGGATTTGAGATACTTCTCTCTAATTCTACAAAATATAACTCAAATGTTTAATCAAATGGAATCGGATATGGTTAGGAAGTTATGGAACGAGCATGGTGCCCGGGGGTTGATTCTTACCAGTTCTGCTTTGCAGATCATTTTGTTTGTGCTAGGAATCCTTCGGAAATGCAATCCGAGAGCTTTGATCAGAAGCAGTCTCTGGATTGTGTTCTATTTGGCATATGCAGTGATACCAACAGCCCTTGCTGCTACGGCCCAAAGCACCTTAGATGCGGCCACAAGGGAGCTCATGTGTTTTTGGGCATCGTTTCTTCTTCTTCATCTAGGCGGTCCAGATACCTTTACGGCCTACTCGTTGGAAGACAATGAGCTTTGGTTACGACATTCGTTGTTTATGTTCTTTCAGTCATTAATAGCTCTCTATATTTTCTTGTCCTCCTTTCCCGGTTGTTCACATCTTCCACTGCTAAGCATACCAGTTTTTGCAGCTGCGTTGATTAAGTGTTTTGGACGCGTTCAGGCTCTCAGGTTGGGAAGCACTAAGCATCGTCGACGGTCTATGCTTGGTCCTCCTGACCCAGGCCCTGATTATGTTAAGTTCTCGGAGGAGTTTGAGTTGAAAGAATCACAAGGTTTTAAGGTGAAGACAGGTAAACTTGCGCAACCCCCTCTACCGGTTATTAATGCAGATGCTGCAAGTCATAATAAGGAAATACTTGAAGCGCATCGTCTGTTGAAAATGTGCAAACCCCTTTTTGTTGATCTCATACTCACATATGAAGAGAAGGATAATAGCACATCGTACTTTTCCAATCTTGATTCAAATGGAGCCTTTCGTGCGGTTGAGCTTCAACTTGGACTTGAATATGATATGCTTTTCACCAAGGCAAATGTTATTTATACCATAAAGGGCGTCATACTTCGTGCCGCTAGTGCTTTTCTCATTCTTGTGGCACTTGTTGGCTTCCATTTTCTCATTGATGTAGGCCACTATCGAGTCGTAGATGTTGTCATTACTTACATAGTAATGTTAGCTGAATTTGCAAAGGAAATAGGTTCACTTATTACCATGGTCTGCTCGGATTGGACTGAACTCTTGCTAAACCGACAGAACCACACTCGTAACATCTACAAATTTCGATTCCTGTTGAAGAAAACAAGTCAACGAAGGTGGTCCAATTCTATTGCGCAGCTCAACCTACTAAGCGTAGCCCTTGACGAGAAGCCTGCAAGTGCTTTACAAATTCAGAAATTCTTTGGAGTAGATCAGTATTTAGAGAGGCTACGTTATGAGACGCGTACAAAAGTTTCTGCAAACCTAAAGGATATGATTTACACTCAATTTAAGGAGTACAAGGACAGAGGCACTGATAACCAACCATTATCTGTTCACAGAGGTGGTTATTCTCTACAGAAAAACAAGTGCATTAATCTTCTATGGAGCATTAATGAGGCGGAATTCGATCAGAGCATTCTTATGTGGCATATAGCTACTAGTCTTTGCTACTACTCAGAAGATGGTGACCAATTTGGAATCAACCGGACAGAAAGCAATCATATATCCATGTATATGCTGAATCTTCTTGTTTATAATCCGGAAATGCTGCCAAAAGGTATTGGCATTATCAGGTGTCGCGACTTGTGTGCTGATGCCAAGCGTTTCTTTGAAATGAAAGGTCCTTGTAACAGCTTAGATGAAGCCTGCAAAAACTTGCTTAAAGTTAAATGCAATAAAGTGTCGCCTAGTACAGTGATCGGGGATCGATCCAAAACTGTGTTGTTTGATGGTTGTAGACTAGCACAAGCTTTATTGATGATGAATATGGAACACATGTGGAAAATCATTAGTGAAGTATGGATAGAGATTCTAGGTTATGCTGCAGCTAACTGTGGAGGGTTTCACCACTCTCAGCAGCTTGGGAGAGGGGGCCAACTTTTGACTCATGTCTGGCTTCTAATGGCAGAATTAGGTCTCACAGAGCATTTTCAAGTATCTCAAGGACATGCTAGAGCTAAGTTAATTGTGTCATAGATATAACTGTTGAGTTGACACGTAAATCGTTACTACTAGGTTTCAAGTTAGGGATGTCGTTGGAAGCAACCTCTCTACCTTGATCTTATGGGATAGAAGTAACGTTTGTCCTCATCTCTTCATTCCCAGAACCTATGTTATGAGTGGGATTTTACCGGGTGCATGAGTTTGTTGTTTGTAGCTGTTAATAGGTTTTTTAGTTGTTTTTGTAAATTTGTATTTTTTTAATGGGTAGCTTTGATTGTACTCTTGTTTTTAGATTATTCTATCCCATTATCATATTTTTCTTTCCAAATAATCTTGCAAATTCCTATTCTCACATATGTCTATCAAGCACCCATATTCATTATTACTATGATCCCTATTTTAACAAATAATCGTTTACTATTTGCAAATTCCTATTCTCACAAATGTCTATCAAGCCTTGTTCGTCATTATTATGATGCCTAACAAATGAACGTTTGTAGATTATATGTGATGCTACTAATATGATAATATGATTATGTTGTGCTGCTATTTTTGGGGTTCAATTCAAACTTACATATGTATATCTATATCTATATATATATATATATATAATATAACGATTTGGGTGGGGACACATGGCATTTGGTGAGGCCATCCCCACCGTTAAATTTTCGTAAAAAAAACAAAATTAGGTTATAAATACCCGATTAACCTAATGTTTATTAATTTATATTTTTTTATCTTTATCTTGATTATTACTTTTTTATATAATAAATAAAAATCTTATTATTATCTTATTTCTCTCTTATATGAAATAATATTATTAAATCATAATTTCATGTTTATCTCTTATTTATTTATTTAATATTTCTTTTCTTAGTTGTTCTTTTTATAGGGATCAAATACACAGTGAAAGAAAAATAGGAAGTCATAGGAAGTCTAATCGAACCCTACGATCTTAGTTTTCGGTTTTCACTTTTTTAGATATTTAGCTTGTAGTTTTTAAAATTTACGTTATATCATTGTGTCTTTTATATAGCGTTGTGTCTTTTTGTTATTTTCATTATTGTATCATTTTTGCGATTCATTGTCTCTTTTTTCTTCAGCATTGTGTTATATTTTTTTGGTATTGTGTTATATTTATGACTCTGTCATATTTCATGGTTGTGACTCTCTTAAAATCATTATAGCTTCTAGACATAATTGGTGGTATTGTTTGTGGTAGTGACTCTTTTAAAATAATGATAACAAAAACTAGAGCTTATTGTTTTCATGGTTGGACACTTTTCAAAAGTCACCCATCATGTTATTACTCCAACGTGGTAGTACTCCTACATAAGTACGCTTCACGATTAAGTTATCCTTTCATGTATAGCCATTGTGCCAAAAATGCATTGGGAATATTTAAGGTCTGCTATTCGTTATAACCACATCTGCAGACATCTGCAGGAAAAGAGATGGACCAAAGGTCTGCAGTCTGCAAGAAGAAGACTGTTTGTTTGTTAATGTCTGCATGCTGCTGAAATAAACTGAAATTTAAATAAACTGATTTTTTACAGCAGCCTGGTGGTGGACGGTGGTGGTGGTGGACGGTGGTGGTGGTGGTGGTAGTGGACGGTGGTGGTGGTGGTAGTGGACGGTGGTGGTGGTGGTGGGTGGTGGTGGACGGTGGTAGTGGTGGTGGACGGTGGTGGTGGTGGTGGATGGTGGTGGACGGTGGTGGGTGGTGGTGGTGGACGGTGGTGGGTGGTGGTGGTGGATGGTGGTGGTGGTGGACGGTTGTGTTGGATGGTGGTGGTGGTGGACCGTGGTGGTGGACGGTGGACCGTGGTGGTGGTGGGTGAGGAGAAGAGAAGTGGAGAAGACCTTTGAAGACCTTAGAAGACTTTAGAACAAGTCTGCACCAAGAAGAGGTCAGGAAGACCTTTTTAAGTGAAAGGTCTTCCAAAAAAACAAACAATCTGCAGACCCCAAACGTCTGCACGCGTCTGCATGGTGCAGACAAAAGAGGTCAGAAGTGCTTCTGAGCAAAAAACAAACAGCACCTTAGTGGTGAAGCGATGTAATCGGTCACTTCCTTGTGATTTGACCAAATTTTGTGTTAGGTTCCCTCTCTCGCTCTCCCTCCCCTCCCCTCCCCTCCCCCTCTCTCTCCATGTCTCTCTCGTTAACCATATTAATCATTGCTAGCTATAGACAATTCTAGTGGCCATATACAAGGAAAAAAAACACAACAACAAAAACAGCTATAGACAATGAATTATTAGCAAGAGAATGACCTAGGGGCATGTTGCAATAATATAGTTATTTTGGCTTACATATTCGATTGTCGGGTCTATTTTCGGCTATAGTGTTAAAAAATTTCAATAGGATTTTTAAGTACGTTTCTTATTACATTAGCTTTTATGAAAATTTATTAGCCAACAAAATTAGAAGTATAAAAATTAAAAACTAGTGAATGAGTAGATTACTATATAACCTAAGATTAAAGGAAAATCTATTATCTATTAATATATATAAAAGAATTGAACATTGCTGACGTGGCGTGCAATGGTGCCTTCAAACTCTCCATGAAACTGCCACGTGGCATCATAATTGAAAAATTTTAATGTTTTTTTAATTATTTCCTTTTTTAATTAAATTGTGTTATTTTAGGAAAAAATAATTTAAAAATAAATTTAAAATTTTCTCTCTCATATTTCCTCCCATAATTTTTAAACGATTATATCTTTTATATACGGGATTTTTTAAAGAAAAAAATTACACCAAATTAACGAGCGTTTTATTTTTTTTCCAACGAGTACCATAGTGCTATATAAAAAACGGAGAAAAAATCGACTATTTTTGTGGGGTTTCATTCATACAGGAAAAAAACATACAAAGTGTTCATGTTATTCATTAATCATGTTTTTTCTTTTAAACCAGGTTCTTATCTACGATGTTGAAAATCATCCCAATCGCCATGTTATCATTGGAATTTTACTAGGTATACTTCATCAAGAGAAGCTAGGAGAAAGAATCGCGCAACACTGCAACGCATGGTGTCAGCATATAACAATGTTATTTTTTTATTTATTTAATTACAAGAGTAATAATTATTACTATTAGTATTAGTATTATTAGAATGGTTATATTTTTCAACCCCGGGACGCTCCCGGGAAGAATTGATAGTTGCTGGCGTGGCGTTTAATGGTGGCCTCAACCATCTCTTGATTATGCCACGTGGCATAATGAGATGCAATGGTTACAACTTCCAACTTAAGTGTTTGTTTAGTTGATTAGGTTAGGAATTATAAGAGCCATTAGAATGTGAGAAATTAGAGAGATGTGATGAGTCTTTGAATAGTTGCAGTTTACATATGTGATTCTTTAGATGATTACTGATTAGGTTTTAGATTAGGGAATATGAGTTATTACTGATTAGAATACTATGAACATGCAATGATTGAGAGATTTTGTGGTTAGTTAACTTGAGCCATTTGCAATAGGTTATCACGTAAAACTAGATTTTTCAACCCCGGGACCCTCCCGGGGTAATTAGCTAGTATAGATATAAAGAAAATGTTTGAGGGTATGGTTCAGGTAAACATGCATGTATATTTCGGTAATCAAGTTGGGTGCAACTAACATTATATATATTTTATACCAACAAATATATATATATATATATATATATATATATATATATATATATATATATATATATAGGATTTGGTTCAAATGGGTAAGTTATATTAGTATATATATATATACTAATATTGTATTTTTATAAATACTTTAAAAAGGCAAGTTATATCAGGATAATGGGTAAGCGAATAACAAATATTTAAAAAAAAAAAATAACATACCGAAAGTCCCGTCAAGATTTGTATTGGCTTTACTTGTGGAGTTACTGTTCGCATTCGTTTGCAAGAAGAAGGCTAGAAAACAATTTAAAACAGTAATACATCTAAAAAAGCTAGTGGATGACTATATATATAAAGTTAATTACAACTAAAAAAAAAAAAAAAAAAAAAAAAAAAAAACTAAAAAAAACCCGAAGTAAAACAAAGTGGATAAGAGTTGATACTCACCAAATTTTGCAATGGCAATGTGATCTCTGCATCAGCTTGGAAAAATGAAACTACGAAGAATGCAATATGTGTCGTGGTTCAAAGTCGTCTAAACATATCTGTATTGTATATATAGATCTTAAAGCATACTCAAGACTAATTCATGGTTGACCCAAAGTCAACTTTACTTTACATATCTTAAAGCATTCAGAGACCAATTCAACCTTTAAAAAAGAGACCAATTCTTATGAAAGCACTTTAAGTTGTTTCCGCAACATTTGTGTTGAAAAGAAATGGTTGACTGAGTCTTCGCCAAAAAGTAAAACACATTTTAAAAACTAATAACAGAGTGTTAATAGCCATTGTGTTCTTTTTTTTTTTTTAACGGCCAACTAAACAACGCCGGATACTTCGTACGCGGCCCCCCAGTGGCAAAGACAGGGGCACAGCCCGGTTCACCCCGGACGCACGAAGCCCCTAGCCCGCCTGACAGCCCGCTTCCAGGGAAAACCCGACCCACATACCCGCCCGAAGGCACGACAGTAGTGAACCGGTAAAACCTAGCGAGATCAAGACTCAAACTCATGACCATAGGCCATGAGTCATTCATCATTTCTCATTATGTCGTTCGTGGGAATCGAACCTGAGACCTCCAAGAGAGATCTCTGGTCCATTCACCAACTGAGCTACCCGTGAAGGACATAGCCATTGTGTTATTTTACAAGTATCCAAATAAAAAAACATTATCCGTTATTTTTTATTAATAAGAATCACAAATTAATTTAGTATTTTCCCATGTAAGATAATAGAATACTGAATAATATTATTGAAAGGTTAGGTTATAATATATAGAGATCACAAGGAACTCTAAAAACCTAACTAAGCCCGTGAGCTTATCCTAATTAACCCTAATAATAATATGGTCCAATACTTCCCGCAGTCAAAGCGGTAGAAAATCGGACACATAGTCTGAAAAAAAAACATAAATAAAAACAAAAAAAGAAAATAAATAAAAAACTAGTCTTGATCTCGGCTCTTGATTTGACTTGTAAGTCCAAAATTTTGCCATAAATCCACAACCTTCAGGTCAGTCCCGTATTCCTGCAATCTTCTTTGCCAAAAAAAAAACATACCCGCACTCTTCAATAATGACTTTACTTCGATCCAAAAATTCCCTATGTTTGGTTTCCTTTCTTATTTCTCATAATGACAAACAAGATCCACTAGATCCCAATAAAGTCGCAATGACATCTTTGTTGGCCATGACAATACAAAAGATAAAAGAGAGGTTGTGGGAAAGAAAGAAAAATAAAATAAAAGGAAGAACAAATAGACACCCTACGACTCTTGTCGTGAGGCGGGCTGTCAAAGAGATAAAAGAGATGGTGAAAGCCCGGTGACCGTTGTCAGGCGGCGGTTTTGAGAAGAAGTGAGATGCTTAGATCAAAGAAAGATGTCCGACTAAACCGTCGTTTAATCTGCTGAGATCGGTGTGTAGCGGACCGTGATCCGGCTAGAGAATAACGATAAGAAAATAAATAGAATAGAATAGAGATAAAGCAAAAGAAAGCAACTAAAGATCAGATAGATGGAACTCAAATAAGAGAAATGTAAAAAATAAATAAATAAAATAAAAAGAAACAGAGGATGTTTGTGGTGAGTGATTGAATCGGTGTTTGATTTTTGAAAAAATAAGAAGAAACAAAGGGATGTTGGTGGTGGAAAGAAAAAACAAACATAGGCGGCGACAAAGGGTTTTTTTTTGTGGTGTGGAGAGGTAGGATGGATCAAAGGAGATAAATAGTGGACGAATATAGGAATAATGGTTGGGATCTATAACCGAAACCGAGGCTTTATTTAGAACTAAATATAAGAAAAGAACAAGAAACAAACAATGGCCGGACAGGGCGGCATCGGCAATGACGGCACGCCGCCCTGTCTAGGATTTTTCTCAAAGTGGTGACGGCTAGGGTTTGATTATTTGTGTATGGTGTGGTGGAGATGGTAGAGAGCCTTGGCTGGCTCTGATACCATGTAAGATAATAGAATACTCAATAATATTATTAAAAGGTTAGGTTACAATATATAGAGTCACAAGGAACCCTAAAAACCTAACTAAGCCAGTGGGCTTATCCTAATTAACCCTAATAATAATATGGTCCAATATCCCATAATCATAAATAATACACTAATATGCCTTTTGTATACTATGAAGACTAGTAGGAAACCTAAGCGATGCGGTGGGAGTGACAATTTACATTGCGGTACTTATTTCAAATTCATATAATATTTGTTGTAGTATCGTTGCGGTGGATATATATATAATAAGCGTTACACATGTCTAGTAACTAAAAAGATTTAACATTTAAATTATAAAATTATTTCAAGAAATATTTGATAAAATTATTTCTAGTAACCAAAAGTCTTCCAAATCTGCATGATCTCATCTGTATAGTCTGCCCACCATTCGTCATTAAGAGCGATCACTGGAATTTCTTGTATATCTTCATGTTTATTACTAAATCTTTTTTGTGAGGATGAGTTTCCTCCATTTTATCCTACTGCAGTATCATCAAATACGTATTTTTGTCATTTTTATCATACAGACTCCATTTTCATTTAGAGCCTTTTGGATCTCTTCATATTAGTTTCATGCATCCAATCTTTAAAATAAATTAAAAATATTTAATACACAAGTTAATAGAAGATGAAATAAATATTGATTTTTATCTCTTCACTAAATTCACGTTGAAGATCAGATTTGTGGAGACTAAACATTGAACCATAGCAAATAATCTCAACACTATTACCACCATTATCCTGCAATAAAAGACATATAATATACCATATGAAATAACAACCATGTTAATATTAAAAAGTACACATTAACAAATATAACCTTAGATGTTACTTTAGACGCTTGTGTGGCTATTGATTCGTTCATTTTCGTATGTTTTTCATCTAAATGAATCTACAAAACCATGAAGTTAACATTTACATGACTAAGATATGTATAAAAATATATAATTAGTAAATGGGACGAATGAAAGCCCTCAATTAACAAAGAGCCAACCTTAGAAGCTTCAACCTTCGAATTCAGATTTAGATCCATGCCAAAGTATTTTAGCAAATGAAATAGGTGTGGATTACTATGTATTAGTAAATAGGGTAAACTTTAGTATGTTAGTATATGTTTAAAATTTAAAACTTGTGATTTTCCCACCCCTTTAAATTAAAACTTTTTGTTTATCTTTGAGTAATGTGTACAAAAATTATAATGTTTTATTTTATGTGAATATCGAATTCAATACTTATTAATATATGCATGCATACCAATATACATATGCACATACTGCTAATATTGATTATTTTAACAGGGTACTGCAATTGAAGCTATCGGTAACAAATGTGATAAAGCATTCTTATAGCCCATACTTATGTTGCAGTATTATTATCGTGTGACAAATTATTTGTCTGCTAAAGGAAGGGTGAACCATAACGTTTAATAACATTATCATGTTTTAAGAATCACTAGAGGCGGTCTATAGATTTTGAGTGCCATGAATAGTTGCATTTAACTGGTGTGAATTTTTCATTATTGGGTGGAATAGTATTTAAAACCAAATTCAGTTTTATTATTTTGAGTTTTACTTGTCATGATATGGTGTTATGATCATTCAACATCCATATTAACAATAAACATGTCTAAGTTCTTTAATTAAGTCCAAATTATGTTGATCTGTAATCTAACTTTCACATACATTTTTAGTTTTTAATTTAATGTCTATTGATCAAGCTTTATATATTTTCTCCTAAAACAACGCTTTAGCTGCTATATGTTTACTTCGGCATTAATGGAATGTACTTTATAACAATATTAGTTACATCTTTTAAAGTTTTAGCTATAAAGCATTTTGTTGTAGGTGAAATTTGGATTCTTTCACATAATTAATAAATATTCGTGTTTCTTTTAGATTCTTTCAGTTAAATATGCAATGCAATAATCACTTGTAAATAACGCATTTCTTTCTTGTACATTTCTATGACACCCGTCGAATTTCCGGGTCAAGATCCGTACATGTGCTTTTAAACTATGTCATTTCATGTGTGCATTAGACCTTTTTACATTAACTATGTCGTCCCGAGTCTAGCAAAGCCCAAACTATTTCAGGAATTCATTACATTTTCCGTTTACGCATGAAACACATGATTTATCCGAAACAATTGGCATTGAACAATCAAGCCAATCACATGCTCAACAGAGAGCAACCGAATGCCAGATTATTACGTACTAACAAAACAAGATTAAACGTGACAATATCTAGTTTGGAAATTATTCAATTCCATACAGAAACCCGAACATTCATAAGGCATTTTGTGGATATTCAACACATGAAATCATAGGATTTGCACCATTTACCAATGCAAAGTCCATAACATATGTAACATAAGTTAATTCACTAAACCAACATATGTTTAAGGATAAAATAACACATGACAATATTATCTTGTGACTACACATGTGTTATTATCTAACTTGACTATACACATACATGTAAACATAGCTTTGTAGGAGCTAGCTACACAATTATTAGTCTTGGTTTGGTTATGGGCTCAAGGGATTGCTCGTCATCATAGCTTTGTAGGAGCTAGCTACTCCGTACAAAGGCCACTACTTATGTTTGTTCCGCACATGATGTTGTTAAAATGTTATTGTTATGGAACTAAGACCTGTAAACTCACCAATATTTTATATATTAACGTCTTTTAAACATATCTTTCAGGTAACTAAGTGTTGAATAAATATGGGGTTAGTGCGGTGGAATATGGGATGTCGGATACTTGTCGGGATTTCATCAATGTTTTCCATTGGGTTGGGACTTGGATGGAAAAACCCCATGTATGAATTTGTTGTTTGTTGTTTTGTGAAATGTTTTAACAAGGTACTCATTTTCGATATCTTAATAAAATAATCTTTTCTAATTAAATATGGTTTGTGTTAATATTGACTTTGATATGCTTTCGAGCGTTGTGCCACGTGTTTCCGCCATTGACGTGGTGTGACAGTATAAAAAAAATTACACACCGGCTTTTCGATCTTTGCAAATTTCAACCCAAGAATGACACAACGCAATTTTCTCTTCTTTGGTCCGCAGAATTGTTGATCGTTTCGACCAGGAGGGTTCAACCCTCTTTTTTAAGTTCCACCTCTTCCGACGTTCTTGGAACCTTTAGTATGTGTTCTTTTTTTTTTTTACCCGGATCCCCTTGTGTATCCGGAATAACAAAGTCCGAAAACGAAGTGACATTTGGCTCATGCTGTGCTCAATCTCCTAAAGTCGTGTCCGATTGGTAACAACCCGCTAATCAATCACGATTCATTTTGGGTTCAAGATGGAGAAGATGATAAATCTTTTAGAAAGGTTTGAATGTGAAAATGTGACATGGTTTGAATTTGAAAATGGGGTATATGAGTTGTAGTTTAGAAATAAATAATGGAAACTGGAATATCAAAAAGCTGTTTTTTTATTTTATTTTTTATAAATTTCACAATTGTCGAAATAACTGTTAGCCCAAGTAAGCAGCCTCACGTGGGCTCGCTCACGACGTCCCTCACACAATGCTGTTATGGTGTCCGCAAGCCACATGACTCGAATCTTTGCTTGCGCCGGGTGCTAGCGGCTCCAACGCCCAGTCTTATAACAAGCCAAATAGTTAAGTAAAAAATACTTATATAATTAAAAAAAAGGAATAATGGAAATAAATAATCCTAACTATTGACTATTGGCCAATAACAGTTCCAACTACGAAAATCACCAATAATGGTCCCAACTTTTGACATATTGGTATATAATGGACTCAAACTAACGGAGGTCTAACTCCGTTAGTGTGATGCTGACGTGGCATCCTAGGTGGCAAAATGATCCTACGTGGCATGCCACGTCGGCACCACACTAACGGAGTTAGACCTCCGTTAGTTTGGGTATATTATATTCCAATATGTCAAAAATTGGGGGACCACTATTAGTAATTTTCGTAGTTGAGACTATTATTGGCCAATAATCAATAGTTGAGATTATTTATTTCCATTATTCTAAAAAAAAAAAACACTTAAAAACGTTAATTTTTCACACTTAGAAAAATTAAAAAGAACAAATTACTCCATCAAAAAAAAAAAAAAAAAAAAAAATTTCCTAAGCAAACGTAAACACACACACACACACACACACACACCAATTCAGTTACTTAACAACACAGTTTCACAAATACCCACATTTACCCTCCACAATCTCCACACCTCCCTCCTTTCCATTCCAATTACCCAAACCAGAAGTTATCCACCTCATCACCGTTCCAATGCACGAAACCGATATTCACGATTTATCCGATGACGCTGATTACGCTGCCGCCTCTCAACAAGTAACCAACTCACCACCTAACTTTTCATTCCCTAACCCTATATATATTAATAATATTATTATTAGTAGTCATAATATTATCATTTTCATCATTTATCATACATGAATATGTATGTACACTATTGCGTTTTCTAGGTTTTATTCATTATTCGTTACAGACTTATTATTGTGCATTAACTTTTATTTATTTATTAAAGTAATGATGTGAATTAGTCATTATATCGAGTTTGTGTGTTAGGGCGGTTATTTTGTTAGTTTCGTGTAAATAAGTAAATTAGGGCTACGTGTACGAAGTTTAGAGTTTGTTGATGATTGTGTGCTGTTCGTTTTATGTTAATTAGTTAAGTGGCGTAATTAGGAGTGAATTGTTATTTGTATGTATGCTATTGCGGTTTGTAGGTTTGATTAGGGCTGGCAATTTAGACACGAACACGATAACTTGATACGAACCTACACGATTTTAACAGGTTTCGTGTTTGGCCTTAACAGGTTTCGTGTCTATAACAGGTCAACACGTTAAGACCTGTTTATTTTCGTGTCGTGTTCGTGTTTACCTGCTTCGTGTTCGTGTCTTATCGTGTACGTGTCTTAACAGGTCTTGTCGTGCCTTATCGTGTTTCTTATCATGTCTTGTCGTGTCTTATCGTGTCTTGTCGTGTCTTATCGTGTCTTGTCGTGTTAACTTATTTTAGTAGGTGTTCCTTATCGTGTCTTGTCGTGTCTTATCGTGTTAACCTGTTATACACAGATTCGTGTTCGTGTTTGAAAAAAAAATGACACGATTAGATTTCGTGTCGTGTTCGTGTTTACAAGTTTCGTGTTCGTGTCTTAACAGGTTCGTGTAACCTGTTATGCCAGCCCTAGGTTTGATTGATTGTTTTTGATAGAGGTGTTGTTGATTAGTTTGATTGATTGTTTCTGGTTTAGTGGAAATTAGGGCTTTGTGATCTGTGTTTGTTAGTGTAAGAGGTTTATTTTCTACTAGTGTTGATTGGTTATTGATGATAGACTTTTTGTAGATTAATTTAGAAGGTATTGATGTGAATTGGATCGAGGTCGTGTGTTTAGGCGGTTATGTTTTTTTTGTTTCATGTTTGTTCTTGATAGACTTATTGTAGATTAATACACAAACTCGACCCAATTCATATGATAACCTTATGGATGATTAATTTAGAAGGTAGTGATGTGAATTGGATTGAGTTCGTGTGTTAAGGCGGTTATGTTATTGGTTATGTGGTAATTAGGGCTCTGTGACCATGTTTGTTAGTGTAAGAAGTTTATTGCTGATAGACTTATTGCAGATTAATTTGGAAGGTAATGATGGTCATGGATCAACTTTGTGTGTTTAGATGTTGGTGGTTTAGTGTAAATTAGGGCTCACTGATCATGGTTATTAGTGTAAGTAGTTTATTCCTGATAGTGTTGATTGATTATGGATCAACTTCGGGTGTTTAGGCGGTTATGTTTTTGGTTTTGCGGAAATTAGGGCTCTGTGATCATGTTTATTAGTGTAAGACTGTAAGAAGTTTATTCGAGTTTATGTCAATTACTTAAGTAGCATATTTTGTTTCTATTTATGTTTACGGTGACCTAATTGGGAAGGTATTGATGCGTTCTCATAGCTGTGAACATAGTGCAGTAGGTTATAGTTACTGCTGACGGATGAGCGTTGAATTTATTATGAAGCTATTGAGAATTGATGTGCTCTAGGGCTTATTTAAGCATGGTTGTTGCTAATAATTATTAGATGAAGTAAAAAGTGACTTCATATTTGATGAAAGTCATTGTTTGTTTGTTGATAATTGTAAGTAGGCTTATTGAGGAAAGAACCATGTAACAGATGTATGCTTGTTTATAATTGACTTGATTTAAAAATGACGTTAAACACCGACTTTAATTTCGAATTGATGGTGTGAAATTCATAACTAAGCTACGGGGTTTTGTGTTTGGGGAGCTTGAATGTTTGCAGTGGAATGAAGTTATATAATTTGTAGTAATCAGGAAACACTCTAAAGTTGTATGGTTATCTTTCTATTGCTTCTGTTGGATATTTAAGTAACTATTATTTTATTTCAATGTTTATGCTTCTAATAACTGTGTTTCTGGAGCTGTTAAGGAAAAAATGTAATGTCATGCCAATTGTGAGGGGGGAGATAAAGGGTACCTTGGCTAAACAAGGTAAGGTAAGGTAGGCTGTATAGGAAATATCTGATGAAATTTTGTCAAACCAGCATCTACATATGGAAAGAATCTGATCTTGCATTTTGTATATGTATGCTGTTTTATCATTTGGATGAAGGTGCCAGTGCTATAGGCTTAAAATTAAGTTATAAATTCACTTAAGATATCATGTCATTTGTATGGATGGAATTGATCTGGAACAAAAAAATTCCATGTAAAGAGACTTTCTTACGTCTGCGTTTATTAGGTGCCGTGCAGCTCCCTTGCCCTCTGTGTATGTAACCACTTGTTATTAGATAGCTTAGTTATGCAACTGTTGTGTAATACAGCTAGAAAATATAACTTGTACTGGTCGGCGGTCGCATGTAGGAACTAGGGAACATACACATCTGATGCAATCTATTTTCGGATACAAAAATGAAATTCCAAGTTGTATGTTTAGATTCTTCTTATGTATCTTTTAGGGCTCGTCAAGTATAAACCGTAGTGACAGTAGCAAGCGAAGCTCTTCTACTGATCCAGAAGATGCAGAAATAGTGTATCTGAAGGATAATGTGGCGATTCATCCCACTCAATCTGCTATAGATGGCATCGGTGGGCGTTTGAAGTTGTTTAAGCAAGGTTCTTCACTATTTATGGTAATTTTCTATTGTTATGAAACAATATTTTTTTTGTGATGCATGTCTATTCTATTTGCTATTATTATGATGGTAAGATGTACTTCTTTTTGACATAAATCCATAATAGACGTGGATACCTTATAAAGGCCAAAGCTCAAATGCGAGGCTGTCTGCGAGAGGTTAGTCTCATCTTATAAGTTATAATTGTTCGTCATGTACATATGTGTTGCTCTTTATATGTATAAATGAATTTGCATATACATGTGATTTGTTTTGGAACTGTGGATCTGATTATTATTATTATTGCCTTCATACAGATGCA
This sequence comes from Ambrosia trifida, assembly GCA_028751855.1. Taxonomy (NCBI): domain Eukaryota; kingdom Viridiplantae; phylum Streptophyta; class Magnoliopsida; order Asterales; family Asteraceae; genus Ambrosia; species Ambrosia trifida. Next base: position 29,913,479 of record CM054124.1, on the reverse strand, counting down.
AATTTGTATACCATAAGAGCGGTATCGTTTTCTGATATCCATTCTATTCGTCGGCATACACCAACAATTGGGTGGCAGTATGTAATTGTTGTTCTATCAACTGGTAAATATATTTCATATATTTGCACTATCTATTATGTTCATCAATTAATGTCTTAAGTTTAGCTATCCATATCTGTATTCCATAAAGCAAGATATATTTTATGATTTTCTTGTTGTTCTTATTGCCTATGTGAATTTATCAGGTCCAAAATGATACTCTCTGAAAGTTTGTCCATCCTAGTTCACGTCCATTTACATTTTGCCCGCTATAGCCTCACTATTGTGTTACATGCAGTGTGACTGCAAGAGTTTTGCTGAGACTTTTCAAAAACTTTTTAACAGATCATGCTAATGTTTGGTCTAACATATGCTTATAATAGTATTATTTAGTTTGGTGCGTAGCATGATCACTTTGAAACCCTTAAGATGTGTCTGTAGCAGGTAAAGATTGAGTAGCTGTTTATTATTTGTTGATGTAATTTTTTCTACATACTAGAAAAGAGCTATGGCACATCTTCTTCTCAAAACCCACACTCATTATTGTATTGGTGGTGTGAATTGGGCTGCCAATGTTGTTGATTGCTGTTAATTATGTTCCAAGCTTGTTTTATTTGCTAGATTTTTCTTAGTATTTCGTAATAATCTGAGGACTTCTTCGGTTGCATCATCTTTCTTCCATTTTTTTTGGAGGCTTTAAGAAGCATCAGTATATTACTAGACACAATATAATATCATCATATTCTACGTAATTACATGTTTTGGATTTTTTTATTATTTTTGTATTTATTTTTTGTATGGTAAATTTTAGCCTGACCGGAAATTTGTGCAGGTCTAGCATACCCTCCACTGTACTTCTATAGTGGCGGAATACGGGAGTTTCTTGCTACAATTAAGCAACATGTTCTTATTGTCAGGTTTGTGGTCTTCTCTAATGTTGGCTATTTAAAATTTTTAATGTGGTCTTGCTGTTGTACAAGTTGATTGCTTTTTATGAATATTATCACAATGACCCTTGGTATATTATAGAAACCTTTTTGATCCAATCATTAAATTAGGAAATGCATGCATGGGGACATTAGTTTGCTACATGTTACTCCTATATTAGATCTCACACCAATGTGATTTGGTTCTCTATAGAATTTGATGCAGAACTGTTCTCTTAGCATGTGATGTTTGTAGGGGAGCCGATGTTGTAGTAACTCTTTAGCTATATTAATTACAATACTGTAATTACCATCTATTAACACAGCGCTGTAGCTACTACAACAGGAAACCTCTTATCATGGACTAGTTGTAGCTACACTCTTTTAGGATCAAATGGTATCTGCTATTTTTCATAGATTTGTTTTAACCTTACTTCTTCTTTCAGGTCAGTTTATGCTTTAAAATATTATTAGCTATGTTTAGGAAATAAAAACGTCAGTGCAGATTATATTTCCTATTAAATTGCTTCTAATTAGACATCTGTTGTCACAGGTCTTCAGAAAATGCGAATGTGTTTCTTGTAAACAACTTTCAAGATCCTCTTCAGGTACAATTTAATTGCGGCTAGTGTTTTAACCTTGATGTTGCGTGCGGGGAGTGGTTCTAATGTCTAAACCAAATTGCAACTTGCAAGCTTGTACTTGTTTGATCTCTTAGGAACATTTACAATTATAATTTCTGTTTTGTTTTTTTTTTTGGTTCTTAATCATTCAGTCATCAGTAGTTATTAACTTTGTTTACATGCATTGGTTAACAGAGAACTCTGTCTTCATTGGAGCTTCCAAGATCTCTTGCAAACAGAACACCTTCATCTTCAATTCCAGATTTTCCCTCTGAGGGTAATTTGGAGAATAAACATATTTCAGAAGATGATAGTTCGGGTAGTATTCAACAAAATAATAAACAGAGGCAAAAAAGTCAAGATCCTGCTCGTGATATTTCAATTCAAGTTTTAGAGAAATTCTCTCTTGTGACAAGGTTTGCCCGAGAGACAACCTCACAGCTTTTTCGTGAGAGCCTTGATGTTTATGGTCCTAATGAGAAAAGGAGGACAAATTGGGCCTCCAAAGACCAGCAGACACATGAAACCGCTAATGATGTAGAAATTGCTCCCAAAAAAGTTCCTGTACCTTCTGACCCTCTAGAGGTATAATCTTTTTTAAAGCGATGAAATTGGGAAAGTTACCTTTTGTCATAATTCAAGTGTATATTAGCATGTTAAATACTTAGTTTTATGGTACAGTTAAGCCTCGATAAAGTAATGCTAACAGTAGACCTTAACTGGTAAATGGACAAGTTATTCATTTTTCAATTAATGAAATGAGAAATTCTAACAGTAGTTGGTAGGCCTTAGGGCCCCTATGATAACGTCTTTTGATCATTTTTGGATTTTTTACACCACAGTTTATAATCAATAGAGTATTGTTAATTTATTTTGAACGTGCAAGGGTAATTCGTTGTTTGCTGACATGCAGTAACTTCTATCAATGAAGGTTAAATTTTTTTTTTTTTGGTAAAAAATTGCAGATGTTATACATGTTGATTTTGTAACATTTACTTTAGATAAGTTATTCAAGATGTAGGATCCAGATATAGTAGAATTAAAAAAAAATGTTCAACATCTTTTCTGTACTAATTGAGTTACTGTATCTAAGAAATTATTCTTAACTTTAAACCGGCCTTCTACATTATTGTTTCTCTTGTTCTTTCATTCCTTTTTTTTTTCTCATGGAGACAATAGTTCTTTTTTAGTTTTTTATATATTTAGTAAAGAAAGTGGCCGTTAAGATATATAGTAAAAGTTAATGGTTTTTAAGCTAAAAAAAGTGCATGCTACACGCCTACACATCTATAGCGTTCTGTTACCCTACACACAAAGTGTGCATGAAAATGCACAACACTCAGTTCAGTAATCCATTTATGATGATTATCCACAATAAGATATAATTATGTTTTACTTTTTTGTGGCCAAGTTGGTGATTTTAATATTTGATCATTGCTAACTATCATTGTATATCACCATATAGCATCTATGATTTTATTATGTGATTCCATATACTGCGTTTTTGATGAGTGACCAAACAGGCACACAATACTTTCAACCTTGCTCTTTTATTTTTTAATTTTTTATTTTTGGCAGCTTGATAAATTATCAGTGGTATGGGGACAACCACGGCAACATCCTTTAGAACGCCAAGAGGTAAGTCAATACTTTTTTTGGTACATGCTTCACGAAATAATAAAATAACACATTGTGATTGAGTATCCACAACAAAGTTACGAAGGAACACTTTTCTCTGTTAGTATTTTCATTGTTGGTGTTGGATAGTATTTGGTTCTCTACTGAACATACCAAATACAGAAAATTAAACAAGATACACACAATTTGCAAATTACCCTTATGGGACTAAGCCCTGGTGAGAAGGCAACAAAATCCACTAGACTTCATACGATAATCCTAGAGGTGGCAATAGCAGTGGGTTGGGTAGCGGGTCAAAACGTGTAGAGTTTGGAACATGTCATTATAGTATGGGTATACGTGGTGTCTAAAATATGTCTGCTGAATGGTATTTGTACTTGTTGCCATTTCTGTTTTACTCAAACAAACAAAAACTTTTAATCCCCTCTACCGCAAACACATACACACCTTCAAAATGGGTGTACATGCATGTCTTTGACTATTACGACTTTTTCTATACAGTGGTCAACCTTTTTGGATCCCGAAGGACGTATTGTTGATCCTGATGCTTTGAGAAAGAGAATATTCTATGGGGGAGTGGAGGACAACTTGCGTAAAGAGGTTTGTATTGCAGTGCTACTACTATTGATTTTTCACAATTTCTTCGTTTTGACCAGTGGAACTAAACCCTCTGATGACTAATGATTTTCAGGTTTGGCCATTTTTGTTGGGATACTATTCGTATGATTCTACATATGCAGAGAGGGAGTATATTGTGTCAGCTAAGAAGTCAGAGTACGAGACTATTAAAAACCAATGGCAGGTCTGTGATTAACTTTTGTGCAAGTGTATAGTGTCTTATTACTACTATACGTGTTATTTTTCTCCTTGCCTTGAAGATGTTACTACTTTTCCTTCATTTTTTTGTTTATTAAGGGTGGGAATTCTTGTTGAGTTTGTGCTTGCGGGTTGGAATAACCCAACCTCATTCTCTGACTGTGGCAAAAAATTGCAAACGTATCCTGGACAAGTTTATTAAATCATGTTGACCCATTTACAGCCCATTTGAATGCCTAGTGTCATCGATTTCCCTAACTCGGTTACAATTAGAAGAAATTAATATGAGATAAATATCAAGTACAAAAAAGGAAAGGAAATTAATATAAAATAAAAAAAAAGAAAGAAAAAGGAGACTAATATGAGAGGGAAAGGATAAAGGAAACTGATATAAGATTAACACATATCCTACTAGTGTTATAAGTTTTAATATTTATTTTTTCAATTATCTTTAGACAGGGTGACTGGTTGGAAATTGGCTGGTCAGAGCGGCCTGAGCTCAACTCTTTCATTGAACGGGCTAGTATGGTTTACAATGCAAAACCATATGGCCTCAGCCCTAACACATTTTTTTTTTTGTGTCTGGGCTTGGTCGTATCGGGAATTGCTGCTATTATGTTATCTGTAAATTGTTATTATATTCTTCACATCCCAATTTCTTTGTGCAGAGCATTTCCCTAGAACAGGCAAAAAGGTTTACAAAATTCAGAGAAAGGAATGTTCTTATCGAGAAAGATGTGGTATGAGTAGCAAGACAAATTAAGCATCCACTTCAAATTATTCACACTACGCCTCTTTATTCTTTGATAGCTAAACATTTTATTTATTGCTTCAAGGTAAGGACTGACAGGTCAGTATCATTCTATGAGGGTGATGACAATCCTGATGTTCACCGTATGCATGACATATTGTTGACTTACTCATTCTACAACTTTGATCTTGGTTACTGTCAGGTAACACACGGCTGTTGTTAGTTATTTTTGCTAAGAGCATGACCGCTTGAAAGGCTCATACTAGAGGTGGTAAAATGGGAGTGTTGGGTGGGCTGGGCAAAATATCTAAACAGGTTCAAGCCAGAATGGGTCATGTTTGGTACGGGCAAACTGGAAGGATCTGGTTGGGTTGACCCGAAAGACTTTTTGTTTCAAGATCTAAATTATGAACCTTTTATGAATAGCCAACTGTGTCAAATATGATTACAAAAGCTATATTGTTTAAAATGTCATATTTTTTTTTTTCCTTAAAATGCTTTTGGAGGTTTTATGAATTACAATTACACTTCCCATTTCCCTTTTAGGCACAATTTTACCAAATTAAATACGAGAATCAGAATCTACCATTCTACCCATTCATAAGTAAATGGGTCTAAATCGCCATCTCTAGCCGGCATCCAAGTAAATTGAAATATATCAGCTCTAGTTATTTTAATTGCCATTTTCAAGATGTACTACATTCTACTGATTTACATGACTTGTATTCTGGACACGGCATGTTGGTAAATATTTTTGCTAATGGATATAATATACTTCTCAAAGGGCATGAGCGATCTCCTCTCCCCATTATTATATATCATGAAAGATGAATCAGAAGCATTCTGGTGCTTTGTATATCTATTGGAACGGCTTGGACCGAATTTTAATCGTGATCAGAGTGGAATGCACTCTCAACTTTTTGCACTCTCCAAGGTCCTCTTTCTATCTCTACCACCTTCTCTGTTTGTATTTGTTAATATATGCAAATTGTATTTCACATGCTTTAATTGTTCAAAACAAGGAACTAGAGGCGACAATTTCAATCTATCTTTGGGTAAATGTATTTAAACAGGTTGAAACTCACTTAAAGGCATATTCAAATGCATAAACCTTCTAATTTGGTTTATTTTAAAATATTTTTGTAAAATTATAGATTATTAAATGATATTTAAGTATTTAACAATTTGATATATATCAAGTTCATATAGAAAAGATGACGCCTGTTGGTTGCTCCAACTGGACATATACTCGTACTAAAAAGTTACCCATTTTGGCTCATTACTCGACCCACCATTTGGTCAACTCTCGATAAAGCAATTGAACTTTTCTGTGATACTCATATGTCCTTAACTTTTATGTCGATTATCATGGATATGTCTTTTCGGAAGTTTGGATTGATATGTGTTCTTGGCTGCAATTTCTAACATGTATATTTTGTTTGATATGGCAGTTGGTGGAACTTCTGGACAGCCCATTACATAATTACTTCAAGCAGAATGACTGCTTGAATTTTTTCTTCTGTTTTCGCTGGATTCTTATTCAATTCAAAAGGCAAGTCTATTCTTTATCCTTGTGGCCAGTTTACAGTTTTTAGATCGAAGCTGTGCGTTGCGGTACTGTAAACAAGCAGTATTGGGTTAGGATTCTTAAAAGAGAGAATTGAGAATATATCTTAATAAAGAGCTAAGAAATAACATCTGAATTGAGAATGTAGCTAATAAAGAGCTAAGAAGTATTGGGTTGGGACTCGATTTTATTAGGCAGATTTGTCATCCTTAAACTTTTAGACACGATTTGGGAAAGATTGGATAACTAAGTCAAAACAAGTAATTTTTTTTGTATGGGTCGAACCCGGTTGACCTCAAGACACTTCTTGTCCAAGTTTTCTAACTTTTATTTAAAAGTAGTGCGTCAAATAGGAATGCAAAATCCAGCCTAAACCACCAAACCAAACCTTTTCTGGATGGTTTGGCTTGTCCGGCTCCGGCTGACCCAACCAACCCAGCCGGTTTAGTTCGCCATTTTCTAAACCATAGTTGCCGGTTCAGCCAAGAAATTCCATCAATCTGGCTGACTGGACTGAAAATCTGTAATTGCCGCCTTTTGTAGTCAACCAAAAGTTGATTATATTTGAAGTGTATATTATATGGCTGTATTTCATGGTAATTAATGTCGATAATGTTTTCAGGGAGTTCGAATACGAGACAACACTAAGGTTATGGGAGGTTTTATGGACTCACTACCCTAGCGAGCATCTTCATCTATACGTATGTGTCGCCATCCTTAAAAGACAGCGGGCCAAGATAATGGGCGAGCAAATGGACTTTGACACCCTTCTTAGATTCATCAACGAGTTAAGCGGTCAAATCGACCTCGATCTCATTCTTCGTGATGCAGAGGCTCTATGCGTGTATGCTGGCGAGAACGGTGCCACCTCGATTCCGCCAGGAACCCCGCCATCTTTGTCATCTCAAGATGCTTCCATTTATCAACAACAAGACGATGAGGTGCTGTAAAACAGGATTCCCAGTATAGATAAATAAAAAAACATCAGTAAGTACAGCATTATACTGATGTTTAAGCCTTTGTTTTCTGCATGTTAGTTTCTATATTGAAGTGAGTAATTAGTTTTGCAATTTGTAAACACAAAACAAGACATCCGCATTTCTATTACAATCTTAGATAATATACCATTAATTTTGGGTTACAATTCATGCATGAACCATTGCTTCCAAGTTATTCGAACGTGGAGATTTTTTTAACGTATCAAACGTGTAAAATAAAACTATTTACATCGAAAGAGAGCTCAAAAAATAAAGTTGTAATATGCCCAAAAAGATATCAACATGTGTTTTCCTTCGATCGGTAACCATAAAACATATATCAGTATGGTACCGATGATGTGATACTGCCATTGTTGGGACGGTATCAGTTTGGTTCGTCATGGTACCAATAAGACATTGGCAGTTGTATGTTACGATACAAAAAAGATACTCCACAAAAAAGATACTCCATTACGAATAACAATATATAAGCTAAACATAATAAACAAAATACAAAACCAAATTAAACGTTGACCCCTTCAATGAAAGTACGTAGTATCCTTCAATTGTTCCCTAATTATCCGGTGTTACAACATGTGCCTCCTATGTTGTCTTCTTGAACGTGTCCTTTCAATAGTCGTTGACATCACGAATCTAAATGATCCGGTGTTACAACATGTGCCTCCTATGTTGTCTTCTTGAACGTGTCATTTCAATAGTCGTTGACATCACGAATCTAAATGATCCGGTGTTACAACATGTGCCTCCTATGTTGTCTTCTTGAACGTGTCCTTTCAATAGTCGTTGACATCACGAATCTAAATGGTCACTGTCCTCCTGAATGAGTTGGAACTGATTCTTCCAGATCGCTAGTTGTTTGTTGGATATTCCGAATTATCTCCTAAAAATACATACCATGGATTAATAACCCAAATACACAGTGGTAAAGATTTCAAATATTTATTACAATTGTGATAGATATTGAACTATAGAGTTGAGAATCCTTTGTAGCTAAACATATATATGTGATGGATCTAATTTTGGAATCCAATATGTACAGCTAAATGAGTGAGAAAAAAATCGGTAAAACACATTAACATTTGGGAATGATCTAAGTACCTGTTTGTCATCTTCGGTGAGGATTCCCTTGGAGAGTATGTCGTTGATATATTTTTTCGCCATTGTGGCGTAAATCTCACGAGACTCAGAAACCTGCAGTATTTCTTTGTAGTTTGTATGCAACTTGGTGCTCTCCAGTGCTTCATAAGCCTCCTGTAAAAAAAAAAAAAAAAAAAAAAAAAAAAAAAAAAAAAAAAAAAATCATTTTATGCTTTTAATAACAGGACAGAACACAAAGTAGGCTTCAATTATATTATCCTCCATGGAAACGAAAACTATGAAAACTTACTTGAAATTCCAAAGCTTTTTGAAGTTGTACTACCACCTCACCAGCTGCTGGTCTTTCTTTTATCTGTGTGTAAGCACTGAAATGCAATCCTTTGAAATGTAGCCAATGACTTCGGCGCAATTTGGTCCTTTATGCCCGCAAATACCATCTCATCAAACCGTTCTACTTGAAAGTGATGTTTAACCAAAACGTCTAAAAACTGACTGTGATCTCTTAAGTCATGTGGACAAGCCAATCTCCCACACAATATTTCAAATAAAATCACACCAAGAGAGTAAATATCAGTTTCTTTGGTAAAGGTGTGTGTTTCCCAATACAACGGGTCACGGTAGCCAAGCGACCCTTCAACATCGTTGATGACATACTTGATCTTCTCATTTGTCGGATATGATAAGGCATGCTCAAAACCGCAAATTTTTGCTTTCCAATCCTTGGTCAGTAGAATGTTGGAACTTTTTAAGTCTCTATGCAACACCACATCGTGTCCTGTACCACCTCCATGCTGTGTTTTAAAAAGCGTGCCTCGAGCGCGCTTAAGCGCGAGGCGCACTGAGGCGCCAGGATTTGCGCCTCATGTAACCCAAGGCACACCTTGTACAAGAAGCGCAGGAAAAGCGCGATTTTTTGCCAAAAAAATCCCCTGAGGCGCGCGCTTTTTGTACGGGAGGTGTTTTTATGCTTAAAATTGTTATATATGTAGCTAAAAGGGTTGTTAAATCATGTATAAACCTTATTTGTATCTATATTTTAGGTAAATGATGCTAAAAACCTATAGCATATATAAAAAAAATTATGTAATCGTTTTGCGCTTCGCGTACGAAAATCCTTGGACCTCGTCGCTTTAGTGCGATTCGCGCTTTTTAAAACCAAGCCTCCATGAAGAAACTTTAACCCCTTTGCAATATCAATGCATATCTTAAGTCGTTTGGTACATGAAAAGTTAGTATCATTCAAATGCCTATCGAGACTTTTGTTCGAGGTATGCTCATAAACAACAATTTTTTCATCAATTTCCTTACAATAGCCTAGAAGATCGACCAACGATATTCTCTTGTTTATACTTGAAAAGAACTTCAAATTCTTTCATAAAACTATTTTCCAATGAAAAACTAGTACCGTTAAAATACTTATCGAGACTAAACCGCTTCACAGCAACTTTATTTTGCCTATTATTGTATTGTACTTTTCCTTTGTAAAGCTTCCAACATCCTCCTGTCATGATGTATTTGTCATCACTGAAGTTCTCTGTGCCCAATTTTATGTGATCAAGTGAAATTTTGAGCGTCCAATTTTCCTGTGTACAAAGTCTTAAAACATTAGAATTGAAAGTACGTTGGTTTTAATAATACTTTGTAAATAATAGAAACTGAAGATAAGCACAAGCACGTACACGCCTTTTTCTATGTGATTCCCACAATTTCAAAGTTTATTTATGTTGCATTTAAAATAATTTAAAACAAACGTTAATTTTGGAAAGGATATAGTTCTCAAGAATAAAACTAAATACAAAATCTTATGGTTTATACTCGAGTCATCCTTATGAAAATTAAAGACTCTGCCTATTGCCTAAGATTCTAAACTTGCATCGTCATAATTCCTACATTTCTTTTTAATCATAATGAATGAGCGAGCACATGCAATACCTAATTACTAATATAGATCAGGAATATGAAGAGAAGATATGCACTATAATTAGCAATACCATATTTTGAAAACATCTGCTTACATGAATGTACAATGCTTTCTTAAGTTCCTTGAGCACAACTTCGAATATTGGGCGATCGGCTTGAGCTTTTGATTCCCAAGGTGAAATTTAGAGAGCCCAAAGTCAGCAATCTTGGCCTCCCAATTCTTACCCAACAGAATATTATCACTTTTAATATCACGGTGTATTACACCTAATTTGTACTCCATGGTTGTGTGAAGGTAATACAGTCCGTGTGCAACATCAATGCACATCTTCAGACGTTGTGCCCATGAAAGATTAGTCATCTTATCAATGCTTCCCAAGTAATTATCCAAACTTCCATTAGAAGCGTACTCATAGACAAGAAGCATTTCATTATCTTCAACACAGAATCCACGAAGAGAAACTATGTTGGGATGCTCGCATCTACTCAGCACATTGATTTCGGAAAGGAAGCCTTTTTCTCCTTGACCGTCATCTCTACTGAAGAGGCGCTTTATAGCTACAGTACCGTTGGCCATTTCAGGAAGTTCACATTTGTACACTTCACCATATCCACCTGACCCAATACGATATTTTTATACCATATTCATACAACATCTATATTACACACACAAAATTCAGTTACTTTGTTATATATGCTAAACATTTTGCTGGATATTTGAGTGAAACTGAAAGAGAGAGATAACCTGAAATATTCCAAAGTCTGCCTTTAGTAATCTCATCACCAACCAGGTCCACCTTATGATATTGATACGCTTTAATCCATTGCATATGTTCAAGGTCTGCTTCATCAAGTGTTTCTATCGACGCTAACTTAAAAAGCCCTTGAATCTCACATAGTTTATAACAACCTTCATAACTAAACAGCCTCAGAGGGAAACGAGCTGATTGGAATGTTATTATCTCCAGTGAAGTACACCATGTTGAAAAGTCAATATCATAGATTATGTGGCAAGTCCAGGTGGCAGAGAATAAGTTTGTTTTATGTTTCCGTTATGTTAACGTTGAAAGAATAAGTCAAGTTAGTAGTGGTTTACCTAGTCTATAGGGTAGTTCCTTATTTTGTGTAAGTGGTTGATGACCACATCTATGTTTCTGTTGGTACTTTTTCCTATTTAAGCACTTGTCATTTTCAAGTTTAATATCAGAAAACTTTGAGTCTTTGTTTTGTTCTCTAGTTCTTTTCATCCGTATAATATAAAAGTGTGTGTGTGAGAGCTTTTGTTTCATTTGTGTGCCATACCATTGGTTTAACAATTGGTATTAGAGCCTATTTGGTTCTAGTTCTTTTCATTCTTTTCATGGCAGAGCTTCAACTAGTTGGTGGTGTAAAGAAGTTGAACAACACGAACTACAACACTTGGTCTACGTGTTTGATGTCGTATCTTCAAGGCCAAGATTTGTGGGAGGTCATAAACGGTTCGGATACTATATCACCATTGCGTGAAGATCAAAATGGAGTATTGAAGAAATGGAAGGTTAAAGCTGGTAAAGCTCTTTTTATATTGAAGACCACAGTGGAAGATGAAGTCTTGGAACATATTCGAGATGCCGCTACACCGAAGGAGGCATGGGATACCCTGGTAACTTTATTTTCTAAGAAAAACGATTCGAAGCTTCAACTCTTAGAAAACGAATTGCTATCGGTGTCTCAAAGGGATTTAACTATCCCTCAATATTTCCACAAGATTAAGACGCTGTGCAGGGAGATTGGAGAGCTCGATCCGCAGTCCAAGATTGGTGAGGCACGAATGAAACGTATTATTATACACAGGCTGAAACAGGAGTACCGAAGTTTTGTAGCGGCTGTCCAAGGGTGGCCGACGCAGCCAACCCTTGCTGAATTCGAAAATTTGCTAGCATCTCAGGAAGCACTCGGTAAGCAACTCGGGGATTTGACGGTCAGTTCGAAGTCGAATACAGATGCTGAAGCATTATATGCGGGTGATAAGGCCAAAAGAAAAGACCGGTACAAGGGCTCGACATTCAGATCCAATAAGCCCAATAGTGGTTATAAAAGTGAAGCCCATAACCACAATAGAGGTGAAACCCAAACTAAAAGAGGGCATGAAGTAGAAAAGGTAGAGGGCAGTGCTGATCGGAAATTGAAAGCGTACGGCAAACGTTTTCCCTACTGATGCCATCGATGTGGTCGTAAAGGGCATATGGCTAGGGATTGTCGATCAACAGAGGCAGACCAAGGGAATTCAGCAGAAGTTAAAGAAGAAGAGGCTTGGGATATTCAAGCCCTGGCTGCAAACGTAGAAGATGATGTCAAGGCTCATACAGCAACAACTGTAAATCAGCGCCCAAATTGACTTGATCAGTGGATAGTCGACTCGGGGTGCTCCAATCATCTCACCGGGGATAAGGAAAAACTCAGCAATCCAGTCAAGTACGGTGGCAGCAGGGTTGTGGTCATAGCTGATAATTCACGACATACAATTGCCCACACTGGCAATGTCGTTTTTCCATCTGAAGATGGGAAGCGTGAATTGAAGCTATCAGATGTCTATCATGTTCCTGGTGTGAAGAAAAATCTCCTTTCGGTTCCTCAGTTAACCTCTGAAGGCAAGTATGTGTTATTTGGTCCTAAAGATGTGCAAGTGTTCAAGGAATTTGAAACTCCTTCAATTCCTATTCTAAAAGGTCATAAGAATGAGATAGTTTATGTGTTGTCTGCTGAGCATGCTTATGTTGAGAAGACGAAAGACACTCAGAATGCTGATTTATGGCACCATCGCTTAGGGCACGTGGGATACGATAAGTTGGATTTGATGATGAAAAAGGAGTTAGTCACCGGGTTACCGAAGCTTGAAGTTAAAAAGGATATAATTTGTGCAGGTTGCCAATATGGCAAGGCACATCAAGAAACTTTTCATCATTCAAATTATCGAGCAGAGGCACCTTTGGTTCTGGTACATTCAGATGTTTGGGGACCTGCTAAACACGCGTCTATGAAAGGGATGTTGTATGCAGTAACATTCATTGATGATTTTTCGCGCTACACTTGGATTTATTTCATGAAAGAAAAAGCTGAGGTACCTGAAAAGTTCAAGGAGTTCCAAGCTGATGCAGAAAGAGAAACTGGTTTCAAAGTAAAATGTTTGAGGTCAGACAACGGAGGGGAGTACATGTCCAATGCTTTTGACCAGTACTTGAAGCAGCAAAGAATAAGACGCCAACTTACGTGCTCGAACACACCCCAACAAAATGGTGTGTCTGAGCGCAAAAATAGACACTTGGCTGAAGTGATGAGAAGTTTGCTGCATGATAAGAACCTTCCAGCACGTTTCTGGGGAGAAGCAATGCGAACAGCGTGCTACGTAATCAATCGAACCCCGTCTCAAAACCTACAGTATGCATCACCATTTGAAAGGTTATTTCACATTAAACCCAATGTTCATTACTTTCGAGTTTTTGGGTGTGTATGTTATGTGTTTGTGTCTAATCACTTACGTGATAAGTTGGAGAAAAAGGCAGTCCGTTGCATATTTGCAGGTTATGATCTGGAACGAAAGGGGTGGCGCTGCATTGAACCGAACTCAGGCAGAGTTCATATTTCACGCAACGTTGTATTTGATGAAATGACCTCATGGTGGGGGCCTGAAAAGCAACTGATGGAAGATTCAAAAGAATTGGTGGAAAAAGTGGAATCACATTTAGTCAAGCTAAAGTTTGGGGAGCCAGAAACTGACGAACCAACACAAGTTGAAGAAGACCAGCAAGTTGAGTCTCCTCAATCTGAAATTCAGCCAACTGAAAATGTTCTAAGAAGGTCACAAAGAGAAAAGAGACCTAATCCGAGGTATGCAATGTTGTATGCTCGAGCTGCAATTGTTGAAGACACGTTGAGTGAACCAGAATCATACCAGCAGGCTAGTGCAAAAGAAGAATGGGTGGATGCAATGAAGGTAGAAATGGATGCACTAGTCCAAAATCAAACTTGGGAACTTGTCCCAAAACCGTGTGATGTGAAGCCCATCTCCTGCAAGTGGGTCTACAAGGTGAAGCAGAAAGCAGATGGAACTGTTGACAGATTCAAGGCTCGTTTGGTAGCCCGGGGGTTCTCTCAACAACCTGGGTTAGACTATGAAGATACCTTTAGTCCAGTTGCAAAAATTACAACTGTTCGGGTTCTCTTAGCCTTGGCGGCTAGCAAAGGTTGGAAACTGTGGCAGATGGACGTCCATAACGCATTCTTATATGGAGAACTCGATCATGTTAACTATATGATGCAACCTATGGGTTTTGAAGATAAGGAGCATCTAGAATACGTATGTAAGCTGAAGAAAGCCATCTACGGTTTGAAGCAATCACCACGCGCGTGGTTCGGTAAAATTGCAGAATTTCTAGAACAAAATGGGTATCAACTTACCTCAGCCGATGCTAGTCTATTTGTCAAGAAACTCGGTGAGAAAGTTGTGTTTATACTTGTATATGTAGATGATTTGATTATTTCAGGAGATGTTGAAGAAGAAATTGAGTTGTTAAAGGCCAACTTGTCCACACGGTTCAAGATGAAAGACCTTGGGAAGCTCAAACATTTTCTGGGCTTAGAGTTGGACTACAACAAAGACGGAATGGTACTACATCAGAAGAAGTATACAACTGATTTGCTGCATAAGTTTCATGTGGCTTCATGCAAGCCAGCAGTGGTACCCATGGACCAGAACATTAAACTGTATGCTAAAGAGGGTAAACAGTTGGATGACCCAACGAGATATAGAAAAATGGTTGGCAGCTTGATCTATCTCACGTTAACTCGGCCGGATATTGCGTTTGTAGTTGGACTCCTTAGCCGGTTTATGCAAGATCCAAGGGAGCCACACATGGTAGCTATGAAAGCGGTGTTGAAGTATGTTAAAGCTACTGCAGGAAACGGTATACAGTTTAAAAAGGAAGCTGAGTCTAAGTTGTTTGGTTATTGTGACGCCGACTATGCCGGTGATGTGAATGAACGAAGGTCAACAACTGGGTATGTTTTCTTGTTTGGTTCAAGTCCTGTCTCCTGGTGCAGCAAGCGCCAACCGACCGTCTCTTTATCCTCGACAGAGGCTGAGTATCGGGCTGCAGCTATGGCAGCTCAAGAATGTGTTTGGCTAGTCGAGCTGTTAAGAAATCTAAATCAGAAAGTGGAGTATCCAGTGCAGCTGTGGTGTGACAATATTTCAGCAATTAAGCTGGCTCAAAATCCAGTGTTTCACGCTAGGACAAAACACATTGAAGTCCATTATCATTTTATAAGAGAAAAGGTACTTAAGTGTGAAATTGATTTAAAAGTCATTGCTTCTGAAGATCAAGTAGCTGATGCTTTAACCAAGAGTGTGAATGGTGCTAAACTCAGACAACATACTGCAAGCATGGGAAGGATGAACTATGATATTGAAAGGGGGTGTTGAAAAGTCAATATCATAGATTATGTGGCAAGTCCAGGTGGCAGAGAATAAGTTTGTTTTATGTTTCCGTTATGTTAACGTTGAAAGAATAAGTCAAGTTAGTAGTGGTTTACCTAGTCTATAGGGTAGTTCCTTATTTTGTGTAAGTGGTTGATGACCACATCTATGTTTCTGTTGGTACTTTTTCCTATTTAAGCACTTGTCATTTTCAAGTTTAATATCAGAAAACTTTGAGTCTTTGTTTTGTTCTCTAGTTCTTTTCATCCGTATAATATAAAAGTGTGTGTGTGAGAGCTTTTGTTTCATTTGTGTGCCATACCATTGGTTTAACACACCAATCTAGATACAACTCCTCTAGCATACTTGGGAGAAATGGTAGAGATTTGAGGTTTGGACAAGAAGTCAAGTTAAGGTTTTGAAGCATTTTAAGGTCAATGTCACCGGGCATGATCTCAAATAGATTGCTACTTAAATTCAACCCATCTAATGATTGGGGTAAGGAACACAAAGCCTCTTCTATAAATTCTCCGGAAGTAACTAAAGCTTTTAGACTTACCAGTTGATTTACAATCATTGGATTTGATGAAGCCTTCCACAATTTAGTGCACCCTTTTAAGCTCAAGAAAGAAAGATTCGCAAGGTCTCTTATAGTTTTACAAACATGAGTCAAATTCGTACAATAATCAAGGATTAACATCTCAAGTTTAGGGAGTTGGTGGAGATTGCATGTTGGAAAGGATTTAATCAAGAAATCTTAATCATATCAAAAGTCAACTGAAAAGTCAACAACATAAGAAATGGCGCCAAAACTCAAACGATGTGTCTGTATATTTAAGTTGTGTCGGTTAGGATTAGTCGGTTAAATAACCGTCACGTGTAAAGGGTATAAATACCCTTAGTATGTTTCATTTTCATTTGTGTGGAATAATATAGTTTGCATATTATCCCTCCACCCTCTGTTTTCATTTGCGAGTCACTGCATCTTTTGATGCATACTCCTATCAAACAAACATGTTCATCATAGATTGATCCAAGATCCGAAGGGCCTCAACATGGTATCAGAGCGTATGGTTAACGTGGATCAATCAGTTGCAGTCCAGAATTCATTGTCATCGCCAAGGAAGAAGGCCCGAAAAACAGAGCATGTAAACGGATCACTGGAACGATCCCGTTTTCGGGTAGAAACGCAAGAAGAACGCAAAATCAGAAAGTTTGAAACTAGAAACAGAAAGAAGATCATGTTAATTGCAGAGGAAATCGTTCCCAGAACGTGTCTTACGCAGAGAGGCGAGAAGAAGACATAAAGTCCGATGATCAGGAGGATCATTCATGGAACGTTTAAAGGCAATCCGAACATGATAAAACTGAATGGTTTACAAAGGCGATCAGAATTCATTAAAGAAAATGAAAGTAGAATCGGATAATTATCGATCAAGGACCGAAAGTTTGAACCGGCGTTCAAATCGGACACCGGATTAATAAATATCAAGGCAAGATTCCTTCACAGCATGAACGTATTAGTTTCAATCGACCAAGACGGCGCTAACCCGCTTCAATCCTGATCAAAAGCATCCGGAGAGTCGAAGTCACAAAAATTGAAATTTCTCAACCGAAGAAAGGGCGAGGCTGCAATCAAGGATGAACGACAACAGAGTAAAGAAGATTAAGATTACTTGATTAGGGGAGTGAACCCGTTTTTCGGTTTTGATTTGTCCTGCAACCGAAAGCCCCGTTACTGTTCTCGGTACGCAACAATTGGTTTGATTTGTTAGACGACCGAAAGACCCAGTTAGTAGGTTTTGATTCGTCTTACAACCGAAGACCCCGTTATTGTTGTGGTAAAAAGGAATAGTTGGTTTTGATTCGTTTTAAACGACCGAAAGACCCTGTTACTATTCTCGGAATTAAGGTTTTGATTCGCTACGCGACCGAAAAACCAGAAGAAGATAATTTGATCCGAAGTCATTTAGGCTGATATCAAATTAATCCAAAGCAAGGTTGATATTGATTTGATCCGAGGCTAGCAAAGTATAATATCAAATCAATCCGAAACCAAAGAAGTTAAAGTTACGTTAGTGTATTTACCAATATTGGAAAGAAGAAAAAGAAGACACGAACAATGACTAAGGAGAAGGAAGTCATAAGAGAAGAAGGAACATCAATGACCTTCCAATGCCCAACTCTAAGTTCAACGAATTACACTATTTGGGCAGTAAAAGTTAGAGCAATCTTCAACGTACATGGAATTTGGGAAGCAATAGAACCAACAGGTGAAGTCGATGCAAAGAAAAATGTCAAAGCTATTGCTTATCTTTATCAAGCCATGCCAGAAGAACTAGTATTTCAAATCGCTCATCATACAAACGCTAAAGATATTTGGGAAGATTTGAAAGCAAGATATGTAGGAGCAGACAGAGTCAAAGAAGCAAGAATGCAAACACTCAAATCAGACTTTGAAGCTCTAAAGATGAAAGACTCAGAATCACTAGATGATTTTACGGGAAAAATTAGTAAACTTGTCTCACAAGCCAACAATCTTGGATCTACAATTGATAACAAAAGATTAGTAAGGAAACTACTCAGTTCAGTACCAGAAAAGTACATCCAAATTGTTGCTGCAATCGAACAGTTTGCCAATCTTAATACTATGCCATTTCAAGAAGCTATCGGAAGACTAAAGGCATACGAAGAACGCATCAAGAAACCAGAAGAAGGTGAATCACACAGTAAACTCTTATTCACCAAAGAAGATGCTAAAGGAAAATTCAGGGAAGATAAATGTGAACATTGTGGTCATGCAAATTCAAGTCAAGGACGTGATAAAGCTAAAAATTGGAAGACTTGAAGAAACAAAGATAACAGGAGGTACCAACAAAACAAGAGCTATATAAGATGCTACAATTGCAATGAATTTGGACACCTCAAACACGAATGTCCAAAGCGAAAAGAAAAAGAGGAAGCTCATCTAGTTCAATGTGAAGAAGTTGGACCAATAATGCTATAAGCAAGACGCAATGAAGATGATCAAGACCCTACTGTGAAGCATGATAGATAAATCAAAATTAAGGGGGAGAATGTTAGCATATAATATTTGATTTATCATAAGTATATATTATATATCCTAAGTCTAGAATAGAAATAAGTGAACCATTGTGTCACAAGTTAATTATTAGTAGTTATTATAGTTTGAAGGGTCATGTCTATTAGAGACACACCCATTAGCCAAGTATAAATAGGCTTGTACCCCATCATTTGTAAATTGTATGAAACTTTCTTTGTTTATAAAACACTTAGTTTCTCTCAATCATTCCCTCAAACGATCCTGAGATCTCACATTGCAGATTCTGACAAGTTTGAGAGAGGACTGAAGATCTAGAATCTTGAGTGAATTAAGAACCTATTCCAAGAATATCAAGTTGATTAATCATTGGATGTTGAAATGAAGATTTGTCTAAAACCGAAAAGTTAAAAGGTAAAGTGATAAATATAGAAGATTGAATTTCTTATACCATGCACGGGTCAAACTCTTCCAAATCTCCAAAATTCATATATATAGCCACCAAGCAGCTCGTTAATAGGCCTTTGGGTATTGTTTTGAGATGACATCCGTGCCACCTCAACCATCTTAAATCTGGAAAATTCTCAAAGGACCCAGTGAGTTGCACATATTTACAAGCGAACTTGTTTTAAAAGCCTGCAAATTTACCACGCCTCATATCTGGAGTTAAATGTGGTAAACGTTGAAGTAAACTAGCCTCGATCATCACATTTCTATAGCTATCTTTGAGAACAAAGAAGTGTAGTACAAAAGATTCATACAAATATTGTGCTACCTTTGGATGATGAAGGAAATATGTACACACATACTTGTATGAGCATACAAAAAAGAAGACACTTTAAAAAATTTATGGTTCATCCTTGATACCGGTCATGATCCATTTAAATAATGAAATACTAAATGTAAAGGTTGATTGTTAAATCTTATAACTAAACTAAAAAACAAAGACAAATAATAAGTGAGGAAGAAATCTAAATTATATATATTTTTTTATTTGATGAGGTTGGAATTGATTAGAGATGCAAAGAGGGGAATGCTGGTGCACGAGCAGTTAATGCCCTTATTAGTGTATGACAATTATAATATTGAGAATGTCATTGTGATCTTACTAAATAAATATATGTTTTTTTTGAACGGCCAACAAATCAATCCCGAACACTCTCGAATTACCCACCGGACAAAGGAGTACTCCGAGAGTAACCCGGGTCCACCAATAATTTCACACCAGTGCCCGGGGAAAACCCGCAGCCCAAAGGCCCACTGCAATAAAACCCGGCCCACCAGCAGCATTTTGCTGCCGATAGGACTCGAACTCCCTACTTCCCATAAGGAAAGCAAGGAGGGTGCCACTCTACCATAAGGGAATTGGCTACTAAATAAATATTAATATGCTTATTTGACTTACCTCTAATGTCACCAATTGCTCTGCCCCTACCATGTTGACTAATAGACCTTCAATTGTGTTAGATCCCTGGTGAAGAAAGAAATGAAATTAGATAATGCTTATATGAAATAATAGGCTGTGAAATGGGAAATAAGCTTAGAGAAACACAAGAAGCATCATACATTTCCTTTCCTCAATAAACGATAAGCTTCGACATTACGCCAGACTCTACTACGATTTGCAGGATCTTTGGACTCTTTGTGAACTATGGTTCGTGCCATTTCTTGAAGGAGGCCATGCATCGCCAGTTTTCCCCCACTATCTCTTGGATGAGTAAGAAGGCATCTATTAATGAGGGTCACCATCCCAGATTTTGCATGATAGTCATCCTCCAATATAGTTTCCACATCATATACACGTTCACCAACAAACAAACAAGCAATATGGAGAAACAGCTCTTTGGTTTCATCAGATGGCAAGGATTCAAAACTATTGTACACTACATTATCTAAAGTATAACCAAGAAATCCGTCCAAGGAATTTAGTGAATCTATTTTACTTCTCCAATTTATCATGTCTTTTCTTGTCCCCTGCTCTGACAGAGAAGAACCCAATACCTTGAGAGCCAGCGGATGTCCTTGACAATATTGTGCTAATTCTAATGCAACCTCCTCGAAACCTTCCATAGGAAATTTGGATCCAAAAGCATGAAAACTTAGAAGCTCCAATGATTCAATCTTATTCAACAAGTTAATTTTGTATACATGACACCCACCAGATATGGACCCATACCATGCATCTATATTTAGAAACCTTGTATTTATAATGATCTTGCTTTGTGTATGCAACGCCTTTGTTCCAAATAATTTGCGTAGTGTCTCGTTGTCATAAATCTCATCAACAACAATAAGCACCTTATTCATTCGTATGATCTTCTCAACCTGAAGAGCTCCCTCGTTAACATTCAATGCCATCATATTATCATTTCCTGAAATATCCCTAAGAAGTTGTTTCTGCACACCAAGCAAACCATCAGGATGCTCCTCAACGTCTTCAAGAAAACTACACCCCTCAAAATTGTGTTTGTTTGAGTAATAAACATGTTTGGCGAGTGTTGTCTTGCCACTTCCTCCCATACCACAAATTGCTAGAATGGGTTGGCACAGATGTATAAAAGGATGAAGAAGAAGCCATTGAAATCAAGAGTGTATATTGAAAAGGTTTATGAATTATGAGGGGATTGAAACCAGATAAGAGATCGGAAGCGAGGTGAAGTCAACCGACAACCGAAGGGAAGGGAAGGGAAGGGAAGTGATTCAACTGAAAGTCAAAGAGTTTTGAGAAAGGGCAATTGCATAATTAGGGTGGATGGGGTTAGAGCATTCACATTCCCTTCGTCCCTAATTAGGTAGATATTAAATAGTAGCTTTTTATCTATCTATATCTATATCTCTATTTTATTTTATTTTATTTTATTTTTTGAACGGCCAACGAATAAATTCCGAGCACTCTCGGGCACCCTTTTGGCGAATCAGGTACTCGAGAGTACCCGCGACAGTGAATTAATCGGTAAAACCGGTCAGGATCAGGACTCGAACCCAAGCCAATGGCAGGGTCATCCCTCATTTCCCTTCCACCAATGTCCTCCAAATGTAGCTAGTGGGAATTGAACCCAAGTCTCCTATAGAAAACTTTAGGCCCTCAACCAACTGGGCTATAAGTGTTGGACTATCTCTATTTTTTTTATTTTACTTTATTTATTAAGGAGGAAAGACGGGTAACAAGGTAATTTAAACAATTTTTAAGATGAGAGTTGAAGAGTCCCTTTACAAATTTTCAACATTTGATCATTTTGTTCCCTTTATGCCCTTTGTGTACAACCTATAATGTTCATTGTATATCTATATCTATACTATATTATAATGCATGAGGGAGGGGTATTTTAAGATACCCAAAAGTTAAGAACTAATTTTACATTAACAACCCTAAAATGAGGGTAAAATAGTCATTCATACATTATTTACATTTTAACACCCTATCTTATTTACACTTTAATTTCCTAATTTTTAGTTAGTAATTACATTCCCCCCCTCCCCTACAAAATTATAATTTTTTTATTTAATTCTATCATAACTTTAAAACTATTATATTTTAAAAACGTTCGAATATACCATGACGACCGGCTCATTTTTATTGACGTGTCGGTGTTTGTCGTAGTCAATACCGATGTGTGAATTGAAATGTACAAGAAAGAATGCCTTATGTACAAGTGATTATTGCATTTTATGTTTTAAATACTAACTAGATGAAATATAATATGGATTTATTGTTAATGTGGATGTTGAATCATAACACCATTTCATAATCAAGTAAAACTCAAAATTGTAAAATTGAATTTGGTGTTAAATACTGTTCCGCCCAATAATGAAAAATTCACATAAATCAAATGCAACAATTTAAAAAACCAAACAGGGCACTCGAAATCTACATATCACCTTTGGTGATTCTTAAAATATGATAATGTTGTTAAACATTATGGTTCATCCTTGCTTTGACAAACAAATAATTTGTCACACGGTTACAAAACTGCAACACAAGACTGGGCTCTAAGAATGTTTTATCACGTTTGTTACTGATAGTTTTAATTGTAGTACCCTATTTAAATAATCAACACTAGCAATACATGCATATGTATATGGGTATGCATGCATATATTAATAGGTATACACATAAATATAATTAACTAAAAGAATTCTCATTAAACTTTTAAATATAAATAATTCGCTAAATATATAAAATTTAAAATAATTAAGTTTAGAAAAAAATACAAAAATGCATTGTAGATATTAATTGTAGGTAAATTTCTTTTAAAAACCTCAGTTGCATCAATTTGGTAGAAAACACATGATGCATATTATATATCCATGTGATATGAACATCTATTTTAATAACAACAAAACTCCCTAATTTGAAGGGGTTCTTTTTAACAAAGTTTAAAAAAAAGATAAATGCAATTAATTCGGTATTCACAGAAAACACAATAATTTTTTACACTTTAGTCAAAGATAAACAAAATTTCCTAATTTAAAGGGGTGGGAAAATCATCAATTTCAAAATTTAAACTGTGACACCCCAGGAAAATCCCACATCGGCCGTGGCCAGGAGAGATCCTTGGTTCATAAGTAATGTCTTGCCTCTTAAATTACCAACGCGTTTTGGGGCTTAATGTTAGTGGATGAGAGGAGAACTCCACAGTTAAGCGTGCTCAGGTGGGAGAAATTTCAGGATGGGTGACCTCCTGGGAAGTTTCCACCGGGGCACCCAAAAACAAATCCGTGAGCTCTGGGTGGGCAAAGCGGACAATATTGGTGGTGAGAGGGGCGGGGTGTTACAGATGGTATCAGAGCCACTCCTGTGCCGTTCGGGATGGTGGGTGCATACCTCATCAGGGATGATGAGACTCTAACCTCATCAGGGACGATGAGACTCTAACGGGGGGTGAATGTGACACCCCAGGAAAATCCCACATCGGCCGTGGCCAGGAGAGATCCTTGGTTCATAAGTAATGTCTTGCCTCTTAAATTGCCAACGCGTTTTGGGGCTTAATGTTAGTAGATGAGAGGAGAACTCCACAGTTAAGCGTGCTCAGGTGGGAGAAATTTCAGGATGGGTGACCTCCTGGGAAGTTTCCACCGGGGCACCCAAAAACAAATCCGTGAGCTCTGGGTGGGCAAAGCGGACGTATTGGTGGTGAGAGGGGCGGGGTGTTACATAAACCATGTGCTAACCTACTAAAGTTTAACAAAATTTCATAATTTAAAGGGGTGGGAAAATCATGAATTTAAAAATTAAACCATGTGCTAACCTACTAAAGGTTATTCTATAAATACATACTAATGCACACCTATTTCACTTGCTAAAATACGTAGGCATGGATACTTAATTCAAAGGTGGAAGCTTCTAATGTTGGATATTTGTTAGTTTATGGTTTTCATTCGTCCCATTTTACTAATTATACCTTTTTTATACATATCTTAATCATTTAAGTGTTAACTTCTTGGCTTTGTGCTTTGTGATTGCACCACTTGGATCTTTTTTAAGCTTGAAAACCTATCTTAATCCAATTGCTTTCTGATTCACGGGTAAGTCAACTAACCTCCAGGTCTAGTTTTTGTTTATTGCATCCAATTCTTGTTGCATTGCCACTTTCCAACTTGATTCTTTTGCTGCTTCTTCATAACACGTTAGCTCATCATGAAGTAATAACAATTCAGGGTTTCAATCATACAAAGCTTGAACTTCAGCATCATTCATCGCTGTTGATCTCTGCTCCACATCTTGTATTGATCGAAAACCTTGGGGAGGTGTATCATCAAATGGAGCTGATGCATTCCTTGACTCAGTTGCACTAACTGATGATTGATTTGTTGCAGAAGGTGTTGTTGCGTTACTATCTTCATGCTACCCTGCAGAATTAAACAGAGGAGATACACAATTATCATGATTAATTTGAGAGTTAAAGCTCGAGTTATCAGGTTGAGGATTAGGGCTCGAACTGCCATCAGTGTGTAAGTGTGGGATTGAACCCGATTCTTTTCCATCTTCAGCAAAAGACGCATAGGTCCATTTAGCTGCAAGATTCGGTTCCCTTTGTGGAGCTGGGTCCCAATTCCAATGTTCAAACTCATCAAACACCACATCCCTTGCAATTACTATGTTACGTTCTTACTCGTCTTAGGATTCAACAACCGGTAGGCCTTACTGCCCTTTTCTATGCCCAAATGAATCATAGGATCGTTGCGATCACTAAGAAGTTCAACCGGTGTGTCTAGTCAGGCCATGTAGGTGACTAAAATCTAAGATGTCCATAGATTTAATGTTATTAATAGGCAATCCCAATTTTAAGGCCAATTTTAAATCCAAGAAATTGTGAGTTGAGCCTGAATCAATAAGAATGTGTAAAATTTTGTTACCTATGAAACCTCTTATCCTCATTGTAGAATAAGAAGGGATGCCCATGATTGCATTCAAAGAAATATGTGGCTCCTGCATTACCACTTGTTCCAGTTCTTCATAACTTGTTTCTTGAGTTTCTTCATCATCACCATCTACAATCTCAATAGAGAACAACTGCTTGTTCTTGCATTGGTGAGTTGGGGTAAACTTCTCTTTACAACCGAAACATTCTCCTTTGGCTCTCTTGTCAGCAATCTCTTTAGGACTTAACCACCTATAGAATTAACAGGTTTACGTTTGGTATGAGGTGCAGGCAATAAAGGTAAGTTTGATGAATTTGGTTGTGACATTGTTTTGGGAGTGAAAGGGTTGGTTCTTAATTGAAAAGTAATTGGATGTGTTTCTGGTGTATTTGGAACTAGAAGCAGCCTGAATGGCTTTATTAGAGTCATCTTGCATTCTTGCAAGCATATAGGCTTCTGGGATGTTTCTAGGCCTTAATGTTCTCACAGGGTAACCAATGTCAGGATTAACAGCCCTTAAAAACAAGCTGACTGTATACTCATCAGGAATATTGATCTTGGTGAGTCCTAAGTCAAATTCCCTACAAACATCTTCTAATGGCCCAGTTTGTCTAATGGCAGCCAAAGCCCCCATTGCATCTTGAACTAAAACATCAGCAAACCTTGTGGAAAAAAATTCTTGTACTCATTCCACAACATACCATCAATTGACCCATTTCTTGATTTAACAAATGATTGGTGCCACAAAAGAGCAGCATCCTCTAAGTGAACCACTGCATATCTCACCTTCAATGTATCAGGTGTCTCATCAATAGCAAAATAATGTTCTACCCTGCACAACCACCCCTCAACATTTGTACCATTGAATTTGGGGAAATCCAACTTGGTCAAACATTGACTATTTCTATAAGATTTTTGTTCTTCATCACCACCACTGCTCATGCTTGTTCTGTATTGATTATTCACGGGTCCATCACCATTGGTAGGGTTCTGATTCAAGATTTGTAGGTTTTTAAGGATTTTCAGATAATTGTGATCGAATATCATTCACAGCATCAGTGTTTTGAGTGGTGGCAACCTAGATGGCTTCAAGTTCATTCAAATTCTGACCAGTAGCTTTTTCAAGACGATTCAGAGTTGAATCATGTTCTTGAATTCGTTGTTGAATGGTTTGATTTATGGTTACATGATTGTGATTGAAACAGAGGAAAATAATCAAGAAAAGAAAAGAAATGCTCAAACAAGGTAAAGAAATGAAGGAATGGATTAAAGGCTCAAAGATTTGGTTAACAAACGAAGATGTATGTTTTTCAGGCTCAAAATGGTGTAAAAATGGTGGATTATGGTGGTGAAGATGATCGGTGATGGTGGTTTATGGTGGTAAGTGACAGTGGTTGATGGTGGTTAAGTTGGTTGGAACGGTTATTATCAAAAGCTGTCCAAGGAAGGAGCAGCTCTGATACCACTTGGTAAGAATGAAGAAACTTAAGAGAGAGAATTATCCAAATCAAGCTGATTTATTAATTAATATGCAGGCTATTTATAGACAATCATACAAACAATACTTCCCGCCTATTCTACCAGCTATCAACTAACTTTTGAACAAATCACTATTGACACTTTTAGTCCTTACCATTACAATTATTACATTTAAGCACTATTGTAACAATTATTACCTCCATGTTATACCCCAAGTCTGTAGCATATTTGTGCAGTGCTGGGCGGAGACTCTCTTCAGATTGAGCCCAATTTTTTTATTAATTTGAATTAAATATTCATCTTTTCAAGGACAAGAAGTTTGGCCCCCTTTTGATCTAATAATCTAATTGTTTTCATTTTTTTTTCTTCTCTTTATTTTGATTTTGGGACTTATATTGAATGTGAATGTGTCTCACAACTAAGAATAATTCAGAGGGTCATTTAGGTTTTGGATCTAGGACAATAGGTTAGTTACTACCACATTACAAGGGATGGGGCTAAGAGGTTTGTATGTTATTCATGTTTGTATGAACAAATATGATTGAGATGAAGACTAACTGTGAAATGCTCTTCAATTTTGCAATTGTTTTTGGTGGTTAACTAGGTAGAAAATACCATCTATAATTAAATAAATGCTTAAGTAATTTACTTCAAATTTACTCAAAATGGTAATTTGTATCGACTATGAGAATTTCAAACTAAAGGGATCGAATGCTCTCATGATTGAGAGTGATATTGTATTTCATAATATATAGAAGTTTTACAATACTTACAAAAGGAAATAAAAGTAAATCACATTAATTACATGGTCAACATAATAAAGAACAAATAAATTAGATTCGGAAATCTTGGAGGTTAGTTATGGAAAGTAGTTATAGAAGAATATTATCTTTTATCCCCTGCAAGCGAAACGGCGGAGATTGAACCCGAAGTAAATTATGAAAATATTCAAACTGAGGTCGCGGTAAACTCTTTGTGAAAATGTCAGCAAGTTGAAGCTTGGTAGGAACAAACTTGGTGTGTAATTTCCCGGACATAACAAGTTCTAGAACAAAATGATAATCCAAGTCAATGTGCTTGGCTCGTTTGTGGGATACCGGATTCTGACCCATGAACAAAGCACTTTTGTTGTCACATAACAGAGTATGACGTGTGGAAGGCAAAGCATGAAGTTCTTGAAGCAAGTGGGTGATCCAAACAATTTCTGCTGCAGCATTTGCCATTGCTCTATATTCTGACTCACAACTAGAACGGAAAACAGTCGGTTGCTTTTTAGCACTCCAAGAGACCAAATTTCCCCCTAAAAAGATAGAATAGCCATAGGTTGATCTTCTTGTTTCAATGCACCTAGCCCAATCGGCATCCGAGTACCCTAAGATGGAATTTGAAACGGGACGAGAGAAAACAAGACCATAAGAAATGGTGCCCTTGACATACCGTAAAATACGCTTTACAAGTTGAAAATGTTTAGTAGTGGGAGCATGAAGATGTTGACATGCTTGGTTAACAGCGTAAGATATGTCGGGTCGAGTTATGGTCAAGTATTGAAGCGCACCAACGAGAGAACGATATGTGGTAGGGTCCGAAAAAGGTTCACCATTCGAGAGAAAGTAATCGGATGTAGAGAGAGGGGTTGGGGCATGTTTGGCTTGGGTTAGACCAGCACGAAGAAGAACATCATTTGCATATTTGCTTTGAGTGAGGAAGAGGCCATCGGTGGAGTGAACAACTTCAAGGCCAAGAAAGTAATTCAAGGAGCCAAGATCCTTGATGGCAAACTCATTATGTAGGCGGTTGGTGAAGTTACGAAGTAACGTGTCATTATTCCCGGTGAGAATAAGATCATCAACATAAACGAGTAAGTACACAATAAGATCATTTTGTTGAAAAATGAAGAGGGATGGATCCGCACGACTACAAATGAAGCCATAGGATGTGAGAAAGGAACTAAGGCGATGAAACCAAGCACGAGGAGCTTGTTTTAAACCATAGAGCGCCTTGTTAAGTTTACAAACATGAGTTGGGAAGCGAGGATCAACAAAACCTGGAGGTTTCTCCATGAAGACGGTTTCAGATAGATTCCCGTTAAGAAAGGCATTGTTCACGTCCAATTGATGTAGAGACCATCGATTGATAACGGCGAGAGAGAGAACAATGCGGATGGTAGAAGCTTTAACGATGGGACTAAACGTATGATGAAAATCAAGGCCAGGGATTTATGTAAACCCTTGAGCCACGAGACGAGCCTTATGCCGATCTAATGTGCCATCCGAATGATATTTCGTACGAAACACCCATTTGGAGCCAACAACATTAGTCGAAGGGGGCCTAGGCACAAGTTGCCATGTGTGGTTTCGTGCCAGTGCTCCAGTTCGTCACGCATGGCTTGCATCCAGTGAGGATGTTTAAAGGCACTTTTAAAACCCTTGGGATTGGCATTAGAAAGTAGAGCAACATGAAGGCACGAGTGCATGAGATTGGAGAGGTATGTTGTGTGCTTGGGATTGGGTTTAAAGGTACCAACTTTGGACTGGGTGACCATGGGGTGTGATGATGTGGGAGCGGGTTAGGATGAGATGAGGATAGTGGGTTTGGGCTGGAAATGTCAGGCTGAGCGGAAGGTGTGGGCTGACCAGGAAGAGGTCTGGTTTCAGATTGGGGAGTGTCCAGAGGAACATGCCCAGTTTGAGGCCGGGGTGTGTCCAGAGAAATAGGCCTAGTGAGGGGCTCGGGTATGTTGGGACGAGCAGGCCCAGTAGCCACAGGAGGTGAAGCATTAGTGGGCTGGTCTGTGGATTCTTTACACAAGGAGCATGGGGTGGATGGTGGGAGTTTGGGCTTGGGTAAAGATGTGGATTCAGGCCCGGGTGTAGAGGCCGATGAAGAAGCAGTGGATTGTGCAAGAGAGGTAGGTTCATGAAAGGTGGATAAAAACAATTTGGTGATGTCGGTTTGAGAGGAGGTACTATTAAATGGAAAATAGTTTTCATCAAACCGAGCATGTCTCGTGATATAGATGCGAGACGAAAGAGGATCAAAGCACTTGTATCCCTTATATTGTGAGGCATAGCCAAGGAAAATACAAGGAATACTTCGAGGAGCAAGTTTATGAGGGGCATAGTCACGTAGATAAGGATAGACGCAACAACCAAACACACGAAAATTATTATAGACGGGTGGTGTAGAAAAAAGAACCTCAAAGGGAGATTTATTGTCCAAAACTTTCGTGGGTAAGCGATTAATAATATAAGTTGCGGTGCTAAACGCTTCAACCCAATGCTCAATAGGAATTTGAGCATGAAAGAGCATAGCCAAACCAGTTTCAACGATGTAACGATGCTTTCTTTCGTCTCGTCCGTTTTGAGGTGCGGTGTATGGACAAGAAAGACAATGAAAGGTGCTATTTTCATCAAAAAGTTTTCGAACATATTGATTCACAAATTCGGTACCACTGTCTCTTTGAAAAACTTTAATTTTTCGTGAGAATTGTGTTTGGACAAAGCACAAAAAAGTTTGCAAGGTTGCGTAAAACTCATTCTTACGTTTAAGTGGATACAACCATGAGAAACGTGAGCAATCATCAATAAACAAAACATAGTATTTGTAGCCTTCCCTACTTAGGATTGGCGATGGTCCCCATGAATTGCAATGGACAAGGTCAAGAGGATGAGAAGCACGTTTTTCATTTAAAGCAAATGGTAATTTATGTGCTTTCGCAAGTTGACAAGGGGAGCAAATATTTGGTTTGGGCAAAATAGATGTAAAAGACAAATAACCAAATTTTTGCAAAATAGAAATTGTATCAAAAGCAACATGTCCCAAACTATTATGCCACAATTCAAATGAGGCTTTATTAGAAGAAACAGAAGCAACAAAAGCAAAAGATTTATCCCGAATCACATATAGGCCATTCTCACATCGTCCTTCAGCGAGCGGTTTGCTTGTTTTCCTGTCCTGAATAACAAAAAACGAATCTGAGAACCGCACTTCAACGGGATAATCTTTGGTTAATTTGCTAACGAAAAGAAGATTCCTTGTTATATTTGGAACAATGAGGACATCTTTCAAAGGAATAGTTTTGTTAATTGTTACATGACCTTGATGAGAAATGGGCAAAGATAGACCATTTTCAAAAACAACGGAATTTTTACCATTATAAGGTGAAAACGAATGGAGCTTACCGGTGTTATCAGTCATATGAAGATCGGCTCCGCTATCAGCGGTCCAATCAGGATCATCATCAAGAACATTGCATTTTGAGTGAAATGCACGAGCAATATCCTCATCAGAGGAAGCCGAAGTGGCGAAGGATGCAAGCTTGGGACATTTATTAGCATAATGTCCATTTGTTCTACACAACTGATAGTGAGGAGGTCTACGATTTCCCTTGACAGAAGAAGATTGTCCGCGGGAAGAAGACGAAGAATTGCGAGAACGACTTTGGTTCTGATTTGAGGGCCGATAGGCTGTGAAAGCAACAGGAGCAGGGGCCGTAGGTTGAAGAGACGCCAAAAACTGTTCTTGGCTCTCGGCTTTAGTAAGGAGATCACGAAAGGGCATCGGGTCACGATTAGTTCAAATGGCCGTGGACCAACTCTCAAACGTGGGTCCTAAACCGCACAAGAACCGGTGAGTTTTGTCCGTGTCACTAACTGGATGACCAATGGCCGATAGTTGATCGCAAATACCTTTAAACTTTCGACCAAAATCAGCCACGGTGGATGAGCCTTTAGTTAGTTGATGCAAACTATCACGAAGAAGATGCATACGTTCAAGGGACGTATTGCTATAAGCCGCCTCAAGAGCAGTCCAAATCTGCCATGCGGTTGTAAGGCCAAGAATTTCGACAATAGCTTCTTCAGTGAGAGAGGCATTTAAAATGAAAATAGCTTGTTGATCAAGAAGGGACCAAGCCGAATATTCAGGATTCGGTTGCTCTTTGTTCTCGATCAGGATAGTAGTAGGAGGCGGAGGAGAGGTACCAGTAACATGACCGACAAGACCTTGGTTAGCTAGAAGAGGAAGAAGTTGATATTGCCAAGAAAGATAATTAGTGGTGGAGAGTTTGATGGTAATCATGTGAAGAATGGTTGCCATCGGAAGTTTGGATTTGGAATTGGAGGAGGAAGCAGAAGCATGGAGGGTAGGGGCCATGGTTATGGTGCGACAGAATCAAGAAGATCAAAAGAAAAAGAGTCCCCTGGCTGATACCATAAAGGGATCGAATGCTCTCATGATTGAGAGTGATATTGTATTTCATAATATATAGAAGCTTTACAATACTTACAAAAGGAAATAAAAGTAAATCACATTAATTACATGGTCAACATATAAAGAACATATAAATTAGATTCGGAAATCATGGAGGTTAGTTATGGAAAGTAGTTATAGAAAAATATTATCTTTTACGAACATATTTAGAATTCATAAGGGTATTTATACCCACTATGTAGTTATAAATTATACCCTCTAGTATAGCCTATTTACATTATGTCTAATAGATTTGTAACCTAGGGTGTTACTTACCATGTGAAGATAAAGCCACCATCTCATCTTTGAGTGTGATAGGAATTGTAATTATCCTCTTCTTCCTGAATGAGTTGTTCTAGATCCAGAGTTCCCTTAAGGACCTGCATTATCTCCTAAAAGGACACATATACATGTTTAGTAATAATTTAAATGCCGATTATACATTTCATTCTACTTGAATAATAAATTGCAAATATTTGAAAATGAAAACCTAACAATTACTTAAATAGATAAAATAAAACATCAAATTTCATTACGTATATTATAAATATTAGCAGAGTTATTGTCACGTATTAGATTGCGACTTATATAGTGATTAGTGTCACACATCAGATACATTTATGTATATAGGAAAGGAAAAAAGTCACGTAAAAGTCATGACTAGGAAAATGATTAGTGTCACACATCAGATACTAGGAAAAATTCGTGTAGATACATTTATGTATATAGCAAGGGTTTTCCACATTATGGTAAAATACACCTAGGAAAATGACTATTTTCATGATTTTCAATTTGTTGAGAACTTTTTATCGCAGGGTTAACTATTTAGTTAGCCTAAGCACAACATGATTAATATTGAGTTCTAGATCAAGTTCAGAATCTGTTGGAAGTAAAGATGTATTCATATGGCTAAAAACAAGTGAAATATAACATATGTGAAGAAACTAATTAAGTACCCGTTTGTCATCTTCAAGGAGGATTCCCTTGGATAGTATGTTATATATATCTTTTTTCGCCATTGTTGAGTGATTCTCACTAGAATTGGAGAGTATTTCTTCATTGTTTCTATGCATTGTGGCCTTTCGTATTTCATAAGCCTTCTGCATATTGATTAAAGAAGCATAAGCAATCTTTCAATCGATTACGTGTCTATTGTATTTTCATTCAAATATTATTTAAATTATTTTAGGCATTAAAATAGAAAATAACATGAAAGGGCTTTTGTGCATGATTATCATCATCATATCATAAAAGTAAACTAATTTGGTTATATTCCATGGAAAACGTGGTTAAATACTAGTTAAGATACCTTTTCATTTGCATATTTCAGTTTTGTAACAATGAAAACTTACTTGGAATTCCAAAGCTTTTTGAAGGTGTACAACCACATCACTAGCTGTTGGCCGTTCTTTTCTGTCATGGAGTAAGCACTGAAATGCGATCCTTCGAAATATAGTGAATGACTTTCGCCCAATTTGTTCCTTTATTCCTTTAAACACAATCTTCTTAGTTGTTTCTTCTGTAGAGCGACCTTCAAACAAAGCGTATGAAACATAATGGCTAGATCTCAACTCCTCTGGAAGCCCCAATCTCCCGCACAATATTTCAATTAAAACCACACCTAATGAGTAAATATCAGATTCTTTGGTTAAGATATGTTTTTCTTCATATAACGGGTCCATATAGCCACTAGAGCCTTTAACATTATCGATGACATACACATTCTCCTTCTCTTGATTTGATGGATATGCTAAGGCACACTCAAACCCACAAATTTTTGCTTTACAATCCTTGTCTAGTAGAATGTTGGAACTTTTGATGTCTCTATGTATCACAACATCTTGCCGTAAATCACCTCCATGAAGGAACTTCAACCCGTTTGCAATATCAATGCATATCTTAAGTCGTTTGGTCCACGAAAAACTAATATCATCCAAATACCTATCAAGACTTCCCTTGGAGGCATGCTCATATAGAATGATTTTTTCATCCATTAATTTATTACAATAGCCCACAAGACCAATGATATTCTCATGTTTATACTTGAAAAGAACTTCAAACTCTTCAAGAAAACCACGATCTGAGGATAAATTGGTGTCATTTAAATACCAAATGCAACTAAACCTCTTAACAATAACTCTTTGATGCCTATTATTGTATTTAACTTTTCCTTTGTAAAGCATCCTCTCACAACCGAAATATTCTACGCCCAATTTTATGTCTTTAAATGAAATATTGAAGGTTTTTATTCGGTTTTCCTGTGTAAAATGAGCATTAGATTTGAAAGTATGTTGAAATAAATAATATCCTAAAAACAAAAAGTGAAAATAAGTATGTGCACATATACCCATTTTAGTTACATGTAAATCAAAGAATTCATATACTAGAAGTTACGGGTTACGCTTTCACGACCAGGGTTTGGATGTTTGTGGGGAGTTGGTGCACGCTAGACCCCATCTTCGCCTTTGGGTTCCTGGACTTGTTGGAAGTGCATAAAAAAGTCATGGTGGGAAAGGTGGGGAGAAAAGTGATCCAAGGCATTATCATGGTTACTTGTTGGGTTATCTAGAAGACTAGAAACGACAAGGTTGTTAATGGTAAAGAGGATAAGGTAGTGAAAGTCGTGACTACTATCAAGTCTTTGTCGTTTTTTTGTTTAAGGCACGGGTCTAGGTTTAAATCCCTTCTTTGGAAGGATTCGTGTGTATCCGTTGTATATGCTTTCATAGTTTATGACGGTCCTTACTTTGAAGAGTTGTCCAGTGGTTAATGAAAGTTGATGTTCAAAAAAAATTCATGTACAATTAATGTTTATTTATAAAAAAAATATTCAACTTCAAACGTTAACTTTTAAAGTGTAGTTCTGAAAATAATAAATGAGCACTTGCACTACTGACTACTAACAACCATGGCCTAAGGGATATGATTAGCAATACCATAATTTTAAAATTGACTTACTTGAAGGTATAATGATTTTTCAAGTTCCTCGATGATGAGTTCAATTGTTGGACGGTCGAGTTGAGCTTTTGCCAAACATTGATACGCAATTCTTGAAAATACATTCAAAGAATCATCATCAGGTAGTACTTTTCCGACAAAACCAAGTTCATAAGCATCATCCATTATTTTTGGATCTAATATTTCTTTTAGTGTTCCATTTTTGAAGTGTCTTCGTGCGATAGGTGCAAGCCCCTTCTCATTTTTCTTAATGTAATTTGAATGATAGGCTAACTTCCCTGAGAAGATCTCAAATAAAACTACTCCAAATGAGTAAATATCTGATGCTTTTTTTAACCTACCTGTCCTCACATATTCTGGATCCAAGTAGAAGTCTGTGCCGGCAAGAGTTTGCGTATTGATGGTGCTTACCCCTTGATTCCCATGGTGAACTCTAGAGAGCCCGAAGTCAGCAATTTTGGCCTCCAAATTTTCACCTAACAGAATGTTGGCACTTTTTATATCTCGGTGTATTATCCCATTTGTGGCCTCCATAGTTGTGTGCATGTGTTTCAATCCGTGTGCAATATCAATGCACAACTGTAGACGTTTTTTCCATGTAAAATTAACCATCCTATCAACACTTGACAAATATTCATCCAAACTTCCCTTAGAAACAAGCTCGTAGACAAGAAGCATCTCACCATCTTCAACACAAAATCCAAGCAAAGAGACTATGTTGGGATGCTTGCATTTACTCACTACATCAAGTTCAACAAGGAACCCTTCATTTTCTTGACCGTCGTTCCTACTTTTGATGCGCTTTATGGCTACTGTGTTGGCCATATCATGATGTTCATTATTACACTTTATTTTGAGCTTTGCTTTGTACACTTCACCATATCCTCCTGACCCAATACGATATTTTATGTCAAAACTCTCGGTGGCTTCTTTTATATCCTCAAGTGGAATCTTTAGATGTTCCAGTTTTTGCACCTGCAACATCACATACTATGGGAAAAAGAGTGTTTTAATCTATACATGCAAGAAAGGATGAAAACAAAATGAAATTTAAAAAATTGAGTCCTTTTACTTGGTTTAGCTTTTTTCTCTCTAATTTAAAGAAACGTATACCAAAAAACATATAGTTCATTGATTTGATTACCAAAACTCCATATTCATTAGTTAGACGTGTAATATAGTAGGGGAGGGGTTATTTGTGTTGTCTACACACATAACAACAATGAAGTTAGTCCCATCGATGTACTGTTATAGATACTAGTCTATAGTTACCTGTGTAACAAGTTTGGACGCACAACATTGTGCAACAATCATAATTGTTCATGTACAAACAACATTGGGCATGTACGCACAGTGGATAAGACCTTTTAAATACATCATTTATATAAAAAAGGTGTATCATTATCATACTCAAATACATTAGTTCAGTTTTTTTAAACCACATAAAGTTCATGGCTTGGTGGTTATTGTTTTTGGAACTAACATTTACCATAAATATGCCTTAATTTCTTTTAAGTTCACAATGACTAAGTTTTCTACTTACTATTAAGGATAAAGAGTTAAGAATATCAAGAAAATAAAAAATTTCAAAATCAAAGATTTACTTACTTGAAAGTGTAATGCTTTCTCAAGAGACTTGATGACATCTTCCAATCTAGGGCGCTCACTTGGAGTTTCTACCACACATTGATATGCAATTTTGAAAAATGCATTCAAAGGATCTTCACTAGGTCCTTCTTTTGCAGTAAAGCTGCACTCTTGAGCTTCTTCCTTTATCCTAGCATTAGTCATATTCTTTGGTTTTCCTTCGTCAAAACTGTGTTGTGGCATGGACGCCTGTGGATCACAGTCCAACCTGCCGGTTAGGATCTGAAATAAAAGTACCCCATAAGAGTAAATATCGTCTACCACTCTTTGGCGTGTTTTAGGTGGTTCAATGGCACTTGGTAACCAAGTTCGAAAGTTACTTATCTTTGCTGTCCATTTCTCATCCAAAAAAACATTTTCACTATGTATTACATGATGTCTCATACTTGCTTTGCCCTCAATGTTGTGAAGATGCTTCAACCCATGTGCAATATCAAGGCAGATACGCATTCGTTTCTCCCTACTAAGATTAGTGTTGTTACTTGTGCTTCTTAAATAATCATAGAGCGTTTCTTTAAAATCACATTCAAAAACAAGAATCATCTCAAAGTCTTCATCACAAAAGCCGATGAAAGTGAGTAGGTTGGGATGCTTACAACTAGTAAGCATTTCGATTTCTGCAAAGAAGTCTTTTGGTATTTTCTTGTATTTTTCGATGCGGTTAATAATCACTGTCTTCTTTGGAAGTTCAACTTTATTCTTCCAATCTATTGTAAACCCACTTTCCCTATCAAAATGGCCTAGCTCTCCTTTATACACACTTTCATATATACCTGACTTGATGCATTGTGCATGGGAAAATTGATTTGTGGCCAATTTTATATGACTCAATGGAATCTTGAAGTATGCAAACTTCTCCACCAACAACTGTTTGTGTAAGAAAAAAAAAAGATAGTTTTGAGTTGCATAAAAGTTACAATTACCAAATACCAAATATTCTAGTTTGATAATATACATAAACATACATGTTGTAGCAATATGTATTCTCACTAAATTCACATTGAGTACTGTAACACATTGACGCAGACCTAAGCATAAGAAATAATATCCAAAGATGTAGATTAATTTATGAATGAATGAAACACTAGATGAGTTGCCTATTACAGGGATGTTCTAAGGGAGGGCGAGGCGCTACCCCGGAGTTTACTGAACTACTCTGATTTCCAACACTCCTGCACTACCACATCACTTCACTAATTTACTACCCTGAAACACAAATTTGAAGGCAACACTATCCTAAACCATAACCCTAAGAATTTAATAAAAATACTTCATACACACCCCTCCCAAAAAAAACAAACGAACCGTGAACTACAACCTGTGAAAGGTACTCGCAACCCCCTACATAGGACACTGGTAGCAATGTTCCTGTTGGGGTAGTGGGGACTCTGAGCCTTTATGGGTGGTGCCCCACCCTCTCTAAATTTGATAGGCTTGGCAAAATTCAAAATTACAGTAAAAATAATACTGAAATCAAAGTCGTAAATCAAGAAAACTGGGTCAAACCACCAACGGTGTTTGCCACAACATCTAACTCATCAAGACCTTCTCGTCCACCACTTGTTGTAATTAAGATTTAGAGGTAAATAAAATCTTAAGAATTTTTATATACTTTCGTTTTATCCATTTTTTACACGTATCCGTACCTATATATAAAATACATGCATATATACATTTTATTAATATCAACTTTTATAATTAATAAAGGTTTTATTTATTATTTTTTTATAAACATTTACCAACTACTAACCACCTTCATTAACTATTTTTCACTCACTTCTAACTCTTAGCCACCTTCTTTATTACCCCAACCCTCATCCTACTTATAAATACCAACCTCCACCACCTCTAATCTCTTACACCTAGGGTTGCAAACGAACTGAACTTTCAGCGAACAGTTCATGAACTGTTTGGAGGGAAGTTCGTTTGTGTTCATTCGTTGTTCGTTCGTTTATTAAACGAACGAACACAAACAAAATACTTCGTTCGTTTAGTTAAATGAACGAACATGAACGGAGGCCACATTCGTTCGTTTATGTTCGATAGTTTATTAAGTTTTATAATTTGTCTTAATATTATTTTATTTTTCTTTATTTAACCCAAATAAATAAATAAATAAACATATATGTATGTAAATTGGATTTTATTAGAAAGTTAATATATGTCCGTTTGTGTTTGTTTGTGTTCATAAACACTTTTTTGTGTTCATGAATGTTCGTTTGTGTTCATGTGTGTTCATGAACAAAATTAATAAGCGAACACGAACATGATTGTTTTCTTAACAAACGAACACGAACAGCAAATCTTGTTCGGTAAGTGTTCTTGAACTGTTCGTGAACACATATTTTTCTTAACAAACGAACACGAACAAGACCTTGTTCATGTTCTTTCAGTTCGTTTGCAACCCTAGTTACACCACTCTCAAATCACATCCAAATCTTCAAATTCTCTCAAGGATTCTACAAGTCCTCAAATCCTCTAAAAAAATTTCAACTTTTGGTAATTCTCTCTTCATTTCTATTACATTCTTTTTACATTTTTCTTACTTTCTACCTTTTCCTGTTTCTTCCAACCACTTGGATGAACTTCTTAGACTTGCCTATTGTTTATTGAGGTATACATAAAGGATAAATCACCATTTTGAAGTCTCAAGATTGGTTGTTTTTGCTTAAACTTTCTTTCATCTTTTATGAACTAAGTAATCTTACAAGTGATTGAAACCAAACTAAGTTCTCTAACAAATCTATGTTGGAAGGACTTGTGTTAAGGTAAATGATGTCATAAAGGACCAAGGTTCTTTCACTAAAGAAGATTGCACCATACCTCACTTTGATTCTTAGCTAAATATAAGTATAATATATATATATATATATATATATATATACTTGTTTCCTTTTCATCCTAATAACCATATATCATAAGTTTATGGATACATCCCTACCTTTCCCCCTCTTGGCCCACCTTGTGACTCAGAATTACTTCC
This sequence comes from Ambrosia trifida, assembly GCA_028751855.1. NCBI lineage: Eukaryota > Viridiplantae > Streptophyta > Magnoliopsida > Asterales > Asteraceae > Ambrosia > Ambrosia trifida. The sequence goes on along the minus strand of CM054124.1, from coordinate 29,873,907 downwards.
ACACAAGAATGGGAAAATCCCATGTCCAAGACTCATACTTAAACTCATAAGCAAAGTAGTCAAGACATGAAATACTCTAAGACGTCGTATTCACATTCCTAATCTAACTTAACCATCTGAATCGCCTCTTTGGTTGTTTGTGCTTTGGTATTAACCTTCTAACAACCTTGACCATCCAAATCACCTCTTTGGTGGTTTGTGCTTTGGTCTGCCATTGGCGATGCATGACATTCTTGACACTAGAACTCTTTCATCTGAAACTAAACACTCCGTTATTCCTAATAGGATAATCGGAGCTCTACCAAATCCTCCCAAGACTCTCATTCGCAAACTTATCAAACGCATCCAAAGGTGAGTTCATACTTGTCCCTTTTTCTATTTTATCACTATTTGGGACTCAACATGTATTCTATCAAAATTCACACTAAAATCATTGTATGAATCTTTTAAGCACATAAACTCAATCTATAAATCATGCTTATATGTTATGCCATGCTATATGTCAAATACTAGATATATATGCCTTAGCATAACTCATACCCATTAACTTTGCAAGTGTACCTTAACATGTATAGCGCTATAGGAGTAGCACGCCGCCCACTTTGTGGGTCATTGTTAAGTAATCTAATCGGCCTTTCACTTCGGTGATAGGATATGCTAGTGGTAATCTATGGAATGAGTATGCCTTTTGTATGTTGTATGCGTATCTAGACTAGCAAACTATAACATGAGGATTCTAGTTAAATACTCTTTATACTATGTATGTAAACAAAAACTAGTATGTTCACCGATGCTTTATGTGTTGACGGGTATTTTATACATGTTGCAGGAAATACTTGATATGATGATCCAAGAACTTAACTAGAATTGCATTTAGAAACGCACTATCTTAATTTTGTTGCTATTTTTGTAATTTCCTTTTCTATGAACAAGATGTACCTCTTTTAATTATGTTATGAAATCAACTTATTTAAAATTATGTTGCTACAATTTAGTGTCATGATGTCTTTAAACAATCTATCACAAGTCACGCCTCGATATATTCCGCCATCGGTTGGGGTGTGACACTGTTACTCCAACCATGGCCCAAGTATTACCCGTTTTCATTTTAGACCTTTTATGCCCCGTTCCCTGTGTCAAGCTAGTCCAAATAAGTGTTGAGTTAATTGAGTTGTTCACGGGTCAGTGGGTTAGAAGGGTCAAGGGTTCACGGGTTGCGAGTTTTGGATACGAGTTAGACTTGGTCCAAACATGCAGCAGAATGGTTATATATTATTCACGCTGATTTACTTGATTTATTAGAGTTTAATTAACATGTGAATTAGTCGATACGTTAATCGAGTAATATAAAGGCAACTTGGGAAGTATGAAGACTAACTATGCATGGAATCATGGATATTGTGGGTTTTTAGTTTTTTTTTTCCTATAAATACATGCGGTAGTACGTGAGAGTTTCTTACATACAACTCATATAATCTCTTTGAAGTCTATTACACGAGTATTTTGTCCCATAGTGCGTGTTTAGTGTGCATAACCTAGGCCTAAACCAACACTTGGTATCATAAAAAGGTTAAAAAGCGAGGGTCGGTTTGAGAGTCGACTTTTGAACAAGGAGTAGCCTTCGGGTGTGTGGCTGCCATCACAACATCGCAAGTGAGTCGATTGTGATCGCAGGTTTTGGATACTCATTTGGCTTGCAACTAGGGGGCGTTGTTGCATAAACACAAATCCTTAGGAGACTATGGTTGAAGTTAAATGGTATAAATCAAAGTGTTGTGGTTACATTAAACAAACAACAAATAGCAGTGTTTAACCAGGAAGAAAGAAAAGGGATCAACTTGTTCGAGTCATAAATTGAAGCAGGTGGCTTTAAAGTAGATTCCTTTGGCAGGTGAAAGAAAATGGTAGAGGCGGGGCAGTAGCTTTTTTATCTTTAAGTGGTGGAAGAAGACACTAGCAAACAAATTTGGTGACAGCTTAAGACGTGGTTGGGATGTCCATGATAGGTCACGTTGATGGTAAACATTGGACATGACCAAGGTGAAGGTCGAGTGTCTGAGAAGGGTCGATATGGGTAAAGCTGATCGTCGGTTTTGGCTACGAATTTGGGTTGCAACCAGGGGGTGTTGTTGCACACACAAATCGGGTTATCAACACACAAAAACCAGGGAGACTATAGTCGTAATTAGATGGGATAAATTAAAGAGTTGTGGCCAAAGAACAACCAACAATGATTAGCCGGGAAGAAAGAGAAGGGTCATCTTGTTCGGGTCATAAAGGGAGTCTAACCATGTTGCAGAAAAAAAAACAAGCAATATATATCGAAGCACATAGCTTTGGATTTGGTTCTTTTGGCGGGTGAAAGAAAATGGTTGAGGCATGCTAGTAACGTTATTTTATTTAAGCGGTGGAAAAAGACTCTCGGGACAAGTTTCGTGGACTGGCGGCTTTGGTCATGGCCCGAGATGAAGGCCAAGGTATCTGAGATAGGAGGAGTTTAGAGTAGACTTTGGACATGACTAATGTAAAGGTCGGGTGTCAAGGAGAGTCGATATGGGTTAAGGTGATCGCGGTTTTTCGCTACTGATTTGGGTTGCAATTGTTACCATAATAAAGTTAGTGGGCTCTTTTCATAGTGGATTTATGGTCTAGCCCATTTAGCTTATAACCCTAGATTGCTTCTCTATTTATAGTCTTATTTTCTTTGTTTACCAGCTCTGCTTTTTCTATTCACAATTATAATAAAAGCCTAGTCACTTTCTCTGAACATGTTTATACTATAAATAGCTTCTATCTTTATAGGCTTATTTTTTGTTGTGATAAAGTGCTTCCGGTGTGACAAAGCAGGTGAATATACCTCTAGTGCTTTTAGCCATTTACTTGCGTCAGATGGTACAATACAACAGGCATCTTGTACCGATACCCCTCAACAAAATGGTGTTGCCGAAAGAAAAAAACAGTCATCTTATGGAAACTGCTCGCTCGTTTCTTCTATTTACTCATGTTAAATGTTTTTTTTTTTTGGAGAAGCACTCTTAACAGCCCAACACATGATTAATCGGATCCCTACTGGGATCATTCTAGGATGTCACCTTTTGAGAAACTATATGTCAAAGTCCTAGATTGTGATGAATGCCTAGTTTTTAGATGTGTTGGCTTTGTTCTTCATCCTCTTGTTAAATGAGACAAATTGTCATATAAATCATCATTATGTGTATTCTTGGGTTATGCAGTGGTCCGAAAGGTTGTGGCATAGCACAAAAAGGATATCGTTGTTTTGATCCCGTAACTAAAAAGATGTATGTGTCGAGGCGTGTTATCTTCCCGGAGCATATTCCTTTTTATTTGATTCCATTCGAATCACACGATGTAATAAGGTTAAATCTACTAAACATTGACCCCTTCACTTATGATATTGACCCATCAACATCATCTAATGTTCATCCTACATTTGTTGAACCTGATGTGCCAGTAGAACTTCATGGACCAGTAGCACATGATGGATCTTTTCAAGACACCCATACATCGCAAGACACAACTTCAGATTTGGCCATGCCTAAGATAACTCCTTCGTCTATTGATATAGGCACACCTCTTAGGAGGTCCACTTGTGAATGTAAGTCCCACCAAGCTACCGGATTTTGCCTACTCTACTTACTCAGCTTCGTTTGTTGCAAATATACTTCAAATATTCAAACCCGAATCGTATAGAGAGGCTGTCACTTCTTCTTTGGCAAAATACTATGGCTGGAGAGCTCACTGCTCTTCATCAGACATAAACATGGGATTTGGTTCCCCTGCCACCTAGTAAACATGCAATTGGTTGCCATTGGGTATATAATATTAAACAAAGTTGATGGGTCTATTGAGTGATATAAGGCTAGACTTGTTGCAAAAGGATACTCAGAAAACTATGGTATGGATTATGAGGAGACATTTGTCTTGGTGACAAAATGACAACAATTCGTACTCTCATAGCAGTTGCATCCGTTCGTCAGTGGAAGATTTTTCAAATGGATGTCAAAAATGCCTTTTAGAATGGTGATCTCCATGAGGAGATTTTCATGATCCCTCATTCAGGAATTGCTTATCAGCTCGGTGAAGTTTGTCAACTTCAAAGTGTTATATGGTCTCAAACAGGCTCCTCATGCTTGGTTTGAGAAGTTCTCTATAGTGATTACTTTTCTTGGTTCGATGTATGACGTATTCGTATGTCTTTAATTATATGATATGATTATTACCAGCGGTGATTATGGTGGTATTGAGTATTCGAAGCGTGATTTAGCTCATCGGTTCGCCTATAAAGGATTTGGGTCTGCTACGGTATTTTTTGGTTATTGAGGTGGCTTTGTCTTAGAAAGGATACATCCTTTTTGATAACAAAATTACAGGCACTCCTCTTGAAATCAATGCGCGATATTCTCCCAATGATAGGGTTCCTTTGGCTGATCCAAGTTTGTATCATACTATTATAGGTAGCTTAGGTTATCTTATAGTTACTCGTCTGGATATTTCTCATGCTGCTCATGTAGTTGGCTGGTTTGTTTCTGCCCCACCTCTGTTCACTACGGAGCTATTCTTCGTATATTGAGATATCTTCATGGCAGTCGGTTTCAGAATCTTCTGTTTTCCTCAACATCTTCTCTAGAGTTACATGCCTATAGTGATGCTGATTTTGGTAGTGATCGTAATGATCGCAAATCTACCACTGGTTTTTGTGTTTTCCTTGGAGATTCGTTGATCTCTTGGAAAATTAAGAAACAGTATGTTGTATCAAGATGGCATAATTCAAACGGTTGTAGTTACGTTAACTAAACAACAACAGTGATTAGCCAAGATGAAAGAGAAGGGGTTCAGCTTGTTGGGTAAAAAATGGAGGCCAACCTGGTTATGTAAAAACACGAGCAAAATTAATCAAAGAAGATGGTTTTAGATTTGTTCGTTTGACTAGTGAAAGAAAACGGTAGAGGTGGGCCGGTAGCTTTATTTTCTTTAGGTGGTGGAAGAAGACTCTCGGATTAAGTTTGATAACGCTTTGGACGTGGCCCTCGGTGGATGTCAGGGTGTCCGGGATAGCTAGAGTTGAGGGTAGACTTTGGATGTGACTGAGGTAAATGTCAGGTGTCTGGGGATGGGTGATACGGTTTCAGGTGATCACGGGTTTCGCCTACTGATTTAGGTTGTAACCAGTGGATGTTACTGCACACATGAATCAGGTTATCAACACTATAAATTAGATGGCGTAAATTAAAGGGTTGTGGTCACCTTAATGAAACATAACCAATAGTAATCGGCCATGAAGAAAGATAAGGGGTTAGCTTGCTCGGATTATAATGGGAGGTCAACTAGGTTGTGAAAAAAAAACAAGTAGAATTAATCAAATCATGTGGCTTTGGATTTTGTTCGTTTAATGGGTGAAAGGAAACGGTAGATGTGGTCCGGTAGCTTTGTTTTCTTTAAGAAATGAAAGAAGACTCTCGAAAAAATTTGGTGACAGCTTTGATAGTAGTCTGAGGTGAATGTCAAGGTGTCCGGGATAGGCTTGAGGGTAGACTTTGGACGTGATGGAGGTGACGGTCAGGTGTCCAAGATGGGTCGATATGGATTAAGGTGATCACAAGTTTTGGCTACTAATTTGGCTTGAAACAAGTGGGGTGTTGCCAGGGGCGGACCTACAGCTTAACCAAGGGGGGCGGCCGCCCACCTTAAAAAAATTTTTTTAGTGTTACACGTACGTGAAGATCTCGAATGCCCCCCATGAAATTTTGACATCGCACCCCATGAAATTGCTAAGAGAATAATTGTTAGAAGCAAATTATAATTGAAAGAAAAGGAAAATCGGTGCAAATAGTCGTTGCCGGAAATATGTTTGAACAGAAGCAAGTTGCAGTGTTCTTTTTTGGGAAGATGACATTTTGGGTTTTTGGTAATTATTATTTATCTAGGGGTAATTTTGTAATTTACAAATTCATTTAAAAACTTTTGTTTTTGCCACTTTCACTCCTGACTCAAAGTTTGACTTTGTACGTGGCTAAAAAACATGATTTCTTTTTGGGAAAATGACCAATATAGCCCGTTGACCGGGCATTTTGCACAAATAGCCCTCTCCACCGTCTTTGGGGAGACGGGACACGGCTCCCAACAAGCCTGAACCGTCTTCTAGACGGTTTGGTTTTATAGCCAATTGCAAGCCAACACGTGGCGTCTCTGATCCCGAGATGTACCGTCTCTCTCCAGACGGGTCAGAACCCTCTCCCAGACGGTTCACGTTTCCCAAGACGGCTGACCCTTCGGTTCAACCGTCTCCCAGACGGTTCACGTCTATCAATGCCGGCTGACTTTTCGGCTCAACCGTCTCAAAAAGACGGGTCACCTTTCCCAAGACGGCTGACCCTTCGGTTCAACCGTCTCTCAAGACGGTACACATTTACCGACGCCGGTGGTTCCCGATGAGCGGCGACGCTTCGGTTGTCCGGCTCAGCCCTATAAATACCCGTCTCCTGTCCATTTCCCGTCATCCAACCCCGTCTGAACACAATCCACCACCGTACAACTCCGTCCAAACACTATCTACTACCCGACGACCACCGTCCAACACCGTCCAAACAATATCTACCACCCCACCACCACCGTCCAAACACCGTCCAACACCGTCCAAATCATCGAAAAATGGCACCTCAATGATGGACGGAAGAACAAGAGATTGCCTTGATTGCGGCATGGCTACATGTTGAAGAGAGCACACACCTTAACAACAAATGGTTCCGGATCCTGAATGAATACAACCGGCTCGTTGGAGGGTCACAACGTACCACCGAGTCCCTAAGCCGCAAGTTGAGTGATTTGACGACAAAGTGTCAAATCTTCAACGGCCACCACAACCGGACCCTTTACGACGTACCCTCAAACTTTCCCGAAGACGTGGCAATTAGACACAGTCTAAGGCAGTATAAAAACAGGGAGGGTAAAGAGTTTAAACATGTGTCCGTTTGGCAAATGATAAGACATCGTCTTAACTAATTTGTAATTATATTTTTATTAATTTGTAATGGTTATATTTTTAATGCAATAGTTGGTTATATTTTTAATTTGTCTTTTTGTTTTTATATTTAAGGTAAATATCTCATTAAACGTACTATACTATTACAATCACAAATAAACAATAAATACTATTACAACAACAATTAAAAAACTACACTATTACAACAAACTTCCCGAGAATAAAGAAGCAACAAGTGAAAACTAAGAAGCAACAAGTAAAAAACTACACTATTACAACAAACTTCCCAAATTTACTTCCAGAACTAGGAACTTTGTTTGAAGTAATAGTAATGTCTAACCAACTATTGAGGACTACATCTTAGTGTTAGATGTTTTGTCCTCCACAGCGGCGGTAGTAGCAGTAGTCTACATAGACGTTGTTTCGAATGGTGTATGTGCTCTACACAGACAAGTCCGAAACGTTTCCTCGTTTTATGTAACAATAGTTCTCAGTGAGCACACGTCGAACATCGAGACATAAATTCGGAAAGCGAACGAACTTGCCTAAAATGTAGACCACCACATCATCGATCCATTACACGAGTTGCAAACCACGCGCAGATGGAACAACAATCCAAGTAGCCGTACGCAGATGAAACAACAATCCAAGTAACCGGGACATATTTTCCGAAGCCGGTAGGCTTCGGCTGGGAAAGTCAAAAAGGCTTCGGCTGGGAAAGTAAAAAACGTCATTGGATTAGAAGGTGAAAGCTTAGAGGAGACGGGTGGGTGCATGGAAGATGAAAGCTTAGAGGAGAGGGGTGGGTGCAAATTTCGTTAAGTGAATTGGGGTATTTATATACACTCGTGAGACGGTTCAGACGGTTCAGACGGTATCACAAATTTCGTTAAGACGTCTTGGGAAATGTGACCCGTCTTTTTGAGACGGTTGAACCGAAGGGTCAGCCGGCATTGATAGACGTGAACCGTCTGGGAGACGGTTGAACCGAAGGGTCAGCCGTCTTGGGAAACGTGAACCGTCTGGGAGAGATCTCTGACCCGTCTGGAGAGAGACGGTACAGCCTCGGGATCAGAGACGCCACGTGTTGGCTTACAATTGGCTATAAAACCAAACCGTCTCGGAGACGGTTCAGGCTTGTTGGGAGCCGTGTCCCGTCTCTCCAAAGACGGTGGAGAGGGCTATTTGTGCAAAATGCCCGGTCAACGGGCTATATTGGTCATTTTCCCTTTCTGTTTTATCTTAGTTGTTTCTTAACCTTGTGTAACGTAATTTATTTTAAATTTATTGTAACCTAATCCATTTTAAATTAGAAACTTTTATATTTGGTTTTTTTTATGTAGTTAATCTAAATTAAAATATTAAATAATAATAAAAGGATTTATTATTTTATCCACTTTTTGAATTTGAATGTGAATGTTTTGGATGGCGTTTTCACGGTTCGCACTAAATATATGTGTTTTCAAATTAACATTCTCCTATCTATATGTTATTTATCATGCAAACATTTTTATTAAATGATGCTTCATAAAAAACTCAAAGTAAGTTTTTTTTTTTTTTTAATTAAATGGCTAAACTTACATACATCCTATTTACATCCATTATCTTAACCAAACGCTTGAACCCTGGCTTCCTCCCCCAAACACCAAAGATGTTACCATCGTGCTATAGCCCAAATGACACTCAAACTATGTAATGGCTAGATTTTAAAAATATAGAAAACTGTAGCAAACGACTGTACATAGATTGTATTTCTTATAGATTTAGAATGTGACTGACGTTTTGTATAATGTATTTGAAATTTAATTTTGTTTTATCTTTTAATTATATGAACCGACCTAAATCAGACTTTATTTAATGTTAACATAGACAACCGACCCTTAAAACTTTGCGCCCCCCATGAAAAAAATTCTGGGTCCGCCACTGGGTGTTGCTACACATTCAAATCGGGTTATCAACACAAAAAAAAAACTAGGGAGATTATGGTTGAAATCTGTTGGCAAGTGATTAGCTATGACAAAAGAGAAGACGCAAGCTAGTCCAGGTCATAAAGGGAGTCCAACTTGGTTGTAGAAAACAATGAGCCGAATAAATAGTAGCATGTGGCTTTGGATTTAGTTAGTTTGGCTGGTGAAAGAAAACTGCATAAGCTAGCCGGTAGCTTTGTTTTCTTTAAGCGGCGGAATAAGACCCTTGGAACAAGTTTGGTGATGGCTTTGGACGTGGTCGAGGTGTCTAGGATAGGTCTAGTTAAGGGGTAGACTTTTGACGTGAACGAGGTGAAGGTCGGGTATTTGGGAAAGATCGATATGGGTTAAGCCGAAGGGCATGTTTTGATGGAAATATTGCAGTGAAGAATGACGTGAACAAACATGATTAAGGTGTAAACATTGGGTTAATTGAGTTGTTCACGGGTCACAGGTTAGCAGGTCAAATGGGTCATGTTTCACGAGCTATAAGTTTTAGATAAGGGAAAATGGCCAAAATAGCCCGTTGACCGTGTGTTTTGCAAGAATAACCCTCTCCCCCCCCCCCCCCCCCTCTTTGGAGAGACGGGACACGGCTCCCAACCAGTCTGAAGCGTCTCCCGAGAGGCTTCCCCCATGAACCAATACAAAACCAACACCTCATCAGACACTCTCTCTCCTCGCTTTCTCTCTCCTCTCTCCTCTCTCCTCACTCTCTCTCCCCCTTTCTCTCTCCTGAACTGTCTTCTCTCTCCTGAACCGTCTTCTCTCTCCAGACAAGCAGCAAATAAAGGATCAAAGAAAAAGAAAGGGAAATCCAGCGCAAATACAAAAACATTTGATGATAGTTCAGAGAATCAAGAATCTGTTTCTACTAAATCGAAGAAAAACCAAAGAAAAGGCAAGGGTACATCTTCATCACTTGGGCCCGATCCAAAATCAAATAAAATAAAATAAAAGAAGAAAGTCTTTTCTCGGAGGAAGAGCTATGCCAACGGTTAACCCAACTCGTGCCAGACTTTTTTATGTTGTCATAACGTTCAGTTAAGGAAAATACACTCTGGTGCGTCACCGGTGAGTTCTTCGTCTTCGCGAGCCAGTGAACTGTCGAAAAGTAATTCAAACTCTAGGCTGCATGGGTTGCTGGTTCTACGTACAAGTTGTTGCATGGGAATAAGTCTGCTGATTTATCTCCTGGTCTTCAGTGTTCTATTTTGAATAAGGTTGTTAACCATTAGTTGTTGAGTCCTCCTACTTTTATGTTTAGTCGTTAAGTTGTTTGGCTATATATGTAGCCTTTGTTATTTCCATTTGATGTATCCACTTTAAATTCAGTTTAATAAAAGAACCAAGCATTGTGTGATTGTCTTTAAGTGTGAGAGTTATATTCATAAAATACCAACAGAATTGGTATCAGAGCCAGTACGTGCTCTTTTCTGAATTCGAAGAGTGTGAGGTCCAATTAATCCATCCATGTCAGAACAAGTGAATGCACTTCCAATGGCTCCTACCCCAATCCCTGTGTTTAAGGGAGAGGGATATGAGTATTGGAGTATTCGACTCAAAACAATCCTTAGATCCAGAGATCTCTGGGAGATGGTTGAAACTGGAGTAAATGAACGTGAGACTGATCAAGGGAAGCTTCGTGCAAGCAGAAAGAAGGATGCACATGCCATGGCTGTGATCCAGCAGGCTGTGCATGACCAGCTTTTCTCTAGAATTGCTGGTGCTTCAACAGCAAAAGAAACATGGGAGATTTTAAAAATGGAGTTCCAGGGTGATGATCAGGTCAAGTCAGTTAAGCTACAAGGGCTTAGGAGAGATTTTGAAAATCTCTGTATGAAAGAAAATGAATCAGTTGGTGACTACTTCTCTAGGGTAATGAGTATAGTCAGCCAACAGAGATCTTATGGTGAATTAGTCGCTGACCAGACAATTGTGGAAAAAGTTTTAAGAAGTCTCACCCCAAAGTTTGATTATATTGTTCCTTCTATAGAGGTGTCATTTGATTTGGCATCTCTTACACCAGTCAAGCTTATGGGGTCACTGCAGTCACAAGAAGAGAGAATCAATAGCAGGACTACTGACAAGGTTGAAAGGTCTGATGAACAAGCCTTGCAGGTGTTTCATGACACCAACAGAAGTCCACAAGGTAGAGGCAAGGGTCGTGGCTATGGTAGAGGAAGAGGACGAGGAAGAACACCAGAAAGAAGAGGACCTCAATGTTACAATTGCAACAGATTTGGGCACGTGAAAAGAGAGTGTTGGTATGCTGAAGATGGGCATGCAAATGTAGTTGAAAATGAAACAGGTGATGATGCTGCAACAGAAGAGGAACCCCACTTATTCATGATGTGTGTGCCTGATGACCAGTTTGCCCTTATGGCAGATGATGAGCATAGTGGGAAGTCCACTTGTCTTTGGTTCCTGGATTCTGGTTGTTCAAACCACATGACAGGAAACAAAGACATCTTTACTAACCTTGATACTACTTTCAGGCTCACTGTTAGATTGGGAGATAAGAAAAGGCTCTCAGTAGAAGGGAAAGGGACAGTGAAGATTGATCTTACAGATGGCAGCTATAGAGTCTTGGATGATGTCTACTATGCTCCAAGTCTAGAGTATAATCTACTCAGTGTGGGTCAGCTGATGAGGAAGGGTTACTCTCTTTTATTTGATGATGGAAAATGTGTAATCAAGAATAGAAATTCAGATGCTACTCTGATGACTATAATGGTGGCAAAGAACAACATGTTCCTGCTTGATGCATCAAATTCAGAAGCTGTTACCCCTCAAAAGACCTCTAATTCAGCACATGATGACTCAAGACTCTGGCATATGAGGTATGGCCATTATAATTCTCATGCTATCAAAACCTTACATGATAAAAGAATGGTGTATGGGTTGCCTAAAATAAATCCATTTGATGAATGTGATGGATGCACTTTTGGCAAACATACCCAATCTGCATTTAAGTCAAAATTATGGAGGGCAAGAAAAAGGTTAGAACTTGTTTATGCTGATGTGTGTGGGCCAATGCAAGTGTCAAGTTTGGGGGGCAGTCTGTATTACCTGTTGTTTGTAGATGATCATACCAGGATGTGTTGGGTCTATTTTATCAAAAACAAGTCAGAAGTGTTTGGAAAATTTAAGTTGTTTAAAGCCATGGTTGAGAAGGATGCTGAATGTTCTTTAAAAACTCTTAAAACTGATAGGGGAGGAGAGTTTTGTTCAAGAGAATTCAACTATTTTTGTGAAAGCAATGGTATAAAACATGAATTAACCCCTCCCTACACACCTCAGCATAATGGTGTTGTAGAGAGAAAAAATAGAACTGTGATGGGGATGGCTAGAAGCATGATCAAGCAGAAACAAATGCCAAATCACTATTGGGCAGAAGCTGTGGCTACTGCCATTTACTTGATCAACAGAATAACTACTAAAGCTGTCAAAAACCAGACCCCATATGAAGCATGGTTTAGCTATAAGCCCAAAGTTAATCACTTGAAAGTATTTGGCAGTCTAGCTTATCCAATTACTTCTGCTCAAGGTAGAAGAAAGTTGGATGATAGGTCTGAACCATCTATCTTTATTGGTTACATTAATGAGACAGATGGGTACAGACTCTATAATCCAAAGTCTAAAAAGTTTTTTACCAGGAGAGATGTTCAAGTTAGGGAGCAGGCTAGCTGGGATTGGGGGAAAGACATGGATAGAAAGACTTATGAAGCCAATTATATTGATCCATTCCCTGTAATGGATGAACCTGCTGCTGATGAAAATGAGTCAGACCCTCCAAGTCCTAGCAATGATGGTGGTGCAAGCTCTTCAACTGCAAATGTCAATAATACAAGTGATCAGGAGTCTTCTGCTCAAACTCAGTCAGCTTCACCTAAGCTTAGAGCATTAAGTGATGTGTACAATGATGCCAAGAAGGTTCATATTAACTATGAGACAAACACAATTGAAGAAGATGAGGATCCAACAGTGTGTCAATTTGCTTTAAACATTGTTGATCCTATGACTTATACTGAAGCAGTTAGCAAGAAGGAGTGGCAGGAGGCTATGATGACTGAGATTCAGGCCATTGAGAAGAATAACACGTGGGAGTTGGTAAAACTTCCTGCTGGAAAGAATGTTGTAGGGCTGAAGTGGTTATTCAAGACAAAAGTTGGGGCAAAAGGTGAAGTCTTAAAGTTTAAAGCAAGACTAGTGGCAAAAGGGTACTCTCAACAGCAAGGGTTGGATTATCAGGAGACTTTTGCACCGGTTGCCAGGTTTGAGACCATTAGAATTATTATTGTTGTTGCTGCTCAACTGGGATGGAAGATACACCAGCTTGATGTTAAGTCAGCATTTCTAAATGGTGATTTAAATGAAGAAATATACGTACATCAACCTGAAGGATTTGTAGTGAAAGGAAGTGAAGAAAAGGTGTATAGACTGAGAAAAGCACTATATGGTCTCAAGCAGGCTCCTAGAGCATGGTACTCTAGGATTGATCATCATTTTCTCAGTCATGGTTATCAAAGAAGCAACAATGAGCCTACATTGTATGTGAAACAGGTGGAAGGTAATCATATGATCTATGTTTGTCTTTATGTTGATGATATTATCTGTACAAGTTCCTGTTCCAAGCTAATTGCAGAATTCAAGAGAATCATGAAAGATGAGTTTGATATGTCTGATATGGGTCTCCTCAAGTACTTCCTAGGCCTTGAAGTAAGGCAAACAAAAGATGGGGTATTTTTGTCACAGGGAAAGTATGCTCAAAATTTGTTGAAGAAGTTTGGTATGGTTGATAGTAATGTTGAAGGTACTCCAATGAATGTTAATGAGAAACTGCAGACTCATGATGCAGCTGACAAGACCAATGAAACCACTTACAGAAGCCTGGTAGGTGGTTTGATATATCTTACACACTCAAGGCCTGATTTGGCTTACTCAGTTGGAATGGTGTCTAGATTCATGCAGTCTCCATCAAAGTTACATTGGGGAGCTGCTAGAAGGATTCTAAGATATTTGGCAGGGACCATTAACTTTGGTATTTGGTATGAAAAGGGAGTGCAGATTAAGCTTGTGGGGTTCACAGACAGTGATTGGGCAAGTTGTGTGGATGATAGGAAGAGTATTTCAGCAAATGTATTCAATCTTGGTAGTGGGTCAATTACTTGGAGTTCGAAGAAGCAGAATACAGTAGCTTTGTCAAGTACTGAGGCTGAGTACATAGCAGCTACAACAGCAACCTGTCAAGCTATATGGGTCAGGAGAATTCTTGAAGAGCTTGGTCATGCTCAGGTGCAGTCAACTGTTCTTTACTGTGATAATAAGTCTACTATTAATCTCAGTAAGAATGCAGTCTTGAATACTAATTCCAAGCACATTGAGCTTAAGTATCACTTTGTGAGAGAGATGGTTCGTGAAGATAAAGTTGTGTTAGAGTTTTGTGGGACTAATGATCAATTGGCAGATTTGTTAACCAAGGCTTTAAGTAGAGAAAAGTTTGTGTTTCTCAGACATCAAGTGGGTGTTATGGAGTTTGAATCAAGGGGAGGTGTCGAAAAGTAATTCAAACTCTAGGCTGCATGGGTTGCTGGTTCTACGTACAAGTTGTTGCATGGGAATAAGTCTGCTGATTTATCTCCTGGTCTTCAGTGTTCTATTTTGAATAAGGTTGTTAACCATTAGTTGTTGAGTCCTCCTACTTTTATGTTTAGTCGTTAAGTTGTTTGGCTATATATATAGCCTTTGTTATTTCCATTTGATGTATCCACTTTAAATTCAGTTTAATAAAAGAACCAAGCATTGTGTGATTGTCTTTAAGTGTGAGAGTTATATTCATAAAATACCAACATGAACATGAACAGACCAGTGAGTTCTATCTATTCGCGAACCGGATTTTATCGGATTTTAGTTGATCTGTTCTATACCGTAGACGTCTCCGGTGAAGCACCGGTGAGTTCTTCGTCTTCTCCGGTGAGTTTCTTTATCCTCTTTTTTTTTCTTGTTCTTCGTCTTCACCGGAGACGTCTTAGGTCTGTCTCACGTCTCAAGTCTGTTTTGGGATCAACAACGACGCGTGGCGATCCTCTGTTGGCTGGAATCGAAGGCCTCTCGGGAGACGCTTCAGACTGGTTGGGAGCCGTGTCCCGTCTCTCCAAAGAGGGGGGAGAGGGTTATTCTTGCAAAACACACGGTCAACGGGCTATTTTGGCCATTTTCCCTTTAGATAAGTTTTGGAAACGGGTCAGATTTGGCTCCAAAACCTGCAGTAGACAGGTTCTATATTATTCAAGTATATTTACTTGATTTATTAGAGTTTAAAATACATTTGAATTTATTGGCTGAGTAATACGAAGACAACGTGGAAAGTATGAAAGACTAAAGGTGCATGAAATCATGGATAACCTAGGTTTTCAATAACCTACGTAAAAGATTTTTTACTTATAATCTCTTTGAAGTTTAATACATAGAATGTTTGTACCATTGTGCTAAACAGTGGATGGTTTCGGTACAAACCATATTTAAAAAAAAAAACTATGAGAACCAAATTGCTATTTATAAAGGGTGATACTATTTACACAACCAACAAAAAACCCTAAACAACCTTAGGACGGGTCGTCGAGGCCTAGATGGGCCGTTAAGAAAAATTAGGGTTTCAGGACGGGGCGTCCAGGCCTTGATGGGCCGTTTGTTTACAGAAAAGACAAAACCGACGGGCCGTCGAGGCCCAGACGGCCCGTAGAAGTACGAGGTACGAGGTGATCAGTCTGAACTCCTGCAAAAGCAGGCAGTTCAGACTGAAAAGTCTGAAAAAGGTGCTTAAGGACGGGCCGTCCAGGCCCCGACGGCCCGTTGAAACGTGTTAGGTTAGGGCATTTAATCCCTAGACGGCCCATCTAGGCCTCGACGGCCCGTTGACATTTCCTGATATAACCATTACACGATCAGCTTCTTCCCCATTTGAACCAAACTTTAAAACATCACCACCACCAAAACCCTCGACCCATTTCGACTTCCCGGTCTCACGATGACATATTTACAAAGCTTTTCAACCGTTGACCTGTCTGAGAACGAGTCTTACGTCTCTGAAAGCGTAGGGTATGAACCCGAGGTTCAAGTTGGTGAAGAGGAGGTTAAATCCGGGGTTCGTGGTAATGACGGGAACATGCTGCCCGATCTCAACGAGGAATATGTAGAGGAACAGGAGTCTTTTTTCGTGCCACCAAGCTACCCGCAGTACACATACGGGAGTTACCATTCGCGCGGGAATCGTGCTAATGATGACAACCAGGAAGATGCTAACATAAAAGTTGAACCTAACCCGGATGTTTCGTATGAAACCGAGCAGGTGCGTTTATTTATTTACACTAGTATATCTTTACAGTAGTATATATTTTCAGGTATTTAGACTAGTATGAATTTAGACTAGTATATCTTTACAGTAGTATATATTTTCAGGTATTTAGAGTAGTATGAATTTAGACTAGACTGTTGTGTAAATTTTCAGGTATTCGGGTCTGTTGAAGAGATGAAACAATGGGCTTACGATAGAGCCCTTGCTAGCGGTTACGTCCTAGTGACAGGACGTTCTGTTTCAAAAGGCAGTGGAAATAATGCAAGAAAAATTAGGATAGACCTGAGATGCGACCGTGCTGGCGAATACCATACTACAGCCACAGTAAGGTCTACGGGTAGCAAAAAGATTAACTGGCCATTTATGTTAATAGGGAGGCTACGCAAAGAGGGTTGGAAGTTGGAGGTTAAACACGCGAATCATAACCACGACCCTTTTATACATGTTGAGGGTCACGCTTTTGCTAGGCGGCTGACACCACAAGAAGAAGAAATGGTGGAAACACTTTATTTTCAAGGCCTGGAACCGGCAAACATACATTTGGCCATCAGAGCACAAAACCCGAATAATAAATGTATTCTAAGAGACATACACAATACAGTGAGCAAGATTAAACATAGAATTTACGGCGATAAAAACCCAATGCAGGTATTATTATTAATTACTATTATTGTCATAGACTATTATTAATTTTGTTGTTGTTAAATATTAAATATTGTTATTATTATTGTTATGCAGATACTCGAGAGTATCCTGGTTGAAAAGAAATTTACTTATTTCACCAAGCAGAATCCAGAGACAGATGCTGTTGAGAATATTTTCTTTTCACACCGGGTCTCGTACAATCTCTGGCGTGCCTTTCCACATGTGATGCTGATCGACGCCACCTACAAAACGAACGAGTACAGAATCCCGTTTGTTCAAATTGTGGGTATGACGTCGACAAACCAGTCGTTTTGTATCGCCCATGCATTTATCGTTAAAGAGAAAACGAGTAACTACACATGGGTGCTTGAGAGGCTCAAAGATTTGCTGGAGGGGAGTATGGAGCCACGTGTAATTGTTATAGATAGAGATCTGGCTCTGATGAGTGCATGTGCTTCAGTTTTCCCGGATGCTACGAAATTGCTTTGCAGGTGTCATATTCAACGAAATATTATTATTATTATTATTATTATTATTATTATTATTAATATTATTATTATTATTATTATTATTATTATTATTATTATTATTAATATTATTGTTGTTGTTTTGCAGGTATCATATTCAACGAAATATTGCAAAATATCATAAAGCAGGATTTCCAAAAGAAGAATGGGAAATATTTTTGCAGTATTTTGGTCGACTGTGTAAATCTCCTGACAAAGAGGCTTACGAATTCAATCTTGAAGCGCTCTACAGACGACTTTGGGGGCAGGATCGAACGGGTATATATTTTATTTTTTATTTTGCTTTACAAGCGTACATATTTTCTGTATTGACATCACTATTCTGTTTTTTACAGAGGTTTATGACTACATGGAGTCAGTTTGGCTCCGAGATTATAAAGAAATGTTTGTGGAAGCATGGGCAAATGAAAACCTTACGTTCGGTCAGACTACGACCAACAGGGTCGAGAGTCAGCATGCTCTGATTAAGAGGTACATAAAAGGCCCGAACAGCTCGCTCCACGCGCTTGTGATGCAAATAGACAAAGTTATGGAATCACGGCGCGTAGCGATAAAGCACTCCTTCGAACAAAGCCGATCAACAAGAATGTGGAAACATGATCTACCGTTGTTTCAAGACGTAATCGGTAGGGTTTCCCATCTAGCGCTTAATTTGATGCTCGGAGGGGTCAACAAGATAAATTATTATATGGAACAAAAGAGGTCTTGTGAACACCGACTCAATAAGACTTATGGATTGCCTTGTTCCTGTCAATTGCAATTGTATGATACGAAAGGTAACATCATTTTTTAGACTTATTATAAATGTTTGAAGCGTTTTGTAGACGACTTGTGTTGTCTGGTTCGTACAAAAACAGAGGAAACTCTGCCAAATTTTTATAAAATTATTGATTTGTTGTTGTTGTGATTGAATATATATATCAGATACACGAGTGTCACTGGCTGATATCGACGTCTTCTGGACACGACTTGACTTTATGCCAGAAGTAGCTGAGAATCCCGAGTTTGACTTTCAGCACCAAATGAATGCATTCGCTGAGCAGCTAAGGTCGCAACCGGTGCAAGTGAAAAAAAGCATGTTGCAGAAGATGAAGGAGGTGTTGAATCCGATTATGACTAAACATAAACCTCCTGAGGTACAAACCGATACTCGGGGTCGGCCAACAACAAGTGAAAAGGAAAAAAAGGAAGATAAGGCTGCGGTTCGTATTATTATTATTATTATTATTATTATTATTATTGTTGTTGTTGTTGTTGTTGTTGTTGTTATATAATTTTTTGCACGTAGGGCAAAAAGCCTTCTAGAAGAGGTAGACAATCAAGGGACAAACCGATTGTTTACGATGAAGATTTTCCACTGTTGGAAAGGGAGAGGTACAAACTACTAATATATAAATTCACACATGCATACATATTTATACACATATTAAATCTCACTTTTTGATGGGTACAGGTACAAACTGGAGATCGAAAGGTTTAAGAAATGGCTTCCACCTGCATATCATAGATACATTACAGACATTCGGGATGTCCATGGAGACGGTCACTGTGGCTTTCGATCCGTAGCTGTGTGCTTAGGGTGGCAACAGGATATGTGGTACTTCATCCGCAAACAGCTTAAGGAGGAGATCGTTGAGAATGAAGACCGGTAGAGGCTAATTTTAAACGAAGTGGATTACGATACTTACGACAGAGTCTCCAACTCATTCGATCACATTGGAGTGGGACCAGCAACGCACGACCAATGGATGGAGATGCCCGCCTCAGGATTACTGATTGCTCAGAAATTTAAGGTGGTTGTTCAATTTCTCTCTCCGTATGATCAAAGTGAGACGTACTTCCCTATGTTCGATGGTCCACACAGCGTTGAAGAACATGCGTTCGTATCGTTTGCTTTTGTTAACAAAAATCATTTCATCAAGATTGAGTTGGCAGAAGGCGCCCCAATGCCAAAACTGAATCCGTCATGGCGTAAGTGGCGATATGAAGAGGCAAGTGAGTGGGAGACGGTATATGACGACCGTATACAAAGGGTTGATGTTCGATCACCTCAATACTTCGACTTAACTTAGCTTATCGTATGTTACCGGACCGGACGAACGGAAAAATTTGTTGTATGTGTTCATTTATACTTATTATAAATATATACTCCTTTTTTTTATAAAAACTACAAATACCAAGCTTAAAATATACAAAATACACTAAAAATTTAAAAAAAAAAAATTATGGTCGTCCAGGCCTTAATGGGCCGTCCAAGGCAAAAAATTGGCCACAGACGGCCCGTCCAGGCCTAGACGGGCTGTCACTAGTGGACCACAACGGACCGTCTAGGCCTAGACGGCCCGTCTCAAACACAAAGTTTTTGTCTCGTTGAGGCTGGACGACCCGTCCTCTATCTATCAAGACGGGCCGTCCAGGCCTAGACGGCCCGTCTCAAACACAAAGCTTCCAAGGGAAGCTTCCTCTATTATTTAATTAAAAAAAAATTAAAAAACAACGGACCGTCGAGGCCTGGACGGCCCGTTGTGAAACACAAAAAACCCCCAAATAGCAGACGGTTTCAATTTTTTCACACATATTTCACTTTCCCTCTCTCTCTCTCGTCCCTCCTCCTCCACGAACCACCCAGATCCTCCACGAACCACCACCCTCCTCCACCTCCCTCTCTGCCACCTCCCTCCTTCACCAACCGCCACCCTCCTCCACCTCCCTCTCGGCCACCTCCCTCCCCCACCAATCACCACGAACCACCATCCTCCTCTTCCACTCTCTCTCGGCCTCCGTCCTCCTCCACCAACAGGTACATTCTGTTTTTTTTTGTTATTATTATTATTGTTATTATTATTAGGTTTTTTTTTGTTATTATTATTGTTATTATTATTAGGTTTTTTTTAGTGGTGGGTGAGGGAGGGGGTGGGCTGTGGTGGGTGGTGGGTTGGTTGTGGTGGTGATGTGGCAGTGGTGGTGGTTGGGAGGTGGTGGTGTTGGGGCAGTGGTGGGTGAGGGAGGTGGTGGGCTGTGGTGGGTGGTGGGTGGTGGGTTGGTTGTGGTGGTGATGTGGCAGTGGTGGTGTTGGGGCAGTGGTGGGTGAGGGAGGTAGTGGGCTGTGGTGGGTGGTGGGTGGTGGGTTGGTTGTGGTGGTGATGTGGCAGTGGTGGTGGTTGGGAGGTGGTGGTGTTGGGGCAGTGGTGGGTGAGGGAGGTGGTGGGCTGTGGTGGGTGGTGGGTTGGTTGTGGTGGTGATGTGGCAGTGGTGGTGGGCTATGAGGTTTTTGAAGTTGTTTTGGTTTCTAGGGAGTCGCTAGCGACTAGTCAAAGTAGCATACTCAATAACATCTAGAGTCCATGTCCTCGTATTCTCAAGGAGTTCGCTTGCCACGTAAACATTCGATTTTGAATTTTATTAAAGTTCCCTACCCAGATCCCAAACCATCTTCAACAACCTCCTATAAACACTTCTCATGTTTCTCAGCCACCAAGACATTAAAAAAAAAAAACATTATAATGATATCTTACAGATTAGATGATCACCCACCAATTAAAACCTATAATATTTGTTAAGATAAAAAAGCAAATCTTCAGATATTTTTTTTTGAACGGCCAACAAAATATTATTAATCACCAAACTCTCCTAAATTTAATGTTTTGTTTTTGTTTTGCAGATATGGCAAACAGAAACAACCGAAGACGCCGTAACCAGCCTGCGGACGGGAATCCTCTTGCAGGTGGCGACTTGAGAGATTGGCCCTACAGGCACGATAACGACGACTACGAGATCGCGCGCTGGGGTCAGATGGAGCTGCGTCCGATACACGGATCGCGCAGTGTTGACTGGTCCGCATTACGCGCGATCGGTGGAGCGGAGAGGTTTGAGGAGTGGATCCCAGACGACAGCCCTTGGGGGCGGATGTTAGCTGACCTCGACCATGAGTCGTATCGGCCACTGACGATCGAGTTCATCTCGACATTCCGCTACACGCCGCATCCAGCAGGTGTTGAGCCTCCAGTAGGTCCTGACGGCGAGCCTGAGCCTGAGGTACAGTTCCGATTATTCGGACAGCTCTACGCATATACGATGGACCAGTGGGCTACTACTTGCTGCTGGTACAGAGAGGAGGAGCTTGTCCAGGATATGTACACCACGGCCTTGACGACCTTGCCAGACGACATGCTGATGGCCTGGTGGCCCACTATCGGTGGTCGAGCGTATGGGGAGGACGACGAGAGGTATTATTATTGTTATTGTTTTCATTTAGTTCAGTTCGTTATTATTATTGTTATTTAGTTCGCTTAGTTAATTACTATTGTTATTTAGTTAGTTTAGGTTGTTTGTTTTTGGATTTTTGTAGACGACTTGTGTTGTCTGGTTCGTACAAAAACAGAGGAAACTCTGCCGAAATTTTTATAATGTTATTATTATTCTGTGCAGGATGGATAGGTCCAGCAACATCCGGGACCCTCTGATCCGTTACATACACCGTTTGGTTAGCTGGTCGATTGCCGGACGGTGTAACTGTAACGAGAGGGTCCAGCAGATTGACCTTTTCTACCTCTACTGCATCTTGAGGGGTAGGCCGGTTGCGCTACACAGGTGCTTTGCCGAGTACATCGCGACCTACCCTCATAGGCACCCGGCGGGGGAGATTCCGATTGGTGGGATCGTCACCGCCATCGCGTTGCGTCTTTGCCCGGGCGAATTGTGGACGCATGCTGAGGAGAACAACTTACCTCGTCCGATGATGGCCAGGTAAGATTATTATTATTATTATTTATTATTATTATTTAATTTATTATTATTATTATTATTTATTATTATTATTTAATTTTATATATTATTATTTAATATTATTATTGTTGTTTTGCATTTCAGGCCGTTAAATATTAGGACTATGACGCAGATGAAGGTGGCAGCACGGGTCCCTCGCAGCAACCCACACGCTTATTACCAGCGTGCTTTCGGACCTCCTGGCGACCGTGGCGAGCATTTTGTGCCAGAGCCGCTCAGACATCTCGATGGGCCGATTGCCCCTGAGGTCCAGATGCCACACGTTGCCGACGGCGACCCACCGGTGGATGTAGAGATGCCAGACCCCCCCCCCCCCCCCCCCCCCCGTTGATGAGCTACAGCGTCCTGCCCGCGTTTATCATGCTGTCAGGTTGCATGATAGCACGACCCAGGTACTTCAGCAGATCCTGGATCAGTTGGGGTCGATGCGGGGTGAAATGCGGTGGCTGTTAGAGAGCGAGAATGAGAGACGACGAGAAGCTGGTTTGGAGCCGCGTCCACTTCCAGATTGGGCGTCTAGCAGTCAGCATGGTGGGGCGTCCACCAGTCAGCCGGGTGGGTCGGATCAGCCGGGTGGGTCGGATCAGCCGGGTGGGTCGGGTTAGACGGGTGGGTTATATTTCTTTGGTTGTACATTTTGAACTCATAGTTTATGTAAATTTTTGGAATATTTATGCTTATTTATGCTTTATTGTTCGTTTTGAATGTTTGGTTTTTATAAATGTTTATTGAACTCATAGTTTATGTAAATTTTTGGAATATTTATGCTTATTTATGCTTTATTGTTCGTATTTTGGTTTTGTTTAGTTCGGCAACATAAACGACATTCGTTTATATTCATATACACAATTATATAAAAAAGATCATTTTATACAAATAAAAAAAAAACATTTATAAAAAACCAAACATCTATAAAAACCAAACATTCAAACCCATTTTAAACATCCACACTACACTTATAAAAAAACCAAATAATCATCACCTAATCATTGCCAATGATTACCAATGATTGGATTGAAAAACAACCTTTAGACGGGCCGTCTGGGCCTGGACGACCCGTCCTTATGCCTTTTTGGCCCTCCACGGGCTGTCCAGGCCTCGACGACCCGTGGAGGGGTTGTGCAAATAAAAACCCTAGTTGTCTAAATAACCGGACCCTTTATAAATTACTAATTAATGTTGTGTTTGTATGTAAACACATAATGTTATGTTACTATTATAATATCACCGAGTAATGTAATATGACTATTATAACTCCGTGTCATGTTTTCACAGTTTTTTTAGGAAATAAGGTTTGTATTTGATCTTACTTCGTGCAAAAAAATACCAAAGCACCCCCCCCCCCCCCCCCCCACTAAATTATTCTCATCATCTCTCTACTTGCTATGTTTTCACAGTTTTTATAAGAATTAAGGTTTGTATTTGATCCTACCATGCAAAAACATACCAAGTCTAAAGCACCCCCCCCCCCCCCCCCCCCCTCCTCATTCTCATAAAGATGAATAATTACTTTGCTCACTAAGAATGGAAAATAAATTAGTAAAGTACTTACCAGATTTTCATGTTTCCATTGAATCTCAAAAGCTTCTCTAAGCCTTTCTACAATCTTATAATATCCTTGTTCCTTCAAGCAGTCATGGGCTAGTTTTGAGAATATGGACAGCGATTCTGGGTGCATTTGTTTCCTTAGATTTGGATGAACAATATCATCCAAGTGTTCTCCATCTTTATACTTTCCCCTCATTTTATCTAGATATTCATACAAATCTTTGATCGTTGCTTTCCTCCCATAAAGCACTTCCATCAACATCAAGCCCAAACAATACACATCAGACTTTTCGGACTCTAAGTCGATACAAATTACTACCTTGGCTTCCCAATCTTTATCTAACAATATTTTAAACCGGCCCTTATAAAAATAAGGAGTCTTCTCATGCCAATAACCCAACGCGAGCGCAACACCATAACATATATGCAATCTTTGCAACCATGTGAGGGTTGGATCACTTAGATGTTTATCAAGGCTTCCATTAAATGCATGCTCCATAACTATCATCATTTCATCTTTCTCATCACAAAACCCAATAAAAGATGCAGCATTTCTATGATTGAAACGAGAAAGTCTCTTAATCTCTTCATAGAACTTAAATATGTGACCGCTATACTTTGGTGTAACAATTACCTCAATCTCTATATCTACTTCGGACCAAGGCCAAAGCAGTACTCCTTTGTAAACATCTTCCTTTCTACCTCGTTTTAACAGATTTTCTTTGGAAAAATTGTTGGTAGCGATTAATATACCTTCATGTGGAATTCGTAAGGGAGCAAGCTCATCGTCTAAAGAAGACATGGGTTAAGTATCTGTATACAAAGTAGTAGCGAGAGAATGTTAAGGATATCAAACTAGACATATATAATATAATGCATACATGTAAAATGTTGAAATGAAAGGTTTAAGTGACCAGAGAAGGCAATGGTTTGTAACTTATTATACCATTCCTTAAACTAAATCGTCAATATTTTCAACATTCCACATCAATATAATCCATGATTACAACTATGAGATGTACATCACAATAACAGGCAAGCAGGCAACAAGCTGCGCTACGACCCCTTTCTGAATAGCAAATCTTAATCTGCTAAACACAAACCCTGTCCCCTTGGCACCGAGACATTGCTATGGACAACCCGTTGAACCCTGGTCAGGAAACGGATAGCTTCAGCGCTGGGGAACCAATTATTCGTGCTTTTGAATTTTATTATTTATAACTAAATTTTTATATTCTTTATATGTGTTTGTTATTATTTAATTTAGATATGTAATGATCATTGCATAGATAGATAGACTATGCCAAAGCTATGAATAACAAACGGACAGACGTACTATAAAATATATCATGAGATGATTGATAAACTAATAAAAACCAAGTACTGCATTGTAAATTGTCGCCACCTTTGTATCGCTCGGGTTTCCTACTAGTATATATATATATATATATATATATATATAGGGGAATTATAAGTAGGAAACCTTAGTGAGTTAAAGAAACTCCAAAAACTCATTCCTTGGCCCTAATTGATCCACGTCTCCCCTTAACCAACCCCTTGGAAGGGCATTTTCGGCAGTTATTTTTTTCACATTTTGCAAAGTGCAAAAGTTGTCTGACATTAGAAAGAACATTCGTTTTTTTGCAGCAATCTCTCTCCTCTTTCTCCTTAAATGCATTACTTCAACCTCATTTACACTCTTACACACCACACCATGGATTCTCCTCATTCTCCTGAACCCCCTTCCATTGACCTTAATGTTACTCAATCTTCATTAATGGTCTCGCCTATTTCTGTTATTCCACAGAATTTCACATGTGTTTCATTTAATGAACCCGAAGTCCTTTCTCGATCCCATTCTGATACTTCTGACTCGGATGGTATGTTTATATTTATGTATTTTCTCTCTTTCCTTTTTGATTTTTTTGGTCTTACGTGTTCCGAAGCATAAATATAAAATTTTTTGTAACTACAAAGATCTGGAGCAAACTTTTATGTAACAATAACAATCTAAACATTTTTGTAACAACAACAATCTAAAGCAAAAAGCACATCCCAGAGGTATTTATCTTTATATAACATGAAGAATGTGTTCTTTACACTGATAGCTTATTCCAAAGGGATCATCTATAATTTCATATGAATACTACACTACATTTTTTTACAAAGCAAATCGTAGTCGTTTGTAAATCCACGGTTTTGTTACAATAACACTAAACCACTATACCTTTATAGAAACCCAAGGGTTTAGTCGGCTAAGAACAACAAAATCAGAAACCCTTTTGGTTATAGGTGGTGTTTCTTTGTTACATTTTTAAAATCAGAAACCATTTTTAAATCATAAATATATTTTTTGGGTAAAGGGTTTCATCCCATAAGAAAAACAAATTTATAAACATAATCGGTTCAAAAGAAGAAGATAAAATGCATTTAATAAAAGTGAGACGAAAGGATGGATTGTAAGACATTCAACCCAAAAAGTTAGGGCTAGCATTGTTTTACAAGAACCGGTCTAATCCAACCTCTTTAACACCCAAAATTGTTAACACTTACCATAGAAGAACAAAATCATAAACATAATCGGATCCGTGGCGATCAAAACAGAATTATTTTACATTTTTACAATCATTTTATCATTTTATATATTTTTTGGTAAAGGATTATAACCAAAACCATATAAAGTTAGGGTTTCGATTGGCTGAATCATACTTTTGAAACAGATTACAAACAGATTACAAACAATAAGGAAGAAGGTAGGTTATCGTTCAAATCGTACCTTTTTCAACGAGGTTACAAGCAACAAAGAAGAAGGTCTTTTTGATCTATTGCAGATGATGAGTTCGTAAAAGTAAAAGATATTGGTTTTTTAGATGAAGGTCTTTTGGATCTTTTCAGATGAGTGTTTTAGATGTTAGAAAAAGTGATTTGTAAAAGTAAAAGAATAAGATCAAGAGAAAGAGAAAAGGAAACTTGAAAAGCTTTCATATGTCAGATGTACAGTACTGCATGGCAGATCCATTTTTCTTTATCCCCTTTTTACCCTTATGCAACTTTAGTGAGTACCTTTTCATTGTTAATCGTAATATAAAAAATTTCAAAAAACATCAACCATTGATCAAGGGAAATGAAGGGACAAGATTTAGTTTTCAAAGTTTCTTTAACTGGGGGAGGTTTTCAATTTATCCTCCCCCTATATATATATATATATATATATATATATATATATATATATATATATATATATATATAATATGTTTATAATTAATACACTATCCTAGTTTGAGTTTTAGAAATAGAACTTACACGAAGGCTGACCTTAGAGCAAAGATGACCGCGGCAGTTAAGATGATTTAGGTTTGTGAAATTAATAAGGAAAATTAAGATGATGTAGGTTTGTGAAATGTTGTACGTATAAAAAGAAGATGGCAATGGTCGATTGGGTTTGGTAGGGAATACATTAATTATATGACTAAAATTAACGGTGGTGGGGTTTGAGTGGAATTATGTGATTGGTGAAAGGTGGTTTGAGGGGTAAGATAAGTGGGGTTACATAACCGACTAAAAGAGTGGACGGCTAAATGGGTAGACTTTGTGTTTTTACTTGGAACAACTAGAAATTAAGTGACGGATCCATATGCAATGAATGGCCAGGTCTTCACTATTCGAATAGTGTGACAAACAGTAATCAAGTACAAATATAAGGTCACTACAATCTTTATCCTATGATATGAAGTTTCTTAATTGCCAATATAATAATATAATCTAGAGATGACGTGCTCTCATCACCGATGTTTTGAAATTCAGACCGGACTGGTAACCGAGGACTTAACCGGTCCAAGTAAGGTTGTTAAATCAAATTCATCAAACCATTCACATTTCTGCAATTGAACATATCAATATCATCATTCTGATTCTCTCTTTCAAATTCGGTGAACGACCGCCTATAATTGTGAGTTTCAGTTAACGACGTTAGTGTGAGTTAACTGGTGGTGAAATGAGAAAAAATAAATTATAAGGTGAGACTGATAAGAAGAATAAACTCAGATAAGATAATTATTAGCCAACAACAACACGGTAAAATTATTAAAATCCAATTTTCCTTTAAAAATTACAAAGTCAAGAGGAACACTAAAGACATTCACACTACAAAATAAAAGTCGGTCAGGTGGCCATCACACACAATAATGTTCAAGAATCATTAAATGTTGCTTCGGTGGAATACTTTGATCGCCCAAAAGGCCAATACCCAAAGGCGTGTTGAGGGCCAAAGATCATACGGATTTATTTTTTTTTTTTATATTTTTACAACAAAATAATTTACTCTTAAATATTCATATATCTACACCCATTTAAACCCTTCACATTTTAGATAGAAAGAAGACATCTTTACCATCACTTTATGATCCTTTTGGAAAAAAAAAAAAAAACAAAAAAATGGATTTACTACACACAAAAAAACTTAGATGGTGTTCTCGGGGATTACTCATTAAGTGATCAACTCCTATATCGGGTTTTTACAACCATGCCATTAATTAGTTAACTATAAAAAAAATAAAAAATAATAATAATATTTAATTTTGATAAAAAAAAGTTAATTAGCACTTGACATATATAATGCTGCATTTATAATTTAATACTATAGAGTAATAACAATTACTCCATTATTTACCATAGGTTAATTTCATCTGTAAATAATCTCACCCTATGAATGGGTTATAAAACATTTCGAAAGTTATGTATAGAAGTCTTTCTACTGATTTTCCTTCAAAGTTAATTAAATTTTTAAATGTTAAAATAAACAAATAGCACAACCAATTGATAATCTTATATTTACTCTTTTCAATTTTTTATAAAAAAAATTAAAAAAATAGAAATACAAAGAGAGTTTTGTAAATAATCTACTTTTTAGAGTCATTTTCTTAATTTATTACTCACTGAACTAGAACAAAAACTTAACGAAACAAAAAATTAACGAAACAAAAAACAAAACGTAGAATTGATGAAGGTACAACTGGACCTAACAAGAGTAGAAGAAAGTTCAAGCCAAACTATATCGCATGCCAACTACAATTAAGGGGGTGTTTGGGATTGATTATTCAAAACAGATTATGCGTTTTGGAAAAGCAGGGGTGGAACTGCTTATAGATTATTGCGTTTTGATAGCCTAAAAAACTGATTATCTGTGTTTTCAAAACGCAATCCAAACACTAAAAACTGATTATCTGCGTTTTCAAAACGCAATAATCTAAAAATCAGATTCAAAACGCAATCCCAAACACCCTCTTAAGCGTTTGAACTGAAAACGAAGTTTACCCAATGGGTCAACCTACCCAAATTGACCCATCAAGCCAGGACCTGATAGTAATATTGCTTGTTTGAACCCGAACCTGAACCCAAACCTGTTTTCTCCATCTCTAACCTCTTGTTATAACTAAATAGAGTAAAAGTAATTCATGCAACTATAACGACACCTATGCGCGCTTGCCTACAGGCAAGCTCTTCCTGAATTAGTCATAATAAGAATTAAAAACAAAATATAAAAAATAGCATAAGAACATAAGCTCAATATTGACACACATTGTTTGACGGTCAACAACATGTTGAGTGTAATTATAAGTGACACAACTTATAATCAAAACTGTAGAAACATTAATTATCCATGATCAAAGCAGTGTCCAGTTTGGCCTTTGAATCATATATTCTTGTCCTACTTCAGTTGTAAAAGTATGTCTAATGTAGTCAGTAGATTATAACTTAACCAAAGTCGGCACTTATTTCATGTCTAAAGGAGGAGATAATCTTCAGTAATCAGCTCAATTGTGCAGCATTTGGTACCAAGTCCTAGCCTAGAAGGTATTGTTGTAGCTTTGTAGATGAGTGAATCACTTTATGATCTTAGAAACAGATATAAAGCTGATGAACAAGCGATTAAAACCGATATGTAGGATGAATGCCAAGAATGAGGTCCAAGTTCCTGATAAAATTTGAAAATTGAACTATAAGAGAGATGAAACTAAGAAGCATATTGATTAAGAAAATGGATTATTTTTTAACAATATTGTTTCTGGACTCATTTTGACCCGTTAACCAGTTTTTTTCTAAAATATAACCCAATATTTATTTCTAACAAAACGGACAATTTCCTTAAGTCATGCTTTAAGAGCAATTGCCAATTATGCATCGAAAACGTGTGTAATTGTAACATTTACAGCCAAGATTTTAGTTTTTGGATGTCAATCGAAGACTACCTAACTAAAATAAACTATGCGAACAACTGCCATAAAAAAAATCAAGCATGAAGGTTGGCATGTATTGGTCTGTGTTATGGTGCAAAATAGTAATAGAAAAAGAAGACAGGAATTACACATAGTGACATAACACCCTTCTATTCCTAAACAATTATAAGTTCACTCGTATTCTATTTATTACCATAACAGATCGTCATTGCCTCCTTGGCGAAGATCCTTGCTTACAACATCAGTGAAAAGAAAATGTACAGTTTTAGAAAAGTACAAAAGGGAAGTTTTAGAAAAGCTTAGCATATGAGTATTTTCAAAGACAGGGCTAAAGATACTCTAAAGTGATCCCAAGAAAAGTACACAAGGAAAGTTTTAGAAAAGTTTCATCTAAAGCATCCCAAAGTCAAAAGCACGCCCTTGGGCAGTCACACAAAGAAACAGTTACCTCGTACAGTCGTACTTAAGAAGACAAAGAAGATATGGCTAATGCTTAGTGGCCAAATGGCTAGATATAGCTCACGTAGCGGAAAGGTTGTTAGCATGTTCATGTCAAATCAGGGCAAAGAGAATTTGGAAGCAGTCAACTGGTTGTTACTTTACTTAAAAATAACCGCTAAACTAGCTAATGTTATTGTGATGTTTTTTGGGTCCCAAAACAAATAAAGATGGTTTTTACAACAGAAACTAGACCAAGTTGGTTACGTTTTGTACAGTAAATCCTTTCTAATATCGTAACTGAACCATGTAGCTATCCATAGCATTATGTCTAATAATGTTTTGGTAAAATTTGGAAACACAAACAGCGCATAACAAACCAATAACTTAGCCATGGTTTAAAAAAGCGGGTGAGGCGTACGCCTCGAGGCGCGCCTCAAGGTGATTCTTGTAAGAAAACGAATCTAAGGCGCCGCCTCAGGGTGTTATTTTGTACGTGCGCCTCATAGAGCTCAGTAACAAAAATTGCGCCTCAGGGGTTTTTGATGTTTTGGACTTTTTGTGTCAATTTCAAGCATTCCATGTCTTTTTGGTGTGTGTTTTTGATGAATATGAGGATGAAATTAGTTAGTATTTCATTTTTTATAAGTATATAATATTTATATTTATTTTTTAATTCTGCCTCGGTTCGCCTTCAGGCGTACGCCTCGTGAGGCGAAGGGAAAACGCCTCAAGGCACGATTCCGTACTTTTAAACCTTGAACTTAGCAACTACAAGATACTGCAATACAACAAAAAGTTTCATACGGTCATACCTTGATTGAAAGGCGAGAAGAAGTTGATGAAGACTTCAGCGCAGGAAACCCTATATCGTACGCAATCTTCCCATCAGGTTTATACAGGCCAAAGTTCCTTTCAGAAGTAGCACCCGTCTTTTGATTCTCGTTAAACAAAGCAAAAACATACGCCTTCAACGTAGATTTTGGCCTTCTCGGAGTTCCCTTTCTTTTAGAAAGCCTTTTACGCAAATTATAATTATACGTTCTTGCATTTGCAGGCGTAGCAGCAGCTTCTTTTTCATCGCCATGAGAAGCCCATCCTGTTTCAGTCACTATAACTTCCATTTTATTAAATCCAGCGTCTTCAAGCGCAGCATACGCCGCATCAATCTGAGCATCAAGCATATTATCATAATGAAGTTTTGTTTTTTCGTCATATATCCCATCGGTTGGTTTGAAAAGAGCATAATTAATATCAATATGATCTGGATTACCCATGTAAGCCAAAAACGGATAAGCATTCAAACAAAACGGAGACCCCATTTGCGTAAATAATTCTAGAAGCTTCTTCATGTTTTGGGCAACGTCGTCTTTAAAGACACATGAAGACGGCGGAAACGAATTAGAAAAAACAAGCTGTGAATGCGCAGTTGTTATCTGAACTGCGCGATCCAACTTAAGCTTTTGCGTTGCATTGTATATGTTTTTAACCGCGTCATATAATGCCGACTCGAGATCCAAATCACCGCTTCCAAGAACTTCATTTCCAACTGCAATTCCAACAATATGCGTGTTTGGGACATACGCTTGCACGTTTTCTTTGACCCAGCTAAGGGCGTGATCTGCACTGTCACTCATATCTTTCACCAACCCGTTATTAACTCCAATCACTAAATCAAGACCACTGCCACTAAACGCATCGAGAACACTATGATCAGCATCATAAATCCGTACGTTCTTTATCTTAGCAGCTTTAAGAAGCCTAACAACTTGCTTAGGAGAAGGGATATTATTCGCAAGTCGTCCATAATTTATACCATAAGTCCCTGTGAAGGCTTTAGCAGCCACATTTCCTAATAATATGACAAAAACAAAATAAAAATAAGTACTGTCTGTTGTGGGCCGCGAGCAAGCTCCGGTGCGAGGGAGGCAGTGGCGGACCCAGACTCGTTTATCGATCAGGTGACCCGGGTCGGGTCAGGTCGACTCGTATGCCAAAAATAATAATAATAAAATTATATAATCAACAAAAAGTAAACCAAAAGCTAAAATTAATTTAAATAAATGTAGTTACATATGCATAACAAAATTCTAAAATCTAAAGTTATTGATACATCTCGGCTAATCGTGTAACATCGTTTGAAGACCATTATTATTTATTAGACCTACGCAAGGCTACTTGTTTTTTTACTTATTTTTCGTTACATTTATAGGTATTTAACATACTTGTTTTTTCTCTCTGTATATACAGACTCATGACCATTGTATCATCACCCCGCATGCCGGAAAAACTCAAAAATGACAACCTCACCCTTCTCGTTGTGATTGAAAACATTGGTTTCAAAAGTCAAGGGGTGCGATTGAAAATTTTCAAGGGGTGCGGACGGGATTAACGCGCGTATATAACCTTGGGCAGGCCTAGGTCCTCCCCTAGAGGGAGGTTTCATCCCGGTGCTCACCCCCAGCCACAACAACCCCACGCGAAATGCATAATGATTAGGTATACGGTTTGGAACTTGGAACCGGCCAGGTTGAAATATTTATGGTTCGTTTTGTCTAAAACAGGCAAAACGAACCAGTAAACCATAAAAAGCCCGGGCACCACCCAATTTACTCTGAAACACGTGATTTACCTCTCTCATATTGGCCATATGACCGGTTAGTAAAAAGCCGGCCAGTTCAGTTAGTATTTTCACATGAATTTAGATATAACCGGCAGAACCAAACCGAACCATGCACACCCCTAGAAACAACCCTAACACCAAATCTCTCATAAAACAAAAAATTCAATAAAGAAAATACAAAAATCAAACACTATAACAACTAAAAACATTAAAAAACAGGTTTAGATTATACACTATTAGACTTAATTCCAGTTAACACATTTCACAAATATTATTATGTCCCTCCCACACATAATTACAATTAGAAAAACAAAACTAAACAATCAAATAACCTCATTATGTTAATTAAATCAATAATAATAATAATAAGAGTTACCTTTTAGAACAAAAAACAGCAAACCCAGAAACAACCATCCACAAATTGGTCTAAATATCTTCATTTGGCAGTCAACAAAACAATTCCATCACAATTCTTTTCAATCTTCCAACTCAACCACACAATAAAACAAACAAACTGAACACTTTCTCTCTCTAGAATTATTCTCTCTCTCTCTCTCTCTCTCTAAAAACACTAGGAGGGAGGACAGTGAAGGGGGCGTTTGGAGGAGACGCGTTTTATAGGCGCGTAGATGTTTTTGAATTGTTTGTCAGTCAATGGTGGTGAATCAGAATCTTTTGTTTGTTGATTGCATTAAGGTTGTGTATTTTTTTTTTTTTTTTTTTTTTTTTTTTGTATTCTTCTCAATATTTTACTAGTCTTTTTACAAGCGCGTTTTCTCTTCTTGTCAGTGGCGAAGCTTGACCCGAAAGTTTAGAGGGTCGGAAGTTGTCAGAGGGTCAGAACTCACTAGTTTGGGGGGTCGAAACCCTATATTTCCAAAATTTTCTATACGAATACTATATAATCGAAACTTTTGCGCGAAAATTCGGGGGTCAGCCGCCCCCCGCCCGCCCCAACAAAGCTGCGCCATTGCTTCTTGTAGTCGTCTAGTTAGGATTTGGGATACAAACGAACCGAACAAACACAAATAAGGAAATTATGTGTTTAAGAACAGTTCATAAACACTTATCAAATAAGATTTTTTGTTTGTGTTCGTTTGTTAAGAAAACAAGTGTGTTCGTGTCCATTTGTTAGTTATGTTCATGAACGCACACGAAATAAACGAACGTTAATAAACACAAACAAGTGTTCACAAACACAAAGGATTGTTCATGAACGAAGACGAACACAAACAGACATATATTAATTTTCGAATAAGATTGAATTCACATATATAAAGAAATTAAGTAGAACACCCAACATATAACCTAACTAAACAAACATAGTTAGTACATAACATAATATCGGTAAAACATAATAAAGTACTGTATTAAAAAACTAAGCTATCATCTTAAACTTGAAGTATTTATTTAT
The DNA here is from genome assembly GCA_028751855.1 of Ambrosia trifida. Taxonomy (NCBI): domain Eukaryota; kingdom Viridiplantae; phylum Streptophyta; class Magnoliopsida; order Asterales; family Asteraceae; genus Ambrosia; species Ambrosia trifida. The sequence goes on along the minus strand of CM054124.1, from coordinate 29,839,367 downwards.
GTAAACTTGAAGTCCTATATACTTACTTCACATAATTATTTATTTATTTTAGTAAAATAAAAAAAATTAAAGAATATAAAATAAAATTATAAAAATTAAAGACTCCATTAAACTATTGAACACAAACGAACATAAACGAACACGTTACCGAACGTTCACGAACATAAACGAACGCGGGCTCTGTTCATGTTCGTTCGTTTAACTAAATTTTATGTTCGTGTTCACTTATTTATTAAACGAACAAACATAAACAAACTTCCCGCCGAACGGTTCATAAACAGTTCGCTGAAAGTTCAGTTCGTTTGCAGCCCTAATTACATTATATTAAGCTAATGTTGTTTAAAAAAATTATCATGATTAATAATTATGATTTAGGACATTAGAAGAGAAAAATACTTAACTTCTAAAAAGTAAATTTAATGGCAAAATGCAATATTATATGTTATCTATGTTACTTTGGTGCCCATAAGTTTATAAGTTAGTTAATATTCGGTACTTGGTTTTCAAAGTGTCTTTTTAGTACAAATATAAAATATTAAACAAATAAATGGGTTTGTGTATTTTTTATTTTTTTTATATATTCTTTTTGAGGTCACTCTTTTCACAAGCGTGAGTTTTCTCCTTGCAGCCTGATCACGTTAGTAAAAATAATACCATTATTCGTTGATTTGGGGCATTAGAATAGTAGAATACTCACTTCTCAAAAAAAAAATTTTAATGGCAAAATACAATATTATATGTAACACAAAAATTGATCTAGTAAAAAAGTAGAACATGGGATACCAGATTTTTAAGAACAAAATAACATCACAAAAATTAAGTTTCTACTTATCTTTTTATCCAAACAAACTAGCTCATTTGTATCTACTCCATGATTCTCCCCGGATTCCTTTTAAATTTATTGACTAATAGTCGTTTCAAGCTTTCCATAAAAACCAAGATAATCGATTCTACCATTTGTATAGATCTTGTTCCCTACAAAACTTTTGACATTTATAACAGCTCTTTCACTTGCGTGTTGCCCATCCCCTTCGAGGTTTTGAAGCAAGTTTTAACCAAGCTCCGAATCTCTTCAGCCAACTAACATGAAACAAGCAGATGATGAACTGATTCAAGAGCCGACCCACACATTTCACAGACGGTACATAAAAAATATACATTCCTCTTCACAAGTGCCGCTCTCAAATTCTATTAAGCAAACAACGTATCACACCTAAGTAAGCAATGGATGTATTTAGATTCGGGGTCGGACCTCCTCATCAAATTTTCTATTATTTTAGTTTTAACCTATAAATTGTCGTTGGTAAAGTTAAAAAGAATATAAAAATAGATTGTGACCTTAGGTTAAAAAAAGTTATAACATACAATATATTAAAAAATAATCATACGTAATGCGCTTAAAGTTATGTTTATACTTGGTCATGGTATTCCCTTGGATGGAGAGCCATAGATGTAGCTTTATATTCTTGTTGAATAAGATAACAAAAGAATAAAAGTTAAAAAGGTCCAATTAGCAAATAAAAATATAGTATAAAGTCTATAGTCTATAAAGGTATAAAAAAATCACTTCTTTTTTAATAAAACTTACACCGTACTTGTTTCAAAATTTAACTTCCATTCCGTTAATTTTTTTCTAAAGATTTGATTTAACGCTTTTTCAAGTGTTGGAATCGTAATGCTTTTTATATGTAAAAAAAAACATAGATCGCATGTCACATGAAAAATCAAAGTTACGTATGCGGTTAAATTGAAGGTATCTTATATGAAGTGATTCTTTCTGTTTTTAATTTGATAAGTAAGAACATCTGTAATGGAGAAATGAAAGGGTGATAAATGCCCCATTCGTGCCCATACACCGTCCCTTGGGCGCTAAATATGGTTTTTGTCTGTGGCGTGAAATTTTTCGCGCTGAAATTGGGCGTTGATTTCTTGGGAGTGTGTTGAGCCAATGACAAAAAAGGGAGGGGCGCACTTAGCTGATTCACTTCGCTGAAATCTTTATTTTTTAGTTTTTTAAGAAACATTAAGTATCATATTATTTATAATAAAATAAACTTACAATATTAAAAGCAAATAAAAATAGAAATACAAATACACATAAATTAAAAATAAACTAAATAAAAGAAAAACTATTAGGAGTCCTCCACGTCGATGTTGCTGTGCCTTCCTCTGCCTGTCGTGCAAGGTCCGTTAGAAACTCAAGGCTACTTTTGCCTGAGTGTAAAATCGTGTGGACGTCGAGCGGGGGAACGATTACTTGAACATCTTCTACGTCAATGTCAGTCATTTTTTTAGAAGTATTGATATGATTTCTATGTTTTTTTATTCAAAACCATGGGAATGTATTGTGTTTTTATAAAACTAAAGATTAAAACGGCCACAAAATATGACCGTTTGAAAGTCAAAAACAATTAATAAACATTAAAACGGTCAAAAAGGAATAAAAACACCTAAAAGTTTGGACCGTGCCACACTACCAGCCCGTTAGATGGAACCAGAAATTGGTTCACGGGACCCCTACCAGCAAGTGTGGTGGCGGTGTTACCGTGCTGGTAGTGTGGTACCCGTGGCCAATTCTGGTAGCGCCCCGTCCCCATAAGGAATTTCTTGATAAGTTATGTTTAATTTAAACCGCACTGAAGATTGAAACTGACTCACTTATCAAATCTTTTTTTCTCACCCATACGCAATGAAGCTTCGACTCTTCGTAAAAGAATAAAAGATAATTTTTTTAGTGAGGTCGTTATCGTTGGAGGAGACGCGTTAATTATTTAATATAACTTCAGTTTCAGACCATCAACTTTAGAGGTTAGTTAAAATTTAGTACTTGATTTTGAAAATGTATTGTTTTCGGTAAGAATACTAAACAAATAAAAGTGTGTGCTTTTCCTTATCTTTTTTTATACCATTTTTTTTAACACGCATGGACTTTCCTTCTTGTGGTCATCTATCAACTTGCTTAAGTTATTTGTAATTAAATGAATGATTTGGGACATTGGGACAAAATATTATTAGCTTCACAATTAGTTTAGTGATTTTTCATAGATATGTACTATACATTCGTTCCAAACGATAATTGTATGCGTTATCATCGTTTTCACATAGTTTAACTGTAAAATTGGGTGATAGAGTTGAAAGGAATGTACAAATTCAAATTTTTAGGTATACTTTAACATAGTCTACCTCTCCAAAAGTCGAATCTTGGTCATTCAAACCGCCACGTCAAACACCCTCAGGGATTTGTGAGATGTAAATCAAGTTTTTCGAGTAGTATGCCCAGTTAATGGTGGAATGAAGTCAGGGCCGACTCAACCATTTTGGTGCCCAAAAGAGAAGTTAAAATTCAAGGCCTTTGCAGAAAAAAAAATGTTGGTTGTTGCACAATTGCACTCTTAGTCCCACAACGGCAACATGAAGAATTTGATGGCAGTACATAAGTTCAATGTTTCTTGCACAGTCCAGCTCCTGAAATCTGGATCCATGCATATCCTTGCACAGCCGAGTTTAGAAACAAAAATTGTAGCCCTATAGATTTTGGGATCCAAAGCTCTAGCCTCATTTAGCTTGGGCTTAAGCCGCCCTGAACGAAGTTGATCTACAATGCATATAGGAATTTATGATAAATTATGCTAGTTTTACATTATTGAAAACTAAAATTGACTCAGTTATCACATCATTTTATGTTTAAAACCCATTAGGGTACGTCAAAAGCCTAGTACCTATTTGAATCCCTTCTCAATTTTTTTTTTATATTATTATTTTATGGTTTGGATCAAATAAAAGAAAAATAGAAAATCGTAGGAAGGATATCAAACAGATTCTGATTGAACTAATTCAAGCAACATTGCAACCATCTCATTGAACCCTAAAATCTTAGATTTTAGGTTTTCGTTTTTTTTGGATTTTTAGCTTGTAGTTTTTAGAATTTACGTTATATCATTGTGTCTTTTTCTTATTTTTATTATTGACCTTTTCGTGTAGCATTGTAGTTTTTAGAATTTACATTATTTTAAGTTAATTGTAACTTAATTTACTTAAATGATTTGGGACATTCGGACAAAAGAATATTAAGTTCACAAATGGTTTAGTTATTTATCATAGCTATGAAAGATGAATTAACGCACGGTGTATGGAAGTTCATTGTCATCGTTTTCTTGTAGTTTAATCTTTAGCGTCTTCAATAGAGTTAAAAGGGATGGATATGCCCTGTGACTTAGCTGTGTTCTCTAGTTAACTTAACAAGAGAAAAGAAAGAAAATGAAAGGAAAGAAAATTTTGATTATGTTACCGAGTTTCATTTAAAGAAGAGAATGAAAGGAAAATAAAACATGTATTTTCGAGTTTCACTTAAGGAAGAAAAAGAAAGTAAATGGAAGGAAAACTAGACAAAAACCTTTGCTTTAGTTTTCCTTCTGATTTGAAAGAAAACAGAAGGAAATGATATATATCCTTTCTTTTCCCTTCTCAAGTAATGGGTATTGTCAAGTGATGGTCGAAACTAGCCTACTTGTAGGTGCCAAGTTCGATTCTGATGGCCCCCCGGTTTTCTATTACCGTGCATTGACTTCAGAGAGGTTTGCCTCTTGTGGAGGGTGCAACATCTGTCAAGTGGCAGGTGGCGGGAAATTTTTCGGGTGGAAGCCTTAGTGCCCCTTATGCGCAGCCTCGACTCGCTTGTGGGCCGGCCACTCTCGCGTCAGCGTGGGCCCGGTTAAGACAACATAGTCTGACCATTGTAGAGTGGCTAGGGGATTCCCCTTCTGGGGGGTTGTGATGATCTCTGCCGCAACATAGAAAATTCGTCTTCCAAAAAAAAAGTAAACTCGGAAACAGAGCGTTATTGTTTAGTATTTTGGTTTCGTTGTATAGTAAAAATAATTATACATGATGCATTTAAAGTTATATCTTGGATGAAGAGGCGAACATGTAGACTTTAAAATCTTGTTCAAGAAGATAAAAGCTGAAAAGTGCTTAGTGCTCCAAAAGGTAAATAAAAATTAATAAAAAGTTTTTTTAAAATAATTTTTTTTTATTAAAACTAACACAAAACTTTGTATTAAGATTATAACTAATTACCCTTCCGTATTGGTTCAAATCATTCATTTATATCTTTTTCATATACTCACTACAACAAAACAGAGCAATAACGGCGACATAAGTCGCCGCTAAAGCTAACGCGGGTCGCCGCTATTGTTAAACAAACATAGATGGCATGTCTGATGTTACAAGGGTGATCAAAATTGACTAAGTGATCCAAATGCATTTAAGTAGTTAAGGAGTCGTTTTAAACACATATCAGTATGGTAATTCAAACCGGGGATGCCAAACCACCCAAGGGCTTATGATACGTGCGATGTAACTCATGCTTACGTGATAGTTCAACGAAAATAACGCATAAATTTTGTAACATAGGCGCAACCTAAATTAAGATTATTCGAGATTAAATCCAGCATGTCTATATCGTCTCATATATTATTAGTGTAAATACATAAACATTGCTTTTTTGTCTGTATTGGTTGATATTTCCTTCTCTAAAACCCAAGTGGTATTAACTCAAGTATATACAATTTATTTGATTTTTATTACTAAATAATTTAAAAACTAAATGAAGAAAGGGGATAGCGGCGCATCTTGTTGCCCGCTTACCCACCATCTAAAATGTAACTTGTTTCTGTAAATTAATTAAATGATTTCTTTAAAAAAAAAAAAAAAAACTAAAACATCGTATTTTAAGTGTAATATACTGAGAGTTGATTAGTGATTGGTAATATGCCAACTATTGGTGCTTTACCAATTACCACCACTGATCAAGATAATGTTCGCTAATGAAGAAAAGAATCTTGAGATGTCACCAAGTAATAAACAAACCATTGTATTTTCCAAAGCTTATATTGTTCTTTTTTATTTATCATAATTCCATTACTAAATTGCTTTTTATATAAAGAATGGAGTATAAATTTAAGGTATGACATAAAAAAATAAAAATATTCCAGTTAGAAATATTAACTTTTAAAAAGGTGGGTGTGTGCTATTCTGATGCAAATGAGGTATGACATGATTGTCAATGAGTGTGTCTTTGTGGTGTAATTATGAAAGAAATAGAACAAATACATGATGGAAGTTTTTTTTTTTTTTTTAACGGCCAACAAATATTTCTGCCCGACTGCCCAGTGGAGTCCCCACACTATGGACAGACCCCCACGACCAAACCAATGGAGGGCTCATACGTACCTCGGGCGGCTGGCGTAGTCAGGCCCGCCCATGCAGTTCCCGAAACCGGGGAAAACCCAACCTCTCACCCGCCCGTAGGCACGATGGTGAAGGATTGGTAAAACCCGGGCGAGATCAGGACTCGAACTCATGACCATAGGCCAGATGTGACACCCGGCAAATTCTGGTTAACAACATGGTCTAGATTAAAGTCTACCTTAGCGAGTCACGCGTATATTATACTTAACGAGGGTTATCTAGATAGCTAGATAGGACATACGTGCATTGTCTCGGGTTTGAGACAACTTACAAAACGTTTTCTAGTCCGGTTTGGGACTACTTTCACATCTCGGGTTATGAGATGCTTTGACTCCTTGTGTGGGTCGGGTTTTGACTCCTTGTGTGAGTTAACGTGTGATTGCATGATTAGTGAACCTCGGACGTTGGTGAATAATAAACTTAGGTGTCTCGGTGATATCTGACAACTTATGTGAAAACCATACGTGATTATGTGAACCTAAACCGGACACGTTAATAAAAATTATTAAAAGTGGAGCGTGAGGTTGATTAGGGTCTTAACGCATGGGGTTACACTTGTTACGGTTCGAAACAACGAAAACGTCGAAGGATAACGCGTCAGGAGGCGAAACGAGGCAAAAGCGTGCCACCCGGACCTGTGAGCGGCCGCTCACAGGCTCCGAGCGGCCGCTCGAAGGGCACTGACGGGTTTAAACCGCCTCAAACTCGTATTTAAACATCCTTAACTCCCATGCAGCCCTCATACTCAACCCTAATCGCCCCCTTACTGCCCCACACGAATATTTCACTCCAAAAACACCTGCTAAGGCTTAAGATCATCAATTGGGAGGCTCCAAGGCGCGCGATTGATTGATTTGAAGAGCTAAGGGTATAACTCATGATTTCTTACGCTTTTTACTTTATGTTTTATTGTAAAAATCCTATAACAAGTTTGTCCAGGTCTGATTGGATTTAATAAACATTAAAACATGAGTCTTTTTGAAGATTAAACGGATTAAACCTATTAATAAACGCGTAGTAACATCATAGGATGCTTGTTGCGCAAGTTATTGGTGTTTTGATCTTAAAAGCTTTGATCTTGACATGTTTGATAATAGGATCTGATGGGAATAGGTATTAGGAAAGTTGTATGATGATTATTAGGTATTATTGATTGATAATATGCAACTAGGGTTTGATATAATTGATGATATTGTACGATCAGAATCTGGACAGATTCTGAAAGTCGACTTGTAGGGTCTGTTTCGTGGCTTGAAAACAATTGATTTGATCGATTCTTTGCATGATTGTAACGTACAAGGTCTTAGCTTTTCATAATGGGCAAAACCATCGAATTTGGACGTCGTTTGAGTCGTTTTTGGAATTTTAATTGATTAGGGGTCATATCAGATTTTCGGATTTGTAAATTGGGTTAACTTTAAATGGTCATAACTTGAGATTTACAAGGAATTAGATTATGAAATTTTTACAGTAGGTCAATACTGGAAAAATAGAGCTTTTCCAAGTGGATTCATCTCGTTTGGATGAATACACAATTGTTAAGAATTTTCCTACTAAACTGACCTGTTGAGGAGATTTTCTGGACCTAGCTGTGTTGTACGAATTTTCATAATTTTTGTGTTTGGAATTGAGACAAAACAAAAATAGGTATTGTCGAGTGAATCCCAAAGTAAATTCAGTAAAAATTTGGGAGGTTAACTCACTGGTTTGCTATTTTAAATAAATTAGTTTTGATGGCGCACAATCTGTCCTGAAAACACAGATTGTGTATTATGTGCTTCTGTGATTAATTGAGGTCTTAGGTGGTATGGAATTGACATGAAACTGAAGTACACTTGTCTGAGACACACACGGAATGTAGAAACTAATTGTAACCAACGTATTCACCAACGGGTCCGTAGGGTTTACTATTGCATGTAGAATCACTAGGCGTCGCATACACACTTTTGAACATTTAAAACGCCTTGGACAAACGAGTTATATGGGTAATGATATTACGCCTATACTCACTAAGCGACACTGTTATTAGGGTGTCGGTAGCATATATTGCTTGCTGTTCGGATTCTTTGCTTGCACGTTAAGGTGAGTTTACGGCCCCTCTTTTAAACTGGTTTTATACTTTCGGGGGAGAAAACATGTGTTAAAACGATTATTTGGTAACTACTGTCATACTATGGGTTTCTATTGTGTACTACACGATCTTTGGAAGTCCCGGGGGGAACCATGAATGTGCGGGTTTGCACAACGGGGAAATGTGAATAGCGCTATTGGGAGTGACCAACCCCGCTCGTCGACTTGGAGGGTCGGCGGGTGCATATTGTCTCAAACAGGAACAACGGGAACAACAGGAACTACATCGGGCATACTTTTGGTATTCGCGTTAGTAATGGTTTTCCAATCGTGGTAGTAACAAAACATACGCCTAGCTAGCGTACACTGGTTTTCGATTTGTTATAGTATGGACAGGTTGACTTGGTACTTGGATACAAAACCTGTAAACTCACCAGCATTTTTGTGCTGACGTAAACTTTTACATGTTTTCTCAGGTCGCTAAGGTAGCACAATGGAACTAGGGCGCACGTGTCTGCACGGCGTCTAGTTAGAGTTGCATGGTTTTACAAACGTTGAACATTGGTTTACTATTGAATATTGTTTTGAATAAGCTTCCGCTGTAAACGGGAATTTTAAACATTGTTTTGAAATTGCATTATGTTCATTTTAGACTTGTTTATTGTGATCGTTGGTTTGGATCCTGGTTTGTCATGCGCCTCGCGGTAAAACTCCGCAAGTGGATTTTGAGGGTGTGACAGATTGGTATCAGAGCCAGGTTATAGTGAACTAGGACTGCATGTAGAGTTTAGTCTATAGCCGAGTCGCACACACTAGACGATCACATGGTACTAAACATTATGGTGGTTTACGTATGGTCTTGTCGGGGTGTCTCTAAATCATTTGGTCTTTCTACGTTACATCATCCGTTCTATCTTAGGTCGGGTTACTTACTTTCTAGGCAGTGTAGTATATTGGAGTGAATCATGTACTCTTGAGATTTATCCAAGGCTCGGACTTCTCCCTTTCATACTCCAATAGAAACGCTTACCATAAACTATCGTAGCATTACGGTGTGTAGCTGAGAGTCTATGTTCGGTGATTTGAACTTTGGACTAGGAGAACACTTGGAGGACCATGTAGAGCGGTTTATCATTTTGGGTGCACACAAAATCATAAACCGAAATGTATGGAAGCCCTGGTGAGCTCTGGGTTTGAGGGGATAGTCCTGGATTGGATCTAGCTTTGATCTTGTGAACATTAGTGGTTATCCTTATCTGCGAAACTAAATTTTCTCGCTCTTTCTGCCAGAATCATGTCTGGAGTACGAGGAGGACGTGGAGGTGGTCGCAATGGTGGACGTGGTGGTGGTCGCGGTGGTGCTGGTGGTCGTGGAGGTGTTAACCTATCGCAGGATGATCTGAACAACTTACTCCAAGCTGCCTTTCAGTTAGGGCACAACGGTGGTGGTAAGTTGTTTTATCCGTTTTCTTTGCATCATTGGTGAACCTTGTTTACGTTATTCGTAGTTCTCATACGTTTCATTTCAGGTGGTCCTGTTGACCCACCCCCACCCATGTAGGGTTGTTCACGAGCCGAGCCGAACTGATCGAACCTTTGCTCGTGCTTGGCTCATTTACAAACCGAACCGAGCCGATCGGCTCGTTTACAATCGATCCAAAAACAGAGCGAGCATTGTTCGAGCGCACATTTTTTCGAGCGAGCATCGAGCGAGCGGCGAGTGTTTTCGGACAGCCACAAATTTGGGATGTTTCCATTAATATTGTCGTTGCCTAGTGATGACTGAGGTTCGATCGTTCGAGAATGAGGCTCTAGTTAAGGCCAATAAGGTGATGAGCATACTACATATAACAATTGTCGCGTCGTGGGGTAGGTTGATAGCGGGAGATGATTGATGTTGGACAGCTAATTGGAATACAAAGTCAAGCACGTTTTTTCACGACTAAAGGTTTTACAATTAAACATAGTGTTAAGTTATCATTGGGTTGATTGGGCCAATAACTATAAATATAATTGTATATACGCATATATTAAGCCAAACCCAATAGAATGTCATGTATAAAACTATAAATATAATTATAATTAATGAGTATGTATATAATTATATATATAATAAATTAATAAAAATTATATCGAACCGAACCGAGCCGAGCGAACCTTTGCTCGTGCTTGGCTCATTTACAAACCGAACCGATCCGATCGGCTCATTTACAACCGAGCAGAAAATCAAGCGAGCAATTTCCGAGCAAATTCCGAACGAGCGGCGAGCGATCGGCGAGCGCCGAGCATTTTAAACAGCCCTACACCCATGTGCACCTACAAGATGTTTCGGGACTGTAAGCCCCAGGAGTTCTCTGGCACTGAGGGTGCGGTGAGCTTGCTTAGGTGGTTGGAGAAAGTGGAGTCAGTATTTTTGATGTGTAACTGTCTCCCAGAAGATCGGGTAAAGTATGCCGCTGCATTATTCCAGGATGTGGCATTGACTTGGTGGAATGGCATCACCCAGAATATGGGTATTGGGGAGGCATATGCTATGCCATGGGAGAATTTTGTGCAGTTGCTGAAGCGTGAGTATTGTCCGAGGGAGGAGGTACAGAAGCTGGAGCATGAGGTGTGGAACCTCAAGATGACTGGGTCGGAAATTGAGAAGTATACTGTGAGACGGAATGAGTTGGCAGTACTGTGTCCCGATCTGCATGTGCCAGAATACCGTAGGATTGAACACTATGTCTCGGGGTTAGTACCGGAAATTGCAGGGTTAGTGGCTGCGGGAAATCATCCTACGTATGCAGAGGTAGTTCGGTCAGCCCATAGGATGACCAACTTAAAGGTGAATGAGGGTATTTTGCCTGCGAAGGGTTCGACTGTTAAGGCCCCAGAGAACAACAAGCGCAAGTGGGAAAATGACGGGAAAGGATCTGGGTCAGCACAGCAGGGTAAAAGGTTTGATAATGGGGGTTCTTCTTCTTCGGGTAACAAGCAGGGTGGTTATGCGGGAAAACTACCCAAATGCAACAAGTGTGGACGCCATCATCAAGGGAACTGCGACAGTAACCGTTGTCACCGCTGCCAGCGAACAGGCCACTATGCTAAAGATTGTCGGGCTACACTTCCATCGACCCAGGCTCCGACTAACAGCTCAGCTCCGACTACTCAGGGGACTACAGGGAAACAAGGATGCTACAACTGTGGTGACACTGGGCATTACAAGAAGGATTGCCCAAAATTGAAGCAGGGTGGGAACAACGGTAATGGGAACAACGGGGGCGGCGGCAGAAATGCACGTGCCTTCGTCATTGGAGCCGCTGAGGCTAGACAGGACCCTGACACAGTCACCGGTACGTTTCTTCTCAATAATCGTTCTGTTAGTGTGTTGTTTGATTCTGGTGCCGACAAGAGTTTTGTATCCATGGGAGTTAGTCGACTGCTAGATGTAGTACCCGTACCATTAGAGACTAAGTATATTATTGAGTTGGCTGACGGTAAAAAGATTGAAGCTACTAGTATCCTTCGGGGGTGTCAATTAGAGTTGTCGGGTTTATCGTTCCCCATCGACCTTATGCCGGTACCATTGGGTAGTTTTGACGTAGTGGTAGGCATGGATTGGTTATCATTGTACCGCGCGGAGATTGTTTGTTACGATAAGGTTATTCGGATTCCTCTCCCTGATGGAGAATTCCTTTCTGTTTACGGTATCAAGGGTGGTGTCCCGCTGAATATCATCTCTAGTATGAAAGCCCTTAAGTGTCTTCGAAAGGGTTATCCAGCCGTTTTGGCACTTTTATCTGTTTCCTCTGGTGATGAGAAGAAGATCGACGATATTCCGGTTGTACGCGAGTTTCCTGATGTTTTTCCCGATGATTTATCTGGTCTTCCTCCTCATCGTCAAGTCGAGTTCGGTATTGATCTTGTACCAGGGGCTGCTCCTATTGCTCGGGCCCCCTACCGTCTTGCACCTCCCGAGATGCAGGAGTTGTCTAGTCAGTTACAGGAACTCTTGGACAAGGGTTTCATCCGGCCAAGTTCTTCCCCTTGGGGAGCCCCGATTTTATTTGTTAAGAAGAAGGATGGAAGTTTCCGGTTGTGTGTAGACTACAGAGAACTGAACAAATTGACCGTCAAGAACCGTTATCCTCTTCCACGTATTGATGATCTATTCGACCAGCTTCAGGGTTCTAGTTATTATTCCAAGATCGATTTGAGGTCCGGTTATCACCAGCTGCGCGTCAGGGAGGCTGACGTTGCAAAGACTGCTTTTCGAACACGTTATGGCCATTTCGAATTCTTGGTCATGCCTTTCGGTCTCACGAATGCACCGGCGGTTTTCATGGACTTGATGAACCGCGTCTGTAAACCATATCTTGATAAATTCGTCATTGTGTTTATTGATGACATTCTGATCTACTCCAAGAACGAGACCGAACACGGGGAACATCTGCGGTTAGTTTTGGAACTCTTGCGACGGGAACAACTTTATGCCAAGTTCTCAAAGTGTGACTTTTGGTTACGCGAAGTTCAATTCCTAGGACATGTGGTTAATGAACTAGGAATTCATGTCGATCCAGCTAAGATCGAAGCGATCAAGGACTGGGGAGCACCAAAGACGCCAACTGAGGTGCGGCAATTCCTAGGCCTTGCGGGCTACTATCGTCGTTTCATTCAGGGGTTCTCGAAGATTGCTCAACCCCTCACCACTCTCACTCAGAAGGATAGGAAATTCGACTGGGGTGAACCACAAGAGTCAGCGTTTGAAGAACTGAAGTCAAAACTATGTTCTGCTCCCATTTTGTCTTTACCTGAAGGCCCTGATGATTTCGTTGTTTACTGTGATGCTTCTATTCATGGTCTCGGTTGCGTGTTGATGCAACGCGAGAAAGTGATCGCGTATGCTTCTCGTCAACTCAAAGTGCACGAGAAGAACTACACCACCCATGACTTGGAGTTGGGTGCAGTGGTTTTCGCGTTGAAAATTTGGAGACATTACTTGTACGGTACCAAATGCACCATCTACACCGATCACAAGAGTCTCCAACACATTTTCGACCAACAACATTTGAACATACGGCAGCGTCGTTGGATCGAACTTTTGAACGACTATGATTGTGCTATTAAGTACCATCCTGGCAAGGCGAATGTTGTAGCAGACGCCTTGAGCAGGAAGGAATCTACTAAACCTCGTCGCGTTCGGGCGTTGCAGCTCACCATTCATTCATCCTTACCTGATCAACTCCGTTCTGCCCAGTTAGAAGCTTTGAAGGAGGAAAACCGTAAAGCTGAAACTATGCACGGCGCCGACAAGCACCTAGAGCGAAGGCCTGATGGCCTGCACTATTTCGCAGAACGTATATGGGTTCCTTTATTCGGGGGACTACGGGAGCTTGTCCTTGATGAGGCTCACAAGTCCCGGTATTCTATTCATCCTGGTTCGGATAAAATGTACCAAGATCTGAAGGTGCTTTACTGGTGGCCAAACATGAGGTCGGATATAGCCTCATACGTGAGCAAATGCTTGACCTGTGCTAAGGTCAAGGTGGAATACCAGAAACCGTCGGGTCTCTTGCAACAACCTGAAATTCCGGAATGGAAATGGGAACGGATTACTATGGATTTTGTCACACAACTTCCTAAATCACCAAGCGGGAATGACAAGATATGGGTGATTGTCGATCGGTTAACGAAGTCAGCCCATTTTCTCGCTATTAAGGAGACCGACACCATGGATCGTTTGGCTCGCCTTTATTTGAAGGAAGTTGTTTCTAAGCACGGGGTGCCAGTTTCTATTATTTCGGATCGTGATTCCCATTTTACTTCTCACTTCTGGAAGTCTTTGCACAAGGCTTTGGGTACACAACTAGACATGAGTACAGCTTACCATCCACAGACTGACGGTCAGAGTGAGCGCACGATTCAAACTTTAGAAGACATGCTGCGGGCATGTGTGATCGATTTTGGCAAGGGTTGGGAAGCTCATCTACCGTTGGTAGAATTCTCGTATAATAACAGTTATCACACGAGCATCAAAGCTGCTCCGTTCGAAGCACTGTACGGACGGAAATGCCGTTCTCCTCTTTGCTGGGCTGAAGTGGGTGAGAGTCAACTCACTGGACCTGAACTAGTGTACGAAACTTCGGAAAAGATCGTACAGATTCGTAATCGGTTGGCGGCGGCACGGGACCGGCAAAAGAGTTATGCTGATCAGCGTCGCAAACCACTGGAATTCCAAGTCAATGACAAGGTACTTCTAAAAGTCTCACCGTGGAAGGGCGTCATACGCTTTGGGAAGCGTGGCAAACTCAATCCGCGATATGTCGGCCCATTTACGATCCTGGAACGGATTGGGCCGGTGGCATATCGACTTGATCTACCGACGGAGCTCGGTAACGTACATAACGTCTTTCACGTGTCAAACTTGAAGAAGTGTCTGGCTGACGAGTCTCTCATCGTTCCACTAGAAGAGATCAAGGTTGATGATCGTCTTCGGATTGTGGAAGAACCTGTGGAGATCCTTGATTACAAGATTCGTAGCCTGCGTCACAGCAAGATTCGTATCGTTAAGGTTCGGTGGAACTCGGACCGGGGACCGGAATATACATGGGAACGGGAGGATCAGATGAAGTCTAAGTATCCTCATCTTTTTCCTAAGGAAGCGTTCGAGTCGAGACATGTCTCTTCGGCAGCTGAATGAATCTCGGGTCGAGATTCCTTTTAACGTGGGGATGATGTGACAACTCGGGTAAATCTCTCTCTTGGTATCTATCTTTTTGTTTTGCTTCCTTCGTTATTTCTTTTGTTCTTTCTGTACTTGTGCAATTTTCGGGACGAAAATTCTTTTAACGTGGGGATGATGTGACACCCGGCAAATTCTGGTTAACAACATGGTCTAGATTAAAGTCTACCTTAGCGAGTCACGCGTATATTATACTTAACGAGGGTTATCTAGATAGGACATACGTGCATTGTCTCGGGTTTGAGACAACTTACAAAACGTTTTCTAGTCCGGTTTGGGACTACTTTCACATCTCGGGTTATGAGATGCTTTGACTCCTTGTGTGGGTCGGGTTTTGACTCCTTGTGTGAGTTAACGTGTGATTGCATGATTAGTGAACCTCGGACGTTGGTGAATAATAAACTTAGGTGTCTCGGTGATATCTGACAACTTATGTGAAAACCATACGTGATTATGTGAACCTAAACCGGACACGTTAATAAAAATTATTAAAAGTGGAGCGTGAGGTTGATTAGGGTCTTAACGCATGGGGTTACACTTGTTACGGTTCGAAACAACGAAAACGTCGAAGGATAACGCGTCGGGAGGCGAAACGAGGCAAAAGCGTGCCACCCGGACCTGTGAGCGGCCGCTCACAGGCTCCGAGCGGCCGCTCGAAGGGCACTGACGGGTTTAAACCGCCTCAAACTCGTATTTAAACATCCTTAACTCCCATGCAGCCCTCATACTCAACCCTAATCGCCCCCTTACTGCCCCACACGAATATTTCACTCCAAAAACACCTGCTAAGGCTTAAGATCATCAATTGGGAGGCTCCAAGGCGCGCAATTGATTGATTTGAAGAGCTAAGGGTATAACTCATGATTTCTTACGCTTTTTACTTTATGTTTTATTGTAAAAATCCTATAACAAGTTTGTCCAGGTCTGATTGGATTTAATAAACATTAAAACATGAGTCTTTTTGAAGATTAAACGGATTAAACCTATTAATAAACGCGTAGTAACATCATAGGATGCTTGTTGCGCAAGTTATTGGTGTTTTGATCTTAAAAGCTTTGATCTTGACATGTTTGATAATAGGATCTGATGGGAATAGGTATTAGGAAAGTTGTATGATGATTATTAGGTATTATTGATTGATAATATGCAACTAGGGTTTGATATAATTGATGATATTGTACGATCAGAATCTGGACAGATTCTGAAAGTCGACTTGTAGGGTCTGTTTCGTGGCTTGAAAACAATTGATTTGATCGATTCTTTGCATGATTGTAACGTACAAGGTCTTAGCTTTTCATAATGGGCAAAACCATCGAATTTGGACGTCGTTTGAGTCGTTTTTGGAATTTTAATTGATTAGGGGTCATATCAGATTTTCGGATTTGTAAATTGGGTTAACTTTAAATGGTCATAACTTGAGATTTACAAGGAATTAGATTATGAAATTTTTACAGTAGGTCAATACTGGAAAAATAGAGCTTTTCCAAGTGGATTCATCTCGTTTGGATGAATACACAATTGTTAAGAATTTTCCTACTAAACTGACCTGTTGAGGAGATTTTCTGGACCTAGCTGTGTTGTACGAATTTTCATAATTTTTGTGTTTGGAATTGAGACAAAACAAAAATAGGTATTGTCGAGTGAATCCCAAAGTAAATTCAGTAAAAATTTGGGAGGTTAACTCACTGGTTTGCTATTTTAAATAAATTAGTTTTGATGGCGCACAATCTGTCCTGAAAACACAGATTGTGTATTATGTGCTTCTGTGATTAATTGAGGTCTTAGGTGGTATGGAATTGACATGAAACTGAAGTACACTTGTCTGAGACACACACGGAATGTAGAAACTAATTGTAACCAACGTATTCACCAACGGGTCCGTAGGGTTTACTATTGCATGTAGAATCACTAGGCGTCGCATACACACTTTTGAACATTTAAAACGCCTTGGACAAACGAGTTATATGGGTAATGATATTACGCCTATACTCACTAAGCGACACTGTTATTAGGGTGTCGGTAGCATATATTGCTTGCTGTTCGGATTCTTTGCTTGCACGTTAAGGTGAGTTTACGGCCCCTCTTTTAAACTGGTTTTATACTTTCGGGGGAGAAAACATGTGTTAAAACGATTATTTGGTAACTACTGTCATACTATGGGTTTCTATTGTGTACTACACGATCTTTGGAAGTCCCGGGGGGAACCATGAATGTGCGGGTTTGCACAACGGGGAAATGTGAATAGCGCTATTGGGAGTGACCAACCCCGCTCGTCGACTTGGAGGGTCGGCGGGTGCATATTGTCTCAAACAGGAACAACGGGAACAACAGGAACTACATCGGGCATACTTTTGGTATTCGCGTTAGTAATGGTTTTCCAATCGTGGTAGTAACAAAACATACGCCTAGCTAGCGTACACTGGTTTTCGATTTGTTATAGTATGGACAGGTTGACTTGGTACTTGGATACAAAACCTGTAAACTCACCAGCATTTTTGTGCTGACGTAAACTTTTACATGTTTTCTCAGGTCGCTAAGGTAGCACAATGGAACTAGGGCGCACGTGTCTGCACGGCGTCTAGTTAGAGTTGCATGGTTTTACAAACGTTGAACATTGGTTTACTATTGAATATTGTTTTGAATAAGCTTCCGCTGTAAACGGGAATTTTAAACATTGTTTTGAAATTGCATTATGTTCATTTTAGACTTGTTTATTGTGATCGTTGGTTTGGATCCTGGTTTGTCATGCGCCTCGCGGTAAAACTCCGCAAGTGGATTTTGAGGGTGTGACACCAGGATTCATCCATCATTTCTCATTATGTCCCTTGTGGGAATCGAACCCGGGATCCCCAAGAAAGATTTCCGATCCATTCACCAACCGAGCTACCCGTGAAGGACAAAATACATGATGGAAGTTGAGAAGGATTATCTTTGGAGGTAAGCAAAACAAAATTTTGATGCATTTTATAATTTCTTCTTTCTCAAATATTTGGTTTAACTTACTTACTATAATTTATCACAATCAAAGATTTCTAATCTTGATTTATAAGCCTTGACAAGTCCATCTAGATATCTCTTGCTAAGACAATTCATTAAGGAATACGAAAAATGACATGTCTAACCTGCATCAATATTACAAAGCATGTAGAAATAGCATTTGGAGTTCTTCAATCGCGATTTGTTGACAGTTAAAGAACCGGCATGTTCTTGGAAATTATCAGTATGGTGCCCGCGCGTTGCGACAGGAAACAACATTTAGTTAACATGTGCATTGTGTGTTGTAGTTTAAAAAATTATACTGTAAAACTTACATTTTAGAGGTCAATAAGAAATGTAGTATAATATAGTATAGATGATTTCAATTCATTTTCGTTTGATTTCGTTTCAGTTATTACTTAACCATAACATATCATTTTTAAATTAAAAAAACTATAGCAATACTATACTCAAATTAAAGAGAAAAAAATTTCGTTTATATGGGTAATAATATTAGGAAAATATTAACATATAAAAAAATTATAGACGTTTAAAAATCGTGGGATTAGTTGGTTAAAATAAGGGTGAAAAGTGTAATTATTATTTAAATACAAAAAGTTGAGTAAAGTTGGAAGGAAAAATGTAGTTAATGTGTGTTGTACTTTAAGAAGTTATGCTTGTAAAACTTAAATTTTAAGAGGTCATGAAATAAATACAACCCGACCCAACCGATATTTAGTTTTTGCAGAAGAAAAAAACAAATAAAAACCTACAACCACCAAAACACATGCAACAAGATAAAAATTAAAACAGGCTTAAATCTCATCAAAATACAACATAAACATAGCTTGTTACATAGTAGTAGTACATAATACACATCTCATCTCTACAATTACCTAACTTAACTGCATCAACCCCCTCCTCAAAGCATCAAATATCAACAATCTCTTAACACAAGACTCCTAAATCTGACAGATTATAGATACATAGTTAAGATAAAATATTACAACACACAGCCGCCACGGGTTACTTCATCTTTACCTCGGTTGCTGCTAGCGCCTTTCACCTTCACTTACCCTCAACATGACTACCGTTCTCCACCACGCCTCCTTCAGCTTCCACTTTTCCCCCGGCCGCACCACCAAAATTACCGTTTTGCCCCTCTTCACCGCCATCTTCCTCAGCAGCATGTGTTTTTCCGTGGTTTTCTTCACCATCGTCTGACAAGGGTACTTTTGGGATTTCACATACTTCATTAACTGGTGTTTGCTCAGCATTAGCTACCTTTTCTTCGTTCACCTCGGACAAGGGTAGTTTCGGGATTTCACACGCTTCATTAACCTCTTGTTCAGGCTTATTACCTTCTCCATCATCCAACTTAATGTCATCCTTCTCAGTCTTCTCTTGTTCCTTTCCATCGGTTTCTTCAGGGGCATTTCCGTCATTTTCTTGTTTTCCATCATCTTTCTCAACCTTGTCAGCTTCTTTCATTTCGGCATCTATGTCGTCTTCTTTCTCCTTTTTACCCTTCTTTGAACTTGACGACTTTCTGGCCCGTTTCTTAACGGGCTCTGGCTCTGGAGGTGGCGGCGTTGACTTCACCTTCTCAATGATTCTTGTTGATCGCCTCGGTGTTTCGCCAGTTCCCCAATCAAATTCTGAGACCTTGGGCCCACCCGGATGGGCTTTCAGGTACTGCTCTAGCTGCTTTCGGTTGGTGATTTCTTCGCCCGTTGGTGCAGTGAACACAATCTCATTCTTCTTTGGGGTCCCTCCTTCCTTCGGCAGAAACTACACGAAAATAATTTAACAAACGCTAAATTACTACAATTACAATCCGATTTTCTGAACGTATGATTTCGAATAGATTATGCACTTTTAAGTAAATCCTAGGTGACTTACTGACTTTCAACCCTGTTTGTCCTGTTTTTTATTTAATTTACGCTGATTTTGTATGTTTGACCCGTTTAACTATATTTTGGTTCTAAATTTATTATTTCATAATCGCATCAAAGCATGTTCTGTTCATTCTACATCGAAAGCAAAACCATTGATATCCATCAAGTAAAAAATAACATTAAACAAACTGAAAAGTTTCGGTTTTTATAGATCAACCTGGTATACATATACAAGACAAAAAAAAAAAAAAAAAAAAAAAAAAAAAAAAAAAAAAAAAAACTAAAATTCTTTCAACTCAACAAACCAAGCCCAAAAGCACTAGCAATCCAGCAAGATTAAACTATGCCCAAAAGCCAATTCAAAACGCCAGACGACAATGTATGAACTATGAATATGAAGATGACGGAAGAATAATGTATAACTCAAATCTTGATACATTTAGATATACAGGAATCTTGATACATATACATATACAGGATACATAGATAATAATAAAAAGCAAACTTATATGAAAAATCTCTGGAAATCAAAGGAGCAAGTTAAAAAAAACACTAGCTTCAACAACGCGCCAGAATCACAACAAATTAGCCCGAAAAACTCAGATTTCAGCAAAACTAAACAACAACCAGAACCTGATTAAGAAACAATATCATTGGAATATTAAAGTAACTCGGAGATATAACAGAAGCATACATGATACATGGACATACAACATAGCAAAACCAAAACAAACCCAAATTTACTATTTCATAATCGTATCAAAGTATGTTCCTTTCATTCTACGTTAAAAGCAAGACAATTTAAGATGATGGCTGAAGAATTACGTATAACTCAAACCATGATACATATAAATATCCAGGATACAGAGATAACACTAACAGGTAACTTATAAAACAAATATCATCAAATCAAAAGAACAAGTTAGCCCGAAAAACTCAAGATTCCAGCAAAACTTAACCACACCAAGAACCTGATTAAGAAACATTGTAATTGGAATATTAAAATAACTCAGCGAGATAACAGTAGCATGCCATACATGATGGCAAAAACAAACAAAAACACCCCAAATTTATTTCTCAAAGAAGCCAAAAACACAGCAAAACTAAACCAAATTATCACCAAAAAATTGAACCACACCAAGAACCGAACTAATTTACATACTGCGGAGATAAAAGTACAAGTATACGGGAGCTCAGTAAAATCAAAAATTAGTTTAGACATACATATGCAAGATAGCAAAAAATATAATAAAGCAACCAAATTTCTTCAAAAGAGCATTCAAAGAACCATAATTTTCACAACCCACTTAAAATCCAACAAATTTATCCCCAAAAAATTGTACTGTAGAAAAATTAACCTACTCCCAAAACCCAATTCACCAAAAAAAAAAAAAAAAAAAAAAAAAAAAAAAAAAAAAAAAAAAAAACTATCCCCAAAAATTTAAACTTTACCCAAAAGCTTGGATCTTTAACAAAATTAAAACATTCCCAGAACCAAATTCACAAAATTAAGCATCAATTTAAGCAATAAGATTAAATGAGCTAAAAAAATAAAATAAAATAAACTGGTATGCCTATACATACATATACAGGAAGAACACAATAATTTATAAAAAAAAAAAACCCAATTTCTTGAAAAGCACACTCAAAAACCCTAATTTTCACAACCCACAAAAATCAAACCAAATTATCCCTAAATCTTGGAACTTTAACAAAATTAAACTACACCCAGAACCCAATTCACAAAATTAAGCAAAAACACAGTAATAATTCATCATTTTCAAACAACTTGCATAACTAAAAATAAACAGTAAAAAAAAGGGTTTATATATATAAAGAAAGATAACCATTTTCTTCCAGCCAGCAGGTGCAGGAAGCTCCAACGAAACAACTTCATCATTTGGTCCTGAGCTTGTCATTTTTTTAAACAAAACCCTAGAAATTTATATAAAAATATAGTAAGAAGAAGCAGCAAGTTTGTTAATGAAATGGGTGTTTGCAGATATTATTATTATAATAAAGTATGTTAAATAATAATTTATGCAAAAAATTTTTTTTGACAAGAATTGATTCTACCTTAATTTTCGGGGTATGAAATACGCAAACTAAGACACTAGTTACTGAGAAACGGTAACGCTGTGTTCCCGAGTTTAGTATCAGAAGGAAAGGCCCTTGTGTGTTTGTGTAACGCTGTGTTCCCGAGTTTAGTATCGGAAGGAAAGGCCCTTGTGTGTTTGTGGTAAAGTGGCATGGGAAGTTAGGTTATGTTTGGAACGAGAAGGTCTACGTTCGTGGGCTTTGGCTACCCAGCGATGTCTATGTTCGTGGTCGTATAGGGCGTCTTTGGCCATGGGTTACATCGAGTAGTAGGACATTATGCTTAGTTAGTTCTTAAAAAAAAATTAGAACGGAAGGAATGGAAATGAAGTGGAAATAAAGAAAACAATTTTGTATTCCATAGTTTCAATAAAGGAAGAAAGTAGAAAAAAAAAGTGGGAGGAAAATTTTCTTTAATAACTTAGAGGGTGTTTAGGATTGAGTTTCAAAACAACTTATTGACTTATTGGCTTTTTCAATAAGCCAATAAGTCAATAAGTTGTTTGTGTAACCCAAAATCACTTTCTGTTTTGACTTTTGTCTTTTAATGGTGGAAAAGTTGTTTTTGAGAAGTTAGAAATCATGGCTTTTGGAAAGAAAAAAAAATTACAAATCTACCATCCATACAACCAATATTCACAATAAGTTAGCAAAACACTTAAAAAACACTCTATTGACTTTTTTACATTTCCTATCCCAAAAGCTAACTCAAACACTTTTTTTTAAACTCCTTTTAAAAAAGTCATAAGCCAATAAACACTTCTGACCATAAGGTTTATCATTTACCATTTTACTTTCTCACTTAACCTATAATAAAATCCAATAAGGGTATAATTATAAATATACATTTATTTTCTCTTCATTTCAACTCGGGAACACATGAAATCTATTTGTAAGATGTAACACCCTC
The DNA here is from genome assembly GCA_028751855.1 of Ambrosia trifida. Taxonomy (NCBI): domain Eukaryota; kingdom Viridiplantae; phylum Streptophyta; class Magnoliopsida; order Asterales; family Asteraceae; genus Ambrosia; species Ambrosia trifida. Next base: position 29,816,440 of record CM054124.1, on the reverse strand, counting down.
GTGGTGTTTTAAAGAGTAAGCCTTAGTGGCGAAGATGATTGTCGTTGTCCTTGCGACACGATGAGTTAAAGAGGCTAAAGATGATTGTCACGTTTACGTGATGAGTTTTGAGATTGTGACAGGTCGTCGATGAAAGAGGATATCGACGTGTCCTAGAGAGGGTCACTTCTTTGTGATTTGACCAATTGTGTGGTAGGTTCCCACGTTATGTGTTTTATTTGCATTCATATAGATAAAATGGTGGGTATGTGTTGTGTTTTGTTCTGTTAAAAGATGATAATATAGCGTTTCATGTGATGAATTGTACTTGGGGGTGCCCGGTACAATTAAGAGGAGTACAGGCGAACTAGTCATGTGTAGCGGCATTATGTTGCAGAGGGAATAGTGGAACGCGTAAAAGAAGTCGCAGAGTCATAGTTGTGGGTCGTGATGGGTGATAATTTAGTTATGGTTATGAATTGTTTTGGGTCGGGAGTTGATGATAAAATATCTATATAATTAATGATGGTTTTTAAGGAAATGAAGTTGTGTTTTAAATTAAAGTATTTTATGGCGTATTTGAAATACATAAACTTAAATTATTAGAACTCACTCAGCGTAGCTGACTTTTGCATGTATGTTAGATTGTTTTGCAGGTTTGTTTGAGTTGGTGAAGCATCTTGGCTAGTTGATGGTGTTACTACGGATAGCATGGATGACATTCATAGTGTATTAGTGTTAGAAATTTATTAACAAACTAATTTTTTTTTTAAAACAATTAGTACTGTTTTAATTCTTTTTCCGCCGCATGATTTTAATAAAATTTTTGATTATTAAACGGTACATTGTAATGAGACCCAACAATAGGGTACCCGGGTTCGGGGCCTTACAGGAAACAACACTAAATAAGTGTGGGTACTAACCGGCCAATACGAGCAACCATAAAATTGTTGACCGTTTCGAACACTCTTTCTTTCAACAACTCGAACTACTGCAATAATTTCATGGTGGTAATAGATGTTCCTATCCAAATCGACTTTAAACAACTTAGGGCTTTTTGTTCCAATTGAGGAAGAAGTAGAAGAAGAGCTCATGATTGATGTTCGATCATGTTTAAGTGGTTGATCTTCACTTGAATTGATGTTCAATCGAGCCTAAGTGCTTTAATCGTTCTAGGGTTTTCAATTAGGAATCTAGGGTTTACATTGGGGACGAGGTGTGGGTTAATATGAGGGAAAGCTTTTGTTTATTAACACATAATGCCAACTCAGACTGCCACGTAATAAAAAAAAAAAAGACACGTAGGATGACGTCGTTAACAACTGGTTAGTTTGGGAGTGATATAAGTAAATAAGTTAAAAGTTTAGAGTGCTAATGACTAAAGTGAAAATTGAGAGTATTATCAGCCAATAGGCTATAATTAGGAGTATTAAAATCCACTTTCTCTAATTAATAAAAAAAGATGCAGTTTACTGTTTGTAAATAAACTAGATTACGCCCCCCGCGCGTTGCGGCGGGGACACTTTATACGTACGTACACACATTTACCTCACTTGCGTCGTCTTCGGACAAAAGCATGATGATTACTATTATCAAACATAACCATATAAACGCACTCCAAAAATATACTGATGATGCCTCCTTATTATGACATCTTGATCTTAATATAAGTGATTTTAAAACATGACTCTCAAAAAAATACAATGATAAATATTTTGTTTGACCTAGAAATTCAAGTAAAAGTAAAACCTCATGTGGATCACAAACATGAGCATGGGTTTTCAATCCAAATAATTGATAAGCTACATATGCCAGCAAAATGACAGTGTTGATGTTAGATCAGCTCCTGTCCAAATAATAGATAAGCTACATATGCCAGAAAAACAACAAAAAGTAAAGTAAGTTGCTTGATAATCATTAACAATGGAAAGGGGGTCAAATGACTAACCATTGCACTGTCTTCAAAATCACCTTCCAAGATGCTTAATGAACAAATATACCTGAAAAGAAAGATAATGAAGTAGATATACCGAAGCTCAAAAGGCTATCAATCGAAAATCATAAAAACTACTGAAATTAAGGCAAGCAGATTCAATTACATACATCTCACTAAACACCCTTTAAGAGGGTCATAGCTCATAATTGATTAATAAGCCAGTTTTTTGCTCTCTTAAGAACAAACATGAAACACCTTAGTTTAATTATTGCTATCATCATTGTGACCATTGTTGTTTATGTTGTTATGGTTACTGCTGTGATGATTATGATGATGATTACTATTATTGTTCTCTGCGTTCCTTCTACTTTGCTTCATCTGCGACAACTCCAACTATGTCTTCATAAAAAACTGCATCCTTTACAACTCAAGTTCCTTCGCAAACTTCATACTTTGCTTCTGCATCTCCACCATTTGCTGCAGCTTTGAGCTCTCCGCCTGCTCATACGCTTCTCCGAATTTCATAATCGCTTTCGTCAATTCCCTTACCGAATCTCCCCAATTCTTCTCTCTCGACTCCCTCCCCTTGTTCTTCTACTGCTCCTGTTGATGCTCTGTTGCCTACCAGTAGACCTTGCATTGAATGGCATTGGAACTTAATCCATTTATGCTCATACGAATCCGATTCTAGCGAGTCAGGTGACAATTCCCCTTCAGATTCTGATGAATAAGTTGGCGGCGTACACATACGCTTTCGCTGCTGCTCAAGTTTCTGCTGCTCCTGCTGCTGCAAGCGAAGCTGTTGTTGTTTCCGTCATTGCTGCTGCAGCTGAAGCTGTTGTTGCTGTTGTAGCAGTAGCTGCTGATGCTGTTGTCGTTCTTGTTGTTGTTTAAGCCGCAAACTATGAACAGGAGCTGATCTAACACCAACAGGTATCCCAACAGGAACCGCTCGCAAAGGCGGAGTAACAGTCGACAAACTACTCTTCGCATATTAATAAAAAATCAGGATCTTGGTAATAAACTTGGCGATGAAGAGCCGTTATAGTAATCGCTAAATCGCCACCATAAAATGATTTTACCGGCCGGAAGATTATCAGAAGAAGGGCTGCTCAGATCTGTGTATATTCTTGAAATATAAAGAAGAAGATGAAGGTAAGGTGAGAAGCATGGTTTGGGAATGGCAGGGATGGCAAAACGTTTAAAAAATTGAAGTAAAATAACATACAACCCTTATAGCATAAGTGACAACTCACCAAAACATGTACATAAGCTCAGTCTACTCTCATGTTATAGAGAGTTGGCCATTTGAGTCTCTTAAGTGTGTGTTTTCTAAGATGTAATTGAAATAATATGCGTGAGTTAATGAAAGGAAGTTTGTGATAGTATATTGTTTGTGTTTTATCCTTTCTATCTTCCTAAATTATCAAAGTCCAAATCATTATTTGCGCCATTGATTCGGATTAAAACCCGCTTTAATCTATAAAGGTAATAGATAAACTTACCTTCTTCGTGGCCAGATTTGCTTACCAATGTAAGACCCATTTGTGGTCATTATTGGACCAAATAATTCGCCGACAATCGTCATCGCCTACATCAAGAAGAGTGCAACCATAATATAAGCTGAGATGTTTGAGTTTTACCTCGATTACTGATAACCGCCGTAACCAGGCGTAGTTGTACAGTTGCTTTGTAGCTAAAAATCAAGCAAAATCACTCATAAAAAACATTAAATCAACCTTTATAAATCATTAAAATTAGCTAAAATCTGAATTTAGGTACTGTACTCCAGTAACTCCGCATCTGCTCGAGGTCAAATGGCAGCTTCTGAACATCAAAAACTAATATAATTATTAAAAACTTTAATCAAAACAACCTACAGAAAATTTGTCAACATGCTATTTTCAGACTTGCTGCACGTTTGTGACATCCGTCACTTTTATTTTTATATAATAATAATAATAATAATAATAATAATAATAATATTATTATTATTAATAATAATAATATAAATAAAAATTCAGATTTTATTATATACATTTTTTTTACCATCTCCAAACCATAACCAAACCATAACCAACCATCCCTTTACCCATTAACTTAACCCAACACATAACCTAACCCATTAATCTTTCTTTCTTTCCCACTCTTGGACCCAATCCAGATCTGGCCCAACAACAGACCAAGCCCAAATCCCCTCCCCTTGTATCTGTTTAAAAAAAAAAAAACGTTTTGGCCTTGCTGTGGCTCGAACTCGGGAACACGACCGGGTCACAACACACGTAGCACACCACCACTACACCACACCCTTGTTTTGTTATTTCAATCAAACCTTAATTGTTTTAACCCCTCTCTAACGCTGATAACTACTCCTTTCCTTCTTCCTCTGTCGCGCGCTGCACCAACAATCACACAAGGAGCCATAAATTTGATCTATAATCACGCCAATAATCAAATTGATTCCGGATTTTACGCACACTTCTTTCTAAAACAACTTCACGTGTGATTTAACGCGTTGAATTGACTAAATGCGATTCAAACACCATTAAGAAGCTTTCCAAATAAATTCGTTTGAAATCTGTATAAATACTCGACTTTAAACCAATTGAACTCGCCCACAACCTCGGAGAAGAACGATAAACAGACCCTCACTCTCAAATCCTCGCAAATCTTCGTGATAATCAAGCATTGTTCGTTGTTGACTTTTCGTTTGACTTAATTAATCGAGCCTTATACGATCTGTAAGTTGATTATAATTATGGGGTTTTGTTTGTCTTGAATCAGGGATCAAAAGCCCTATAATCAATTCGACCATCGCGGTTGAATCGATTCAGTTATGAAACTAGGGTTTATAGGTTAGAATTGGGGAAGATGACTCTGATGTAAATCGTTTGAACTTAATTCAAATCAGAATCTATCACAAAATGGTTCACAGATCAGTTGGTTGGGCCCTTCTCACAAAAACTCTGAACCGGCCAAGGGCCAAGGTTCGAGTCCCATCATAAGCATTTTTTTTGTGTTATTCTTTATACTTATATTTTCTTAATTCTTTTAAAAATCGTTTTAAAATACTAAAACTATTTTATAAATTCTACAAAATTTATTTTATGATATTCCAATGATAAACTTTGCTGTCCAATTTTTATTTTTTCAAAAATCATTTATTTAATATATATAATAAATATTACAAGTTTATTCAATTAAAATTTTAAAATTCTATAAAAATATCAAAACGATTTTATAAAATCCCACCAAAATTATCCTAAACTTGTATAACAATATACATTCCAGAAATAATTTTTATTTCTGAAAAACCGTGTGTTTAATATTTTAAATCAATTTTTGTTAGTTTTAATCATAAATAATTCATAATAAATTCATTTTACAATATTTTTGTACCAAAAGTTTACATAAATTATTTCTATTCATTTGGAACAGAAATACAATTTTTAATTCAAGAATTCTTTAATTTTAATATTTTTAGATATTAAAATCATATTTTGACAATTTGAAATAAATAGATTAAATATTCTATTTTCGAGAAAATAATTTTATAAAAATTTTTTTCACACTTAAAACTTAATGTTGTGACCATATTTGATTTAAAGTTTACTCAAAGACTTTTTGTTTATTTATTTACCAAATTTCTCTTATTTATTAAACGTTTAATTTATTAACCAAATAAATACTTATCCACAATTCAAAACCCTAGAAAATACTTATAGACCAAATAGACTTAGACTTATTTGTTACATTATACATAGGGTAATACTTGGCAACGTTGGATTACACTTATTCAATTCCACAAGACTTATCAGCTTGCTAAGGTGAGTATTACTTATCCCTTTTTTCCGCTTTTACAACTTTTGGGGTGATTCATGCACAAGTATACAAAACTTTCGTATTCATTTACACATACATTTTTATTCATTTACAATTCATATACGTGTCTTGTTTATCTTTGTGCTTATGCTTGAACATGAACGTGCTTACATACAAAATCATACATTTAGACATAACTTATGTTATGGTGCTCTTTACATTCAGATGTAACTTATGTTACGGTGCTCATTTAGACATAACTTTGTGTTATGGTGCTCTTTTAGACTCACACGTGTTGAGGTGCTCATTATCAATTACATTGTACAACTCTACATGTGATCTTTGTCTTCTTGTTTGGTTACTTGCGTGTTTACATAATGCCTTGGTGATGCTAGACACATGAATTGTACTACTTTTCAAAACTTATACTATACGTACAAAACTAAGTAGTACTCACCAACATCATATGTTGACAAAATTATTTTCGTGCATGTTTCAGGATAAGCTGCTTGACGCTTCACATAGGACTTTGGACTTAGATTAGATCAATCAATTATCTTTATCTTTGTTGTCTTGTATTTAATTTCACATGTTGTAAAACAATATTCAATAATCATATATTTACATTTTAGTACCATGAGCTTTTGAACAATCGTCACTACGTGGCACCTCGATGATTCCGCCATCGGTTGGGGTGTTACAACGTTATAAGAAAATACACAAAACATTAGTAAAACAAACATAGTAATTAAATAAACATCTGTACTAAAGACTTAGTTTATTTTAATAATCTTTTAGTTGTCATATATTTAAAACAGATGGTAGCCAAACATAGAAAACGAAGTCTTTTAACATATGGTTTAATTACATAAAATCGATTATTTATATCCAAATAAAAAAAAAAAAACAAACCCACATAGCATAGTAAACTCAGATCCCCTCTTCTCACTAAAACAATCAAAACCCAGATAATAAACAATCAAATTAAGCATAAATCTAAAGACATAGATGTGAGACAATGCACATACATAATTCTATATCATCATCATCCCGATCTAATCTCTATCTCTCTTCTCTCTCACACACACAGAAATGGATATTTTTGCAATTAACACTACATTTAATGATTCATGTGACTTTACTCAAAAATCAATCAAATTAATCAATCAAATGAAAATAGAATTAGAGAAATTAACCGATAATGCGTGCAGGTTAATCGATCGCCATCTATAACGAATTTGAGGAGAGCATCTATAGTTTTCATCACCGAAGCGATGGCCGGAACCCTCCACACGCCAGAACAGAGGTGATGTGGGTGTAGGGTTTTTGTCGTGCCGGCAGTCGGCTACCGTCTGCTCAATTTGCTTTGCTGGAAGACTCGGTGAGTCGACTTCACCGTCGATGGCGGCTAGTCTTGTAGATGGTGGTAGTTTTGTGGTGGTTGTGTTTGGTGTATGTAGAGAGAGAGTCAGAGAGAGTCAGAGAGAGAGAATGAAAAGAAGAAAGAAAGGATGATGAGGATGAGGTGAGGACACGTAGAACACCATTCATGATGTGTATTGTACAACCCATTATGCACAAAGTATAACAGGACAAAGCATAGAACATCATTCATGCACACCTTACAACCCACCATTGCACAAAAGCTTTGTTTTTAGAAGATTATAAATGAAGCATAATCAAACCAAACACAACCATATACCACTCACTTTATTAAACTAGTGCTACGTCCTAGCTTCTCAATAAAGTTCCAATAAAAAAACACTTCATTAATCTGAAATCATAATTTTTTTTTCTACCAAGCTAGATATCATTTAACTTGTCATAACTTTTACAAATAAAACAAGAAAACACTCAAGTATTTTTTTTTTTTAACATGAATACTTAATTTGTTGATAACAATGATTATAAGGATATATTCCCATGCTGATTAGGAGTCATTTAAATAAGATTGAGAGGCAAGCCATCTGTCCAAAATAACCCAAACTTCCTCAGGTTTGTATAAAGCAATTGAATGACCTGCAGCCTACATATACATTAACAGTTGTATTCGTTAATTAACAGTCGTATACGTTAACAAAGTAGAATTAGAATACGAAGGAAGTTTACGATTCAAGAGTTTTTTGTTCACAAAATGATATGAAATTCAAATTCTTACCTTAACAGTTGCATACGTTAATGAGTATCCATTCTTTGCATATTTCATCTGATACCTACAAAAGAAGAGATATTAACTTTCACCGTCTAATTTGTAGTCAATCATTTCATTTCATGAACTATGAAGAAACTAACAATAGACTTTTAAACCCGAAAAAAAAAAAAACTAGAAAATATATATAAAGCCGCGATCGTTGTAGTTTGGCGCCACATGCCACGTGGGCTGGTAAAGGCACCAAACGCCGCACTGGGAACACTAAACCCAGGCGCCATTGCTGCATGCGTTAAGCCCTTAATGGACATGAGAGGGAGAAATAGGTGGCGCCATTTACAAAGGACCAATCACATAATTTTTTCTTTTTTTAATTATTAGTTGTATCAAAACGTGATAGTTAAAGGATTGGCTAGTTAAAACTAATTATCTGTGTGATACTGATGTGGCGAGACGTTATGTTAAACAAACCACAACGCATAATTTAACAATGAAACTAGAATTAGAATATTATTGAAATTGGAAATGAAAAATTACTACTAATATATTAAAAGTAGAAACTTGTGCTAACCCGGCAACTTGATTATTAACAAACCATGGGTTCCATGGGCTTTCAATTGGAAGATTGAGAGATGTTATCCATTGTTCTGCCCCGACGTATGGGAAAGTGAAATCATGATCTCCGCTGTAAAGAAACCGATCGATACACAACCCTTATTTATAAATATGAGGATTTTTCAGTGAACCACTATGTAAAATTTATTTGTAAAATGATGATTATTGTTTTAGTGATCATCGAAATGAATCAATGATACCATCATATTTAAAGGTATTCATGATACCTAAGGATCAAAACTTGACAGTTTCTTGAAAGAAGCATCTTATGGTATACGATGCTACTCCAGATGTCATATGAGTAACACTCGTTGTCCTCTTTCTTGAAATTATAATGAATTGTCTCATTATTCATCTCAAAATATGCGATTGTTCCCTGTAGAAAAAAAAAACAGAACATAAAAATAAACTCAGCCCCGGATGGGCAAGGTTATGTTTTTATTAGATTAGGCTTTGCTTGTTGTCCGCGTGCCCCGCTATCTTGATGTAATTTTCTCAGTCATGAAATAAAGTACATTATTGACTTAAAAAAATCATAAACAACTTACCTCACGAACATGTAGAGCTTCTTGAACTTCTTTATCATTTCCAAAATATTTTAAATATATTGCATTAGTTTCCTAAAAAAACAAATTAATTAGTTTTTTTTTTTTTGTCATAATTTTTTTTAAAACCAATAATATATTCTTGAACTTCTTTTTCTCTATATTATTTCCAGTGAAGTATTGCATTCATAAAACTATTTCAGTGAAATGACGTGGCAGTGCAGGATTGTTAGCAAATAAGTGTTGCACTATGATTTTAAGAAAAATTACCTCACAGTGTGGATCAATATCACCATCGTAACAATACGGGTCTAGTATATTTAGTGCATTAATTTTACTGGTACACTGGAATTAGAAACTCGTATTAGATCTACGCGACACATATTCATAAATAATTTTATCAAAGTCGTGATATGTGCATACCTCATCTGCCCGTCGAACAATATTTGAACATTCAGTGTTTTCGGGATCATTGTATGCATAGTTACCATGGCAAGCTCTTTTTCCAGACTGAAATACAATACAAAATTAAAAAGACGTCAAAACATATTTCATTCAGAGTTTGAAATGAAAGTGTGTATGATATATTAAGAAAAATACAATTAAATCTATATTTTAAGTATATTCATATGGTACCAATTGTTTAGACAAGTTTTATTTTTCTAATAATAAAACTATGGTCGTAAAAATCCTGGCTAGGGGCCGATTACTCAACGAGTAATCCCGAGTACTCCTTGCATAGGCCAAGTACTTGACAAGTCATCTCTGAGTACTCTCCGACTATGGCTCAGTACTCACAACTCCCCAATCAACTGAGTTTTCAGTGCCTAGTGACTTTTACAATCATAAAAGTATGTTATCCTTTTCATCATAAAAAATAAATCTTGAGTTGAACATATTTTAGAAAGCATAGTTGTTTTTTCCTTTTTTCATATTTCGTATGTCTACTGATATTGATGATAGAAACGGATGCGTGGAATTCTTTCGCATATTTATTACTTTATAAGTATAAAGGTAAATACTTATGTTATATACATATTGAAAGTTACTCATAACCTTTTTCAATGTAAATTTTGTTACCTTATAGATATCATCTGATATAAGTGCAAGTCTGTGAGCAAACTCAAATCTTGAATTGAAATCACTGAATTTATCAGTGAGAGGGCTAACAATCATATACCCCTAGGAAACTATATGTCAGTTTGGTGTTTTTACCATCAAGTAAAATAATATCTTTAATTAAATAAACTTTGGGGGACGGGACGCTACCTGTTTTCTTCATGAGTACCCAACTACCAGCATGGCAACAGTGCCGCCACCAGTGCTAGTAGTGGATCCGTGGTGTGTTTCCGTGAAATACTTTACAGGTGTGTTCACTGATTTTGTCTCTCCCCCTTAAACAAGGAATTTGTCTTTTTCTCTATATTATTTCCAGTGGAGTATTGCATCCATAAAACTATTTCAGTGAAGTGACGTGGCAGTGCATGATTGGTAGAAATCAGTGAACTTGAAAAAAAAAAAAAACAAATGGAGCGCCCCCCCCCCCCCCCCCCCTCCCCCCCTATAAGATTTGTACCCTTAGATGCTTACTTTAATATTCAGTTGAGGTTGATCTTTGCGTTCATTGCCTACAAAGTTAGAGAAACATATAGTTACAGTAAATAGAGTTTCATAGTGTATGAAAGAACAGTTTTTGGAAGACAAGGTAATTAAGAAAAAAGATTATATATAGACTATTATATTATTAAAATTAAAAGATAATTAGATAATCATCGTTTTTTACTATTTGTATACTCGTACAAAGGAAAAGTTAAGAAACAAAATGTTAAATTGATATATAAACACATGATGGTTACATACTACCTCTAAAAAAGGAGAACATGATTAGATAGTATTCTTTTGTAATTGCTAAATACTTTCACTTTATAATATGAAGTTTTAAGGATGTCTATTCTTTTAAACTTGATGGATAACTATGAAAATCTATAAGTTGTAGGCAAACATTTAGAAAGTTAAAAAAATTCTTATGCCATTAGCCATTTTCTTTTAATCAACTCATTGCTTTCAAAAAAATCATTTCTAAATAAAGTAAGGGTAAACTCAGTGAAATAAAAGAAATGTAATATCATTAATTTAAGAAAAAACTATGTATAAGATTATATTAAAATTGCCATACCAAATTGATATATTCGTTGCCAATTACAATATGTTGAGTCAAATAACACATGTCATCCTGCGTCATAGTTCATTGTTAATTTAAAAAGTTCATGGCTATTTTTATAATTAACGGTTAGATGTTAGCAATCACTCCCTATTCTGCGTTCCTCAGAGCAGATTGCAATTGAGTCAAATGAAGGAACCATGCATCAAACAGGAAGCAAAGGAATCGTACGAAAAGACTAATGCAGAAACAGAGTTATTATGAAATTGCCTCCTGCACTATTCATCAACTTCCTAAATTAATTTACATTCTCTTACGCCAAATAAAACATGTCATCATGCGTCATAGTTCATTGTTAATTTAAAAAGTTCATGGCTATTTTTATAATTAACGGTTAGATGTTAGCAATCACTCTCCATTCTGCCTTCCTCGGAGCAGATTGCAATTGAGTCAAATGAAGGAACAATGCATCAAACAAGAAGAAAAGCAATCGTACAAAAAGACCGATGTAGAAACAAAGTTATTACGAAATTGCCTCCTGCACTATTCATCAACTATATAGGATAATATATAGGATAATTTGGCTAAAACAGAGGGCATGAATTGAATCTCATGGGGCAATAGAACCTTTCCTTGGCGCATCAATAATGGCCTCCCTCCTCCTATTTCCTCGACGTCATTGGGTGGGGTGGGGTGGGGGGGGGGGGGGGATTGAAGGCCCGCCAGCCCAATAACAATGGTTGCCGACTGTGTGGTGGTGCCGTTTAATATTATAACCGTTTTGAATTGGTAACTTTAAAAATCATGAAACCTATTTTTTAACACTATATAGATCATTCATTTCTCATTTTTAACACACAACTCTCCACTTCTTATCATTTTTTAAACATATATTTTACAAACTATATAAACTACAACTCTTCAGTACCAAAATGCCTCCACGCATTCGTAGCTGGACCAAAGACGAGAAGTTCACCTTGGCTGTTATGTTTCTACATGTTATGAAATCAGACGTTGTTACAATGCATAGATTTGGTACTGAATTTTGGAATTCGGTTAAGGATAAATTGGACGAGAAAATGGGTAATGCAACCGCACGTACAAGGGCTAAATATCGTCAAAGTGAGATAGCATATCGTTAGTGCTTGAAAAATTTCACCGAATGTACAATAAACGGATTGGCAATTTGGGAGATGACGAAAATGATGACAATGTTATTGAAAAATCTTGTACCGAATACTAAATTTTCATTATTTAAGACACGTAATACACCGATTTTTAACCTAGTTATTATTATAATATATAAAAACTAAGACTTAAGGCCTCCTTAAAAAGATGATAACATTATTACCTTTGTATACCTCTAAAGTAACAAGTGGTACAACTAAGCCCATATATGAAATTCCAGCTACATACAAAGGATTACTCATGAATCTTGGGTGCTCCTCAATCCACTGCAATAAAGTATTATTATAACCTTCTATTAATCAAACACAAATCAAGGCTTGTATTGTTATAGCTGTAAATTAACCGAACAAAAATCAAACTGCTATATATGATATATCAAGGACAATAAAACTTGTTATACCTTAATTAAAAAATTATAACTCTGTTGAGCTAAAATAGAATCACTACTCTTCCATGCTTCATATGTTGTAGCATACGAAAATCCCGTACCAGCCGGTTGATCAAAATATATTACATTTGCCGTCTACAAAATTTTTAGAAGTTTTATTGTTCCAAAATACTTAAAATAAACATATATGTACACTCACACTAATACATCATGCAACAAAAAGGAAACCTTAAAAACATCAAAAACAGATTAAAAATATGTACCTTTGCCCATGAATTGGGATTTAACTCTAACGAGACCTTCTCCCATGTTGAATTATCGCGATTTACACTTACCGGACCTTCAAAGGATAAAATAATGGCATTCATCGGCTAAAATCCGGACCATATTTTAGGAAAACCTTAGAGGGTGATTGAAGCAGTTAATGGTATCAATTTCGGTCATACATAGTCAATTTCAATCAGTTGGCCAAATTAAAGAGACCCATGGTTTTTTTTACATTAGTTTTTTTTTTTTTTTACTTTAAATAATACCTAATCAACCTTTTGCAAAAAAAAAAAAAAAAAAAAAGAACTCACAACCCATTTGTCGCAATCACCAATGACACTAGACCCTGAGGCCATTAGTCGTTTTGTATAGGTTTACATGAAGTACCTTGGGGGCTATAATATATAAATGACTTTGACCAGGATTAATATAGCATATACATATCAAGTGTTATTAAGGATCATAGACCAGTGGTTGATTCAGAATTATGAAGATAAATCTAATAAGAGAAAATTGAGTCGCAAGAATACATGATAAACTGTTAAAAAAGTCTTTTGAGTTTTGAGATCCTAGAATAAAAAACCTGACCGGCTAATGCGTAAATTAATTAATAATGCCTATTGGTGAGTTGGTCCCGTTTCAACATATCTAGATTAATTTTGAGCCACTCTTTATCTATCTCATTGTGAGGTCAATCCAATTTCGGTGTTTATCCTAAAACACTGGTAAAAACTTGTAGAAATTATCCTTTTTTGGTGTAGCATGTGTTTCCTCAAAGGTAAAGATGTAATAAACAAGCTTATATTTAAGCTCGAGCTAGATAAGTGAGGCTAGCCTCTGACTTGTTACTAAACAAGCTTATATTTAAGCTCGAGCTAGATAAGTGAGGCTAGCCTCCGACTTGTTACTAAACAAGCTTATATTTAAGCTCGAGCTAATTTATGCTCAACTTAACGATCCGATATCAAGTGGTTTTTTTTTTACCAATTTGAAAGAGGAAAGGATAAACCGCAGTAGTGCTCGGACCACCAGTGAGATAAAGAATGAGAGGGTCATGCAACGGATCTCTTTCAGACTCAACAAAGTAGTAGAACCATGGGCGGACCTAAAGCAAGCCCAAGGGGTGCGAGCGCCCACCCTGAAAAAAAAAAATTAGTGTTATATACGCGCGTTCATCCCGTCCGCACCCCATGAAATTTTTCAGCCGCACCCCTTGGACTTTTGAAACCGACCTCAAAAAAAATATATAATTATATGTTAAGAGTTAGCCCATTTTAATAGTTAGTAGCCCAATTTCAAAAATGAACCCAAGCCCAAATATAATAAGCCGACATGTGTTTTAATATTGATTAAAATGAAAAAACAAACAAAAAATAAACCTAAAGCAAGAAGAGCGCTAAACAAAGAAAAACAAAAAGAAAAAGTTGTCTGTCTCCCTCCCTGCTTCTGATCGGCGATCGCTAAACAAAGAAGAGGAACCTGTGACGTTGACCAGTCACAATTCACAAACAATTGAACAAATACAACAAAACTGCAAAAGGTAATTAGGTAAATGTGATTATGTGACTATTTTTCTTGAACGGCCAACAAATCAATCCCGGGCACTTTCAAAGTGCCCACTGGACAAAGGAGTACTCCGAGAGTAATCCGGATCCACCAGTAATTTCACAACAATTCCCGGGGGAAACCCGCCGCCCGAAGGCCCATTGCGGTAAAACTCGACCCACCAGCAGCATTTTAGTATTATTATTTTTGGTATACGAGTCGACCCAAACCGAACCGACCCGAGCCACCTGATGGATAAACGACCTATATAAGGTCTATGATTCCGCACCCCATGAAAAAAAATCCTGAGTCCGCCACTGAGTAGAACAACTGAACTTCATCATCTGATCCAACTCCAACATATCTTACAACAAGAAAACAAGAACTCGTTACAAGTTTTTCTTTTTATAAAAGAATTAATGGAAAACATAAAAGACCGAACATACCCGGTTTCGAGAGTGAAAGGGAGATCACCATTAAAACCAGGGATATTTTTGACAATGGAGGCAGCGTGTGACAAAGAAGATAACAGAAATATACAAAGAATAGTAATGTGGTTGGTTACCATAACTAGTCTCTTAGCTTTTCTGTGTTTGAGGGATGGGTTCAGTTGGGGTAGGTAGATTGGGCACCGAAAGTTGGATAATTTTGGCAGCTTTTCAATGTTATTTCATGGTGCTCCTAGATATTTTTGGATACATAAACCACATTTTGCGGGAGTTTAAACCATCCACTTTTTGCTGCACACTGAGGGATGGGCACTCAACTTATATATATGTTTCTTTTTTACTTTACTGATTTTTATTAATCTTGTACTATCATATCATTTTATTGAAACACAATTTTATAGACATGACTTCACAGATTTCTTTATTTATTTTTTCATTTAAATACATATATTTGAAAGTTTAAAAAACATTCATTTTAAAAAAATAAACCATTAAATGCAATTCAAAACTTAACCGTGGGGTGGCAGAACGATCATATTACCATAGGCACCAATGGTTGTTTTTTGAAAACCCAAGATAAAAGAAAACCTATAAATACCCACCGTGAGGTGACCAAAACTTTCAACATAAACCCACGGTTACAATACAAATCTCTCGAAAATGGCATGTTGAATGAGGAAGAGGAGATCGCCTTGGTGGTGTGCTACCAGGATGCCCGAAACGACCTAACTCCACAACAACAAAGCTGTCACCGCCACTCAAGGGACAACTTGAACCGGGTCTTGATGATGTGTTTGCGAAAACACCTTATTAATATGCTAGTTTTATATATATTTTAGTGTTTGATCGGTGCATTTTAGGTACACCTTATTTTATAATAATAATAATAATAATAATCTATGTTACCTTATTAAGGAGGAGACATGACTAGAAAAGTAATTTTACACCAATTTTAAGATGAGATATCAAGAGACTCATGCTTTAACATAGATATGTCATGTAAAAGTTCCCCATAATACCCCTTATTGCATTATCCACTTGTACTATATAACCTAAAAAATCCTTCACTCCTAATAAGTTCTTTTTTTGAGGAGTTATTTGCATTAGAAAACAAATTGGAAATGTGACCTCTGGATTGACCAAACAAAATGCTTTGAAACATTTGTTTGAAAGTAGAACACATACGTGGGTTTAACAGGTCAGCCAGGTGCTGAACCTTGCTGCCAATGCCAGGTACATGTTTCAAATATAATTATCTTTTAAGCCGTTGTATATAGACTTTGGTATCTATTAACAATATAATTGAAATAGACACTATCTCCATAGTTTTTAGATAAATCAATTCATTCTTGATTTGGCATTAATTTCCACCTTGTTTGGCTATTGTAATAGTCATGTTGGTTGGTCAAAAACCTTGCATAGATGGTTTACATAACTATTGGCTCGGCTGCATACCCAACATTATTAAAATTTTGTATTGGTGCCTTTGCTTCTGGCAATGTTTTTTTTATTCGGTACACTTTCACTTCTTCATTAGGAAATCTCTCCTGCAGTGAGCAGACATGACCTCAAAATGATTGTATAAAAGTTGTATGGAAAGAGGAGGGTGCAAGGTAAAAAATAACGGAATCGAGCCTCGAGGCGTTTTCCCTTCGTACAATAAAACCCCATGACGCGTTGCCTCATATTCGTTTTGGGCCATTTCACCTTGAGGCGTTTGCATCGACCGTTTTTTAAACCATGGGTTAGAGGACCATCAAAGTTCAAAAGGTTTGATCTTTTGATTCATTTAAGAATCTTGTGTTCATATTGATTAAGATTTCTTTTGCATTCTATCTGTCCAACTAAGAAGTATGAACAATGCTAATAGTTGCGCGTAATTTGTATGACACATAAAAAATGTCAAGTCTTTTATTTTTAATTTGCATTCCATTTTAGTGAAGGGGATTCTTTAGTTTGTTTTTCTCTAAATCTTAAAGCTTTAATAACACCTTTATGACATTAAATCATGATGCCAATTGTTGAAATAATCAAGGTTTTTTCAGCTTGATTATTGGAATAAAGGTTTGCTTTATGACCCACATATGCTTTGATGAATGCAGGTTAAAATATAGAGAAATACATAAAAAAAATAAGAAGCTATGGTTTGACCATATGAGAACTTGAAATGAAGAAATAAGGAAAGAAAACTAGAATTTCCGTTATACCCATTCTACCTATTTATAGATAAAACATTCAGAGAGTAACTAACAGAATTCTAGAGATGGTTTAGGAATTCAAGTTGATCTTAAAACTTGTGGCTGCAAATGGAGTGTATTGTTCTACGTACTCTGATCACAGTTGTTACTACACAAAGAAACCCTTAGGGGTGTTCCTTCAACTTTTATATTGTCGACCCGCTGCAACGCGCGGGTTCCCCACTAGTAATAATAATGCAGTTATATAGCAGTAATATAATAATAAATGATATTAACATCCTTAAAGTTTGAGTGGTCAATACTGTAAGACCAATTAATGATTACATGGATTCTAAAATGCTAAGAACAAAGACAAAATAACAAGTATACATGCATTAGATTATGTTTTGTGGCCCGCGAACGAGATGTTGCGCAGTGGCGAAAGATTATTGGGGGCAGGGGGTGCCCCGCCCCTACCGTTTTTTGGCTCAGTGACGGCAGTTTGCGATTTTCATAGGTAATATTTATGTGACACAATAATAATTACATGTTGGGTTTTCATGGTTTTTAGTGGGTTTTATTCATATACTTAAAGCATTCACAGTAGATTCTCTCTAAAAATGTGAATGAGTCCTCCATAATTTGTTAAGTGGTTTTAAGTAGTTATGAGTGGAGAATAAATAAAATGTTACTGTTTATCAGTAAATTTGGAAGAGTCACTGTTCATCCTCCATAATGTTTTAATACTTTTGAAAGTGGTTGTGATTAGATGAGAGAGAAAAGATAATAATATAAGTATAGAAAAAATATTATTAATTAGAATATCAGAGAAAAATATATTGATTTTTAGTGTTTTTACAAAGATGAAGATACGGTAATCTGAATTCTCTCACGTTATATAAAATTCCGGGATATAATATATAGATAAATTTAAGGTGCTGTTTGTTTTTTCGGCAGGAAAAGGTCTGCAGTCTGCGGACCACATTTGCAGACATCTGCAGGAGAAGAGGTGGACTAAAGGTATACAGTCTGCAAGAAGAAGACTGTTTGTTTGTTAATGTCTGCAGGCTGCTGAAATAAACTGAAATTTAAATAAACTGATTTTTTACAGCAGTCTGGTGGTAGACGGTGGTGGTGGTGGATGGTGGTGGTGGTGGATGATGGTGGTGGTGGACGGTGGTGGTGGATGGTGGTGGACGGTGGTGGACGGTGGTGGACGGTGGTGGTGGTGGACCGTGGTGGTGGTGGATGAATGTGGTGGTGGACGGTGGTGGTGGATGGTGGTGAACGGTGGTGATGGTGGACGCTGGTGGTGGTGGACCGTGGTTGGTGGTGGACTCTGGTGGTGGTGGACCGTGGTTGGTGGTGGTGGTAGACGATGGTGGTGGTGGGTGGTGGACGGTGGTGATGGTGGTGGGTGGTGGTGGACCGTGGGGGTGGTGGTGGACCGTGGTGGTGGTGGTGGTGGTGGGTGAGGAAAAGATAAGTGGAGAAGACCTTTGAAGACCTTAGAAGACTTTGGAACAAGTCTGCACCAAGAAGAGGTCATGAAGACCTTTTTAAGTGAAATGTCTTCTAAAAAACAAACAATCTGCAGACCCAAATGTCTGCGCGCCTCTACGTGATACAGACAAAAGAGATCAGAAATGCTTCTAAGCAAAAAACAAACAACACCTAAGTGTTGGATACCGGATATCTTGTGAAAACAGTACTTTATTAATTTCTTGTAAAAGCATCCTACCTACTCACTCTCTTCTCAAGTTCTACATCTTCCAACTGTTTGTCATAAACACACTAACGAACTAATCTACAATAAACGAACAACAATGGCGCCTAAAATCCTGAGATTCCAATCAGAAGAAGCCACCGCCATTGCTTTAGCTAAATACATCTCCGATCTGTCGTCCAAATCCATCGCCAATCACGGTTCCTTCTCCGTCGTCCTCTCCGGTGGCACTTTATTCGATACCACCAGGTAACCAACAACCGACTCTTCTAATTGATTACTGATTGTTTTGATGAATTTGAGCTCAAATAATAATATTATTATTATTAATATAGGAAGTTGTTGGAGCCTCCGTACATTGGGTCGGTAGATTGGTCGAAATGGTTGATATTCTTTCTGGATGAACGAGTTGTTCCATTAGATCATCCTGATTCTAATTACAAGCTTGCTTATGATGGATTTCTCAGTAAGGTAATTTGTTTTAGTTTTCGGTACCGAATAATAACCGGCTTAATCTGTTACGTTCGGTTCGGTTCGGTTAGACACATTTCAAAGTTGAACCGGTTCGGTTAAATCTGTGACTAGATAAATTAAGTGAAGATATTAAAATTTGGAAAGGTGTAGGACAACAATATGATTTGAATGTGCAATGTGTAGAGATGAATTTGGTGTTGGTTTGCGTCTAGATACACTTTTTTTACAGTTTGATGTCAGCCTTCCTTTTCGGAATGTGTTGTAAAAATGATGCTCTGGACACATATTTATCGTCAATACCATTACAGTGTAGTGGTAGTCTGGTAGAGACACTGGTGGGCAATGATAGAAAATCCGGGGGATCCTGGTTCGATTCTTGAGCCAGACGGGGTTTACCAGTAATTTCATCGTCGTGCCTACGAGCGGGTGGGTTACCGGGTTTTCTCCGGAATTGGTGTTTGACTACTCGGGTACTCTCGGAGTAGTACTTGAATTTGTCAAAAGGATGCCCTGAGAGTGCTCGGGTTTGATTTATTGGCCGTTAAAAAAAAGGACACATATTTGTCTCGGGAACCTTCTCGCTATTTACATACTTTTATACGAGGCTACCCGCCCAACCTATGCTTTGTCAATAACAGGTCTGTTAAATGAATGCGCCTAAAGCGCCTGTTTTTTTTAAGTATACTATAGGGTCGGTCCCATAGGTAGTTGCTCTATCGAGATACATTTGATATTTTGACTTCTCTATAAATTGTCATGATTCTTCCAAGTTGCAATAATCTTTGAAATCACACTTTCAAACAACCTTGTAAGCGTCTTCAAACCAGTGGACAAGTGGTATACAATATTGTTGCTCATCATTCTTAAACATGGTCTCAGGTGCCAATACTGTTAGACATAATATCTTGATTTCTATATTATCCTAAGTATAATTGTATATCCTAAGTTAATATTAGTTGTGGCGGTTAACTACCAACCATTGTGTCGGTTACATCAAAGGGGACACACCCTTTCATTATGTATAAATAGGACATAACCCCTCATTTGTATTCAGAATGTTTGATCAATAAAGTATACATCTTTTACATTCTCTCTGTTCTCTCTCAATCCCACATTTGGCATCAGAGCCAACGATCCAAAGAAGGACCTGTGAAGAAGAAAACCGAGTGATTCGGTATCGCACGAAGAAGATCGAGTGATTCGATCATAAGAAGAAAGAAACCTGTGTTAAATCGTTTCGTGAAGAACCGAAAAGAAAAGAATTGAGTGATTCAATCAAAAAGAAACAAAGCCTCTTCATCCCCTGTTTTCTTATCAAAACAGAGACAGACAAGAAATCTTCGAAACATAAAGTTTAACATCCATACGCCAACCGAAATCGAAGAAAAGGATCATTTACTAAAACCTGTAACCGTTGCCTCACCGGAGAAGAAGAAGTTTCCGGCGAACAGGAAATTCCGATTAGACATCGGATTTCACAGAACAATCGCGCATCCATTTACGGTTACATATTCCTGCCCTTTCTTTAAGTATTATAATCGAATTCATATTCTTAATCCAAATCTGGTTTATAAAACAACAAATCTTTGTTCTTGTTTAACAAAATAGTGACAAGAAAATTTCCCGCCAACTTTTTTTTAAAGAAAATCTTACAGAATTTTGATTTCTGTTTATCGAAACAGTAGTCGGGAATCGATAACAACATAACCGGATTGCACAAATCGTTTTAAAACGTTGGGTTAAGATTGTTTGTTTCGGACGACACCGAACAAACATTTAACGTAGAAGAAGATTATTCGATTATATAGAAGTTTGTTTGATTCATTTTAGTATTCGAATCATAAGACTATACCAATTCAGTGGAGATAAAAACATCCTAAATCGAAATTAAGGAAAAGGCGCGAAATAATTGTTGGGCAGTAAATTTGTCGTGGGAAATTCAAAGGAAGAAGAAGACGGTTGACTTTTGTAAAGTCAACAGAAAATAAAATAAAACCGTTTTATCCGAAAGAATTTTATAATATTTTCCATTGGTTTTCAGTGTGTATTTGTCGTATACTACACATATAACAAGAATTCAAATTTGATATTAAAGTAAAGATTTTATATAAAACAAATTGATTTGTTTTTATAACTTGGAGGATATTTATAAAGTGACTTTAATATTTTGGAACAATTGATATTCAAAGTTTTTTTACATAAACAACAAAGTTTTAATATTTTGTTCAAGGCCTTACAAAACTATTAAACTTTGTTAAATAAAAATATTTTTAAGGAATATCATAGTTACTTTTTGACAAAAAAAAGGTCAAAAATAACAAGTTTGACAAAAGAGTAGTCAAACAAGTTCCAAAACGAAGTGTTGGGTAGTCCGTATTAGATCGGACAATAGGGAAAAAGAACAAGAACAAGATTCCACTAAAGTCGCCCGCAAAACCCATAATGACGAAGGAAGAGAATGTCACGAAGGACACACTTACGTTTAACCTCCAAACCCCGATGTTAACATCTACAAATTACACGATTTGGGCTGTTCGTGTAAAGGCAATATTGAATGCCAACAACCTATGGGAAGTAGTGGAACCAACAGAAGGAGCAAATGTAGATGTCAGGAAGGATAGGACAGTGATTGCCTATCTATTTCAAGCAATTCCAGAAGATATGGTGATGCAAGTAGCGTCACATACTACAGCCAAAGACATATGGGAAGCATTAAAGACGAGACATATTGGAATTGATAGAGTCCAGAAAGCAAGACTTCAATCATTACGCACAGAATTCGAGATGTTATCAATGAGAGAGACAGAAACCATAGACCAGTTTGCTGGTAGATTAAGTGCGTTAAATACAAAGTCAAAGACCCTCGGATCAAAGTTCGAAGAACCTATTTTGGTACGTAAATTATTGGACTCAGTACCAGACAAGTTTCTACAAATTATTGCATCGATAGAACAATACTCCGATATGGAAACCATGACACTTGACGAAGCAATCGGTAGACTAAAAGCTTATGAAGAGCGTCTCCGATCTAGAGATGAAAGAAATCATAGAAATGACTATGATAAACTTCTACTTGCACAATACAAAAGAAAGATCAGTCAAGAAGGACAAGGAGATTTTAATCGAAGTCGTGGTAAAATCAATTATAGAAAAGATGATAGGCGAGACAAGTTTCAAAGGACAC
The DNA here is from genome assembly GCA_028751855.1 of Ambrosia trifida. Lineage (NCBI taxonomy): Eukaryota > Viridiplantae > Streptophyta > Magnoliopsida > Asterales > Asteraceae > Ambrosia > Ambrosia trifida. The sequence continues at coordinate 29,793,835 of CM054124.1, read as the reverse complement.
ATGGTCAAAGTCGTGAAGACAACCACCAAGAAGAAACAAGTACAAAGGATAAGTCTCAACCCAAGTGTTATCGATGTGAGAAAATTGGACATTATGCCTATGAATGTCCAAATAGACAAAGGAAAAGAAGAGAAGACAACTAATCATATGATATGATTAAAGAAGAATATCCGTGTGATACGGAAACAACCTGTGATAGATACAATGGCGAAATCCAGTGATTGGATCAAAAGCAAGAAGTTAGGTCATGTGAAGTGATCAGAATAAGAATCAGTGTGTGAGGCACTAAAGAACTAAAATATTCAAGTTGAAGATCATGGTGTGTGAGGCAACCATGAAAAGAAGAATCGCGTGATACGATCAAAGCCGTGAAGGAATTAATAAAGAAGGAGACCTGTGTGACTCAGATCATCCAAGGAAAGCTGTGAAAGCAAAGTTGTGTGAAGCAACAATATAAATGAAGAAAACTGTGAAAGTTCGTTTGTGTGAAACAAGCAAAGAAGTGTGAAGCTGGCTAATCATCCACGTGTGATTCAAGAATAATCAGCAAGTTGTGTGAGACAATTAAAGGAAAAGTAAAAGGCAAGAGAATTTGTGTGATACAAATCAAGCTATGAAGAAAGGAGCTAAAGAAGCATGGAAGAAGAAATCAAGAATTAGGGGGGAGAATGTTAGACATAATATCTTGATTTCTATATTATCCTAAGTATAATTGTATATCCTAAGTTAATATTAGTTGTGGCGGTTAACTACCAACCATTGTGTCGGTTACATCAAAGGGGACACACCCTTTCATTATGTATAAATAGGACATAACCCCTCATTTGTATTCAGAATGTTTGATCAATAAAGTATACATCTTTTACATTCTCTCTGTTCTCTCTCAATCCCACAAATACCTGAATCCAACATCTATCCCATCAAAGAAAACTTGTCACCTGATGAAGCAGCAGAAGAATACGAGCAGCGACTTAAACAACTGGTAGCAAACGGGACGTTAAAAACGTCACCAAATACAGGTTTTGCTAAATTCGATTTGATGTTAGTTGGAATGGGTCCAGACGGGCACGTTGCATCTCTTTTCTGCTGGCATTTTCAACGATTCGAGAAGCAAAAATGGGTGACTTTTATTACAGACTCACCCAAACCGCCACCTCCTAGAATCACTTTTACTTTCCCTCTAATCAATTCAGCGTCAGAGATCGCGTTGGTGGTGGTAGGTGAAGAAAAAGCGGATGCAGTGAGAGTGGCATTGGGTGAACACGCGTCTTATGGTTACCCGTTGCCTGTGCAGAAGGTCTCGCCTGAAGGAAATCTCACATGGTTTTTGGACAATGGTGCTACTTCGCGTCTCTAATGTTGTGTTTTACTATCTTTGTTGTTAAATGTTTGGGTTATGCAGTCTCAAGATCTGTTAGTTTTTTGTTGGTTGAAATAAATTGATATGCAGTTGTCATGCAAATTCAAAACTGCAGGTTATTACTTATTAGATTATGATTTATCAAGCGAATTATCATGTTTTGTAGCGCGAGCGATCTAATATCTGATGCTTATTAAGTTAAGTATAAGTTGAGTTGGATGATTAAACTTAATGGAGGGTGTTTCTTGCTAAAAAAAATTGTTAATCCAGTGAACATGTTGGCTGAAACTGATGACTTGGATCAACAATGACTTGAATGAGTAGGTATTTTAATTTTTAACTTGTTTATATGTATATTGATTATGTTTCGGAAGTGTTCATAAACTGGTCGTGAGCATATATATTCCTTAACAAACGAGCACGAATAAGGCCTTGTTCGTGTTCGTTTGGTTCATTTTCAGTCCTACCTGAGACAGGAAGAGATATTGAGTTCGAGTCATAATTGTGGCATGAATAATGAGGGAACTTCCTAGGACGACTCATACTTAGAAACGGCCTTGGCGTAGGTGAGTCGTAGCGAACCCCGGTCTTGTGAGTTCACAAATGTGCGCGCTGCCACTTGATCTATCCGTTCAAAAAGAAAACAAATTTATCCACTACGTGTTTGAAATTGATTTGAAAGTACATCTAACATTAAAGATAAATTGACATTATGGCAGCTCATATGCTCTAGATTAAATTGAATCATAAATGAGGATTGACATTATAGCAACTCACATGCTTTAAATTAAAAACAACCAACCAGTCACATAAACATTATCCTGCTATAAAACACGGTTCATGGTTCATGTATGTCAAGTTAACTCCATACCTCACACAAAATGGTGCTAATTACTGAGGTTCATAAATTAGAATCAGAGGAAGATGTCGCGGTCGCGCTTGCTAGCTATATCTACAAACTCTCGGGGAAATTCACCGCTTCTGGTACTTTCTCCGTTGTCCTCTCAGGCGGTACTTTAATCAATACTCTTAGGTAACTATCTAGCCAACTATTCAAATTTATACTCACTTGACTTAGACGTAGGAAGTTAACGATTTTTGTTAATGTTACGTCGCGTTAAATGATTTTTTTTTGTTTATTGTATGCTAGGAAATTAACGGAGGATCCATATGTTAGCTCCATTCGTTGGTCAAAATGGTTGATTTTCTTCCTTGATGAACGAGTTGTTCCTCTTGATCATCCTGATTCCAATTTCAAACTTGCTTACGATGGATTCCTTAGCAAGGTGATTGTTTTTTCGCTATTGTACATCTTTTGTGAGGGTCATTATAAGGTTCTTTTAGAGGGTCCAAAAAGATGTTTTGCTTTTTTTTTATATAAAAAAAAACTCAGATTATATATGTTAAATCCAATAGTAGCGGTCAGCGTCAGCGGACTCTCGTATTGGTCTATATGAGGCGTATAGGGTACAAATGGCAGATGCTTTATATTATATCGTTTTTTTTTTTAACGGCAAGTGGTGCAACCGGTGGAGCTACGGCTAACACCCTAAACCAGCATGTACTGATTACCCATTCCACCTGGATTGGGGATCTCTCCAGGTGGAACCCGCACATGTGGTAAATATGGTTCCGACAAGAATCGAACCCTTAACCTCCACATGACCTCCACTCTAACTCCCCCAATTTTCACCAATTGAGCTAGGCTTCATCGGCGCTTTATATTATATCGTACTAGACATCATACCAATATGCCTCGCATAGACAAATACAAGGCATATGACCTCAATGATTGGTCATTTGAGTCTGTGTCAGGTTGACTGAAAAGGAAGCATATGAATCCTATATGCCTCGTATTGACTAATACGAGGCATATATGGTTGATTTTTTTGAGTCTGCTGTCTGAATGGGAGGCAAACCCAATCATTTAAAGCATATATGCCTCGTATAGAGCTATACGAGACATACTTAGGTTGTCAACTTGTTTTTTTGTGGTGTTCAAATATGTGGACTCTATTTAAAATCGCTAGTTTGCGTTATGATTCCAATTGAAACAACTATTAAGTATTAACCAAGAGAGCTTCAGTTTAAAGTTTAAACATTGAAATATCATTATTTGTGAAATATCAATATTTGAAGGTAATTTTACTGGAATTCAACTACTTTGTGTTAGCCAAAAAAGCAATGGCTATTAGTCACATGCTACAATATGATAAATTGATGAAAATTCAAATCTTCCTTTTAAAGTAAATTTATTTATTTTTAGACTTATTGGTTGACAAAATTGTTACTCAATGTTCATATATGATGTTAGGTACCAATACCCGAGTCTAACATCTATCCGATCAAAGAAAACTTATCACCCGAGGAAGCAGCTGACGAATACGAGCAACGGCTCAAACATTTGGTAACAAAGAATAAACTAAAAACATCACCAGCTACAGGGTTTGCAAAATTCGATCTGATGTTAGTCGGCATGGGTCCAGAAGGCCACGTTGCATCGCTCTTCTGTTGGCATTTTCAGCGGTTTGAGAAGAAAAAATGGGTCACTTTCACAACAGACTCACCAAAACCGCCACGTAATAGGATCACTTTCACTTTGCCCTTGATCAATTCCGCAAGTCATGTTGCAATGGTGGTGACTGGAGAAGATGCGGCGGATGCAGTGAAGATGGCGTTGGGGAAACATGCTAATGATTATTACCCTTTGCCTGTGCAGAAGGTATCACCTGAACTTAGCCTCACATGGTTCTTAGATAAAGAAGCTACTTCAGAGCTTTAAGTAAACTTGTGCTGATAGGTGGTGATGTTATGCTTTCTTTCCGTTTTAATAAAGCATTAAAGCATCATGTGTTATTGAATGTAGTGCAATTCTATAACCTTTGCTTTTGTATGTACCAAACTATGTAATATTTCCTAGATGTGAAACTTATGTGAAAACCCCTTACCACTGGTGAGTGGTGACCAATTAAGTTAAAGAAATAGTAATCAAGTAAGCTTTAAAAATTAATATTTTAGATAGATTATGAAAGCATATATATAATAGATAAAGATATTTTAGTTGACTAAAAGCCCCGTTGACGGCTATGCGCATATAATTTATATATGTGTGGCCCTTGGGGGCAAAAGTAAAGTTGCACTAATTTTAACGTTATTTAACTAATTTCGTGAAAATAACGTTAAAAATGACGGACGGTTAATCATGCATCGGGTGGTGACGTTGATAGCCTAAACACAAGGGGGTACATGCGCCAATCGGGTTTGTCCCGATTGCTAAGTGTTATGTGCCTTATGTCTAAGGCTTGATACAAAACCACTATTGAGCCGGGGGTCTCACTGGAAGCAACCTCTCTATTCCCACGGGATAGAGGTAAGACTGTCTACATCTTACCCTCCTCAGACCCTACCTTAGTTTTTGCTATTGGTGGGATTAACTGAGTATGATGATGATGATTTTAGTTGACTAAACCTAAAACCAAAAGATGAAGTTATAAAGGAAGGATTCATATTTGTAGCTTTTAGACAAAACATGAAAACTTCTTTAGGTTAGTGCTACCATTATTTTGGAAACAAATAAGATAAATTATCCCTTGTTCCAATCCAATATTTTACAAACTATATAAACTTCAGCTGATGTATTGTTATTAACTTAAAATATGTAGTTATAATTTTTTTTCAACCCCTCTATTTAAATATATATAGACACACACATACGTGTGTTAATTTTTTGTGTCATATTTTCTAATTCAAACAAATGTTATAATTTGTTACACAACTTATTTCTACTTTAGTTGCCATCCCCATCGGTGACCACCACCGACCTCAGATTCCCAACAACCAACCTTCAACCTCCAGCTCAGTGGCGAATGTTGACCTGAAACTTCAGAGAGTTAGAAGTCATCGGGGGTCGGAAGTCACTAATTTCGGGGGTGGAAACCTTATATACCAAAAAGTTTCTATACGAATACTATATAATCGGAACTTCTGAACGAAAATTCGGGGGATCGGCCACCCCCTCCCGTCCCTTAAAAGGATCGCCTTGCTCCACCCACCAACTCTCTCATCGTTCACATTGAATACAGACCAACCCCCAAACGTGAAAAACCTATGCCCATAATTAACCACCATCAAATACACACACGCTGAATCCCCCAATCTATAAGTATCATTAATCTATTTGTGAACCGCTGAACCTTATAACAATTTAGTAGTATAATTTATTTATTTTGTGAACGTTATAACAAAAAGTAACTTTTCTTGTAAAGATTTGTGCTAGACGCTTTGTTGTCAAGGTTCACTCAGGCATGCACCTAGGTTAACTTTCCACGCTCAATGTAGCCTTCTTGATTCGCTTCAAGAGCTCCACTTTCAGGCCTTTATGCGCATTTTTCAAACCATGTTCGGACGAAATTGCTATAAAAAGTCGTCTGAATAGGTTTGAGCAGATCTAAAAACAATTACATCGAGTCCAGTGGTGAAGCTTGACCCGAAGGTTCGGGGGGTCGGAAGTCACTAGTTTTGGGGGGTCGAAAACCAGTTTCGGGGGGTCGAAACCCTATATTTACAAAATTTTCTATACGAATACTATATAATCAGAACTTCTGCGCGAAAATTCGAGGGGGTTCGGTCGCCCCAACTAAGCATCGCCCATGACATCGACCCTAAAGAAGCCTGGAATCAGCCGAAAACAACATGAAAAGAAACCTAAATCATTCTAAAATTAACCCCTAAAAGTGTATGTTCTATTCCATACGTCCAGTTTATAAAAGCTTTTGTTTTTAGGCAACTTGCGCTAAGCCTCAAGGCTCACTTTTTGCGCCTTGATTTCGCCTTGTGCTTTCGAAAACTATGGCCAGACGTACCTCTCATTCCTCATTTTAAGTTGTTATACCCTTATCCTCAAATTCTTAGAAAAATATAATGCAGAAAAAAAAAAATTCTATGAAAAAAAAAAAAAGAAAAAAAAAAATGTACGTGTTTTATTCATCTTTCTCGAAAATTTTTAGAAAAAAAAAATGTAAACATATTTGGTTTATTTAGAGAGTCTATACATTTGCAAATATTGTGTAAGGAATATTACTTATTAGTTTAGGTAAATGTTTAAATGTTAAAAAACCATATAAACAAATTTGTTAATGGGTTTTCCGTACGTACACATTTTTGCGAAAAAAGAAATATTATTTTAAAAATATAAACCAAGTTAAAAAAAAAACATATAAACAAATTTGTTAATGATGGGTTTTCTGTACGTAGACATTTTTATCACATACACAGTAAAAAAAAATTGGAATTCGTAGAAAGTGTATCAAAAGGACTCTAATTGACTTCATTCAAGTGCCATCGGAGCCGTCTCATATAAGTCTTCGACTTTAGTTTTAGGTTTTTGCCCTTTTAAATTTTAGTTTGTAGTTTTTATAATATGTGTGATACTTATACCATTGTGTCTTTTTATGTACTATTGTGTGTGGTTCATTATGTTTTTTGTATATTTTTTATCATTCTCATTTATTTTGTATTGTATAGGATTACTTGACGCTAAATATAAATATGAATATGCATATGCATAACTAATATGTATTAGCATTGATGACCAACAACAAGGTTTTGGTCTCGTGCGTATATGAGGACAACCGAGGATGTGTCCCGTTCAACTTTAAAACCATTTTGTAATTGTTATAAAAGAAAAAAAAAGTACTATTCAAATATATGAGTTATCAACTTGTATGTATATATAGTTTTTTTTTTTGGAATAAGACTTTCATTAAAAAAACAAGAGGACCAAAAAACAAGGCCTCCACGCAAATTACATCATATACAAAGGGTAATTACCCCAATCCTTCCATATAACATCTTTAAAACTAGCCCGATGTTTAATCCAGCAATACGAAGATGCCTTAATACCCGTAACTATATCCGCTGATTTATGTCTTGACTTATGAAAGACAATATTATTTCGCTCCAACCAAATCTTCCAACAAGTAATCATCATAATACCTCTCAAGATCTTCTTCTCTCATTTAGGCTTGCTAGCTATGAAATCCATTTTCAGCAATTCAGATATCGAATCAAAGGAGGCTCCTTGGATGCGGCACCATACCTTTATTTTAGACCAAACACCCTTAACAAAACCACAATCCACTATCAAATGATTAGCTGATTCCTGCGCAAACTCACAAAATGGGCATCTAGTATCGCTAATGTTGACACGCCTGTTAATAAGCTCTATACGAGTCGGAATCCGATCTAACTCCAGCCGCCATATGAAGATATTGATTTTACTCGGTAGCCATGACTCCCATCTCATGAAGCGATCAGGAAGCGACCCATATTTCTGGCCCAACCACACTTTAACAGCAGCAACAGAAAAGCTTCCACTACTAGTCTGATTCCAAACCCACATATCTTTATTCTCATTCAGCCGAACCTGCGAGAGAACCGCCTGAACATCCTGAGCTTCTGAGATCGCAGCAACTGTGTCTGTATGAAAGCCCCAAGAGCTCGCTATACCAAGTCTATCTCCAACCTGTATAAACCGATCCGCAACGACAACATTTTTGCTTTGTTCTTAAGTGAATAAGCAAGGCCATCTATCCATAAAAGGAACATCCCCATGCCAAGCATCCTTCCAGAACAGCATTCTATCTCCCTTGCCGATTTTGCCCCTGAGACAGTTAGCAAAACTCAAACCATTGATCTCCAAACCTTCCAGCATCCGAACCACGTTTTTCCAGCAACCCGTATAAGCATTCTTCAAGGGGAGAAACCGCCATCGATTCTTGCCAACATGTATACTCATAATAACGTTGCGCCATAAACCATTCTCCTCAGACTTGAAACGAAAAGCCCTTTTAGCAAGTAGAGCCGTGTTAGTATCACATAACTTAGAGACGCCAAGGCCACCTTCCTTCTTAGATCTATTCACAACCTCCCACGCCACCCAATAAATACCTCTACCTTCCTTACACCCGGACCATAAAAATTTACGCATAATTTTTTTCAATATTCTCCACCACTGCCAAAGGAGCTTTGAATAAAGAAAAATAATATATCGGGAGCGCTGAGAGGACCGACTTAATTAACGTTAGCCGGCCCCCTATAGAGAGGAGTTTCGACTTCCAAGTGGTCAATCTATTCCGGACTGTCTCCATCACCGGATTCCAGTTAGAAATACGATTCATATTCGCCCCCACCTTAACACCTAGATAAGAGAAAGGAAGCTTGCCAACTCTACAACCCAGAATACTGGCTAGACCGTCCACCTCCTCGTCCCCAACACCCAAACCAAAAATAACCGATTTATGAATATTAATCTTCAATCCCGAGCATAAGTAAAAAATACGGAGTAACCGATTAGTATTCTTCAAATTTTCTTTATTCCACACACCCATTATCAAAGCATCATCCGCATATAATAAGTGGGTCAAAACCGGTCCCCCACTAGCGATTTTAACACCCTCCATAAAGCCCATACGAGTAGCTTTTCTAATAATACAATCCAACGCCTCCATGACAATAAGAAATAAGAAAGGAGAAAGAGGATCCCCTTGTCTTATCCCCTTTTGACAATCAAAGTCAAAGGTCGGAGCACCATTAACAAGAACCGCCGAACGGGCAGAAACCAAAATACCTTTCACCCACAAATTAGGGAAATATGCGTAACTCTGTTTTTATAGAATTTATTAAACGTTACACATAATTTGCAGTACTTTTTTTATAACACATTAGAAATAAATCAACAGATAATTTAGTTGGAACTACTTATATAAAAATTACCAGCTATTTTATTTAACATAATTTGCTCATATTCATCAAGTTATTAGACTGGTGGGTGTGGTTGAGCACCAGCATCAATGTTGGGCCTCCACTTCAACCTCACCATCTTCTTCTCCGACGATGCCGGGCCTGGGGTGTGGAACGACGAGCCTCCATCTTCTTCGACACGTCTCCGGCGACCACCATCTTCTCCGGCAACCTCACCACCTTCTTCTCCGGCGAGTTAATGGAACCAGGTTTTTTTTTTTTAATAAATCTCGGCCCATCATACCCGGCATATTCTGAACGCTCATGCCGTTGCCAGCATAGTGGGGCGGTGTACGCCGGCCCGGCGTGGCATTGTCGGCTCTATGCCGACTCCACAAAGTTGTTTAAGCCACTTGGTTTTAACTTTAAAGTTACAATAATACAATGCAGCTACTTTCTCTCCACTATTTTTTTTTTCTTTTTTTTCCCAAGCATATTTTAACAATTAGCCCACTCATGATGTATTTGTTCTCCTTTTGTAGCTTATAAACTTTATGAATATACTATTATAACGAGCTTATTTGTATTTACATTTTAGGGTAACTTTATCTAAAATCGAGTTGTGAGTAATAATGTATAAGTCTTCAAAACACAAATATACAAGCCGTCAGAGTTGTTTTAAGGTTTCGTTATTTATTTATTTTTTATTTTTTTTCCTTTTACAATGTCATATTTGATGTTGCCACGTCTTATTTTATTAACATCTCAACGAAAATATTTTCCATGAAGTCAGTACTAATATACAAATCATTAAAATTGACGCTTAGAAAGTTTAACACCTAAAAGCAACGTGCTGTTTCATCCACCAGCTATATAATATTGGAGATTTATCTTTTTTTTAAGGCGAATTTATTGCTTAGTGTGATACTTGAATCTAAAACCTCACGTTTAAATATATTAAAAGGATTTGCCTTGTCATCAGCCTACCAACCTCAATGGTTATTGAAGATTTAACTAGATTTCAGTTTTTAAAAATGCAATGACTAATATCGGGTGACACATAAACGCTATATTAAATGATAATATCTACTTTTGAGAGAGACAAGTAATTTCATCATCGTCACCATACTCAGTTAATCCCATCTATAGCAAAGTTAAGGTAGGGTCTGAGGAGGGTAAGATGTAGACAGCTTTACCTCTACCCCTAAAAATAGAGAGGCTGCTTCCAATGAGACCCCCCCAGCTTGATGTGGTTTGGTGTCAAGCTTTGGACATAAGGCACAAAATACTTAGCAATCGGGACAAACCCGATCGGTGCACGTACCCCTTTGTCTTTTGGCTATCAACGCCACCACATGATGCATGATTAACCGTCCGTCGTTTTTAACGTTATTTTCACGAAATTAGTAAAATAACGCTAAAACTAGTGCAACTTTACTTTTGCCCCCCGAGGGCCACACATATATACATTATATGCGCACACCGTAAGTGGGGCGTTAGAGAGACAAGTAATTTAATCATATCTAATCTAGAACATCAAATGTATGATGAATCATAATTTTATACGCTAGAGTGACCCGATTATTAAAAATAACAGAAAATGACTAGTCAAATGTGTATTTCTCTTGCAATAAATAACGGTAGATGGATGTCATAGTTCTCATCTCAACTTCACATCCCCACATATATTGATTTATACAAAATGGCGCCACCAACCATCCAGAAATTCGAATCTGAGGAACAAGTCGCCGTGGCTCTTGCGATCTATATCCTCCATCTCTCTGCTAAATTCATCGCGGCTAATGGTTCTTTCTCTGTCGTGCTCTCTGGCGGTACTCTAATCGATACTCTAAGGTAACTATTTTTTATTGCAACATGGATGTTTAATAATTGTCATTGTTGGTCATGTTATGTGATGAATTCGAGTTTACTTGTTTGTAGGAAATTAACGGAGCCTCCATATGTTAATTCTATCGATTGGTCGAAATGGTTGATTTTCTTCCTAGATGAACGAGTTGTTCCTCTCGATCATCCTGATTCCAATTACAAACTCGCTTATGATGGATTTCTTAGTAAGGTGATTTTTACATGATTGCTTAAGGTTTAGAATCGTAAAAGATGTTTAATATCGTTTGAGCATTCTCATTGGAATCTTGATCTCTAAAAAAACATATATTTTTTCAAAACTATCTCTAAATTTTGCTTAACTTTCTGCATCTAATTTTTCGTATCTGTCTTTATATTCATTTTTATTATTTCTTTCTCTTTCTTCCATGCTTGAGTTACAAACTGAAATGCTTGAGGTACATTATTTAAATTTTGGTGACGTCAATAGTGAATCTTTATATACAGAGATTTACCGTAGTAAAATCTTTAGATTTTTGGAGATGGAGAAGCAAAATAGTAGAAATCTCTAAAATTTGGAGATAGCGAACGCTGCCAGATAGTGGTTAGGATTCCGATTATGTGGTTCAACAATCGGCATAATTTCCAATGGCGAGGCTTAGTTGGGGCGGGAGGGGGCGGCCAACCCCCCGAATTTTCGTGCAGAAGTTCTGATTATATAGTATTCGTATAGAAAATTTTGTAAATATAGGGTTTTGACCCCCCGCAACTGGTTTTCGACCCCCCGAAACTAGTGACTTCCGACCCCCCGAACCTTCGGGTCAAGCTTTGCCACTGATAATTTGCAAATTTTTATTTCATGCCTTACGGTATGAACGAAGAAAGCTTAGGTTTAAAATTAAACATTAAAAAAAAAATAAACATTAAAATGATGAAATCGATGCTATTATTTCATGACATTTTCATAATTATTGTGAGGTAGCAAAATTTGAAGTTGTTTTTTACTAGAATCAATTCCCATCTTATGAATTCATCGGTGTTGATTGTTGAATAGTCTTATTTAGCCACAAAACAGTCCAAACACGCCTAGTGGATTCCTAGTCATAATTGCTACAATATGACAAATTCATGAAAATTCAAAACTACTTTGTTTAGCAATTTAAATAATATTACAATTATTGCCAATGTTTCGGAACCGGTCATTAAAACGGCTGCTTTTTGGTTTGGCCGAACCGTATTAAAAAAAAATGTGGATGGCGTCACAAGTAATTTAGGAATAAAAAATACATATATGTATAGCTAATTTAAACAAAATATTGAATTACATGTAGATAAAGCATGAAATAAACCAAAAAAAACGTAGCCATGAATTAGTAAATGGGATTTTCTAAAAAAAATTAAATAAAAACTTACAATTTTAAAAAACTAGCTAGGGATGAGATCGGTACTCTACCGGTACCGAACTGTACTGATACCGAAAATACTGATACGAAATTTCGAAAAAGTTGGTATCAAATACCGTACCGAATCTTTGGTACGGTATCGGTACGCTAGTTGTATTTATTACTAAATGTTCTCTTTATATGGTATTTGTTACCGGATTTTAGAAAATTTGGTAACGAATACCTTACTGAGAGGGTGTTTGGGATTGAGTTTCAAAACAACTTATTGACTTATTAGCTTTTCCAAAAAGCCAATAAATCAATAAGTTGTTTATGTAACCCAAAAGCAATTTCTTTTTTTGACTTTTGGCTTTTGGCTTTTAAGGATGGAAAAACTATTTTTGAAAAGTTGGAAATCCTGGCTTTTGGCTTTTGACTTTTGGAAAAAAATTATAAATTTACCACCCATACAACCAATATTCACAATAAGTTAGGCAAAACACTTAAAAAAAAAGACAATCTATTGACTTTTTGATCGATGTTTCTCATCCCAAAAGCTAATCCAAACACTTTTTTTTAAAACTTATTTTCAAAAAGTCATAAGCCAATAAACACTTTTGACTAAAAGTACTTTTACATTTCCAAACTCAACCCCAAACACCCTTTGAATTTGTCAGTGGGGTATAATTCTGGTTAAGAGAAAATTGGTTATTGATTTACAAAATTGTTACTCACTACACCTGAATGTATTAGGTACCAATACCCAAATCTAACATCTATCCCATCAAAGAAAAACTATCACCCGAGGAAGCAGCAGCAGAATACGAGCAACGGCTTAAACATTTGGTAGCAAACAACACACTAAAAACATCACCAACAACAGGGTTCGCTAAATTCGATTTGATGTTAGTTGGCATGGGTCCAGAAGGCCACGTTGCATCGCTGTTTTGCTGGCATTTCCAACGGTTTGAGAAGACAAAATGGGTGACTTACATAACAGACTCACCAAAACCGCCACCTAATAGAATCACATTCACTTTCCCTTTGATCAACTCTGCGTCCGAAATCGCGATGGTGGTGACTGGAGAAGATGCAGCGGATGCAGTTAAGGTGGCATTAGGGAAACATGCTAATGATTATTACCCTTTGCCTGTGCAGAAAGTATCACCTGAAGATAGCCTCACATGGTTCTTAGATAAAGAAGCTACTTCACAGCTTTAAGTAAACTTCTAGTTGTACGTATTAATATTATGCTTTTAGCCTGCATGTTATTGTTATGGTAATAAATTATGTCGTTTTTTTTTTTTCCAAAAATGCATGGTAATAAAAGTCGAAGGTTTGATTTTGTTTTGTTCGCTCTGGTTATCAGTTGGTTTCTTTTAAAAATCGAACTAAGAGGGTGTTTGAGATTGCGTTTTGAATCTGATTTTTATATTATTCCGGTTTTTACGTTTTGAAAACGCAGATAATCAGTTTTTTAGGCTACCAAAACGTAATAATCTATAAACAGCTCTACCACTGGTTTTCCAAAACGCATAATCTTTTTTGAATAATCAATCCCAAACACCCCTAAATGATTATTAACAGAAAATCACGGAAATAATAATATCTTCGGGTACGAATTGTTATCAAAGACTAATAGAGTAACAAGATACATAGAATAAATTTAACGTATCCACTTTTTTGCCATTTTTTTTGTTTTTAATTTTTATCATAAAAAATGTCTTTGATAGAAATGTACAACCCGATCTATTTTTTAAATTAATAAAGTAAACATGGTTGGTACACAAAAAGCAAAAGGGACAACATTGTGCATATAAATAAAATAGGTACAAAGTTATAAATAAAATAGGTACAAAGTAGTTAGATCTATATATTTGAACACATTAATTTTGCATATTTTATTGCTATAGAGTTGTTATCAAAGACTAATAAACTTTAATCTTATTAAAGCAATTTAATTATACTATAGTCAAGATTTATATTTTGTGATATACGATGAATAACAACTAGCATTTTGCAATCCAACTCGAGTTGATTACACTTCATAAAAAAAACGGGTTATTCAAAATGATAATGGGTGCACTTCTAAAGTATATGAAAGATGTAACTATGTAAGTGTCCTATGAGACATCCAATGGTAAGGTACCCCTCCCTCCCCTCTCTATCCAATAGAGGAAGTGTTTAAGTCCTACATACAAGATACGCATATAAGTAGTTAGTAGGGGTAGTTTAAGATTAAAAACAGTTCTAAAAAATGTAAAAAAAAAAAGCAACAAATAAGTCGATCCATAAACAGTGAATACTTTCCTCATTATTATACTTCACTAGGATTTTGCTCGAAGGCATTCCACGCAAGCCTATGGCGTATCAAACAGACATAAATATCAACACGATTGATTATCCTTTAATGTTACGCAAAAGTTACAATCGCTAATTTTAACTAACATCATCTAAAAACGTTGAACCTTACACACACTAATATTATTTAAAAAACGTTGAACCCCACACACACGTTGTGACGAGTTAACTCGCAAAATTTAGATCAAAACGGAAAACGAAAAATTTATGAAAGATGAAAAGTGGACCAAAGTTGGAAGTAAAAAAGTATTGGGGTGAAATTAAAAAAGATGAAAAGCTTTGGGTTAGAAATGAAAAATTAAATTAAAGGGGTTGGATTTGCAAAAGATGGCAACTTTGAATGAGAAGTGAAAAATCAATTTTGGGGTTAAATTTGCAAAGATAAAAACTTTGAATGAGAATTAAAAAATCAAGAATTAAAAAAAAAAAGAAAAGAAAAAACCCCTCCAAAATCAATAATACAATACCATAAAACAAACTAGTGGTATTGATGGTCGTGCGATGTGCACCTTGCAATTTTGTTACTACTGAATTGCTTTATGCATGAGCTGGTGCTCGGACGTTGCATGGCTTCATATGTTGTTTTTTTATGTAGTGGGTTTGTATGTCGTTTTTTATGTAGTTTGTATTGTGTTTGTAATTGAGGGTCTTGGGTAATTTAGCAATTCTTATATTTGTTAAGTTTCATATAAAAGGTAATAAGTAGAGAAGTTGAGGGACCATTGTTGCCAAAAGATATCGGAGTTTGTTAGAATCTGTTAGGGCTCAAAGTTTAGGGATAATTTCTCAATCAGGTGCACATATTTAATTCAGTCGATTAATCTGTGGTTTCTTATAAATCTTTATTCACTTTTCAATTCATCTTTCCTTAGATCAATATGTCATGACGAATTATTGATTGCTCTTTGATTCTTCAGTTTTCAATTCGTTTGTTTATGTGTTAATATGTGAAAACGAATTCGATTACATTAATTTCTAAGTCAGTGGGTCAGAAGGTTTTCATGTATGGTTGTAGTCAACCACATTTTGATAGCAAGATACAAAGTTTTCATAACAGTACCTAGTTGCATAGATTCTAGATAAACAAACAGGCTTGTGCCTTACATATGATAACTGTTGTTTTAAAAAATTCACAGGCTTATTTTCATTAGTCCTAAGATGCTTCCACGATTAGGAAATTACATGCCCTGCTTCAACATAAAACCTATTCAAAGTTGGAGTTGTTTAGCCCTTTTGTCAACTGGTGTTTCATCTGCATTGTAAAAGCATTTACAGATTATTCACAGGTACATTTATGTATTTTTGTTGTTAACTTTCTGTTTACCTTATGTCAATATCAGTGACCTTTTAAACTTTGATGTAGAACTGTGTTTCTTCCTTGATTGTTTTTTTTTTTCCATTTCTTGAACAACATTGTTGTTTTCTACTATTTACTCACATGATGTTTGAAATAACTGGTTAGCTGTCCGGTCAAACAAAGTTACCTCAATGCTTCCTGTATTATCTATGATTGTACAGGGTATGTGATACCTATAAAACTATTTGTGTTAGTACCTTAAAGTAAGTAAATTGTTGATTTAATTAAAAACTTACATTTGAATTGGTTTGTCAAAAACACCATCAACAGTGCAGTACCAACGCTTACCTTATTCAAAGTTGTTTTCTTACACGTAGGGCAGACAATATAGTGCCAAGTCTTGTACAGATGCATCTCACTGATGTGGCCATTGATGGTGAAATTCTTTCCCTGTTGTAAATTTCGTGTTTAGTTACCTTCGGAGTTTGACTTTTTACAAACGATCCATTCCACGTTTATCATCTTTATAACAAATGTACAACCTACAATGCATAAGGTATAACATGATTTTATACTATATTATAATGGTACACACACATGGTTTGTCTTTATCACTTCTGATCTCTGTCTAGAGAATAAAAAAAAATGTCGCAACCTATTATTCACAAACTGGAAACAGAATCACACGTGGCAGATGCTGTTGCTAAGTACATCGCCGATCTGTCTGCTAAATTCATCGCTGCTAACGGTTCCTTTTCCGTCGTCCTCTCCGGCGGTACTTTGATCGACACTCTGAGGTACCCAAAACATACCCCACAATTCATATTTATTAATTCCATTTATTAACTCTTTAATTGTTGTTAATATTATTTTTCGTTTTGACGAAGTTGAGCTCCAATATTATTATTATTATTATTATTATTATTATTATTATTATTATTATTATTATTATTTGATACCACTAGCGTCACAGTTGGCCCGAACCCGAGCTTGACTAGGCTCGAAATTCTTTAACTTATGAAAGTTCGAACTTGAGTTGAAGGTAGTTTTTTAAGTTTGAACTTAGCTCGGGCACGGCTCGTTTATTATTTATTAACTAATTTGTAATTTTGTATTAATAATTAATATTTTATAAATAGGAATGATTATTATTTAAATATATATTTAATATTAAAAAAAAGTTAAATAAATAGTAGGCTCGAGCTTGTTTAAGCTCGACTTGTTTAGAGCATTTTCGAGCCAAGATTGACTAGCACACGAGTAGCTCAGCTCGTTTGCAGCCCTACCACCAGGTAACCTTAACGACTTACCGTTCTAATTGGCTGGGTTTTAAAAAGCGCGCCTGAGGCGCGCCTAGGCGCAAGGCGCAGCCTAGGGCGCCTCAGGGCTTTGCGCCTATCCTTTTTCCCAAAGGTGCGCGCCTTAGGCGTTTTTTTTGTAAAAAAATCAGTCGCTTTTCACCTGAGGCGCGCGCCTCACGTACATGGGGTGTTTTTTATGCATAAAAATGTTGTACCTTGGTGCTTTTGGCTTGTACATATAGGTAAAATCACATAAAAACCTTATTTATAGCTATATTTTAGGCAAATGAAGCTAAAAACTCATGGAATATATATGGGATATATAAAAAAATTATATAATTAGTGTGCGCTTCGGGTACGAAAATCCCACGCTTTTTGCGCTTTGCGCGATGCGCTTAGACCTCGTCGCTTTTGTGCGCCTAGCGCTTTTTAAAACCAAGCTAATTGGTTATTGATTTGTTAGAGGATGTAAGAAGTTAGAGTTGCGTAGTTGATAGATTAATTGTGTGTTATGCTATGTTTGGTTTGATGCATTTGAGCTCAAATGTTACTACTGACAGGAAGTTGCTGGAGCCTCCGTATATTGGTTCGATAGATTGGTCGAAATGGTTGATATTCTTCCTGGATGAACGCGTTGTTCCTCTCGATCATCCTGATTCTAATTACAAGCTTGCTTATGATGGATTTCTTAGTAAGGTAATTTGTTTTCGGTTGTGTTTAGCGTTTTGGAGGCGTAGAGAGGTTTGGGATGTTTGGATTGTGATTAGATTCTGTTATGAATTTGTTTTTGAATTTAGTTTATACTGAAGCAAGTTTATACTGAGTATGGTTATGCTTTGTGCTGTGTTGCTAACTAAGCAAAATGATGATTGATGAACTAGTTTCATGATATATTTAGGGGCGATTGTTATTCGGTTTCAAACTGTTAAACAGATCCAAACCGAAACCGTTTAAAACCGAACCAAATTACATATTCGGTTCTTGTTAGCGTTGGAAAGATTAATTAAGATATAATAAGTAGGGGAAAGATCCTGTACAAACTGTTTTTTGGTAAGAACTGTGAGAATCAAAGGAGGATATTTTTATTTTATTTTTTTTTCGAAATTTTTTTTCCCATATTGTTAAACATGTATTATAGTATTGAAAACTAAAAAAAAAAAAAAAAAAAAATTGGTGTAGAGTAATTACGTATAGAGTAATTACATAATTACTCTAGTGTAAACTAGTGTATTTACTTTAATGACGTAATTACACTAAAATTTTTTTTTTTTAATTTTTTTTGTATTATTTATCTAGAAAGTATGTTTAAGCACATGGGAAAAAAATTTCTAAAAAATAAAATAAATTTTTTTTACCCCTTTTGATTCTCACAGTTCTTACCGAAAAACACTTTGTATTTGATCTTTACTCATAATAAGTATATTAGTATTATTATTATTATTATTATGTTTATGTTTATAATTTAGTAGGCAAACGGGTCAAACACGGGTCAGAAGGGTAGTTATATACCAGATATAACTGTCATTAGACGGTTAAATAACTGTCAGTTTCGTCCTAAAATTAGTGTGTGTTTTTCTTGTTTTGTCCCTGTTCGAATCCCTGCACAGTTCGAAATGGAATTGGATATTAAGTTTTTGGTTCAGTTTTCAACAGTTTGAATTCTGTTTGGTTTAAAACTTTCTGAATCCCATTCGGCTTTGAGCTTTCTGAATCCCGTTTGGCTTTAAACTTTCTGAATTCTGTTCGGCTTTGAACTTTCTGAATCCTGTTCGGCTTTGAACTTTCTGAATCCTGTTCGGCTTTAAACTTTCTGAATCCTGTTCGGCTTTGAACTTTCTGATGTCAAACTGAAATAAACCGAACCAATGAACACAGTATTACTAATATATTCAGCTACAAAACTTCAGGTTTTTTCTTATATTGAAGGAAACAAGCAAATTTGTTCTAATGAGATGTTACTATAATGTTAGGTACCAATACCCCAATCCAACATATATCCCATCAAGGAAAAGTTATCACCCGAGGAAGCAGCAGATGAATACGAGCAGCGCCTTAAACAGTTGGTAGCCAACGGGACCCTGAAAGCGTCACCAATCACAGGCTTCGCTAAATTTGATCTGATGTTAGTCGGGATGGGTCCAGACGGCCATGTTGCGTCACTCTTCTGCTGGCATTTTCAACGTTTTGAGAAGAAAAAGTGGGTCACTTTCATAACAGATTCACCCAAACCGCCACCTCCTAGGATCACTTTCACCTTCCCTTTGATCAACTCCGCGTCTGAGATTGCAATGGTGGTTACTGGAGAAGATGCAGCCGATGCGGTTAAGGTGGCATTGGGTGAACATGCTTCGTATGGTTATCCGTTGCCTGTGCAGAAAGTTTCACCTGAAGGAAATCTCATATGGTTCTTGGACAGTGAGGCCACTTCACAGCTGAAGTAAAACATCAGGTACATGATCATATGTATTAGTGTATTTTAATAAGCCTAGGTGCATCATGGCACAACCTTTGTTGTTTGCTTTAGTTTATGTAATGTTTCATAGTGGCGAAGCTTGACCCGAAGGTTCGGGGGGTCGGAAGTCACTAGTTTTCGGGGGGTCGAAACCCTATATTTCAAAAATTTTCTATACGAATACTATATAATCGGAACTTTTACGAAAATTCGGGGGGGGGGGGGGGGGGCGCCCCTTCCCTCCCCAACTAATCTGCGCCTCTGGTTTCAAGATTTAAATAGATTATAAAGTCTGTAAGCTTTTCTTGTTTCAAAGTAACTGATTAAGTATCGCTTGTTGCCCGTCTACCCGCGCCTCACTTGTAATTCTTGTTGGTATGGTTATAATCTACACTTTTTACTTAATATAAAAAAAAAATTGGTTCTCCAGTATCGCTTTGATTAAAATTTTGATACGATAAACTAATTAGGTGGCAAAGAGAATAGGGCCCGGTTTTAAAAAGCGCGAGGCACTTCGTGGAAAAGAGAATAGGGCCCGGTTCTACCATGTGTCACTTTACCAAATAAACCATTCTGAATCTAAACTTGATTCAATTGATGTCAAGTGTAAACTATGCTATTCGAATGTTCATCGAGTGTTTCTTTCGACAAAAGACTCAACACACACGTAAGACTTGATTGTTCTAGTGGTTCCACGCATTGGTTCAACAGACAATCCAGTTTTTGTAAACGACGTAAGATGATACCGACGCTTATAAGCAACGAGCCTTTGCACACCCCAAGCTGTTGTAGTTGAAATAAGTTTGAAGCCCTCGTACCATAGCCACCTTCTTGAGTCATGACTACCAACCAGCCTACATCTTAAGCATTTGAAAGCAGTACAATTAGACATAACTTACTAGTTCAATGTCTTAAAATGTCCAATTAGACAACCCACATAGTTATGGGCCAAACCAGTTCGTATTAAAACAAGGTTTTAAGGGAAAAATCCGAACTGATATTCGGATTGGATCAAGTGAGACTGATTTGAAAAAAAAAAAACAAAATTTTATTTTTTCGTGACACATTTCTAACCTTGAAAACAAAAGTTATTCTTTGTAAACGAATATCAAACACCAACAATAGGTTGTGTTTGACCACATTCGGATCACATTACTACAGAGCGTTTTTTAACTTTGAGATGTTAGAGCATGTTTTTGAGTGGTATGATCAAACTAACAGATCCAATACCTGTCTCCCTGGCTTTTGGTACACGCGAGTGTGGTAGCCTCGACTAGCTCGCGGGCATGATAGCTTGAGGATGTTATGGTCCAGGCTATCCACGTATACCAAATTGTGGCTCGTGGCTGCTCGCTCGCGGACCACAACGGATAGTCTTAGCTTAGTCAATTATAATTGTAATTATGTAATTAAGTGTATCCTTAGTATTAGCCTTTTCCTTATTGTAAATCCTCTATATAAGAGTTTTATAATTCTCTATTGATCAACACAATTTCAATACAAAAACCACTTTGTTTATATGGTATCAAGAGCCTAAAAGCTCCTTTGAGCCATCTTCGATCCCAACCTACTCAACAGACACCTTCTGTCCGCATTCTGCCTTTTTTTTCTTTCAATTCACCATGGCCAAACAAATCACCCACATTACCGTCGCCACAACCTGAAACCAAGGGCCACCTCGAACTACCAATAACAACACTCGCCCGACTCGCAACAATATCACCTATTGCTACTATTGTAACATTCTCGGACATGACACTAAAGATTGTCGCAAACTTAGTCGCTTCCTACGAGAACACAATGTCTCGCCTCAAAATACCAACACCCCGGTGGTTAAGTACACCACCCATCATCCAACGGCTACAACCCCATCTTGGATGTGGGACACCGGTGCGTCCAACAACACCGCGAACAACAACTAACAATTTCCCGTTCTTTCCGAATACGGAGGACCCGATAAGATCGTGTGCTAGGTGATGGTAAAACTCTCCCTATAATTCATATTGCTCAAACAACTATTCCAACAAATTCTCGCCCACTTCTTTTAAATAGCATTTTAATTGCTTCTAATCTTCGAAATAATCTTATTTCTGTTGCTAAAGTTTGTCGTACTAATCGTGTTTCTGTTGAATTTTTTCCCTATCATTTTTTGTAAAGGATTTACGCACGGGGGCGCGCCTCATGCGGGGAGTGAACATCAATGATGTCTACTATGGACCAATCTCATTATACCCTCAAGTCAACAACACCCAAACAAACTCTCTTCTCATGTGGCACCACATACTTGGACATCCATCGCTTCAAGTGTTCAAGTCTTTAATTTCTAGATTGGGACTTCGTTTTAATAAGGTGACCCATGAGTCTTTTCATTGTACTTCATGTTCCCTAAATAAAAGCCACAAACGACCTTTTGGCAAAAACTCTTTTGTTGCCAATCAACCTCTACAACTTCTCTACTCCGACGTTTAGGGTCCCGTAAAAACGTCAATCGATGGCTTAAAATACTATGTCATTTTTGTTGACTATTTTTCCAAATACATTTGGTTATACCCAATCAAACGAAAATCCGATGTCAAAATTCTTTTTCCACAATTTAAATCTTTTGTTGAAATTTTTTTCAAAACCAACATTGTTGCGTTGTTTATCGATAATGGGGGTGAATATGTGGGTCTTTCACCTTATCTTGCCTCTCAAGGTATCTCCCATTACAGGACACCACCTCACACACCGAAACAAACCGGTATTGCCGAACGATGTCATCGACACGTTGTGGAAACCGGCCTCGCATTACTCCACTACTCCCACTTACCACAACATTTTTGGTCCAATGCCTTTCAAACCGCAACCCACCTAATCAATCGTTTGCCTAAACCCATCCTTAAAAACAAATCTGCCTACGATATGTTGTTCAAAACCGCTCCTACTTATTCCAAACTCAAACCGTTTGGTTGTCTTTGCTACCTATGGTTACGACCCTATGCTACTTCCAAACTCCACTCCCATTCAACGGCGTGCATATTTCTTGGGTACTCATCCTCTAAATCGGCATTCAAATGCTATGACCCTACTAGTCACAAACTTAACCACTCTCGTCGCGTTGAATTTATCCCACATATTTTCTCATCTCAAATCACCATCCCCCAACCCAAACACATGTCATTTGACTCCTTCTTATCCATATACCAATTGGCCCAATCAACATCCTCTTCTAACCAACCCACTCCAGACCCAAACATCTTGGATCATCCAACCCCTACTCCACAGCCCACATCACCCAAAGCCCAAACCCCTATCCATCCACAAACACACGACCCACCTCCTCTACTTCCTGCACACAACCCACCCTCCCACACAACAGGTCCAAACAACCCAACCTCCCACACAACAGGCCCTACACCCCAGCCCACCGAGACACCCTCACCAACCGGCCCACCGACTCCACCCGATAGCACCACCCCTATCCCAACCGATTCCCACTCCACCAACCCCACCTCACCAATGTCTTCATCCAACACATCCGATGATCCTACGAACTCACCTCCACATAACCCTCAACCACCTCGTCGACAACCAAAACCCAACACAAAGTATTATAACCCCAACTTTGTCAACTCTACCACCATTCACCCTCTACCCGTTTCTCTTGAACCATCCACTTATACTCAAGCCTTGAAAGATCCGGATTAGCGCCATGCCATGGATCTTTAGTATAATGCTCTCCTTCATAACAACACTTGGGAACTTGTCCTCACACAACCCAAACTCCCATTGGTTGCAAATGGGTATTCCGAATCAAACGTAAACCCGACGAC
Source organism: Ambrosia trifida (assembly GCA_028751855.1). Lineage (NCBI taxonomy): Eukaryota > Viridiplantae > Streptophyta > Magnoliopsida > Asterales > Asteraceae > Ambrosia > Ambrosia trifida. Next base: position 29,770,285 of record CM054124.1, on the reverse strand, counting down.
ACTATTGACAAGTACAAAGCCGTCTCGTTGTCAAAGGGTTTCACCAACAATATGGAAAAGGCTATCCTGAAACATTTAGTCCCGTTACTAAACCCGTTACCAATCGAACCGTTCTCTCTATTGCTCTTTCAAAAGGATGGTCTTTACGTCAACTAGACGTTAATAATGTGTTTCTTCATGGGACTCTTCACAAAGACGTCTTTATGGTGCAACCTCCCGGGTTCACCAATACGGAATTCCATGTCACATTTGCAAACTCAAAAAATCCCTCTATGGACTTAAGCAAGCACCGCGTGCTTGGTACATCGAAGTAACCAACTTTCTCACTCATTTTGGCTTTTAAAAAATGCATTTCTGACTCTTCTCTCTTTGTATACAATCTCAACAACATCACTTGCTACCTCCTTGTGTACGTTGACGACATTGTCCTCACCGGCAATCACAATCCATTTATGGATTCCTTTGTTTAAGCCCTAAGCAACCAATTCTCTATCAAAGACTTAGGCCTTCTCCATCATTTTCTAGGAATCGAAGTCATTCCTACGCCTCATGGTCTATTTCTTTCCCAACATCGTCACATTCAAGATATTCTTACCACCTTTAAAATGGATGGTGCAAAAGAGGTTATCACTCCTTTAAGCACTTCCGACTCTCTTTCTTCCTTTGACTCCACTCTCCTAGTCGATCCCACTCCCTACCGCCAACTTGTAGGAACTTTGCAGTATCTTGCCTTCACACGTCCTGACATCTCCTTTGCCGTCAATAAATTATCTCAATTCATGCACTCACCTAAACAATCACACTGGCAAGCTCTCAAACAGGCACTCCGCTATTTGAAAGGAACAGTCCATTATGGGTTGTTCTTGAAACACAATACTAACCTAAACTTGCAGGCATTTTCGGACTCAGACTGGGGCGGTATTAATGATGGGGGACGGTCCACTACAACATATCTCATATATATTGGGTACAATATCATCTCTTGGACATCTGCTAGACAAAAAACTGTCTCTAGATCATCTACCGAAGCTGAGTACAAAGCACTCGCTAATGCTACGGCTGAACTCTCATGGGATAAAAATTTACTTGGTGAACTCGGGCTCCCAATTAAGAGCACCCTATCGCTTTACTGTGACAACACCGAAGCTACTTATGTATGTGCAAATCCTGTTTACCATTCCCGCATGAAACAAATCGCTCTGGACTATCACTTTATGCGGGAACAAGTCAATTCTGGGCAACTCAAAGTCCTTCATTTCAGCTCCAAGGATCAACTCGCGGATGTGCTCACCAAACCGCTTGCACGTGCACCCTTCCTATATTTTCGGTCCAAGATTGGAGTCTCCAATGGATCCTCCATCTTGCGGGGTGTATAAGGAATGTATCATCACCATAAAGACATTGACCATCATCTTAAAAATATTGACCAAGACTTGACCAAGACTTTGCATAATCTTAGCTTAGTCAATTATAATTGTAATTATGTAATTAAGTGTATCCTTAGTATTAGCCTTTTTCTTATTGTAAATCCTCTATATAAGAGTTTTGTAATTCTACATTGATCAACACAATTTCAATACAAAAACCACTTTGTTTATACATAACTCAAATTGACTACTAGCCCTTGACTTGTGGGGCATATATATAATATATGCTATGTTTCTACACCATCAAAAATGTTAAAGTGACGTGTACCTTCACTCCAAAAGTCTTTGAAATGGACATTGATATAAAATGTGCACTAATCACACAACTCAAACTGCTTGTGTTCTTTACGTTCAAATCAACTGAAAACGACTAGCATCCAAATAAAAGTGAAACCCACAAAAAGAAAGGGGACAAGTACGAGGAAAACAAGGCAAAAATGAAGGGAGTTCAAAGAATAAAGTTCTTGGTGAGCCAAAAGTCCAAAATTGAAGCTTTTAGTTCTCACCGAAAGTTAAATGCATGTCACTTCAAGTGCAATTAGCAAAGTGTGCCATTTCTTTGCCATCCATTTTTTCTTTATCACCAACATACCCATCTAGTAGTATCACATGATTCACATCAACCAACCAATCTGTGTGACAGCTAAAGAATTACTAACGCTATGCGTTGTGGGTTAAGTCAAAAGTACAAAATGCCTTACGACTGGCTGGTGGCATGGGACGCCACCACACAACGTATAGTCTAAACACAATAAGTTGTATGTTCAAATTAGAAATTAATTAATAAATTAACCAAATTTAGGGCTGACAATGGGTAACCTATATAAGACACTATGTCATTTTTTACTTTTTTTTTTAATAATTAGAATTAAGAGGCAAAGATCCATCATTTCTTTTTTTTTTTTGGTACATAAAATGTATAACTGTGATATAAACATTGGATATAAAGTAGTTAAACGAGTCGTGTTCACGTTTAGAACTTGTGTTGTCCGTGTCGTCAGAGACCTGTTAAACCTGCTAAGGCACGATTTGTCAGCCCTACAAATGATAGTCCTTTGTAGAAGACTATGGGTAAGGCCGTAGTATGGACCATGAGATAGCGTACCCTATATTTGTAACAAACATAGATGATTCTTGCATTATGATTAAAAGGATTAAAAGGGGTCAAAAATCAAACGATCCACAACTACACACGCATGTGTTTGGAGCAGTAGAATTTATAACATAAGTCATTTTCTCCCATCCATTTTCGTCCCTACATGGTACATGTAACTTTTTTCTTGCATGAGAAATTAAAAGGCATAAGTACCTATTCACTAGGAAGTCGGGTCCCAACATTTTCCAATCATTCTATGTAACACTCACTTTGGAAAAGACTCAATATCATATTTTATACGTAAATAGATATTAACTTTTTTTTCGGTTCAAGCTATGTGATAATATTTATATAAATCACATGCCAAACCTTGACTCGTTTACAAATGAAAACATTATTATACAACCCCTACTATGTAAATAGATACATTGAACCACCTGCAAATTTGACACGTTAACAAAAACGTACACTTTTAAAAAACTTAACCTTTGGTTTTTGCGTGCTTTACCTAAAACACATGCATCACAACATTATTAGCCATGCTAAGTGAATGTACATAACCTAAACATTGTCCATTAAAACCCAAGCTACAAAAAAAAAAAAAGAAAAAAAAAAGAAAAAAGAAAGAAAGAAAGAAAGTTGAAGCACCAACGTACCAATGTACCATTTGCCGACCAGTGTATGGTATGCTGCGTATAATTTACCAAGACGTGCGTATGACCGGCATAACACGACATGTTCGGGCGTATGAACGCTAATTAAGACCAATCTTGGCATATTTCTTCATGCAGTTAAATGAAATATTAGCACAATAAACGTTATTGACTTTAATTAACAACTTTATGATTACCAGACTTGCAACTTCTAAACATCATAACTAGACAAGAACTTAAGCACCTTCAGAGTTCAGACCATGAGGTGTGGGGGGCGGCATCGGCCCGTCCAGCCTGTCTAAGGGCGGCCAACACTGCCCCCGCCACACTGAACCCGGCTTAAACGGCCAAATTGGGACGAATTAGACGGGCCTTGTGCTTGTTTGTTGATTGGTTGTTTCCCTTCAATGGTCATATGACCGTTAGTATTAAAAAAAACCAAATCTCTATTTATACCACAATAACATTTTTTTTTTTAAAAAACCAACCTACAATCAAACCAAATTCTTTTATACTCTTCTCATTTTCTCTCAAACTTTATAAAAAAAATATGGATCCCTTCAACCAATATAACCTAAATAATCCGAACACCCCGAACAAAACACCTAAACCAAGCGCGAATCAAAATGCGAACTTCCCGATAAGTTTTAATGGGTGTTATCGACCCGAAGTGCCATCCTCCTTTGCGAACTACCAACAATTCTCCTCCAACTCGTTTCAACAACTAAGTCAAATGCAAATGCAACAACTTTTGCCATCGAACATGTTTAATCAAATGCAAATGCAACCATCTATGTTTAATTCTACTTTTACACTAACTCAACCACCTCAACCTAGCCCTACAACAACACGAGTACCTCGTCCAATGTGGCTCGTAGACGAAGAGGATGATGATGAGGTGGAAATTGTTCCGGAAACGCAACCATCACCACCACTTAAAAAAGGCAAAGGAAAGGCAAAGGCGAAGGCTTCCCAAAAATTGCCTAAGAAACCATGGACGGGAACCGAAGTTGAGGCGTTGAGTCTAGAGTGGCTAGAAACATCCACTTGCCCCATTGTTAGTAATTAATTAACTACGTTTTTTTATTACATTTGTATATTGTTACTATTTTTTTTGCATACTATTTAAGTATTACTTTAGTACTAATAATAAAATTTAATACATTTACTATTTGTAAAAAAAACAGGCACCAACCAAAATGGCACCGGTTTTTGAAAGAAATGTGCAAGCAACTTCCACAAAAGAATGGAAGTACCGGAGCCCTACCGAGACTTAGACTCTGTTAGCGGAAAGTTTCGAAAAATAAACAAGGCGTGTACGTTATTTGCCGATTTCTATAATCAAATCAAGTCGAACCCCCTGGTGGATACAACGAAAGTATGGTTTTTAATGACGCTATGAAGAAGTGGAATGATACGCAACCGGGGGGATTCAAATTTGTTCGGGCTTGGGAACTTTTGAGGAATGAACCAAAGTGGTCGACGGTCCCGAACCCCGTTATAAAAGCAAAGCGTAGAGAGACAAATGCTAAAGCTTCACAAGAGGGAAGCTCGAGTCATCGTGTGGAAATCGACATCAATGAGGAAACAGAGTTTGATATCCCGATCGAGTTTGTAACGTTTTTTTTATAATGTTATCTGGCTGTTTTATGTTATTTATTTTAATTATTTACTTAGTTAAATATTAGAAAATAAAAAATAAATTGTGGCAAATAGGAGTAGAGGACTACACAAGGAGGACTACCCCACACCCTTGGGTAGTCCTCAAAATGTCTAAAACAAAGCATGGCCCACTTTTTACTGACGTGGTGACAAGACTTCCCAAGCATTACCTAAACCACACCACATAGTTTCAGTAAACCAACATAGCATCTCGACTATTGGGTCACATGATTTTTTGACTCCATTAAATCACTTGCAATTAGTGACCATACAAGTTCAACACAATCACGGGGCTGTTTGGTAGCCGTTTAATCAGCCTTTTAACCATTCAGGTCTGAATCATTCAGCATTCAGACTGTTTGTTTCAGCATCTGAATGGAATGATTAAGTGCTGGACCATTAAGCTAATAAGGGATGCTGAATGATTCAGCTCTTAACCATTCAGAGCCTCTTAACCATTCAGACCATCTTAATAATTCAGCACTTAATCAACCAAACACCCTCTAAGGGTATGTGTAGTGGTAGAGGGTTATGTTGGGGTTATGAGATTAAAATATTAAAAAGTAATAGAAAATGAGTTATGTGAGGGTTATGGAAAAAGAGGGTGTAGTGGGAAGGAGGGTTATGTTGGGGTTATAAATGATTGGTAATGATTGGTTAATTATTGTTTTTTATTTAAATAAGAATATTAAATACTTAATAATATTTCATTAAATATAAAAATAATAATAAAAATAAAAATTTAAACTGAAAGTTTATTAAATTAATAAAATAATAAAAAATATTTAATATTAAAAAATAATATTTAATATCATTTTCTAAAAGAAAGACGAAACACAAATTTGGTTTAACATCCTAGGTGCAAAAAAACAATACATCCATTGGTTCTCCATCCACACAATACATGGACCCACCTATTATTTTTATTTTATATTCACACACACCATCACCTATACATACAAATCATTATTTCTATCTCCATCTCCATTTATCTTTACAAAAACCTGCAACAAAATTTTCATACAAAAACTTATATCTCCATTTATCTGACTCCACAACTCATACAAAAACTTATATCTTTACAAAAAACTCCAAAATTTTTATCTTTACAAAATTTTCATACAAAAACTTAAATATTCCAACTTGACCGTTGGTCTGCACATTCACCAACACCCACAACGCTCGTTATGTATAGAACTTCAAGCATCGAAAACGCCCTATAGCGCCCCGGGGGCGGTGTACCCGGGCGCTATAGGCTGCAAAACGCCACATAACGTGACCACTACGCATACTCTAAGTATACAACTTTGTGATCCGCTTTCCAACCTTGAACACATAGCAACATTTTGATTCAATACCCCTTTTGAAGAGGTTTATGCAACAAGTCTAATATGGACTTCAACATATATTACATAACCGGTAAGTCAAGCTTGCAAGTATGGCATTCAACATGCACACATCCAATTAAAATCATAGAACACTAGGCATAAGACTTTCTAATATTGGGTATCTAACACACCCCTTTAATATCTTGTGTTAGATGTGCAAATAGGCATCATTAAAAACGGCACCCAAACACCATTATTTAAACCTTTAAACCTCAAACAATGGGTCTAGCATAGCCTGGCTACTAATCATGTTCTTATCTAGATTTAATAGTTCAAAAACAACTTTATATAACATTGTTAATTCAAATCCCCAAATTCACAACTTATGTAAGTTTTTGCAAAATTGAGATAAACATATCTTGATTAATAGTTCCGTGATTCATGCAATATTTCCAAAAATATATAAACCTGTTTGTTTGTTTGTTTTTTTTAAGTGAACTTCATTAAAAAAAATAAGACGCGTCCTCAAAACAAGGACCGCCTCAAGGCCAATACAACATATATATAAATTTGTTTGATGTCCCAAAACTCCTAACTATACATACACATAGATACTTCATCGTAATTGAAATTTTATAGATTCTAAAAGATGGTACATATCATATTCGAAACAATTTCTTGAGTAAATTTTATTTTATGCTATAATCCCCAATATATATACACATACATATATAAACACATATAGTTGAAGTTAGGTAAAGGACTACTCACCAAAAATCTTTCTTCTCCACTTGAGATGATGGGTCCGGCTAATATAATTAAATTCAAGCTTCAATTTGATGAACTTATAACACCATTTGGTGTGGAGTCGGCAAACACCTCGGGGAGGTGAGGTGGCAGCGGCCACAGAAGGGGAACACCACCCCCTCCCGAAAATATCTCGGTTACTACGGCAATATTCCACCGTCTTCACCGAATTAAAACGGAAGGCGCTGATTGGATGGATGGTTTTGAAGGTTGGAAGGGACCGTTGGATGGTATGATTAATACTATCAGAAAAGAATAAAAAAAAAAGGAGGGGGAAAGAGGGAAGTGGGGGAAACCATTTCCTTGATATAGGGGAGGGAAGGGGGAAAATGATGTGGCGCTGATTTGACATTTGAGGGAGTTGGGGAAATCAAGCACCAATATAGCCTAATTATCCTATACCTTGTCTCCTCCACGTACACACTCCCTTCTCTCTCTCTCTCACACACACTTTAGTGACTTGTTAGAATGGACTCCCCTACACCCAAAGCTTTCGAGTAAAGTTTCACCATTTGACCTGTAAGTAGGGCTGCAAATGAACCGAACGAACACGAACAAGGCCTTGTTCGTGTTCGTTTGTTAAGAAAACTATGTGTTTATGAACTGTTCATGAACACTTACCGAACGAGATTTTATGTTCGTGTTCGTTTGTTAAGAAAACACTCATGTTCATGTTCATTTATGTTCGTTTGTTATTTTTGTTCATGAATACATACGAACACAAGCGAACATTAATGAACACAAACAAGTGTTCATGAACACAAAGAAGTGTCTATGAACGGAAAAAAAAACACAAATAGACATATATTAACTTTTGAATAACATCGATTCACATAAATTAAGACATTAGCTAGATCCACTCAAAATATAACCTAATTGTCCAAACATACTTCATACTTAGTATTGGTGAAGGGCGTTGGAACGTGGAAACATATAATAAGCTTGGATACAAAAAGTAGGTATATTGATCTCATATAGTCATATATTTATCTCATATATATTATTTATTGTGTAAAACCTTAATAAAAAATAAAAATAAAAATAAAAGAACAAGTTAAAAAATTATAAGAATATAAACGAACAAGTTACCTAAATAAAAATAAAAGAATATAAAAAAGTATAAAAGTTAAAAACCTTAATAAACTATCGAACATAAACGAACAAATTACCGAACGTTAACGAACATAAACGAACGGACGCGACATCTTTTCATGTTCGTTCATTTAACTAAACAAACATAATTTTTTGTTAGTGTTCGTTCATTTATTAAACGAACGAACACAAACGAACTTCCTGTTGAACGGTTCATGAACTGTTCGCTGAAAGTTCAGTTCGTTTGCAGCCCTACCCGTAAGTAAATAATGTTTGCTTTCTCACCTCAAGTATTTTCAAATGTCACTAGCGCTCCTATTGTTCATAATAAATCTTAATAAACTTCATTTACTTATGACCAATATGTATGAATTAAAATCACCAACATGACCCACCTTTTAAACTTAAGAACTTCATAAACATTAGTATTATACATACACATACACCCATTACATAAACTGAAAATGAGATGTTATTATTATGTCAACCATACAAAAAAGGATCAAGGGGTGGTTTGATATATAGACGTGTGTTTTAAAACTGATTATGAGATATTAATATCATTAAAATCCGGTTGTGATATAACATGCATGGAGCATATTCAGATAGCATGGTTTGAAGTTGTGTTTATGATTTTGTGTTAGTGGTAAGTATGTAAATTATAAGATAGGAGCCATTTTTAGGAGTGTGGTATATATCTATGATCATGTCAAAACTGTCTCTGTCATATAACATATACGTAAATATATATGTGGGTATCTACTTTGACTCTACAAATCCTTAAGATTTTCATTATATATGTGAATTTATACACGAATAACAAACGTACACAAATCTATATGCAATATGGTATCAGTAATTATATTCGTTTAAAACAATTTTTCTCACTTGCATAAAAATAGATCTCATGACTAAATTAGTGATTTATATCTAGAAAGTGAAAGTACAGTTATGAATTATGATTATTTAACATGTTAATAAATAAAATAAGTGTGCACTACTATTACACATGTTGGCCGATGTTTTATTATGACATCTAACAAACTGATTGAGTAAAAGTATCCACAACGCTAGACATATTAAACACCCTCAAACACGTCATTCTAGATGCCACACCAGATTACATGTGTGCGCGTGCGTGTTTGTGTGTAGAGGGCCCCACCCTCCTTCATTTGCCGCACTTGAAATTCCCAACGCTGTCTAGTATGGAAATTTTCGTATGAAGGCTACAATGAGCATTTGTTGTTTTATTTTTCCTTTGTTTTTTTTCTCACATATGGAATCCATAATCATGTTTGAGGTGCCCTAATTTACCCTAAGAGCACCTACAATGGTGCGATGGTTTTGAATTTTCAAACTGTCACATCATTTCAACCCACACATTTTCAAACCATTTCAAATCTCTACCCTCATTATCCACCTTATCACCTACTATTTTTTTTATTTAACATCTTCTCTATAAAAGACACAATATTCAGGGGGGGGGGGGGGGTTTGCTTAAGCGGACAGACCACCGAACAGACTACCACTACGATGGGGGGTGCCGGCTTGACAGCCCATTTGGTTCCCATTGTGGAAGCTCTAACACTAACTAGAATAATATCTTGATAGCAAATCCAGTAGAGTAAACCTACTTATTCGGGCTAAATTAAAAGCATAAAGAATATTTACTTTTACCCCTTTTGTCAAAAATGCCAAGCTTTCCTTTCCGAGTACAACATTGCATAGAATAATAATATATTTTTTTATTCAGTCTTGTCAGGTTAAAATTAATATGTAAGGAACATGATCACTTATATGATTGTTGGTATAAGAAACATTAATGTTAACTCGAACACAATGTGTAACCCACTTATCTAAAGGGGTTAATAGGTTGTAAAAGGTAATTAACGGATTGTAATCAAATTATTAATGAAGTGGGCTAACTTATAAAATTGATTTTAAATCCTAAGTAAACTTGATTAACGCGACGACCGCAAGACTTGCGGACAGAAATGCAACTCGAAAAACCCGGATCCGCGTGACGCTCGTTTTTGCTACCCATTTTATTTTTATGTAACTTAGAGAAAGCTTTCGGAAGACTGTTTCGTCTCCTGGTCTTCAGCTTCCAGAAGGGGGTTTCATATCTTGGTCATTAGCTGCGTTTAATGGCCTAATTAAACCAATTAATTGAGATTAATCACGAATTTGAAGAGCCATCAGTTTTATTCTTGGTTTTTCCTGTTTATAAAGGCCTGTTGTATTGTTACATTAGAACACACCAGCAAAAACATAACTCATAGCCAAAAACAATTCGCAGACACAGAGCACAACAGCAACAACCAAACCTCTGATTATTTTTCAGGCAAGTGGGATAGCCCGGCAGTGCACCACCGCCACTGTTATCAACCGGTATACCCTGGAAACGAACGATGAATCTGTTTAAAGAAATTGTGTTAAACACAAGCCCGGTTTTTGTCTATCATATTCTGTTTCTTCTACTCAGTTTTGTAAGCCTTTTCTAACAATTAATGGATCGACCTGTTTAAATTTAGCACAATCCATCTAACTAAAGACGTTTTACACATTGCCATATTTTAATAAATAGATTAGACATGACAATTTTAAGCATGCTTATTTTCATTTCATATTCGTTTTGTGTTAGAAGTTGTCACCCTAACTTGTTTTAAAAAATGGGACCATTACCATCTTTTAATTACCTTAAGACATAGTATAGTAAAAATGTAAAAGTAATTGATCTTTAAAATCTCTATCCACCTTTAATCATTGAAAAATCTACTCAAAAGGGTCTTTAACTACCACCATATGATGCTTTTGTATAAATAATAAGCCATATCAAAACAAACCAAAAAGAGTGCAGAATTTCATAAAAAAAATGGAGAGATTAAAGAGTGACCAAGATCCAACCAAACAAAATGACACATATAAACTAGCTTATATTATCCATTTCTTGCTTGGTGCAGGCAATTTGCTTCCATGGAACACCTTGATCACCGCAATCGATTATTTCAGCTATCTTTACCCCGAAAAACACATTGAGAAAGTGTTTTCGGTAGCGTATATGAGTTCATCACTACTAGTTTTAGTTGTGATGATAAGTTGGAGCAACTTTAGCACAAAAGTTAGCTTTAGAATGAGGATGAACATTGGATTCATCATGTTTGTTATTTGTCTGATGGTAACTCCAACCATTGATTGGACTGGGGCAAGGGATAGCAGCATGTTCTATGTTGTGGTTGCAACCGTTGCGATATGCGGTGTAGCCGATGGGTTAATTGGGGGAAGTTTAATAGGGTCAGCAGGAAAGTTGCCAAACCAGTACATGCAAGCGGTTTTTGCTGGAACTGCTTCATCTGGTAACTTTTGTTACTTTGTTAGCAAGCACTTTTTGTATAATATTACACTATCTATAATACATTATAAAGGAGGAGTGATGGCCAACATGGTCATTTTTATCTCTGCACAACTTAACAAGCACTATGTACAACATATTTAAGCAAAAAATTTAAGGGCATTATGGGGATGTTAGTGACAATTAAGACACCTAGAAGGGTAGTATAGACATTTCACCATCATATTTCTTTACAATATCAAAACAATTTTACAATACTACCCTTCACTCCCAAAACTACAATTGAAATGGCGGTTACTTTTCTTGGACCATACGAACAGGTTTTCCAAATTAATTATTCACTGATTATTTGTCAAAAAAGAAATTATTCACTGATTGCCATACACTGAAAATACATTCCTTCAATGTGATGAGGCCCCTCCGTTTCCAGTCCAGAGGTACGTTATGTTCATAAAGTTAACTCTAATTGCAGATTTATATCCGTCGGGTTAGTCACATATGCCTTGTGGTGGTTCCGGCAAGGCTGTCGAAGGTGGCAATGGCAAATAGTGGAGGTTCGCTGTGGTTGTGGCTAAGCTCTGGTGGTAGTTTATCAATTAATAATTAATTGTTTGATTTTTTCACCTTTCAAATCACATTGTCCAATTTAAAGTTATTTTGATTTTTCATTTGTGCTTAGTCTGTGTTTGTTACTTTTAACCAGATCCCAATTTAATTTCTTTAGTTTCATGTGCAGACTAAAGAGAGTTATAATTGAGTGATTCAAATTACGGTCCCTTAGTTTACATTCTGTTTTTTGAGGAGGTGAATAGACACCGAATGGAAGCTTGTTCCAGTTCAACTCCTTTTGATGGTGGAGACATAGAGTAATTTGTAAAGAGGTTAAGTTGTGGGCGTCGCTTAGTTCAATTCATTGAAGGCAATATTGTATCTGGGTATCCAATAGGGGTGGGGGCAGGGGCTTGATTTAGTTTAAATAAATCTCTTGTTTGGTGTGTGTGTGTGCGCTTGGTGAAGGATGTACACCGGGTGGGGGTGGGGGGGGGGGGTCTTAGCGTCTTGCGTGTGTTTGGTGTGAGTTAAAATAGGAGCATTCGGAGGCAATGAGGTTAGGTACCAACTATCCCGGTGGTACATAGTCTTTTCGTGTTATATTTGTTTCGCGTTGTTTTTTTTTTCGGGCGTCTCTGGTTACAGGTACCACAATTCTTGGATGCTTGAGGCATGGAAAACTCAGAAGTGTGATCAGTTCTTCAGGCGATTGACTGCTATGGGTTATAACAGCAAAAGGAAGTCTGCCATTCAAATAAAAAAGAGTGATTCAAGTTGTTTCGCAATCAGAGATCATGCAATCAGTTTGCCTAATGTTTAAAGTTACTATGATTTATTTTTATCACTATGTGGTTTTAATTGTCTTATCTTGCAAAATAGGTGACAACTGAAAATACCAATTACAATTTTGAGAAACCTCCACAACTCAACAGAGAATTGGTCATGCAATTATTGAAACCAACTATTCTTCCTGTCTTTCAGAGCTTTGTCCTAACAACGATTCTTTGTGAGGTAATGTCCATTTCATTACTTGATTTAATGTTTCCATGCTCATTCTGTTCTAATCATCCACAATTTTTTTTTATTTGGAATTAGCTATTGTTAGAAATCATTGTTTTCTGCAATAACCGATGTTAATAAGCTATTATCATTAACTTTTGTCAACATTCTTTATATAAATTTTAGCTAAGTTACATTGTGAAATGTAAGTTTACTACACCTTCTGTTGTGATTTAATGGTTATGCACATCTCATGAACTTTATTTTAATTAATTATGATTGGGGATTCTTCATGCTCACCTTATAGAAACAAATTCTGATTTGTTTACTTTCTTTGCTGGTATGTATTTGTGGCCGAGTTAATTTTTGGTTTTGTTTGATGATGACATGATTTATATGTGCAGATCCAGACTCACAAAAGTCCTTGAACAACTGCAAGCTCAGGATAACCAACTTCCAGCATTGAAGGTCAATAAATCATATTGTTGTTTGCCTTTTCTAGCATTATCATTTTTGTTAATATTGCATGAAAGACATTTAGGTTTTGATGAATATTGCTATTATAAGGGTTTGGGTTCTAATTGGCGACTAGAGTTATTGACTTTCATAGATTTGTACTAAACATAGACAAGAAACCCATTTAGTTCAACTATCCCACTTCCATCGCGACATTCAAAACGAATCCATTACCTGTGCATCCGCCCTACCGAAAGATGATGACCGCGATACTCGCTACGAAGCGCGCAGGAATCCCGCTATTAATCTTATGGTTGATTGTTTGTATTTATTGATTGTGATTGCTCAAGTTTTTTTTTTTTGTAGGTTTCCATGATGTTTTTTTTATTATTGAGTTATTTTGATTATAAGTTAGTTGTTATTATAAGCTGTACCAACACAATGCATGCTCCATTCTTCAATGTCAGGGGTTTAGGGTTATGCTACTTTCGACATCCTCGCTACCATTTGCATAGGTACGTTTTCGTTTCAAATGGCCAAAAGTTGCAAATTTGATTGTAATAGGCTCTATTTATTCATGAGAATAATTCAATCATATTTGATTATAATCTTCAATTCTTAAAAATCAGGTATTAGTCTTACTAATCTGCTTAATTGTTTTTTTGGCATTCCTCAAGATAAACTGAAGTTGCTACATATCAATAAACTTTCTAAATATAGAGGTAAGCAGATTAAATAAAAGTTTCCATGTTGAATTTTAAATCATATATTAAAAAGTTTATAAAAAAAATACTTATGCACACTCTTTCCATCGCAGCGTCACTACCAATAGGTTTCACATCAGCAACAACGACCTTTGTGAACCCTTACATAGTTACTTTTCCTTATAAATAGGTCAGTTTGGGTAATGTTTATCTTTTAAAACGAGACAAATATGCGTTTTTTTCAATCGTGGGATTTCAGTAATGTTTCTTTTACTTACACATGGGTCGATTTGGGTAATGTTTTGTTTACTTCTAGATGGGTCAGTTTGGGTAATGTTCATCTATAGGGTCAATACGGGTATTGTTCATCTTTCCAGACGTGCCAAATAAAGTAAAAGTCAACGTAATAGGGACTTTCAATGGGTTGATTTGAGTAATGTTCTCTTTTAAAATTTGTCAATTTAGGTATATGTTCTCTTTTCTTATTTGCATGTTTAATTAGATTCAATTTGATGTTGTTCTAATTGTTTTTTTTTTCATAATTCAAACATTTTATCTTTTTTTTTATGGAGTTTTTTTTTTTCACATACAAACTATTTGTTGAAATGGCTGAAGACAATTCTTGCATACTAATATTATCTGGACATAAATTTTTCCACCTCTTTTGATCATATTTAATTACCGGTCCTTATTTGCCTTGTAATTTTAGATGCATCTTGATCAGAATTATTCAAAAATGTTGAGCGAGAGCTTTCAAATCTTACAATGGAGATGAAACTCACAGCAGGGCGGCCAAAGAAAGTTGGTTTGTGCATTATATGTTTTTCCCATTTTGAACTTTTTTGTTCATGAATCACATATGATGTAATATATATATATATTCTTAAATTGATGGGTTTTTTTTCTTGTTTAATTTATAAAGTAATATATATACTTGCTATAACTATTAGTTTAGTCATTCGGTACTTTCTTTAAAACGACCACTTTTAATCCAAACTCATATTGGTCAAAACCCAAATAGAATTGATACCTTTTTATAATTTTTGACCCACCCATTTTATTTTCAGGTATGGTCACAAAATGGGCTGGGTTTGCTCACTTGTATTTGTAGCAGAAGCTAATCAGCTGCGAAAGGAATAATATGTATAAAAGGTAAAAACCAAGCTTCTCTTGTATCTGCAGCACAGACTAATCAGTTGGTTAGTTATACTAGGATTTAGTGTTACTGTGTGGAGGCAATAATGTAAAGCATGTCTTTGGGTACTTCACTGAATGTGTTGGGTTAATCGGGTGTCTTCAAGGGTCACATGTTAGACGGGTCACAGGTGATTTAAATGGGTCACTAATAGTTGGTATTATTGGAATAATCTTCATTGTTGGGGTCAAGTCGGGTCGGTTTTATTAATTGGTATTTTAGTAGTTTGTTTTGAATGTGTTTGTTTTGTCCGGGCGTTGGGGATAGGTAGCATGTTTTGAGTTAAGTGGTTTTTCATATTTCCATTAGCACGTTGCTATGTATGCTTATTTAAGGCTTTCTTGAGTTGATTAGTAAAGTGTCCATATTTGCAGTTTCCTTCTTTTACAAAAGCAAGCATATTATAATTGTTTCTGTTCTTTTAAGTGAAGTTCTCTATGTGTGAATTTAGGGCCGGAACCAACAAGTATGTTAATGACACATAGTCTTATTAGGGGTAAGGTGGAAAATGGAAAATTGATTCGTTTTTTGATGGATGTTTGGGTTGGGGCTCTAAAATTTAAATGGCCAAATTTATTCCAGTTAGAAGATGAGAAAAATTGTATGGTGACGGATAGAGTGGTTATGTCGGGTCATGGAGCTGTTCTGGAAGCGAACTGGGTGAATAGAGTGCAGTCTAATCAAGAACACGAGGAATGGCAGCAATGGTTGCTGCTGCCAGAGGAGACGAAGCTTCTGGATTCTCGGGACAGGTGGGCCTGGGTTGGGGATTATTCACAAGAGTTCTCTGTTCAAGCTGTAAAGAAGGTTATATGCGTGATGGTAGAGATTTCGGTAATAACTTTGTGATGAAATGGGTTTCATGGGTCCCTTTGAAATGTAATATTATGGCATGGAGAGCGGAAATGTGGCATCTTCCGACCACTGTGGAGCTGCAACAGCGAAGCGTCTATGTCGAAGATAAAGTATGCATCATGTCTCATAGTGTGGATGAATGTGCAGTCCATTTGTTTACAGCATGTGCAGTGGTGACTAGAGTGTGGGATATGGTGGGGAGTTGGTGTAGATTGTGTCGTATGTTTGCATTTGAAGTTAGGGATTGCTTGAACTTTTATAAATCTGCTGCATGGATAAAAAAGGGAAGCAAATCGTGCAGGGGGTTGCAATTGTTACGGTATGGAGTTTGTGGAGAGCGAGAAATGATAGGCGGTTTTTAATGGGTCGGAGGTAAAAGTCGGAGACATCATAGTGAACATCAAATCGTTTTCTTTTCTTTGTTTCAAGAGTAGAACTAGGTATGCTAACTTAGTTTGGAAAGATTTGTGTAACTATCCGTTATATATGTTGTAAGGTTGTTTTTTGTCGCCTCAGTCCGTTTTTAGGCAGGTGGTGTTGTGAATGAAAGTGAATATTCAAAAAAAAAAAAAAGGAATTAACCGATTTTTAAGTAAGTGATTATTCGGATTTGAGGAAGAAGTAAATGTTGGAGTAGTGCTAAAATTTAGCTAAGTAGTGGGTTTTATTTAGCATGTGTTTTATTTGGTTTATTATTCTCGTATTTAGTTAGGAGTAATATTAGGTGATTGTATATTTGTATCTATGTGTACGTATTATCTTTTATTGACTAAAAGTGTGAATTTCCTTTTGCAGACTACCACAAAATCTCGCCTATTCTTTTTAACCTATTGCAAATTAACAAATACTGAATTCAAACGGTTTCAAGGGAAAGACATGCTACAACATTTGTGGACATGCCTGATTTCCGATGAATTTGTTGATGTTGTAGCCAATCTGTTGAGGTTCCTTTCTCTAAAATTTTAACTTTAGAGGTCCACTTTTAAGGAGTATTGTTACTTGTCAATGATAAAACAAGGGGTCAATTGTAAATGTAGTGAAATGTGAGAGTTGTAAATATCTTCTTGAATCCGGAAGTTAGTTCCTTTACTTAAACGAACGAGCGAATGGAAGGAATGCATCGAATGTTTGAATATCTTTTTGAATCCGATGTCTTGGTCCAGTTGTGCATTCATCGTACGATTATAGGCCTCACAATTGAATCTGATGTTAGTTTATACACCCGCTGCAACGCGCGGGCAATTCCACTAGTATACAAATAAGGGCGGCTCAACTTATTATATATAGGGTCTCAAGCAAAATTTTTTTTTTGCATAACAACCATTTTACTTTATTTCTAATAAATACATGAATTGTCAATCCACATTGATTAGTCGAACGCGTTGAGTAATGAGTACGAAGCGTGCAAGTTTTCTTAACTTAAACCGATTTAGATTTTTATATTTATTTCAAAGTGATGTGAATTCAGGAAAAAAATCATTTCATTTTTTTTATTATTAAACAAGTTTTTATTTTATTTTTATTATTAAAATTCGCGAAAAATCATTTTAGGAGAGTTTAATTGTTAGAAGGATACACTTTCGTCCCACTCGACTATTTCAAAATTCATGGAAACTCCAACAAAATTAGTGAAAAAATCGTTAGAGAACTTGTCACACAAAATACATGGGACCTCACCGAACCTAAGTAAAAGGCAAC